>OY728155.1:460960853-462160853 GCA_963277665.1 Viscum album | reverse complement strand
AACATAATCAATATAAACATTCATATTGAGAAAATGACATTCAAAATGTAAAAAATTCCCCAATTAATATATATAAAGACAACCCATCCAAAGTAATATGAAAATATTTATGAAAGATTACATCCTCAATAAATCATAATATTCACCAACAAATGGTAAAAATATTTATATATAATAAAATTGTCCCTATAGGATTTCTTATAGAAAATACCCTTTTCATTTTGAAATAAATTATTCAAAACCAAATATTTTTACCAAATATTATGGGAAAAAATTATTTGAATGCAATATTTTAAAATTTTAAAGGAAGCTTCAAATAAATGGGTGGTCATGATGGCATGAAATTCCATTCTTGATGTATAAATTAAAAAATTAATTTCAAACATTTTTAAATTGGTAAAAAGTACCTCCTTCATAAAATGATAAAAGATTCATTTAAATCCATTTCTTAAAAATTACAAAAAGGGTAATAATGTTTTTAATAATAATTTTATAATATAAAAAATATTATTTTATACATTTTAAATGGATTACTTTATAAAAAGTTCAATATCACCTCATTAAATTATTGTTATTGATTCTTGGGTGTCACATTCTTCCCTCATACACAAATTTCATCATCAAAATTTTTGTGGATATTACTTACTAAACAAATTATGTTCATTCTCTATAATGTTATCCTATGGTTACCAAATTGATTAATAAATTTTATAACTTCTTAGAAGTGTATTTTCTATTTTATTAATTCAATTACTTAATAATTTCTCTTTAGTGTCAAGAATCTAGATGATATCTCAATAATATATAGATTAGGTTCCAAATCTTTTTATTTATGGGAGATAACATGTGTTGGAAATAGAAAATACATTCTTAATAATTTGTCATAGAACACTTCATGTAATTTAGATGGGATTGATTTATTTTCCAATAATTAAGCAGTAACTTCAATTTATTCTATAATTTCAAAAATTCTAATGTACTTAGGGTTTAGTTTTCAGTTCTTATAAACCTTATAATTCCCTTCCATGGAGATACATTCAAGAAAATGTGATCTCCCACTTTAAATTACAAATTTATTCTCTAGTTATCAGCATAATTATTTTTTCTTCATTAAGATACATTAATATACATCTAAATAGATTATAAATTTTTTATTATCTCCTCAAAAATTTCTAGGCCTACTAGTTTCCTTTCACTAACTTCCTCCAAACAATTTGGATTATGAAATATCTTTCTATATAATCTTTCATATGGAACCATTAAAATACATGAATGGAATCTATTTTTATAGGAAAAATATACCAAAGGTAATAATGATCCTACATATCTTTAATGATGACTGATATCTATATCATCATGTCTTGTAATGATTGAATAGTCATTTTGGGCTATCAATCAGTCAGATGATGATATGTGGTTATCAAATAAAGATCGGTATCAAGATCCTTATAAAGACTTTTATAGAGTATATGTTTAAATAATATATCATGATCAAATACAATTGAAAGAGTTGTTCCATGAAATCTTATAGCTTCATTAATATAGAGTTTTGAAATGTGTTCAAGAGGTAAATATTATCTTATAGTGGGGTAAATGGTCATATTTTATAAGATGATCAATAATAACTTGTATTTCATCATTATTTCTATAAGTATTATGAAATATAGTGACAGAGACCATAGTAATTTCATCCCATTTACATAGAGGAATATTTATAGGTTTCATGAATCATATAGGATAATATTTATCAACCTTCGCCTCTAGAAAAAACCAAGCATTTTGGAACTTATGTAGCAATTTCTCACTTCACATTATCCAAAAAAAATCATTCAAATACATATACATCATAGTGATACTATGTTGTATTGATAATTTTAGGCTATGACTCCCATATAATAATATAAGTTTCATCATAGGTATATATAAAACATGTAGCCTCTTTCCAAATTTCAGAATTCCCTCTTTATATATGAAATTTTCAAATTTCCAATCATTCATAGGTTTAATTTTCTTTTAAAAATTCTCATCATCTAGATGATAATAGTTCATTTTGTCTTATAAAGAGGGTTTCACAATAATTTGAAAAATGAGTTATGTTTCCCCTTTCTAAGTAATTCATCGATCCATATTTACTAAATTTAGGAACATTGGATCATATCCCATCCTCAAGTTCATTATAGCTCCTTGATAATTCATTCTTAGTACATATGTAGCCTTATTTTTCTTACATTGTATTGTATTGAGAAATAATAATTATCAAGTATCTGGATACATCTTAATTTCCTCATGTTGGGCTATTTTTAAGAAAATTTGTATTCTATACTCTTGTGATCCGTGTATATATCACATATTTATCCATAGAGATAATGAATCCATATCTTTAGAGAAAATATTAGGACTAAAAACTCAATATCATGAGTTGGATAGTTCTATTCATCAGTTATTAACTAAATTGAATCATATTTAATAACATTATCATTCATTTTAAGGATACAATTGATTCCTTTATTCAATATATCGCTATATTTTACAAATCCATCAATTCTTGAAGGTAGAGTCAAAATCAGAGCATTGAAAAATCTCCTCTTCAATTATCTAAAATATTTTGTGTATCACATCAACCATATTAAAATAACCTATAATACCTATATATTTTATAACTATTAATTTTTTAAAATAATTTAATTTCTTCAATAGCTTTATTTACACACAACATTGAGTTTTAAGAAAAATGCATTATACTGTTAATATTTTTTTAAACATGACCTTTTTTACCTTACTAAAAAACACTGAGGTTGAAATATGAAAAAAAAATTAAGATATTTATTATAACAGATTTATATAAATAATTAATATTGATAAAAATTTATGCATTTTTTGTTAAAGTCTTTATAGGTTTTGAGAACAATATTTTCTAAAAAACGCTTTTATTTCATTTTATGAACAAATAATAAATGAAATTATTTTTCAATTTTAAAATATTTAATTCTAAAAATAAACCTTGTTTTTTAAACCTTCATTTCAAAATCATCTTTGAGTGAATTTTTTATAATTTTATAAAGGGACTTATTTCTCGATGAATAATAAAAAATACTGATTTTTATTAGAAAAATTCTTTCCCATTTAAAAAATTTAAAAGCTCCATTTTATTTTAAGATGGGTTATAATGTTTAATTGGTTAAATTATAAAATTATTAACCCAATTTATGTCATAATAATCAAATTCATGTTGAATTTTTATATGAATACATATTATGCTTCTGAAAATTTTCTCTTTGAAAAAATGTTTTTTGTCACGTCTTAGAGATTAATATTAAATTAAATTATTCTACTTTTGTGATATAACTTTGAGAAAATGTATTAGATATTTAGAATCATAATAAATTATATTATATAACATATTTAAATTAGATTATTTTCTATAAATATTAATTAATATAATAAAAAAATTACAATGATTAAGGTACAAGATTGGTTTTACACGTCACATGTGATTATGTGAAAATTAATTTCCAAGAAATTTAGGATTTTTTAAATAAATTGGATTTCATATTTAGAATAATAGTGAAAAAAAATCTATTAAGTATAATTTCAATTTTATTCTAAAACTAAAAATGACTCATGTAAATTAAAAGATAAAAGTTATCATGGTGAAAATTGAAATAGTAAAATTAATAAACCTAATGGATAAGGAATAACATGATTAAAATAGGTGTCTTGGGATTATCTAGACCATATAATCACTTTAATAAATTATTTGTAGAGACCCTATTTTATTATAGTAAGACTTTGAAATATTTTTAGGAATATTTCAAGAGTTAGGCGTTGTGATGACGTGAAATTCTGAGGTCTGGTGTGCCCGGAATTAATTTTATAAAAATATTAAGTATTTTTATAATATGCACATGTTTAAAATAGGATATATCTCAAAAGGTATATTACATCGTAAATTTGAGGCCACGTTTGAATCTGGAATCTGGCGTTTATCCTAGGCAGGGTATAACTTTTGTTGACGTTCGACTTTGGTGAAAAACGTCACGAAGGGTAAAATCGTCATTAGCATAATTAATATTAATTATTTTACCCCTATATCTGAATCAAATAAGTTTTTATCAGAAGATCATATTAAAAAACTGAGACCTTCGTTGAGTTCCTAATGGAGTGTTTTTCCTAAGTGCTTCATAAAATGGATGGGAGTGGGAGTTTCAGGTTCCACGCTGAGCGGGATCCATATAAATAGAGGTTTAAGGTGAAAAATTAGGGTTAGCTCATAATTCATATCTCTCTTTACAAACCTCTCCCTCTCTCTATTGTTCTTCACTGTTCTTCATCGGATTAAGGAGAAAAATCATCTGAAACCATAGCAGATTGAAGCAGAATCGCAGCGGGTGCATCGATGACGAACGGATCGAATCCAAGTAGGATTCTTGTTGAATTTTCACACCCCAATTTTAATTATTTGATTATTTATTGGTTTCGTAAATAATTTATTCTTTTTTATTATCAACGATGATGTAAAAAATAACATGACCATCATCTGAGCTCCTTTTTTAATCCCTCCTTTGAGCGTTCTTCACCGTTCTTAGCCATAAATACTCGCTACGTTGAAACATCGTCGAATCATCAAGCGGTGGTTGGCGTTGTGAAGCCCTCGACCTGAGGATCCTGAAACTAGTTTCATTTCTTATTTCCGACCACTGGAGTGGTAATGAAAGTCTATATAAGGTGAGGCTTGGTAAAGGGTGGTGGCCGTAGGTGGAAGCGATGGTTCGGTCAGGTATGGCTGGCGGCTGTCAGGTGACTTGGGTTCCGGAGGTGTCTGACCGGGGAGTAGAACGGGGTGATGCGGCGGTTGGCGTGTGACTCAGGCAAGTAGAGTAGAGAGGAGTGACCACCACTCCATAGAGGTTTCAAGGTGAGTGGATCGGCACTGGGTAGAGTCTGGGCAGCACAAGCCAAAAAACCCGGGGGCCAGTCTGCTATGACGTGGGGCATGATCGGGGTGTCTTGAGGCGGAGTGCCAACTGGCACCACCAGTTGGCTGAGGTGGTAGGCCATGGTCTGAGATCCGGCCAGAGGGTGATGTATCAGTGGACTGGGATGTGGTGAACCAAGCCGGTATGACCATGATGGGTCGACCGATGTGAAGTGGTCCAACTAGAACGAGTCAGACATGTTTTAATCGGGTCGAACCCCTTTAAATTTTCATATCTTCTAAATCAAGCCTCCAAATTATGTGTTGTCTATGGACATAGGTCCCTCTCATCGAGATAGATCTTATAGATTGTTTTGGGACTTTTAAGAGTTGGTTTCATTACTTAGTATCATGAAACACCTATGTTAAATTATTATAATATAATTATTATAATTAATAAATCTTGTACTAGACCTAACTCTTGAAAAGAGTGTCCATTTTAGGCGTTGTTTATGGCGATGTAATCCTACTTATGTGATGGGTCTTGTTAGGACATTTTGGAATTATATATTTCAGTTTTTTGGCTCTATATAATGAAACACGGATGTTTAATAATAACATTAATATAATTACTGTTATTCGGGGTTCTTGTTTCAAACACGACATATGCATGTGATGTCTAATTAACGCACCCTCACTAGCGGATCCACCCAGGTCTTTGTGTAGACTTTCCAAGACTGACTTCGATTGTTTAAAGATGAAGACAAGATTCAGGCCCCACGGGTCCCAATTAGAGCTTTTTGGTGACTTTTTCACCAGGTTTCTGTTTTGTACAAATGAATATCCAATCCCATGAGTTTTTTCATGAGGATCACAATGGTGCGATCTGTATAATTTCTTCTAGGATTGAAGTGTGGGCCCCACAATAGGTAGTTCAAGAATAATTTAGTAGCATAATAATTTCCCATTAGATATTTGATTGGAGTGAGTGTATATTCTAAAACATGTGTTTTTCCCAAGGATCACAATGGTGAAATCTGTTCAGATGTGTGGAGCCTTGTTTTTTGATCTCATTAAAAGTGGAAACATGAAAGGAATATCAGTGGAAGATCCTTTGATGAGTTTGAATATAAATCATGGTTTGGGTCAGTATCGACTCTTGTGATATTGGATAAGATGTGTGAAGAGATTCAATCAATTGTTTTGGGGCCATTTTAAGGAGGCGTATTAGTGTAATTACATATTTACCCTCTGAACCAACAACGATTATCATGTTCTCATTAGATTTCTAACCAGATATATCAAGAAATCTAGGCGCACACTGAAGTACCCTAGGGTACTTGTTTATAGTTTAGTACCCTAGTATGGCTAGGTACACGACCAGGGGATGAGGCGGGGTCACCCTTCGTGTGGGTCATATACATGTCGTGTACCATTTTATGAATCTTCTACCTATCGTATCTTCCCCTTTTGAACATGGATTTTGTAATGAGCCTATCATAAGTGTTTTTTTGTGTATAGAATGATGGTTCCCCATATAGTGGCTTTTGAGTTACGATATGTGATGTTCTGGGAGTGATTCCTATCTGGTATAACACCTGATGACTACACTAGTGTTCTTCTGAGAGACACCATCTAATAGATATGGCCCATATTCCACAGTGCTTTTAGAGAGGTACCGTTCAGTAGGTATGGACAGTGTTCCTCAGTGTTCTTCTTGAGAGGTACCATCGATAAGGGATGGATAGAGTTTCTCAATGTTCTTCCCGAGAGGTTCCATCCAGTAGGGGTGGCCAGAGCACTTCACATTTTACCTCTAGTTGGGATGGGAAGTGGTCCCTGATGGAAGTTACATGTTTACCTCTAGTTGTGCTGGGAAGTGGTCCCCAATGGAAGTTTCAAGCTTCACTCCAACTGGGTTTGTCAACGGGTCCCTTCGATGACCCTTATCGGTAAGTACCCTCAAGTTGGGTTGGGTAGTGGGTCCCCGTCGACGATCAGAGTGGAATACCCCTAAAGCATCAGGCCATGGTTAGCCTCTGCAAATTATACGATAATGGAATCCCCCTAACATACTATAGTGTGGGTATCCTCTACTTTGTGACATTATCTCTCGACTATAAACATAGTGAAGATACGTGCTCTGACATGACTTTAGACTCTCAAGAATGAGGGGTGATTTTTCCACCAAGATGTGTCCTTATAATGCAACTTAAAACTATACGGTCAAGACAGACCCACGCAAAGAAGATTGTATCAAGGTGAAGTGATTGAGCCACTTTGACATGTAGTTTAGAGCAGATGTGTGGGATTCTAGCCATAAATGGTTACTTCTTGGATTATTTGTGATTCTTTCATGGGCTGAGCTATAAGATGGAGATCCCCTTACTCTATTGTTTGGGTTACATTAACTGAGAATATATATATATATATATATATATATATATATATTATTCTCCATTACCCACTCCTTTGGTTTTGGATACTCTCCTTCCAGGGGAGGTGAATATACGCAGGGTATACCGCGTGCTTTCTATTTTTATCTTCTCGTGGTTGGAAAAGTATACTCTACTACTATAAGTAGTGAAGACTTGATGATAAGTTCATCTTATCACCGTATATAGATCCTTGTTTTATGGATAAGTTACCTTTCACTATATTTTTGGGTCGAGTTGTACTCTCTTTCTGTTCCTTTTTCAACCTACTACTCCTCTTTTTAGTTTACCCTTTTTTCTAGTCCCTTGATCCTTCAAGGCATCCTAATGAGTATTTTTATACTCACCCCTGCTTGGTATTTTCCCAAACTTGGTGTGACCTTGTAGAAAATGGACAGGTCGTTCGTGACATCATTCAAGCATAGAGATACAAGAGATTGGACCGCATGTAGTGGTCATATCTTGGGGTTCCAAAGTGGGAATCTCCCAACAATTTTACATTTTTTTACCTTTTTCTGGGTTGTGGCACTTTTTCGAGTTATTCTTGTATTTTGACCCCTGTTCCTTTTTAGTTTACTTTATCCTACTTGTACTGCCTAGAGATCAATGAATGTTTGTGTTTTATATATAGTAGTGTTTACCATGTTTCCCTTTTCTTATGCACCTTTGAATTGAGTTGGTTGTGTGCATGTGTATAGGTACTTAGGAAAATGCCTCCCTGAGTTTGTTATTCCTTTAGTGCTTATCGCCAGACCCTGGCCTATGGAGGTGGGATCGGGGTAGTTACATCTCAAGACTCGGTATGGATTGGGTCATGACAGAGTGATATAAGAGGTGGTTAGACCCTTGGGACGTTGTTCAAACTTTCCCTAAATAAAGGTCTTGGTTGGGTTTAGGGAATAAGTATAGAAGTGTCTCAAGAGTGGCTCTTAGGATAGTGATTCTAGTGATGGTATGGGCGGTTGATGTATCCATTCAACAAGACCGTTATTACCCACTTGATGATTCGGCAGCCTGAGATATTTGTTTCAGGTAACAATGGTACATGCATAATTAGGATTGAGTCTTTGAATATCCTTCTTGAGTCAGCACCACATCATTGTTGATATATATATATATATATATATATATATATATATATATATATTCTTATCTGACCACGATACTCCTCGGTAACATTCAGGATGTCTTCGCAATGAGAGCCATCCAGGATACTGGCTCCAGTTCATGACGACAACCCTATGAGAAATGAGGCCTCAGTTTAGGAACCATCACATGATCCCCTTTCTCCAAGTGGGCAGGTAGTAGCACTACCACCTATTGAGCATCAGATAGCACTCATAGAGTAGGTTGAGGATGTGTGCAGGATGAGCGGACTTTGTGTTTTCTAGCACCAGAGACTGTTGAGGTTATATGGTGATCCAAACACTTAGGCATCACAGGTTTGGCTGTATTCAGTGGTCTTCCTCTTCATGATTTCATAAAAACTGACAGATCATATAATGGCTTTGATAGCCAGTCTTTTCCAAGGAGTAGTGAGATGTTGGTGGATCATGGTTACTTAAATATAGGATGAGACAATGCTCTCATGGGATGACTTCCAGTATCTATTTCATGAGGAGTTTTACCCCTCCTTCTTGTTTTTTGTTCAACTCTAGGATCTTTTGTGGTTTCTTTAAGGAGGTATGACGGTGATTTAGTATGCGACTAGGCTCATTGAATTTGTGCACTACTCTCTATAAATGATCTATAATTTCTACTTCCAAGCACCAAAGTTAAATTAGGGACTTTGTAGAGAGATACTTGCTATCATAGTACCCTTTTTCATCCCCACATATGTCAGGGTACTGGAGTAGGCACTGGTGATAGAGAGATTTCTGTCCGAGGGATTTCATGAAGATGGTTGTGGTTGTGATTGGAATGGGGATGAAACATCTTCCGCAACTAGAAGACACCAGTCGAAAAGTTATCAACATAGGTGGACTCAAAAATATCAGTCTCAGGCATGTAGTCGTATGGGGACAAGAAAGCGTAGAGTGCGGGGGCAGCCTGGGGAGGGCCAGTTTTATGCTTATGATAGGTGAGGTCACATGGAAAGAGATTGCCTGACCAGACATGCTGGGAACACTAAGCAGGAAGAAGGTGGGCCACCACAGCATAGAAAATATAATTATCAAGGTGCTCTAAAACGAGGTGGTGCAAGCAAAGGAGTAGGAGAAGATGAAGATGGGGGGATAAGTTATGAGGTCTTTCCACCACTATCAAGCGGCCTATGTCAGTCTTAGGAAGTTGGAAATTGTGTCAATGGATGATTGCAAGATTTGTATGTCTACAATCCTACAAAGCATGAGATGATAAGTGGTACTTCTTATGTATTTTTTTTTACATTTTGCAGTATAACTTGATAGACACTATGTGAAAGGATATTTTCTCTCTACTTATGGCTTGAGGTTTTACATGGGTGATGCGAGGCATCGATGTAACCTTGTTTAGGTGTGGTACAATGTAGTTACAAATGCATGAGACCCACCCAGACACATTTTTGTGAAACGAGAAAAACCGTGAGGGAGAGTCCATTCTACCCAAAGAGGATAGTACTTAGGTGTGGTGGAAGTGTCCCTCTGACTCGTGTGTTCAGGGAAAGTTTGTGTGGTAAAGTGTCAGAACAGTTCCAGGCACTGCTGGGGGAGTTTTTACTTCCTGACCTCCTTTTTCTTGAAATTCCACTAGTGTGTGTAGTGGAGTGTTTGGTATTGGGATTACTCACCTTCCAAGGGATGTAAAGATAGGTGGGGTATGACATGTGATTTCTGTGTTTAGCTTCTTATGGTTGGATGAGTTTACTCACCTTCCCTATTTGTTGGTACCTTTCATTCTCAACATCAAGTCTTGAAACTACTGTTATCAAGTACAATTTGAGGTGATGGAGACCCCATGACAAGAACTACACGACTCGCTATTTGGTGTTGATAGTGATAATCTTCCCCTGATAATGTGAAGACTCTACCTTCTGGGAAAGCGCTTGGTGGTTTGTTCAGACCACCAGAGACACAGGTACATCTCTAGCCATAGAGACTTGAACCTGTGGCAGTGATGCTAGTTGAAATTCCTATAAGAGTACGACTTTGAGATAGTTTATACTCCTAAAAATGGAAATGTTGTAGAAGATGACCTTCGTAGGAAGTATCAATCTCACATAGTGCAGAAAGTTTTGGAGAAGTTAAATTCCCGGCATCTGACCCCGGTGGAGCAGGAGGGTGTTTTTTTTCTTTAGTCGATGGTGTTGAATCCTTCGCTTCTCGAGCGTGTAAGATAGTATTTGTTGTGAGACATCAACTGTGAAATATTTCATGACCAGATATCCTTGGGTGTTTCACCAGATGTAAATTCTGAAGGAGGGAATCATGAGACCCTGTTCTATGAAAAAATAGTGATTCTAGCCATGACATTAGATATAGAGGTTCGAACGATGTTTAAAAATATCCCCCAAGTTTAGTCGGGTCGTTCGAGACTGTACAAAATCTTGGTGAGATTTCCTACCACCTTGATCTACCCCAATAGCTAGAATAGGTGCACATCTCCCACATGTCATGGCTGAAGTGATACATGAATGTTCATACACATGTCATCGATAAGATAAGACCTTATAGGAATGAACCATCCATTTAGTTCATGTGTTGTGGCAGTACGGAAATGTGTAGGGCTTCATTGGAGTAGGAGAGACAAGTGTGAGCTCAGTATCCTGAGTTGTTTCCCTAGGTTTGATTTTTGGAAATGAAAATCATGAAGGAGGGAATGATGTAGAGACCCTTTTTTTCTATTAAATCATTGAAATATTTCTAGGAATATTTCTAGAGTGAGGCGTTGAGACAACATGCAATTCTGAGGCCCGGTGTTCCCAGAATTAATTTTCTAAAACTATTAAGTATTTTTATACTATACACGTGATGAAAAATGGTTATCTCCTAAACGTTAGGTTGGATCATAAATATGGGGTCATGATTAAGTCTGGAATGTGGAATTTACTAAAGGAGGGGAATAAATATTTTCGGTGTATGACTCTAGTGAAAAAAATCACGAAAGGCATAATCATCATTAAAATAATTAAACTTAATTATTTCACCACTAGTGATGAGTCAAAAAACATTTGATCAGAAGCTTGGATTTTAAATATAAGACCATATTTGAGTTCTTAATGGAGTGTTTTGTCTAAGAACAATAAAAAAATAGGGGCATGGGAGTTTCAGATTCCACATTGAGCAGGAACCTATATATAGATGTTTAAGGTGACAGATTAGGGTTAGGTCATAATTCCTCTCTCTCTCTCTACAAACCACTCCCTCTCTCTCTACTGTTATTCTCTGTTATTCATCATATTGAAAAGAAAACTACACTGAAACCTTATTGTAATGAAGTGGAATCGCAGCAGGCACATTGATGACGAACGGATCCAATCCAGGTAGGATTCTTGTTGAATTTTCGCACCCCAATTTCAATTCTTTGATTATTTCTTGATTTCATCAACAATTTATTCTTTTCTGAATATTAATGATGATGGAAAAATGAACACAACCATAGTTTGAGCTCATTTTTTAATCCAACCATTGATCATACTTCACCATTCTTCAACTTAACTTCTTGATATGATGAAACATTGTTGAATCTTCGAGTAGGGGCTGATGATGTGAAGCCCTCAACCCAAGCATCCGAAAACATGTTTTTTTTCGTTTTTCCAACCACCGGAGTTGTTATGGAAGCCTAAATAAGGTGAAACTCTGGCAAGGGTGGTGGCCAGAGGTGAATGAAGTGGTCCGGTCAGGCGCGACTAGCAGCGGTCCAGTGAGGTGCAGCTGCGGCGACGTCGAACCAGTGTGCAGGGTGGGGTGTTGCAGCAGTTGGCTTGTAGCTCAAGTGGGCGAAGCAGGGAGGCATGAACGGTGTTAGGAATAGGGTGTGAGTTGAGGGTACTGGAACTGGCCAGAGACTGTGAGACGAGGCTAGGTGATATAGTACTGAAAACTCGGGGCCGGTCGACGTTGATGTTGGGTGCGATAGGGGTGTCCCAAGGTAGAGCGCCAGCGGGCACCGCTGGCTGGTTGAGGCAGCAAGACATGGGCCAAGCGAGGGCCAGAGGGATGGTGCAGTGGAAGACTAGGTTGTGGTGTACTGATCCGGGCCGGCCATGGTAGGTCGTCCCATGAAAAGTGGTCTGACCTGAATGGGTTGGACCTGCTTTAATCGGGCTAAAAACCATTAAATGTTCGTATCTCCAAAACCGAGTGTCCAAATGACGCACCCTCTATGGCCATAGGTCCCTCTTATCGAGAAGGACCTTATTAGTCCATTTAGTGACTTTTAAGAGTTTTTTTCATTGCTCGATATCACGAAACACATAAGTTAATTAATAATAATATAATTATTATTAGTAGTAAATCTTATACCCGACCCAACTCCTAAACTAAGCGTTCGTTTTATGTGTTGTCTATGGAAAAATAATCTTAATTTCATGATGGGTCTTGTTAGGAAATTTGGGGAGTATATATTTTGGTTTCATCATTTGGTATCATGAAACATGGTTGTTTAATAATAATATTAATATAAATAATATTATTCAGGGTTTTTGTTCGAACGTAGTGTTTGCATGCAACGTCAGATTAACCCACTGTCTGCGGTGGCATTATGTTGGTCTTTGTGTGGATGTTTCAAGACTAATTTTGGGAGTTTAAATAAAAAATCAAGCTTTGGTCCCCATGAGTTCTAGTTTGATCATTTTGGTTACTTTTTACTGGGTGTCCATTTTGGACAAATGAATAACCGATCCTGTGAGTTTTTTCATGAGGATCACAATTGAACAATTCATATAATTTATTATGTGATCGAGGAGTAGGCCCCATGAGTCTTTATTTAAGTTTAATATAGAAACATATGACTTTTCCACTGGATTTACAATTGGAGTGAGTGGATAGTCTACCTCGTGTTTTCTCTACAAGGATCACAATGGTGCGATCCGTTTGGATGTGTGGTGCCTTGTTCGTAATCACATTAAATGTGGAAATGTGAAAGGAATGTCAGTGGAAGATTCATTGATGTGTTTGAAGAATACCCACGGTTTGGGTTAGTATTTAATCTTGTGAGAGTAGAGAAGATGTGTGAAGTGATTTGATTAATTATTCTAGGGCTGTTTTGAGGAGGCGTATAAGTGAAATTATGTCTTTACACACCGTACCAACAATGAGCATCATGTTCTTGTTAGTATTCTGAATAGATATGTTATGAACTTTGGGAGCACACTTACATACCCTAGGGTTCTTTTTTATTATTTAGTACCTGAGTATGGATAGGTACATGGTCAGACAATGAGGTAGGGTCACCTATTGTGTGGTCCCCACGCACGTCATGTACCACTTTTTGAATCTTGTATCTCTTGTATCTTCTCTTTTTGGAATACGATTTTGGCATGAGACTATCCTATGTGATGTTCCATATATAGTGCAATGGTTCCCCCCATAGTGGATTTTGAGTTATGATATGTGATGTTCTGGGATTGATGTCTATTTGGGGTAACAAATGATGACTGTAGTGATGGTCTTCTCAGAGATACCATCCAGTATAGATGTTTAGTGTTACTTGGTAATTTCTATGAGGTACCATCCAACAGGGATGGATATTATTCCTTGGTGTTATTCCCTAGAGGTACTATCCAGCAAGGATGGATATATTTCCTTAATGTTCTTCTCAAGAGGTACCATCCAGCAGGGATGGCCAGAGCAGTTCTAGGTTTACCTCCAGCTGGGCTGGGAAGTGTTCCCTGATGGTAGTTTCGGGTTTACCTCCAACTGGGTCGGGAAGTGTTCCCCAATGGAAGTTTTGGGTTTCCCTCTAACTAGGCTAGGCAGTGGGTCCCATCAATGACTCTTTTCGAGTAGTACCCTCTTGCTGGGTTGGGCAGCGGGTCCCCGTTGACTCTCAGAGTTGAATCCCCCTAACACATCAAGTCATGGGTATCCTTATCAACTTATATGAGAGTGGAATCCCTCTAACATACTAGGGTTTGGGTATCCTCCACCTTGTGACATGATCTCTTGACAATGTGACATAGTGAAAAGACGTGCTCTAACGTTACTGTGGACTCTCAAGAAAGAGGGGTTCTTTTCCCACCAAGAAGCATCCTCGTAACACGACCCAAAAATGTGCAGGTGCAACAGACCTGCCCAAAGTGGATAGTATCAAGTTGAGGTGATTGAGTCCCTTTGAATTTTAGTTTAGAGTAGACGTGCGAGATGTTAGGCATTGATGGTTTGTTTTAGGATAGTTGGCGACTCTTGCTTGAGTTGAGATATAAGATGGAGATCCACTTACTCTCTCATTTGGGTTTCTTTAGATGAGAATATATATATATATATATATATATATATATATTCTATTCTCTAGTACCCACTCCTTGGGGTTTGGTTACTCTCCATCCAAGAGAGATGAAGATGTGTAGGGTATGCCACGTGCTTTCTATGTCTAGATTCTTATGGTTGGAAGAGTCTACTCTCTAATTATTGGCAGTGAAGACTCGATGAGAATTTTATATTTTCACCATTTCTATATCCTTGTGTTTGGGATGATTTTTTTTCACTATCTTTTTCTGTTGATTTGTACTCTCTTTCTATTCCTTTTTCAATCTATTGGTCCCCTTTTTATTGTACCCTTTTTGCTACACCCTCGAGCCTTCGGTGCATCCTACTGAGTATTTTTATAGTCAACCCTGCTTGAGATTTTCCAACACTTGGTGTGCCCTTTCTGATGATGTACATGTCGATCGTGACTTCATAGTATCTTAGGGATACATGAGTATAGACTGTGTGCGGTGGTTGTAGCTTGGGATTCCAAAGCGGGTGTCTCCTAGATGTTTTACTTTTTTTACTTGCTGCCGGGTTGTGGCACTTTTTCTAGTTGGGCTTGTATTTTGAGCCTTTTTTCTTTTTAGTTTATTATATCGCACTTGTACTGTCTAGTGGTTGATGCAAGTTTTTTGGTTTATATATAGTTGTGTTGTACCTTGTTTCCCTTTTCCACTACACTTTTGCAATGAGTTGGTTTTTTTGTATGTGTATGGGTACTTAGGCAAAGGCATCTACGAATTTTTTATGACTTCGGTGCGTATCGCCATCCCCTGGCCTGTGGAGGTAGGTTTATGGTAGTTATGGATCGATACCTAGTACGTTTTGGGTCATGACATTATTTATAAAATTTTGAGGCACATGGGGTGAGTGTGACTTCCCATTATTTAATAATTCTGGGTATTTACAAAAACGGCACTCCTCCTCAATTATAAAGCTTCACTTACTACCCTTGTATATTCAAAATTCTATAGACCTTTAATTCATCAAAAACCTAAAAAAATCTCCACAAAACATCCTCGTATACATTCTATATCTTCTATTATCCCAAAACACTTATCAAATTTCCCTTAATAAGATATCTAGAGGTGGTCTTTCTAAGTGAAGGTAACTGTCTTCAACAAGATCTTTCTTTTTTCACTTTTTCACTTAAAACCTTCATTAATGTATTAATAATTGAAATATAATAAAAAATAATCTAAATTATACTAATACTTCATTATGATTATTGAATAACCTATATCCATTTTATCTTCCCTCAAATGGGAAACAAAACTATGGATTACGTGTACAGTGGACTACTGCGTCACAAACCGATGTAATTAATTTTCCATCACCACCTCTCATGGTGAGATATAATTATATATTTCATATTTTTAAAAGTTTTTATGGTTTTATTATACTTATATAATTATAATATCACATATATTATCTTATTTTCTATTCTGTGGGAATACAATAACATCACGCGTATGTACGACGGACTATCGGTTCATGAAGAGACATGATTCCTTTTTTACATTCTATTTACATGGAAGGTAATAAGGATAAAATTAATGAATTTATCCAATATAAATTACATAATTATGACTCTATAAAAGTGATATTTTTTTAACTTTCTTTCATAATATCTGTCGAGGAAATGGATTCAACGTTCAGGCATATATACAACTTCCCGTCTTCATAAACAATGTGGTTAATTTTATATCTATACATATTGTGGATTACTATAAATACATATATATTGGATATACATGATATTTATATCAATTTTAAAAATATTTAGTTTATGTAAACATGATCAAAGTTAAAGGACTAAAAATATCAAATCCAAACATAAATGAAAAACAAAGAATCTATTTCCTAAAACGTGATTTCAAAAATGAATTGTTATTGAATGGGAAATGAATAGTCATAAGTAAATAATGTATGGAAATATATATATAATTATTTTTTAATAGATGTATAATAAACCAGTATTTATTATACATGAGATTCAAATTTGTATGAATGTATCCAAAACTTATCGTAATGGATTTCTAGTCACTCTTTTTTTCTAGGAGACGTATGCCATATCCACCACTTTCTTCCTTTGTATGGTATATATATAGACTATAATGGTATTTTATGAATATTATCATGATATTAATGAGATATAAATACCAATATAAGTATCTCTCTTTCATGGTGCTTTCAATTCAAATTTTCTCAATGTTGTAATGGCTTGTTGTTACAATCTCATTGTTTATTAGGGTTTAATATGATTAATCTCTAGAATATGAAATATTATGATCTATTTATATTTAAAATAATTAATTATATTATCCTTTATTTATTTATTTTGAATAAATTTTTTATCATCATTTTATTCTCTTTATTTACTCAATATTTCAAAATAATATTTTCAAAGAAAACTGAAATTATTTCTCTCTTCAGTTGAAAACCCTTTTTCTTCCATATAATTCTTTATAAAAATTCCATAAATAATATTTTAATGTTTCTATATGATTTTTAAGTTCATTTTTACACATATTTTACTTTTTATTTTTTTTAAAGGAAAGCATCTTATTATTTTGAAAATAAGGCCTTTCTGGAATTCATTAAAAATTTGAAATGAATCTTCATTTTATCATTTATAAAATGAACTATATTTTACACCATCATGACAAATATATGATTTTAAAGATTCATTGAAAATAATCCAAGGATATTTTCAAAGAATTTTTTTATTTAATAATTAATTTTTTTATAATTTATATATGTTTTCTCAAAATGGAAAGGATATATTCCCCACTATTTTTTTAATGATATTTTTAAAGAATTTATAATAAAAAATGACAAAAACCGTTGGTATTTTTTATGTTTTACTAGGTATATGATCCAATTATATAATCCTTATTCTCTCCTTAAATGGTTTATCATTATGATGAAAATATTTTTATAAAACCTATTCCTTTTCTTAGGGTTATGCTATAATGAATTAATGAGATGAAACCCATTTCCTTTTTAGGTGTATACCATAATGAAATGATTATTCCACCAATTTATTTTTATTTTTTCTGATATGATGATTGTTTTATGTTTATGTTGAATAAGTAAGAATTATTTTCTTCAGGGATTGGTGGGACCTATATCTCCCTCCAATGCATTAGGTAAATACTGAAATATCATTAGATAAACAGAACAAGAATAAGTAGTAAACCTAGTTCAATATGGGGAATTATCCACTATGATAGTGACGAGAGTGAATCTTGACTACTATGATGGATTAGGGAGACACAATACCCTATGATAGTTTTGGGAGTGACACTCAACTACTATGATGGTATGAATATTTAACCCAATACACAATGATAGACTTGAGAGTTTTTTTGACTACTATGATTTTTTGGGGCATAAGCCCAATCCATTATGATAGTTTTGGGGGTGAACCATGATAACTATGTTGGTATAGGGGGTAAACCCAATCCATTATGATTATCCTGAAAATAAATATTTTCTTATTAGAAAATTATTTTCTATTCTAATTTTTTGGATCATAAGAGTATATGTTGGCTACAAGAGGGGGTCAATTGAGGTTTAAAAAATTAAACTAACATAAAACCCAAAACTCATTTATTATGAATATTTGACTAAAAAATCATCTAATGATCATAGTATAGATACAAGAATCATAATTCATATGATAAATTAGTGTTACTAAATAGACTTAAAAATTTTCATGTTAAAAAGGAATTATAAATATTTAATAAAACATAATTTATAAAAAATAAAATTCATAGTGGAATATAATACATGTTAAAATTCATAATATGAATGATTATAGTAAAATAAGAATTACTTACAAGATTTATAATAGTTATTATACTCTTTAACATTAAAATTTAAGGATGTCATAAATCCTTCCTTAATATATCCATAGTTTCAACCATATTATAAGGTGTGACTTTCTGTATTTGGAAATCCCTCAATATGAATATTACAATAGATTTTTACTTCTTAAAAAAATACCTTGATCTAAAGATCAGTAACAAATATGTCTTCAAATCCAATATAAACCCTCAATTAACATTAGTTTTATCACCTATCAATCTAAACCCATATCAGAAATAGTGAATATAAATGAATGATTTCATAATGAATTTGAAAAAAATCACATTGATTTCATATAAAAAAACTCTTTAATGATTTATAATCCTTAATAACGATATATTAATGAAGAGATAATCTCAGAAGTGTTGAGTTTCAAATTCATCATCTCCCAACTTCTCGTATTCTACCCTATTTATATTGATCCCTCCAATGCTCATGTTTACCCTGATTCCTGATGTTTTTGCAATAGCATTAGATGTTCTTCACATAAAAACTTATAAGATTATAACTTTATCTAATGTCATTTAGTGGAACTACTACAATGCTAACGCAATGTATTCTGACAAGTAGAAATAATTCTAACATCGATTAAAATTTCTTTTTTTGATGGAATAAAACATGCCTGTCTAATGGATTAAAAATCTTTCAAACTGATCTACTTGAAATCATCACACTAATTGACTAAATATCATCTTATCGATAGATTATATATCATCACACCAATAAAATAAATCTCCACATATTGATTTAATAGATATCATCACATAAATATATTGTAATTATTTCAATATGATGGATTATACTTCTATCAATATGATGGATTACACTTCTTTCAATATGATGGATTATATTTCTGTCTATATGATGGATTATACTTTTATAGAATGTTTATATTCGTTTAGATAATATTTATTTTCACATTTGGTAAAATAAGTTGTCTTATACAAAAAAAACACTATAAAACATAGGAAAAGTAAATATAGTACAACATCTTTTTAAGATTGTGTTGTGATTTTAAAAACCATGGACATAATGGATAGAAAATAAACTTTTGACTCAACGGTCTCCCCCCATTTGAAAATCACAAAATAGAAAAATTAATGAAATAAGCTATTAACTTTGAGACACTTATATTCCATTTGGTCATTTTAAAATATATAACTATATATCATTTATCTCACCATTTATTTAAAACATGTTTATAATTAAAAAACTATATTCCGAATAAAGACATAAGATACTTTGTTTAAAAGAAAACACCCTGAATAAAATATTATCCCTAAAAAATTATCAATGAGTAATATTTTAATAACTTATCTAAATAGTTACCCCAAAAAACATGTCTCAAATATTTTCCCAATTTTTGATTTTCAAAAGGAAATATGATGGTTGAAAGTACCTGAAAGGTTAGTATTAACAATTCTATGAAAAAAAATTGGAAACATAAAAATTCATCAAAAAGCTAATGTAGAGAAAATATTAATCCAACTAATTTTTGAAAAATTCAATGAAATATATAATTGTAATAACAGTCATGAATTTATTCATTCAAAACAAATGTTTTAATATTACAATAAGGTTTAAGAGTTTGGAAATGAAATTATTTTTTCTTCTAGAATTTACTCATGATAAATTTCATTTTTTAATCTCCTCCTGATTCTTTTCTAAATATTGTTACTTTGACTCCATCTTCACAAGACTTTCTTATATAACATCAATTCTATGAAATTAATGCTTAAACCTATCAAATTATCCTTTTATAAACTTGTTCTCGTAACACTCGTCTTTCAACTCTTTTGATTATTCATCAACTAAATATTTTTTCTAATTAAAATCCAATATGTCTTGATACTGAGACTATATTAAATTCTAGAAATTATTAATTAGATTTATCTTTTCATAAAAATATAAAAATATAATTAATTTTATTTCTATACAATTGTCTAAGCCTATTGATTTAATTTTTTTTATTTATCTTTGACATGTAACTTCTTCTACATTTTTTATCAACGAGATAAAATATTCCAAAGGAGTGGAATATAGTTGAGAAATTTCTTTAAATAATAATTGAAATATATAAATCAATATTCAATTCATTGATATGAATGGGTAACCAAAGAATCTATTGAGATTGATGAGATAATGGACACACGCCTCCTTGAAGTTCCTAAGATAACTTCCACCTTCTCATTTTCTTTTTCTTTGGAATTACAAGCTTCTATAATTCCATAACATATATATTTTTATCAGTAACTTATTCATATGATACTCCAGTCTGAGATTGTTAATTTTTAATTTCTCTTTCAAAAATAACTTTTTTCTTAGAGACAATAAAATCATCCTTTTCTTTTTGAGTTTTAAAGGATGTTGTTTCTTCTTAACTAATTTTTCCTTGTTCTTCCTCCACTGATGACTCTTATGAAGTTGTTTCTCTAGAAATTTTTTCACCCATTTCATATTATAATAGTCTCTCCAAAATATATTTTCCTATAAAATTCACCTTCTTCCTTACATCTTCATATTTATCTTGATCTTAAAAACTTTTTCTCAAACTTATTTTTCCTTATCAACTACTTTTCTTTTTCTATTTCTCAATTACACTTGGAACTTGAGATGTCCCAACTAGTTATTTTACTGATATAGACTAAGGAATAACAATATTAATAGTCTATGAAATTGTAACTAAAGGATAAATTTATTGAACTAATGATAAAGGGGATGTTGAAGGAAAAAATTGTCCTTATTGATTTGTAATAAGAACATCTCCATGTGCCCTCTCGAAACCATTCATACTATATCTTCTTGAAGTCTTTCATTTTATTTTCTCCTCCTTTCATTAGATTTCAATTATTCTTTAGTTATAAATTTTAGTGATAAGAAATATTATTTATTTAAGCTGAACTCTATATCCCCAACATTTTTTTAAACCTTTCTCTTCCTTCATCATTTCATTATATGCCTGGTCTATCATTATTTTGACTTTCTTTTATGGCATAGGAGAGATAAAAATGGTTTTTTTCTTCTCTTGAAGAATTATTAATTTCACCTTACTCTTATTTATTTACTCTACTAAAAATAATACATATGTGGAAAAATTAATTTTCCTCATATTCATCAAATATTCTAGAATAAAAATGTATATTACTTTTATGGTGTCTCGATCACCTTCCCTAGTATCAGATAATCTTGAATCCATAACATGAGTGATATTTTGTATGATTTAATATTATACACATTTCTTATATTCTAAAAAAATGGAAATAATTAAGATCTAGAATTTTCTTTTTCAAAAGTACCCAACTTCTCTGGAAACTATTGTGTAACATGAATGGATACACCTTCCGTTGAGACTTTAACCAAGTCTGAAACTTTTTTAATATTAAATATAAACTTATGACCAATCAGATTAAATGTTATAACTTCAAAATAATATTATTTAATAAATTATATAATTTAATATAATTCTTGGACTATCATTGGGTAATGAAGATCAAAATATTCTTTTTCAACACATAAATTTTCTTATCCTTGAAAATGAATAATCCCTTTTAGAAACTAATCTATCATGTAATACCAATTGTTTTTTATTAATCATTCTTTAAATAATTATTTGTTTGAAATATATTTCTAAGATATAATCTTGAAAAATGGACTAACTAAATAAAATTGAGACAATAAAAAATATTTGATCAGACAGATGGAAAAGTTTTGGATTGACCAAGAATTTGAGAGCTGAGGGTCATCAACCATTCTAAAATCCTACTTGGGACATGGTGATCCAGTTTTATATTTATAGTCACATGGTGATGGTTCTAATTCCTAAGATCTAAAAACATATATTTATACTCAAATATGATCTGATGGTTGAGAAATGTTCTAAGAATAATTAAAATATATTTCTGACCTCTTAATGTTTTGGAAAGCTACCATCAGACTATGAAATTTTCAAAGAGTTAAAAACATTGTGATTTATTAAAATTTTAAATGTTTATAAAATAAAAACAAATGAATTAAAATATAAAAAAAAACATTCAAGATAGATATAATAATTATTGAATATTAGTGGTTACATTTCGGTGTGAATATATGACTTTCGAATTAAAATTCATCCTGATAAACTTTTTTCATGGTTTTAAGAAAAACTAAAAAAATTAGAAAAAAACTTTTTGTACTTTTTTTAAATACTCTAAAAAAATTAAAAAATATAAAAATTTGTGAATCATATTTTGTTTTGAAAATAACATAAAAAACTATTAAGTCTGACAATTTTTAGAAAACTAGTGATGTTTTAAGAAAAATAAAAATTTTATAAAATCAAAGCATATGTACTCTTCAGTTGAAAATGAGTTCATTAATGTAATAAGATTAATAAAAAGAAAGTATATATAAATGGTTATTTATATTGATCATTCCTATATTTGGTTAAATATTATCAAATATTTTTTAATTAAGGGGTTTAGTAAGGATATCAACAAGATTTTATTTTATTTAAATGAATTATAATATGATATATCCCCTTTGTGTATGATATCTTGGGAAATGGTGTCTTATATCTTTGTGATTTCACTATTTGTGATGTGAAATATTTTTACTATAATAAATGGAAAATTTGTAATCACACAATACTTTACTTTTAATAAAAATCATTCCATAGTATGTGAGTGTGTGTGGCATCCACAACACTTGAACACAATAACATTAAACTACCACATATTTGGTTTAAGAAGTGGAAAGTTCTATTTAGTTTTTTGTTAAAAGACCAAGATACTAAATCTTCTCCTATGTAATGGAAAATTTCAAAAGTACATTTCCTATATATTTGACACCCACAAAAGTCAACATCCAAATTTCTTTAAACTAAAAATCATTAATATAAGAGTAAAATAAACCTAAAACCACAGTTCCATGTAGATAATGATTTTTTTGTAGCTTTAATATGAGATAGTTTTTTATTTTTTTGATATCTATAAAAAAATAATCTTAAAAACATTAAATATTGAACACAATCTATTAATTATACTAAACTTACAATCATTCCTATAAAGATATTTTTATCAACTAGTTTCCCAAATTCATCAATATCTAAAGTATTTGAAGTTCTAATTGGAGTACTTATACTTTTAGTTTTTTCAAGTCCAAATTTCTTAAGAATATATTTTATACACTAATATTGAGATATAAAAGTTACTTTTAGTTTTTTTCAAATTCTAAAATATAGAAAATAAGTAAGTTCTCCCATCATGATCATTTCAAACTCATAATTTACAAGATCTGAAAAGAAATATGTTAAATATTTTTTAGTTGAACCAAATATAATGTCATTAGAATAACTTTGAATAATGATGTTTTTTTTAAAATTTATTTTATAAAATGATTTGGATCTGTATCTCCCTTATCAATGTTTTTTTGTAATAAAAATCCAGTTAACTTATCACACCATTTTGTAGGATCTTGTTTAATTCCTTAAATATCCTTAGTAAGTTTAAACACATGTTTTTGATATTTTCTATTTTCAAAACTAGGAGGTTGTTCTATATATACTTCCTCTTATAAATATCCTTTAATAATTTCACACTTCACATCCACCTGAAATAGTTTGAAATTTAGAAATACTTTATATGATATAAGTTTACAAAGAGAATAATATCTAGCTACCAAGGCATAAGTTTATCCCTAGTCTATGACCCCTTTTTGATTATATCCTTTATAAAAAATCATATTTTTTCAAACTATAATACCATTTTTGTCATTTTTGTTCCAAATATCCCCATTGTACTCCAATTACAAAAGTAAATTTAGGTCATTAAACCAAAGTGTAAACTTTATTCCTTTCAAATATATTAAGTTTATCTTGAATTAATTTTATCCAATATTCGTCACTTAAATATTCATTAGGAGTCTTATGTTTGAATTGAGATAAAAGTTAAAAAATTCAATATATTGTGATATAAATTATACTTAAAACAGGATGATCTACATCACCAATGATATTATCACTTGGATGATTCCTAAGAAACAACATATTTCTTAGGTTTTTAAAACTATTTTATTCAACAATATGTTGAAATTATTCATTTTTTAAAACTTATTAAACATATTTTTTATTTTTTCTCTTATCAAAATAAATTTCTAACAAAGTATGAATATTAGTTTTTGACATAACATCTGAAGATGTGGGTTGTGGTTGTTTAAAAAAAGGTTCAATTTATTCATACTTAACATGTAAGTTTTCCCTAGAAGTACTTGTTTTTTATTGAAAACACATTATGAATTACTATTTTTAGAATAACCTAAGAATATTCCTTCATCATATTTTGTAATAGATTTATATAATTTGTATTTTCTATTAAAAATGAAAACATTACATCTAAAAAATTTTAAGTAAGAAGGTTTTGGTTTCTTCGGGTCCATTACTCATAAGAAGTTTTATTAATAAAAATTATTATTTAAACTAGATATAAAAGGAATTACTAACTTTTTGAGACCCAAAAAAAATTATAAATTGAGTATTCACTTAACATGGTTCTAGTAATCTCTTGATGAATTTTATTTCTTCTTTTGACTACACAATTTTTCTATAGAGTTTTGGTGTAGAAAAGTTATATATAAAACTTTTTAAAAAAAATATTTAAAATCATAATTTATAAATTATCCATAATGATAACTATAAATAGTTATTAAGGAGATTTTTTTTACCTAGGATAAAAAAATTTTAAAACAAAAGAAGGCTTCAAAATTCCTTTATAGAAAATAGACATAAGTGATCCAGTGTAATCATAATCTGAAACATATATATAGTATTCTGTACTGATACTTTTATTTTTATATAACCACACAGGCCTATGTGAACTAAATATATAGAATAAGAAGTTGATACTTCAAAAATAAATTTGAAACTTGGCATGTGTTTCTTTCTAAATTGAAAAGATCACATACATTTGATGTATCAAACCTAGGTCTTATAAATATTTTACTATTCATTTATCAGAAAATTTAGAAAAAATCTAACATTAAAGTGACTTAATATACTTTTCAATAACTAATATTGGTATTCTATTTCCTTAGCTAAAGGTAGATCGTGGCACCTAAGGTCTCCTAAGTTATGTGTGTAGACATTTTCATACCGATTGGAAGAAATAATAATTTCATTTTTAGAACTATGAGGAATACATTTATTATTCTTGAAGTTATGTAGATATAATTCATCACATAATTGACTTATTATAACAAGGTTGTGATTAATTCCTACAAAAAAATTGAAATTAAATCTTTTCCAAGAAGAAAAATGTTACATATTATGGTGATATATCATTGATCATTTCCACTAAAGGTAACTTTTCCATTATTATTTTTATAATCTTATTAATAAATTATTTTCTTCTAGTTATGTTTTTGGAGAAACCACTATCCAAGTACCAAATATTTGTTTTGTTTCTACATTTTATTATTACTAAAAATAAAAGGGTTAGATTTCCAGAACCCAAAACTGCTTGGGTCCGGTATTATTTGAAAGTAAAATTACAGGTATCCACATTTTTCCAACATTAATATATTTATAAAATGTAAATTATTTAGGAAAATAAGATTTATGAAATTCTAATTATTGAATTTTATTAAAAAAATCAATTCTTATAGTGACAACTACTTTGAGACGTAGTGAAAAATGGGTCAATTTTCAAAATAAAGTATTTATTTTGATATATAGGTTTTCTATTAGAAAAAACCCATTATGGAAACACCTTGATAAGGTCTAATTTTATTATATATATTATAAAAGTTTACTTAATTTGTGGAAAACTTTGACTAATGATTTTTTTCACTAGAAATTTTAGAGTTTAGTTTTATAACATAATTGTTATCCTCAGTAGAACTTGTATTCAATCTAATTTTTTCTATATAATTTTGTAAAATAATTTTCTCATAACTAGACCTTTCAAGTTCTTTTAAGAGACCATATTTCTCAAAATTTTACTTCTCTAATTCTTTTGAATGATATGAAATCTCAGTTTTTAAAGTATATTTTCTTGAATTTTCTTTCCAAATATTTTTATGAGAAACGTTATGTTTATTATACATCTTACAATCTTAATTTCTTAATAATTTTTAAAATATTAAAATCTCTTCAAAACATTGTAAATAATTGTTTTCTTTAGTTGAAAAATATTCTTCATTAAAAGATGTAGAATTATTATCATCAATATCACTATCATGGTAATTCATATTTATAGTATGATAAATTAGAGATTAATTTATTTCCTTAGCCATGAATTGTTTGTTAACATTTATTATTTCTATATAGATTCCAATATTATTATAAAATAAACATTCAGTATCTGATGAATTCTTAGTTGAACTGTCTCCACCACTTTAACTCCATGTATCTAAAGCTTTTAAACACTTTTTTAGTACTTATTAGAATTCTTATCAGAATTTATTTTCTTCGAAAACTTTATTTTTAGTATAGGAAAATCTATTTAGATATGTTCATATTTATTATATTCATAATATATGACTTCTAAAAAACCCTTTTATCTCCTCTTTTCTTGTGATTCTTGTTATATCTATATTGGAAATCCTTATTTATGAATTTTTTTTTCATTATCCTAAAAATATTATCCAATTAATTTTAAAATAATTTAGATGAAATGATAAATGATTAAAATATAACTATCTTTATTTTATA
The DNA here is from genome assembly GCA_963277665.1 of Viscum album. Lineage (NCBI taxonomy): Eukaryota > Viridiplantae > Streptophyta > Magnoliopsida > Santalales > Viscaceae > Viscum > Viscum album. The sequence continues at coordinate 462,133,559 of OY728155.1, read as the reverse complement.
TGAGTAATTCTTCTAGAATAATCCAATACAATTATCTTGTATTCCCATTAAATGGGGATTATCTCAATAATAGTTTCCATTAATATTTCATCTATATAATCCTTCTCACAAATATATTGTACAATATTTAAAATCATAATGAATATTTGGAGCATATTTTCAATATTTTCTCTATTTTGGTAATCGAAATCTTGATAATCAGCTCAAAGCATTACTCTTCTAGTTTCAATGAACTTTGAAGTTCCTAAATTAGTTACATCAACTTCTTCCATATACTATTAATGACTTAACAGTATAATATATGACTATATATTTTCCTATTCATAGAATATAATAAATTATTACATATTTAATAATTCAACTCATATTCCAACTTCTCTTGATTAGTAAAATAAATAATATCTTTCTTAGGAATCTTATAATTTTTTGTCTACATAACAAAATTTTCAACATCAGTATTGATAAAAAAAATTTATCCTATCTATCCAACACTCATAACAAGCACCCTTAAAGATTGATGGTCTTCTTAGATTCAAATTTAGAAGTGTAACAATACTCAAACCTATCATCTTAAAAAAAACGCTTTCAACAATTTACACATTAGTGTAATAACAATTTATAAACAAACAATTTTTTTAAAATGTTTAGTAAAATTTAGAAACTTGTAGTATAATAAAAAAATAAAACCACATAAATTAAATTAGTAGATCCTCCTATGATACCAATTATTATTTTGTAATAGTATATGATGGGTAAAATATAAGTGGGGGTGTACTATAGTTTAGAAAATTTAACTAACATAAAACCCAAACCTCATTGGTTTCAAATATCTGTCTCAAAAATCATCCAATGATCAGAGTATATGTATTAGACTCTGAATTCATCTGATAAACCAGAGTTACTAAATAGACTTACACATAGTCTAGTTAAACAGATATTAGAGGGTTTTAGTAAGACAAACATTATAATATAAATTTCAATGAAGAATATAAATTTTTAAAAAAAATAATATGAAATCTCAAAATAATGTTCAAATGGCTTACAAATTTATTTAAGATTTTATACACTTTTTGTAATGACCCGCCAATTCTCATTGGCCTGAGAGCTCAACGAGTCATTTCTAGGACTTAAGTGACATTCCCAAGGCGCCAAAGGCTAGCAATAAATGCCGAATGGTTTCAAAATATGTGGGGGACAATTTACCCTTTAACTGAAAACAACCAACAAACACAGAAACTAGATAAACATCTCCAAGTAACCACTATATGATGCAAGATTTAAAACCAAAACAACTCAACCATTAATTTTATCCAAAACCAACCAAAAGTACCAAAGTGAAAACCAACACTAAACATCAGAGTAAACAGCGGAAAGACACTCAAATACTACAAGAAAACAACCCAACTCCATGCTCCATAATCTCCAAGCTCCAAAATCATGAACCATTCTAAGTATCACAAAGTATTGCTCTAAACATGTGACACTTTACCTTTTCCAATGTCCCGGTATATGACATCTGAAAAAGCACCAACGTGCCAAAGCAGGGGGTGAGTAATGAAACTCAGTAGGTTTTCCCCGATGACTTCCCAACCCATGCCTCTAGGATAAAACATGTAGCACATTTATATAAAACAATTTATATAAAACAATTCCAAAATCAGTTCACAATATGACAAGTTCCACGTCCAAGCCATTTTTCCAAAAAAAAAAATTTCTCAAGAAGAGAAACAACAAGGTTTCCAAATAAATTCACATTTCCACTTTGGAACATTCATTCCATTCCACAAATCCACACAACCAACCATGCATGAAACCTGGATCTCCCTATACTCGCGAGTGGTGAGTTATCCATCCACTAAGTTGTCACTTAGTGAACTACCTTGACGGGGGTACTTCGCGACTTTATCCATCCCAACCTTTTGATGGGGGGACTTATAGCTATTATCCATCCCAACCTTTTGATGGGGGTACTTCCCACCCTTATCAATCCCAATGCATATGAACACACACCACAACCCATGCAATCCATGCCCAAAACCAAGTGTGTTCAAAAACTTTCAATAAAGCATAACCCTTTTATTGAAAACCCCCTTTTCCACAAACCATTTTCCAAATCTATAAAATCCATATTTTTAAAATCACAATTTTAAAATCAAGAAACCAAACACTTTGCATAACCATTCTTTTAATTTCCACAATTTCATCAAAACTCATAAATCATCACTAAAAAAGATTTATAACATGTTTTGTACCATAATTCCACAATCAAATCCAAGTAAATAAATCAATTTGAACTAAGCCTTCAAGTTCTAAGAAAGAGGAATCGAGAGTGAAGGCACCTACCTCAACAAATTGGGCGAAACCAACCAAGAACTGGGTTGAAACACCATTAAACCTCCTTAGATTCCTTCCACAATCACCAACAAGACCAAAACCCAACTTAAAAGTCATCCACTACCTTAGATCTACCCACATTGGGCGTAGATATAAAGATCCATCAAGAGGGAAGAAGGAGATCTAAGAAAACTCAAGGGAACGAGACATACCTCGATCAACTGGCCTCTAAACGCTAAGGTAAGCCTCCGGATCACTCCCAAAATGCCTGGTAAGTGTTCTCCTGTAACACCCCGAGCTTCCACGATACGCATCTCATTCAATAATGCAATAGCTTGCATTGTACGCAACTTTGAGTTCTAACACACCGCAACTAATCAAAGTAGCCGTTATGAATAGTAATAACCACTTTTTAAATTTATAGAAATTTTATATTTCAAAATGGACTTCATTTTTGTATTCCTAATATTGAAATTAGCCTATGTTGAAATTTTTTGTAATTTTCTGAGAACTTCCAAATTTTTATGAATAGTGAAAAATACATAAAACAACTTTTTTAATCAAAATAATTTATAGTGATAAATTATACTATTTAGTGGTTTTAAAAAATAATTAGTATATATTTTTACCATTTTATCCAATGGTGGTCATTAGAATTAATTTGACATTGAAATTGGACATAAACAATTGCCAATCTTTTGATATAAATTGTTTCTTAAAAACACGCTACTTGTTGTAACAGCGGGAATTAATTATAAAATTAATTAATGCAACATATATGTTTGGAATTTTGTAAAATAGACATCATTTTTAAATTCGGAATATCAATTATAGCTTAGGGTGAAATTTTGGCCTTATTCCGAAAAACTTCAATTTTTGATGAATAGTGAAACCACTAAGTGGTAGTTAAATAACTGATTTTTCGTTTAAATGGAATATTACCACTTCTGTGATTTGATTTTCAAAAATCCAACATACATGGTTGTCATTAAGAAGTAAAATGTGGTTCAATGAGATTAAAATAATTTTTTTGGTGAATAGTAACTTTTAAGTCCTTAATCGCGATTAGAGGTAATTGGTGTAGTTTAAGGTAAAAACAATGTTTTAATAATATGATATGAGCTTGACACTTGTCCTACTCCTATTGGATGATTCATGGCCGACCAAGACAACCCATGGGTCAACTTGGGGACCCCATGGAACCACTTTAGTTGGAAAATGACATTAATATATATTTATTTAATGTTAAAATTAAATTGACACAAACATGAGTTGTTTTACTAAAACAGTTTTTAAGTGTGGTTACACAAGTCCAAATTTTGATTATAAATATTCATTAGAAATATAAAAATATTTCATACATCATAGTATTTTTTTTATAATTTTTAGACATTAAATAAATTAAATTATTTATGACATCATGATGATGCAGTGATGACCTCATTATTTAACGATTTAAATAAAATGAGAAGATAATGCAAAATTCAAGGCTTAAACTTGTCCAAAGCCTATTGGATGAGGATATTTCGAACCCTTATCACCTTATCCACGAATTATATAAGTGTGGGACCTTTAGAATCCGAAAAGCATTGTATAATAATGTAACATTTCAAACTTTCCAAAAGAGCCCCTCCTCTCCACTTATAAAAGGCCCCCACCTCTCCCACCTCATTTACACTTTCAAGCCATTTGGCTCGGCCAACCTCTGCCCAAATACTCTCCCAACTTCCCCCTCTTACTCCTAGAAGCCTCACTTTGGGCAGAACTCTTCCCAAGGAAGCCTTTGGCTCAAATCAAAAAGAGTTACCCGATTTTGAGGTAATGTCTTCTCTAATGTTGTTTTGTTTTGTTTTTCTTCTCCAACCCCCTAAACTCTTTTTATTCATTTCTTTTGTAACAACACCAGTATACTCAATATACTAGGATGTTTTTATAGGAAGGATTCGAGCTACACTTACACACACCTACATCTAATGGTTAAAGAACATACGGTTTCTGTGGATGGCGAATTTCTGCCTCACGAAACGATGATTGTTCAACACTCATATAACACTGTCAAAGGTGGCCATTAAGATGTCACTATATTTATATATGATATATAATGTGTTTATGTTTTACTTATGCTTCTGTATTTCTCATTTATGGCATACTTTATGATTTCCATTATGGGTAAAACGTGATAATTTCATTTTAGGAAGTGCGGACTACCGCCCACTCAAAGTGATTTGAATCGTTAATGCCATATGTGGGATGTATAAAGGATGGATTAAATGGTATTATACACTATATTATACTGTAATTATATTATAAATTTATATCATTATGATTCTGTTCCATTAAATACGAAATAGAAATGAAAGTAGCGTTCATGCGTACGTACGGCTTACCGTCTCCATGAACGGTGCATTTCATTTCTTACCTCTAAATGTTACGTGACATTATAAATGAATGTATATACTGGATATATATCATATATATGATATCTATATCATGAATATAATTCTGGATATAATGGATATATCACCACACGAACAACTTGTAATTATAAGAATGTTATTTCTGACTCAAGTACCTAAGATCGACAAAATGACCATTATAAACTTAAATAATTACATAATGTTCGTAACATGGTAATAAGGGATATAAAAGTAATAATGAACATGAAAAAGGTTCTTAAGTAAATAGGAATTAACTCTAGTTTATTATTCAGGAGGTTAAAGAACGGTCGAGTCAGTACAAGACGCAAGGTAAGGGAATTTCTTAACCCAATTTCTATTCTTTGGGTTAATCTCCTATTTTCAAATTATGTCATGATATTATTATGTCCAATCATGTATTTGTACTTTCTTTATGTGTAATTATAGTTAATAAACATAATAGATCTATTTTATTTTAAAAAAAATGATCTTTCTAAGGGACCTCGTCTCAATCTTCTTTCATTGAGGCATATTTTGTTTTATACACAAATTTCTTTTATACGGTGTATAAACCCCTTTGACTTTTACGTTTATTCAAAAGGTTTTCATTTATAATTATGTGATTTTTAAATGGTTTCAAAAAAATGATATTTCTCTCTAATATATGAAAATCCAGTGAAAATGTATACGTATTTAACGCAAGCTTAAAAATGTTTTTAGAAAACCCGACTCTCGAGTGTGGTAGACAGGAAGGGATTGGGAGTGGACCCATCATGGCCTGTAATTAGTCGAGCAGTCTCAGAATTAGTTATTTTGTTTTTAGAAGCTTGCATAATGTTTTCAGAAAAACACTGGAGTATATTTGAGCAATTTTAAACGTAAGTATCTTCTAAAAAATTGCATCGGCAGGTCTCATGAGACAAACTAGTGTCTTGGCACGAGGCCTTGACAAAATTTTATTTGTGGTCTTGGCACGAGGCCTTGGATACGTGGTTATGATAGTCTGGCATTATGCATTCCATCATTATGAAAGTGGTTATTGATATTTCATGTGATTATTCGACCAGTAGAATATCCATGTGAAGAAGTGAATGGCATTATCTCATTTTACTTTTGCCATATTTTGTTGATGTTCAAGTTTAAAAGGCTTTTGTTTTAGTTATACATTGCCTTAAATTTTTATGTCTATTTATGAAAGCTTCCGCAATATTGTTATCCTTACTGAGCATCTGAGCTCACCCCTTTCAATGTTTTAATATTTTCCAGGATGTGAAGAAGTATTTTATGAGTGACCTGCAGGGATAGTTCGAAGAGGATAGAAGTGTGGACTATGGAGACTATGTTATTGTAGTTTTTCACTTTATGATGTAATGTAACGCTTATGAATGTATCTAGTGTTTCCAAGGCTACTAAACTAATCGGTCTTTCGAGACTTGATCTTTTGTGATCATGCCAATGTTACGAAGTAATGCACCGACTCTGGGTAGCTAGGGTCGGGGCGTTACAGTTGGTATCAGAGGCAGTTTAGTACTAACCTTGGAAGATAGATTTAGATAAACTCTGATTAGAGCACATAGCCCAAAGATAGACTTTGAGGATTAGCATAGAATAACTTCCTAGAATTTTGGTATTGTAGAGATGTTGTGAGTTTTCCGAGCAATACATCCCTGTCTAGATACGAGCAGGTAGAGGCGGCTCTGGCACAGATTTACCTAGGGGTGAAACCCAAAAACACCGCTTTGAGCTAGACTCGAACGGGAATTGGTGCACGACAACGGGCCTTGCTGCACTCTTGGTTACGACACTCCCGGGGGATATGCTTTGGATAATTCTCATTTTCTTTATAAACCACTATGAAGGGTTATGAGTATATACTTTCTCAAAGGAAACATTTCTTTTTATGATTATGGATTATATCCATAAATAGTTCAATTTATGTTAAGTGTTTTATAAGTATGGGATTATGTATTTTGATTCATAAACTGAACTAGTTTATGCAATTGTTTAGAAATGGCGTCTAGTGGAAGAAATGGAAACCGTATCAATGCGCGCACTCCGTGTAGGGATTGCCCTCCTGCTCAAGATAATTATTGTGGATCTGGAGATACAACTGGTGCTGATCAACTTATTACCATACTGGGACAACTCACTCAGGTTATGAATAATAACCTTACTCGTATGGAGCACCCTGATCCGCAACGTGGAGGATCAATGCTAGATCGTTTCATGAGACAACAACCACCAACCTTCAATGGGAGTACAAATCCTATAGTAGCTGAGCAATGGATAAATTCCTTAGAGAAAATATTCCATGCCTTGGGGAGTAGTGAAAGGGAGATGGTTGTCATGGCAGTTTACCACCTCACTGGAGATGCCGATCAGTGGTGGTCACTGATTCAAAACACAAAGGAAGATGATGATGTATCGAATATGGAATGGAGGGAGTTCAAAGAGCTTTTCTTAGAAAAATACTTTCCTCGTGACCATCGAGCAGATATGGAAAGGCAATTTCTGAGTCTGAGGTAGAAGGAGGATGAGAATGTCGCAAAGTATGAGGCTAACTTTACAAGGTTAGCGAGGCATGCTGCCGATTATATACGTAACCCAAGGAGTAAGATTGATCGTTTCTTTGATGGGTTAAAACCATTTCTCCGTCGAGCTTTAGTATCACAATCCTTCTCATCATACGAAGATATTGTCTCGTGTGCTATCAAGACAGAAAAGGAATTCTCTAAGTCTTATGACAACAAAGTAAAGCAAGAGAAGAAGAGAATGGTGGAACAAGAGACAGATAAAGGTAAAAAGGGAAAGAAGGATTTTCCATTATGTGATAATTGTGGGAAGAATCACCCTGGTACTTGCCTAAAAGGAATGGGAGTTTGTTATAAATGTGGAGAAAAGGGTCACCAGGCTCGTGATTGCAAGGGAAAGAAAGAGGCAATCAAAGTTGAATGCTACAATTGTAGAGAAATGGGTCATTATGCAAATGAATGTCCTAAGCGTCAGGGAAACTTACCTCAGAAAAGGCCAAGGGATCAAGGACAATCTTATTCTGTTACTACAGTTGAAGCAGGATAACTAATGTATTGGTGCTTTTGGACTCATGGATTATATTCTGGTTATTAGAATAATGTGATATATATATAAGGATTGTACTGCAGTACTTGTTGATTTCAGTAAGGTTTTAATATGATTAAGGTAATCATATTTTTAGTATGTGACAATAAGAGAAACTTTTCTTTGTTTGGGGAATCTGATGTTACAATTGATTTTGGAATTTAGAGACCTTTTAGAGAAAGTCTGGACGGAGGTATTTTGGATAACTATTAAGGTTGGAATGGATTAAGTTGAACCATGGATAGTGTTGTTTAAAGTTAAAACATTATGAAGATTATTTTTGGAATATTATGATACTATAGTTTTAGGAAAAGGACAACCTGCAGGGTGGGGAATAACCCGTCGCGTCGGACAAAGCTGCAGGAATCGAACCCACAACCATAGTGCGACAAGCCTTTATTTCCTACCACTAGCCTACAGGAAGTCCCTGGTTATTACAAAATAGTTTTACTAATCTAAATGGTATGTGTTAACATTTGGAACCTTATACAATTAGGATAAATAGAATATTTTTGAGTTCCGTTACCATTTGGAGTAAAAGTTGGGTCTGTGGTAAAAATTTATTAACGAATGAAAGTATACATAACAAGTATGTATATTCCCTTACGTTCTTAGTAAATCTCCTAAATAAATTCCTCAACATTATAAAAGGTAACTTAAAACAAAAATGTTGTCGGTTAACTTTTCCAACTGGGGATTCAATGACCGTTTAACCAATCACAAGTTTGTGATTTTCTTGTGGTTAAACTTTCTCCTAATCCTGTTTTCTATAACTCTCCATCAGACCTTGATGGTTTGTTTTTCTTCCATATCCATATTTTCATAGAATCCTAGAATGGGCTATATCGGGTGACCTTTGTACTTATCTTGCTTTCTTTTAATGTTATATATTTATTAACCTTATTTCCGATGTGGGTTATCCTCAAAGGTAATTTCTCTTTTCAACCTTTTATTTTCAAAGAAAAATTTCAAATTGCGAGGACGCAATTTATTGAAGGAGGGGAGAATGTAACACCCCGAGCTTCCACGATACGCATCTCATTCAATAATGCAATAGCTTGCATTGTACGCAACTTTGAGTTCTAACACACCGCAACTAATCAAAGTAGCCGTTATGAATAGTAATAACCACTTTTTAAATTTATAGAAATTTTATATTTCAAAATGGACTTCATTTTTGTATTCCTAATATTGAAATTAGCCTATGTTGAAATTTTTTGTAATTTTCTGAGAACTTCCAAATTTTTATGAATAGTGAAAAATACATAAAACAACTTTTTTAATCAAAATAATTTATAGTGATAAATTATACTATTTAGTGGTTTTAAAAAATAATTAGGATATATTTTTACCATTTTATCCAATGGTGGTCATTAGAATTAATTTGACATTGAAATTGGACATAAACAATTGCCAATCTTTTGATATAAATTGTTTCTTAAAAACACGCTACTTGTTGTAACAGCGGGAATTAATTATAAAATTAATTAATGAAACATATATGTTTGGAATTTTGTAAAATAGACATCATTTTTGAATTCGGAATATCAATTGTATCTTAGGGTGAAATTTTGGCCTTATTCCGAAAAACTTCAATTTTTGATGAATAGTGAAACCACTAAGTGGTAGTTAAATAACTGATTTTTCGTTTAAATGGAATATTACCACTTCTGTGATTTGATTTTCAAAAATCCGACATACATGGTTGTCATTAAGAAGTAAAATGTGGTTCAATTAGATTAAAATAATTTTTTGGTGAATAGTAACTTTTAAGTCCTTAATCGCGATTAGAGGTAATTGGTGTAGTTTAAGGTAAAAACAATGTTTTAATAATATGGTATGAGCTTGACACTTGTCCTAATCCTATTGGATGAGTCATGGCCGACCAAGACAACCCATGGGTCAACTTGGGGACCCCATGGAGCCACTTTAGTTGGAAAATGATATTAATATATATTTATTTAATGTTAAAATTAAATTGACACAAACATGAGTTGTTTTACTAAAACAGTTTTTAAGTGGGGTAACACAAGTCCAAATTTTTATTATAAATATGCATTAGAAAGCTAAAAAGATTTCCTACATCATAGTATTTTTTTTATAATTTTTAGACATTAAATAAATTAAATTATTTATGACATTATGATGATGCAGTGATGACTTCATTATTTAACGATTTAAATAAAATGAGAAGATAATGCAAAATCCAAGGCTTACACTTATCCAAAGCCTATTGGATGAGGATATTTAGAACCCTTATCACCTTATCCACGAATTATATAAGTGTGGGACCTTTAGAATCCGAAAAGCATTGTATAATAATGTAACATTTCAAACTTTCCAAAAGAGCCCCTCCTCTCCACTTATAAAAGGCCCCCACCTCTCCCACCTCATTTACACTTTCAACACATTTTTCTTGGCCAACCTCTGCCCAAATACTCTCCCAACTTCCCCCTATTACTCCTAGAAGCCTCACTTTGGGCAGAACTCTTCCCAAGGAAGCCTTTGGCTCAAATCAAAAAGAGTTACCCGATTTTGAGGTAATGTCTTCTCTAATGTTGTTTTGTTTTGTTTTTCTTCTCCAACCCCCTAAACTCTTTTTATTCATTTCTTTTGTAACAACACCAGTATCCTCAATATACTAGGATGTTGTTATAGGAAGGATTCGAGCTACACTTACACACACCTACATCTAATGGTTAAAGAACATACGGTTTCTGTGGATGGCAAATTTCTGCCTCACGAAACGATGATTGTTCAACACTCATATAACACCTTCAAAGGTGGCCATTAAGATGTCACTATATTTATATATGATATATAATGTGTTTATGTTTTACTTATGCTTCTGTATTTCTCATTTATGGCATACTTTATGATTTCCATTATGGGTAAAACGCGATAATTTCATTTTAGGAAGTGCGGACTACCGCCCCCTCAAAGTGATTTGAATCATTAATGCCATATGTGGGATGTATAAAGGATGGATTAAATGGTATTATACACTATATTATACTGTAATTATATTATAAATTTATATCATTATGATTCCGTTCCATTAAATATGAAATAGAAATGAAAGTAGCGTTCATGCGTACGTACGGCTTACCGTCTCCATGAACGGTGCATTTCATTTCTTACCTCTAAATGTTACGTGACATTATAAATGAATGTATATACTGGATATATATCATATATATGATATCTATATCATGAATATAATTCTGGATATAATGGATATATCACCACACGAACAACTTGTAATTATAAGAATGTTATTTCTGACTCAAGTACCTAAGATCGACAAAATGACCATTATAAACTTAAATAATTACATAATGTTCATAACATGGTAATAAGGGATATAAAAGGAATAATGAACATGAAAAAGGTTCTTAAGTAAATAGGAATTAACTCTAGTTTATTATTCAGGAGGTTAAAGAATGGTCGAGTCAGTACAAGACGCAAGGTAAGGGAATTTCTTAACCCAATTTCTATTCTTTGGGTTAATCTCTTATTTTCAAATTATGTCATGATATTATTATGTCCAATCATGTATTTGTACTTTCTTTATGTGTAATTATAGTTAATACACATAATAGATCTATTTTATTTTAAAAAAAATGATCTTTCTAAGGGACCTCGTCTCAATCTTCTTTCATTGAGGCATATTTTGTTTTATACACAAATTTCTTTTATACGGTGTATAAACCCCTTTGACATTTACGTTTATTCAAAAGGTTTTCATTTATAATTATGTGATTTTTAAATGGTTTCAAAAAAATGATATTTCTCTCTAATATATGAAAATCCAGTGAAAATGTATACGTATTTAACGCAAGCTTAAAAATGTTTTTAGAAAACCCGACTCTCGAGTGTGGTAGACAGGAAGGGATTGGGAGTGGACCCATCATGGCCTGTAATTAGTCGAGCAGTCTCAGAATTAGTTATTTTGTTTTTAGAAGCTTGCATAATGTTTTCAGAAAAACACTAGAGTATATTTGAGCAATTTTAAACGTAAGTATCTTCTAAAAAATTGCATCGGCAGGTCTCATGAGACAAACTAGTGTCTTGGCACGAGGCCTTGACAAAATTTTATTTGTGGTCTTGGCACGAGGCCTTGGCTACTTGGTTATGATAGTCTGGCATTATGCATTCCATCATTATGAAAGTGGTTATTGATATTGCATGTGATTATTCGACCAGTAGAATATCCATGTGAAGAAGTGAATGGCATTATCTCATTTTACTTTTGCAATATTATGTTGATGTTCAAGTTTAAAAGGCTTTTGTTTTAGTTATACATTGCCTTAAATTTTTATGTTTATTTATGAAAGCTTCCGCAATATTGTTATCCTTACTGAGCATCTGAGCTCACCCCTTTCAATGTTTTAATATTTTCCAGGATGTGAAGAAGTATTTTATGAATGACCTGCAGGGATAGTACGAAGAGGATAGAAGTGTGGACTATGGAGACTATGTTATTGTAGTTTTTCACTTTATGATGTAATGTAACGCTTATGAATGTATCTAGTGTTTCCAAGGCTACTAAACTAATCGGTCTTTTGAGACTTGATCTTTTGTGATCATGCCAATGTTACGAAGTAATGCACCGACTCTGGGTAGCTGGGGTCGGGGCGTTACATCTCCCACCTTCACCAGAGAGAAATCCTGAGTTAGGGCCGTTTAGAAGAAAAAACAAGTGGGTTTAAGGATAATATAGATTAGATCCTTAAAAATAGGATCTAAGTTGACTTCGCACATGGTTAGTCTGCACGGTTAGTTAAACTGTGCGCTAATCGTGCGGTAGTCACTGCCAGAGAGGGGCTCTCTGCATGGCCTCCTCGCACGGTTTTCCCAAACCGTGCACACACCGTGTGGTCTCCTCTATCCAATAGACCACCACCTTCATGGATTCCGAACAGTTTGGAAAACCGTTCATAGCCCGTGCGTCCCCACATTTTTCCCTTTTACGCTTTAAAATTCTCCCAAACTTTCCCCAATCATCTCCCATATGCTTCATGCACTTAAAAAGCATAAAACAAGGGTTACATACCAAAAACCGGGGTACTAAATTCTCCCCACCATTGGCCTTCCCATCCTCGGAAAGTAGAAAATCATTGCTAGACTGAAAGAGTTCTAGCCACTACTCCTTCATTTCTTTCCCGCGTTCCCAAGTCTCTTCTTGAATCTAACCATGCTGCCATAAAACCCGCACTAGACCGATGATTTTTCCACGTAATACTTTCTCTTTCATATCCACTATCTGTACCGGGATATGTATTAACGAAGCATCCGGCTCTAGGTCAACATGATCCCATTTGATCACATGGTCAGGATTAGGCTGATACTTCTTCAACTGAGATACATGGAACACATTATGCACTGCACTGAACCGTGGCGGTAATGCCAACCGATACGCCACCTCTCCAACCCATTATAGTATCTCAAAAGGGCCTATATATCGTGGAGATAATTTTCCCTACTTCCCAAAACGATGTTGTCCAAGCCTTGGAGAGATTCTCAAAAAGACATGATCACTCACCGCAAATGACAACAGTCTTTGGTGATGATCCGCATAAGATTTTTTACGACTCTGAGCCATCACCATCCTCTTTCTAATCAACTGGATCTTCTCCGTTGTTTCTTGGACAAGGCTTGGCCCAACTAGTGAATTATCACCTGTTTCCACCCAACAAAGTGGAGAACGACAAGGACGTCCATACAATGCTTCAAACGGAGCCATGCGTATCGAGGCCTGATAACTGTTATTGTATGAGAACTCCACTAAGGGTATATGCTCATCCCATGAGCCACCAAAATCCATTACACAAGCCCAAAACATGTCTTCCAACATCTGTATCATCCGCTAGGATTGCCCATCTGTCTAAGGATGATATGCCGTACTCATAGTCAACTGAGTCCAAAGGGCTTGTTGTAAGGATTTCCAGAAACAAGATGTGAACATCAGATCTCTAACTGAGATGATAGACACTAGTACACCATGTCTCTTTACCACTTCCTGGATATATATTTTTGAAATATCTTCCACCGTATGGTTTTCATGAATTGGGATGAAATGGGCCAACTTGGTTAGACGATCCACTATCACCCAAATGGAATCGTGTTTTCGGACTGTTCTTGGAAGACCTATAACAAAATCCATTGCTATCTAATCCCATTTCCACACTGGGATAGGTAAACACTATAACATACCAGCTGGTCTCTGATGCTCTGCTTTAACCTGCTGACAAGTTAAGCATCGCGAGACGAATTCGGCCACCTTCCTTTTCATACCGCTCCACCAAAACTACGCCTTTAACACCTTATACATCTTCTGTGTACCAGGATATACCTCCCATCTTGAATGGTGGTAAGTATGAAGGAGTTGTTCCTGACAAACCATGGGTACAACCATCTGATCTCTGAAACAAAAAACCGAACCCACTTCTAGTTTCCAGCAATCAATGGTCTCCCCACCATTGAGTTTTGAACTCATTGCAACACAGTCTACATCAGATTCATGTGCGTCCTTTACTATCTCCACCAAATCAGGAATAAGAACAACTGGAAAGAAACCTGCAACATCGTTTCGGTCTTCACATTCCATATGCATGTCGGCTAGGACCGACATCAACTGCCACTAATCTGAAGCTTCCTTTTCCAACTGAGCATACGACTTCCTGCTTAATGCATCGGCCACCAAATTTCCCTTACCTAGTGCATACATTAAGTCAAAGTCGAACATTTGAAGATACTCCATCCATATCCTCTTCCTCATATTCAAATCTCGCTATGAGAAAATGTGTTTCAAGCTTTTGTGATCTGTAAACACAATAAATTTCTCATCAAAGAGATAATGTCTCCATGTTTTCAAAGCATGGACGACTACAGCTAACTCCAAATCATGTGTTGGGTAATTTTTCTCATGCACTCTCAACTTCCTTAAGCCATAAGCAACCACATGGTCTCCTTGAATGAGAACACAACCCAAGCCTGTTCCAGAAGCATCACAATACACCACATACCCCTGTCCTGATTCCGAAAAAATCAAGATGGGTGCTGATGTAAGGAGAACTTTAAACTCTTGAAAAGATCTCTGACATTATTCAGTACATTAAAATGTAATGTTCTTCTTTGTCAATGTTGTCATAGGCGAAGCTAGTCGTGATAATTCATGGACAAAGTGTTGGTAATAACCAGCTCGACCAATAAAACTTTGTATTTCCAAAACATTCTTCGGCAGTTTCCAAGAAAGAACAGGTTCTATCTTTTCTGGATCCACTGAGACACCTTTCTTAGAAACAACATGGCCCAGAAAATGTACATGTTGTATCCAAAAATCACACTTTGATAATTTGGCATACAACTGATGCTCTCTCAAGATTTCCAACACTATCATTAAGTGTTGCTCATGCTCAGCCCTTGTTTTTGAATACACCAATATGTCGTCGACAAACACCACAACAAAAGAATCAAGATATCACTGAAATATCTGATCCATCAATGCCATAGAGACTGCTGGTGCATTCGTAAGACCAAAAGGCATGACTACATATTCATAGTGTCCATATCTTCTTATGAAGGTTGTCTTCAAAATATCCTCCTTCTGAACTCGCAATTGGTGATATCATGACCATAAGTCAATTTTGGAGAACCACCGAGCTCCCCTCAATTGATCAAACAGGTCATCAATGTGTGGAACTGGATATCTATTCTATATCGTAACTTGGTTAGGTTTACGATAATCCACACATAGCCTCAAAGTTTCATCTGCTTTATTTACAAACAAAACTGTTGCTACCCATGGAGACACGCTTGGACGAATAAAACCTTTTCTGTCCAGCTCCTCTAACTGCACCTTCAATTACTCTAACTCTGTTGGTTCCATCCTATAAGATGGAAGTGATATAGGACCGGTCCCCGGAAGTATATCAATCATAAACTCCACTTCTCTTACAGGTGGTAACCCTGAGAAGTTTTCAGGAAAAACATCAATAAATTGATCCACCATAGCTGGAAAACTAGTTTTTACGATCTCTTCCAATGATGTCAAATTCAATGCTTCCAATTGGTAATAAATCGTTCCCACCATTGGTTCCAACAAGATCTTCTCACATTTCTTTACTATCCTTTCTCCTATAAAGATATGGTCGATGTCATCCTCAGTCATGAAACTAATTGTTCTCCTATAACAGCCGATGTGACCCTTAAACCTTTTCAACCAATCCATACCCAGGATTACATCATAGACATCCATATCCAACATGGAGAAGTCCCATTCCAGCTCAACTCCATCAACAGTTATGGCACATGCTTGACACACTAAGGCTTGACATTCTCTTTCACCAAGAGGAGTTTGTAGTTTCAACACAGAAGGCATCATTTCCCGTTTTAAACATAGCAAGTCAACAGCACGAGAAGCAATGAAGGAGTGTGATGAACCAGTATCGAACAACACTTTCATGAGGGTAGAATTCAAAATAATCGTACCTCTCATAGTAGATAGTCCAACCAGATCATCTACAGTCATTTGTTCCACTCCATACAATTGCTTCGTTGCTGCATTGTTCTCCTTGTTTCCTTGCTGAGTTTTCCCTGGTTTAGGGGTCATGGTATTCCTAGAATCACCATAACTAGCTCTGTTCTAATGGAGAGACTGATTTTGCTGCCCTCGTCATGTCGAAGCATAAGATGCTTGTGATACTTGAGAAGTGTCACGAACACCTGACCGTGGAGTACTACGACAATATCACTGAAGATGCCCCATCTGCTTGCAATTGTGGCATGCTCTCAGTGGTGTTGTACATTCTCATTTGATGTGATCAGTTTAACCACATTGAAAGAAACCTGCTTTTCTCTGGGTTCATGGAGGACGGTTGACTAATCCCGTTGTCTGGTACTAAGTCGCACTCCCACCTTGGAAGTAGGTGTCCCTTTTCCGCTTGTTTCCAGCATTAAAGTTCCCACCCGTTCCTATGGGTATCATCATGCTTCCTCCTATCGATCTCGAGATATCATGTTCAGAAATCGTTTCTCTATTCACCATCTCTGTATAATCCGTAATACAAAGCACAACTATCTTCGATCGAATCTCCTATCACAACCCTGATTCAAAGATGTGTGCCTTCAGCTACGCACTTACAGCAACTTCCGGTGCAAAGCGCACTAAATTCATGAATTTAGTCGCATATTCCGTGACATAGAGATCCTCCTGCTTTAGGCTGAAAAGTCTGTTGTCCTCTGGATCTTGAACGTGTGATGATAGAATTGTTTATTGAACAACTCCTCAAATTCCTCCCAGCTCAGGCCTTGATCCGCCTTAGCCTACACCACTAGCTCCCACCACTGTCGTGCAAGATCCTCCAGCATGTATGTCGCCAACTTGACTTTCAGTTCTGCTGGTGTGCCGATGAAATCGAAGATACGATTCATTCTACTTAGCCATACCTCTACCCTTTCTGGTTCAAAATCACCCCAAAAAATGGTGGATTCTTCTTTTGGAACTGGACGGAATGGTCTACATGCCTTGACTCATCCCTCTGATTCTCTGTGTCCACAGCCTGGAACACTTGAACGATACTCTGAACTAGCTCTTGGTTCACACGTGGTTCAGGTGCAACCACATTCTCCACAGCCTCTTTGGGTTGGTTTCGACGACGCCTAACAGGTGCCATTTTCTATACAAACAACGCACGTCATTAGTCTCACTTCCTAGAAACTGAAGGCTTAGCATTTCAATTTCTATCACATGAACTATCACATCATTGTTTTCCAGCCATCCAACTTATCCACATGTTTAAAACATCCCACATACTCTATGAAAATCCACCCATTTTCAAAATGTACTAAATATCATGTTTTCAAAATCTTTCATTTGAAAATCAATTTCTACATTTTTCAAAAATTTGTACCTTGCCCAAAATCATAAATCATTCTTCGCAATGAGATATGTCATCCTAGTGGGAAGTCATTCCTATACAATTCATGTCATGCTCATCTCATTGGCTAAACCCATGACAATGAGATTTCCAACATTCTATAAGTGTATCCAAAACACTTATGTACCCAACACCCTGGTAACTTGAAGTTCAGCATAAACGGATTAGCTACGCCCTTTTATGCTATACATTTCAAGTTATGAAAATCCTACTCCTGTCTAAGATGATCACCCAAGGAATAGACAAGAAGGAATTTCAACTCTAGGACCAACCACATCGATGACCACTTGTTAGGAAAGGACCGAACAAGCTGATACCATTTGTAATGAACTGCCAATTCTCATTGGCTTGAGAGCTCAACGAGTCATTACTAGGCCTTAAGAGACATCCCCAAGGTACCAAAGGCTGGCAATAAATGCTGAAGGGTTTCAAAATACATGGGGGACGATTTACCCTTTAACTGAAAACAACCAACAAACACAGCAACTAGATAAACATCTCCATGAAATTACTATATGATGCAAGATTTAAAACCAAAACAACTCAACCATTAATTTTATCCAAAACCAACCAAAATTACCACAGTGAAAACCAACACTAAACATTAGAGTAAACAACGGAAAGACACTCAAACACTACAAGACAAAAACCCAACTCCATGCTCCACAAGCTCCAAGCTCCAACATCACGAACTAGTCCAAGTATCACGAAGCAGTGCTCTAAACATGTGACACTTTACCTTTTCCAACATCCCGGTATATGACATTTGAAAAAGCACCAACGTGCCAAAGTAGGGGGTGCGTAATGAAACTCATTAGGTTTTCCCCGATGACTTCCCAACCCATACCTCTAGAATAAAACATGTTAGCACATTTATATAAAACAATTTATATAAAACAATTCCAAAACTAGTTCACAATATGACAAGTTCCACGTCCAAGCTATTTTTCTAACAAAACATCTTTCTCAGGAAAAGCAACAATAAGGTTTTCAAACAAATTCACATTTCCACTTTGTAACATTCATTCCATTCCAAAAATCCACACAACCAACCATGCATGAAACCTAGATCTCCCTATACTCGCGAGTGGTGAGTTATCCATCCACTAAGTCGTCACTTAGTGAACTACCTTGACGGGGGTACTTCACGACCTAATTCGTCCCAACCTATTGATGGGGGGACTTCTCGCCCTTATCCATCCCAACCTTTTTATGGGGGTACTTCTTGCCCTTATCCATCCCAATGCATAAGAACACACACCACAACCCATGCAATCCATGACCAAAACCAAGTGTGTTCAAAACCTTTCAATAAAGCATCACCCTTTTATTGAAAACCCCTTTTTCCATAAACCATTTTCCAAATCCAGCAAATCCATATTTTTAAAATCACAATTTTAAAATCAAGAAACCAAACACTTAGCATAACCATTCTTTCAATTTCCACAATTTCATCAAAACCCATAAATCATCACTAAAGAAGATTTATAACATGTTTTGCACCATAATTCCAAAATCAAAACCAAGTAAATAAATCAATTTAAACTAAGCCATCAAGTTCTAAGAAAGAGGAATCGAGAGTGAATCCACCCACCTAAACAAATTGGGAAAAACCAACCAAGAACCGGGTCAAAACACCACAAAACCTCCTTAGATTCCTTCCCCTATCACCAATAAGACCAAAACCCAACTTAAAAGTCATCCACTACCTTAGATCTACCCACCTTGGGCATAGATCTAAGGATCCATCAAGAGGGAAGAATGAGATCTAAGAAAACTCAAGGGAACGAGACTTAACTCGATCAACCGGCCTCTAAACGCCAAGGCAAGCCTCCGGATCGCTTCCAAAATGCCTGGAAAGTGTTCTCCAACTTTCACCAGAGAGAAATCCCAAGTTAGGGCCGTCTAGGAGAAAAAACGAGTGGGTTTAAAGATAAAACGGATTAGATCCTTAAAATAGGATCTAAGTTGACTTTGTGCATGGTTAGTCCGCACGGTTAGTTAAACCGTGCGCTAACCGTGTGGTAGTCACTGCCAGAGAGGGGCTCTCCGCACGGCCTCCTCATACAGTTTTCCCAAACCATGTGAACACCGTGCGATCTCCTCTATCCAACAGACCACCACATGTACGGCTTCCGCATGGTTTGGCAAACTGTGTGCAGCCCGTGCATCCCCACATTTTTCCCTTTTACGCTTTAAAAGTCTCCCAAAATTTCCCCAATCATCTCCCATATGCTTCATGCACTTAAAAATCATAAAAAAAGGGTTACTTACCAGAAACCGAGGGTACTACACTTTTACCTTAAGAGTTAAGGAAGTCATAAATCCTAAAATAAATATCCAATATTTTTTACCTCATGATAAGTTATGTATTTTCTAAACATTAAAGGCCTTTATATAAATATCTGAATAGATTTGTCCTTAAATAATAATTTCCTCAATCTGAAGATCAATAAAAACTTTGTCTTCCAATCCCCTTGAATCCTTCGATCAACCTGATTTGTATCATTAGTATTGAAATCTCTAAAATCCTTTAATATAAACCTATATTTGAATGAGTGGATATAAAAGAAATATTTTCTAAGTAATTTATAAACCTCACATAGATTTCTTAGAACAAAAACTCTATAAATATTTACAATGTACAATATCGAGATGTTAAGGATGATTGAATCATAGATGTGTTGAGTTTCAAATACTTTATCACCCATCTCCTTGAATTCACTTCTATTTTTAGGAATCCCCCCAATAGTAATATTTACATGATTATCATATTTGGTTGCAACAAACTCAGTTTTTCTTCACATGATAGTTCAAAAAATTACAACTTCATCCAATTTAATTTAGTAACACCATTAAAATGATGATAAAATTTCTTTCGACAAGTAGTAATAATTATAAATATGTTTATAAACTTTTTATTTTGATGAAATAAAACATGTCAGTCCAATGAATTTACAAAATTTCATATTGATAGAATATAAATTTTCACACCGATAGAGTAAATATCTTCATATCGATAGATTAGATATCATTACACCGATAGAATAAATATCATCATATCGATTGATTAGATGTCATCACACTAATAGGTTGGTCTTCTATCAATATAATGGATTATATTTCTATCAATCTAATGAATTAGACTTCTATCAATCAGGTGGATTATATTTCTCTAAGTCCTATGGGTAAAAGTTATATAAACTTTTTATATTTGTTTAGTTAAGAAGTATTTATATAATCAGTAGAGTAATATTCATTGTAAAAAAATTATAAAAGTTGAGAAATATAATGTAAAACAACTTTTTATGAATTTTCTATAATTCTCAAGACCAATAATTGAAATGGAAGAAACTAAACGTTCAAATCAACATATTTGTATGTAAACAATGTATGTCTTATTCCAATGTTATGTTATCATGGTTAATTTTATTATATTTTATTATGATTCATGTCTTAGGAACTTCTATGAGTTATTCCATGAATAAATTTTATGATCTATGATATGTAGGGTATGTTTTTTAAAATGTTATTCTTGGGTAATCATACCATAATGCTCATTTTATGTTGATAGAAAAATCATTTTCCCTTACTAAACATCTTGTAAGGCCCCATGTCCATGTGGACTAACCCTATGTATTTTTCTGAGGTTTGTAGTGATCAGAGGAGTCTTGGAAGTGCTCTGGAGGTGTTTGGGTTTGAAAATTCTAGAGGCATAGTGAATAAATGATGTCTAAAGATTAAAAACTATGTATGTTTATTTCACAACATGTATAGGATTAGTTCACAGCATGTAAATTTTTTGGGTAAAATAATAAAAAGATGACACATTTTTCATTTAATACCAAACCCTAAAATTTACCAGATGTTTAAATGTGTTACATGTCATGGTAATATCATATATAGTGCATTGATAAAAGGTATTGGGGCTCAAGGGTTTATTATACCCTACACTCCCTCTTGTTTTTAAATGAATAGAGGATCATTCCTTTAGTGTTTTGATATCCCTTCAACTGGGGATAAATTTACAGCTTCTGTCTTCAATCTATGGGAATCCTTGGTGATCTATGGGTTATTCTTCCTTCACTTTCTAGTGGGTTATTTTGTATTATCTTGTTTCCTACTATATCTTCTCTCCATTATAATGATTTTTTTCTTTGTATTTATTAATGGTATATCTATTGGTTTTTGTTGGTGTGGTTATACTAGAGAGTCCTCATATGGATGCAGTTCTTACAGGATGGGTGATCAGAGATCCATGATATGGTCCACTCTTGTGTAAACATCATTAATGGATTTTTAGGTAGGGGATTTATTGATCCTATATTTTATTTAAGTTCCATCATAAATTTATGATGATTTTTTCATTTGGATGGTAGTGAAATTAACCTTATAATTATTGAACTGTAAAAAATAATTGGTAGCGAACGCACATTGTTGATGTTGTTTCTTTATACTTGACAACATTTTGCTACTATTTTTTCTAGATATTCTGATATATATGTTGTATGATTTGTTAGCATGTTTTTATTCTTGTATTATAATGTTTTAATTATTAAATATCTTATATATATTATTAATATATAATTAATTGTATTGGGAATAATTAAATAAGAGGGATGTTTTTAATCTGATGATTAATATAATTTGATGATAATAAAATTGATTCAATGTACATATGTATTTGAAATTGATCTTCTATATGATTAGTGGAATTGATAAATAATATGAATAATTTTTATTATTGGAGATAATAATTAAAATGTTATGTTACTAATAATGGTACTTATCTAGGGTTATTAAAACCATAATAAATGTTGAGATCCTTTTTCTCCTTTCATTGCTTTTTATAGCTTTATGCCCTTGGTTTACCATAGTGTGAGCCTATTAATAAATGAATGGATTAATTCAATATGGAATAAGAATTGGTTGTTTGATAATTATGATTTTCTAGTGCCTAAGTTGAATGTTTTTTCAAGAAGAGTGGCTTTTTTGGAGTTGGGAGAGCTCATTTTCGTGAGAGGTAAGAATGCCTTGTTTTGAAGGCCTAGTTTCCATATTGATTTCTTGTTTGTTTCCTGATTTTTTGTGATGTACTTTGGATATGAGCCTTATGATATGATCCTGATATGGATGAGCCCGGGATGGATGGTATTGGTTGGGAATTCATAGATATGATGTAAGCCAGGTATGGCTGAGCCTTGGATGGATGATGTGATATATGTGGGGAGGGAGGCTTGAATAATGTGGCAGCAGTGGATGCGTGTGATGGGGAGATGCATCAGTATATGTATGTGAGTGTTGGGGATAAATCTAGAGGTGTTAAAATGGGTTAAATCAGATCTTACCTATTTATGAGTTTCTTTGAGATGGTATGTTCACTTATGAATCTTTTTAATGGATGTTGATCGATTTCTTTTTTTATCTTCATTCCTTTACCCACTACATGATTTAGGTTGAGGTTTTTGGTTGTATGTTTCCTCTTGGTGGTTTATTTATATGGTTTTCCTAGAGTAATTTGATATGGAATGGTGCTAATAATAAATTGAATAAATTTTTAACCCATGGGGTTGGATGAAGATTCTATAAAAATGATAAAAAGATGTTAATCTTGATAAACCATGGGCTTGGTTTAAATTATTTCTGGTAGGCATGGAGTTTATTACAATGATTAATTAAATGTAATAAAATGAGAAAAATTTAATGGTTAACTAATGGATAGTTAATTAATTAATGGTAAAAATATTTAAAAAGGAAAATAAGTAATTTAATGTAGATCTTTCATGTATTTTTGTGGTTATAGGATATCTAGTCTTAGCAGTGGCAGCTATGAGTCTGAATTAAATTAACTATAATTGAACAAAAGGATAGGTTATACCCATAGTGTGGTTGTTAGATATATTATATCATTCATATTCTATGATTTCATGTGCTTCCTGTCAATTTATGTTAGGGAAATTTACACTCATTGGACTCTAGGAGGGTGTTCTCCCTAACATCCATGTTGGAGGATGGATGTATGACTACACCCTCCGCCCCTCCTCTCTTCTCTTGGTAGTTACTTATGCTTGTATTCATGACTGTTAGTTTCCCATATATATATAGAGGGTTGTGATGTCTTATGGTTATTTCACTAATGTGTATTACAAGATATAGTATCCAAAGAATTATCATAGGTATGATTTGTATTGGTTGTGGTGGATTGATTTACTACCTTGGTTTATGGACTATAATGGATTCAGATACAATACTTGATGTTTGATATATATCATATAGGTTTTGGTGGCCTCCATAAAATTCTTGGATGCAATATGAATATATGGATGTAATGAGGTTGTTATTTGATGGGTGAGGTGCATATTGTGATTCCTTACCTAGGTTTATTCGGTCTGGGTTACTTTGGTGAGAGATGGATCAGTACATGCGATGTGGGTGAAGTTTCATGAAAAAATCTGGGGATCCATCTAACCCAACACCCAACTTGGTCCATGGAATGTCCTGAAGGGATTTTCTGATCCCCAATGTCTGGTAACTAGTGCCTAGGTATCAAAAAAATGCTTCACAACTGATTTTATGCAATTTAATAGTCATGAAAAACTCACGGAAATAAACATAATGAGGCTAAATAAATATAACCAAACAAGGCATTAAAATTTTAGATTCATTTTTTTCACTTTAACCAAAAATGAAGATACAAAAATTGAACGGAAACTACAAACACTCCCCAAAAATTTTTGTGACATAATGAACATCACCCTCAAGCCACTATCATTGTCACCTACAACGAGGGGATACACTAGGAACCTGAACCCCCCACATCTCCATGACACATCTTTCCTTTACCTAGGTCATATAAAACAAGGTCTACATACACCTGAAGGTTTTTATAGGGTGTGATCCAAATCCCAATTGGATTCCACCCAAAGAAAATGATTCCATGGAACAATATTAAAAAAAATTATATTCACTTTCATAAAAATAATTTGTAACATTTTAGAAATAATTTTAAGGAAAACCCTTTTCAAGGAACCATTTTCAGAAATACACTTTTAAAGGTTACACTTCAAGGAAGACCATTTCTCAAAAAAATCTTAAAACAAAATACACTCAAGGTCTGCTATATACCGATGGATGTAACCACATCATATAAGTATCATGTCACATTAGAGAATCATGGGAAAATCCCTAGGGGTATTCTAGATCATGTGAGACACTAGAACCTCATACTTTAGTGTAAAGTGGTATAGAAAAAATAACCATCAAATTTCTTATGAAAAATCCACCAGGATGGGAAACCCAATGGGCCTAGTGATCTCCAATCATCACCATAATTTAGTTATTGTTGTAATCATCAATCCAGCTAAGTGAAATTAGTACTTTCAACTTCCGTATTAACTAGTTTCAATCCACTAGAAGAAACCAGGACTTTACACTTTTGTATCCTAAAGTACTAGATCTAGTAAGCCCACTTAGATACCTAGAATTCCCTTTATTCTCAAATTCAAGTTCACATGTCACACATATCACCACTTTCACATACACATGACAATCATTATAAGTACACCATAAAATAACTATTTTCCATAAATCAAACAACTTTAGATTTTATACACACCAAAACCATTTTCATGTACATTTTCCACTACTTAGAAAAATCATGAATCCCCTTTTAAATTACTATAATAAAGTCACATAATCATTTTAACTATTTTCATGGACCAGAACCCTTTCAAACCCACACACAATCCAATTTCACTTTAAAACTTGATTACCTTCATTTATACAATTCACAATTCACATCAAAAGTGGACTATAAGGAATGCAACATGCAGCAAAAACTCATTTCATTTAGAAAACTCATTTTTTGCATTTAAATCCCTTTTAATCCATTTTTTCACATTCCAGACATGGCATAAAACCCCTTTTAAGATACATCACAATGAAACATACAAAAAAAATTTCCTTTAGAAAATCTACCTTTACCACATACACATGTTAAAAAACTATAAAAATATATTTTACACCTCATAATTAATCTAGATAACTTGTATAAATACTCAATAAAGTATATAAAAACATATAATAATACCAAAAAATGAATCACCTACCTTGATATTGGAAGCATATGAAAATTGGTACAAAACCGTAACTACACAACCAAAAGACCCTATAAAAGAAATATCTAACCAAAAAAATCGAGATTGAGCCCTAATAAACAATTTTCAGCCCTAAATAGTTCATCCAACTCACAAGAGAACAAAAAACCAAAGAAGAAGAGGATAACCTTGAGAGAAGTGGATGAAAACAAGGCGAAAGGGAATTTAATTGAGGGATCTTAGAGAAACTGCACCAAATACACCAAAGTAATGGATACTAAGGGAGATAAGAGGAAGAGAGGGAGGTGACTAGGTATGATAAGCTCTAATGGGTAGAGCAAGAAGGAATTTGGGGATAATTCTCAAGAGAAAACAACTATAATTTCCAAATTTTTAATGACCTAGATAGGCTGCAGGGTTTGCCTGTACAGTTTTCTAAAATGATTGGAAAGTGTATGATCTCCAATATCCACAAGGTACATTCTAAATGGTTAGTTGAAATGTTTAAAATACCATGGTCTAACCATGATATTTAACTCTATCCAAAAAATGAATCCTTGGTGCACAGTTTCTTGGGAAAGGCGAACAGTTTCCCCTAACTATGCGCAAATTGTGTGCCACCTACTGCCTAGTCCAAATTTCTCATTTTTCTCCAAAACACAGAGGAAAACCAAGTGGAAAATTCTAGACAAAATATAAATTGAAAAATTAACTAAAAATTTTAGGCCCGCCACACCTAGTTCCTGAGAAAAAAATCAAGACCCATAAATTAACCTGATCCAAGAATGAAAAAAAACCCAGGTGGGATATTTCTCCTCACCCAAATGATTTTTTTACTCATAAATAAAAAACAATGATTGATCCAAAAACAAGAACTGATACTCCCCCACAAATCAAGGATATTCCCAAAAAAATATCAAATGAGAATAAAACAACAATAACATAAAAGAAAACAAAAAACCACAAGATTTACCTTTGGAGGACATAATGGACTTACCACTACACCCCTTCTTCCCCAAAAAATCTACAACATCTCCAGCTGATCGATCAAAAAACTGTAATTATCATAATGAATAATAAAACCTATGAAGCCAAGAACAATTCAAACATAATAAAAAAAACTCAAACCACTTCTTGAGAAACACTTCCCCATCCTTGCCTCATCAAACCACTGGGTGCACCCCTACCCCAATATTTACTTAGGGTAGGAACTCGAAATTAGATAGCTCCA
Source organism: Viscum album (assembly GCA_963277665.1). Classification (NCBI taxonomy): domain Eukaryota; kingdom Viridiplantae; phylum Streptophyta; class Magnoliopsida; order Santalales; family Viscaceae; genus Viscum; species Viscum album. The sequence goes on along the minus strand of OY728155.1, from coordinate 462,106,423 downwards.
AATGAGATTTCCCATTGAGTAACCAACACTAGAAAATAAATTGGATTATCAACATGAGGATCCCCAAATAGACTCCCCACCATTTGAAATTAACTAGCTCCAATTTACTCCAGATGAAATTTCAAGGAGTACCGTGGCAGGTCTCCCAACCATAAGAACCAAAATACATAAAAAACTATCACAGACCAATGTAGATGATCCAACAACCCCCCCCCCCACACACACACACACACACACACCAACTAGGGGAAGAAAATTGAGGAGGGAAACACCACCCATGAGACAGTCTATAACAAAAAGTAATTAACAAAGGCCAACTGCATTGGGATTTCAAAATAGGGATCCACATTTAGAAAACTCAATCACTAGAATTTCAATTATGAAATACCACACAGTCTCCTTGCAATAAAAGAAGATATTTCAAACCATGTGGTTCACAACAAAAAAATGAGGCATCCATATCTCTTCTCACAAAACAGGTCCATTAAATATGAAACAACTACACAAGAAACATAAACTGTATCTATTTCCCTTTCTAAAGATAAAAGTTGGACCAAAGACCCTCTCACCCTTGGGGTTACTGACTATGTGAAAGATTTACTCTAGAGCCTATGGTTAGGTCCCTATTTTTTAAAGATCCTCCTACCTCGCAACTGAAAGCTAACAATCCTAGGTGGGAACATTTTCTTTAGCTGCATGAGAAAACACACAACATTCTCGGAAGAACTAAATGAAAAAAACACACCATTAAACTTACATCACATAAACATGGTGCGTTCACCAAGGTAAGGACTAAGAAGATATGTACACATCATAAATTTTCACCTAAAATGATAAACAAAAAGAAACAAGAACACATGGAATAAACCTCCATTTAAAATAGATAAATTTTGACTTTTTGGGAGAAAATACGCTTCTGTTAAAAAAGAAGTTCTCAAAAGAGTCAAAATCCAACTCTTACATTTATATCTAAAATAGAAACACCACAAAACATCACCAGAAATTTCCATTACAAACAAATAAGTATTATAATGAATGAGACCTTAAAATAAGACAAAAATAGCACACTATTTCAAAAAATGTACATGATGGCTTCTTATGACCTAACTTGCCACACTAATGGAACAACTTGATCCTGCACTTATAATAAACTAAAAAAAGAACCAATGGCCTTTAAGATTGCGGTCAGCACTAACACCCTCAGGCTGTTTTCCAATCTTATCACTAGAATTCCCTTCACTTTTTCCAGAAAGGACCTTTAGGCATAAAGGTGGAATAATTCACCTTTAATGACTCAAAAATCTCAAGAAAACTAAAGTTTTTTTTGTATTTCAAAATAAAATCTTCTGCTCTGAGAGGATCCTATTGAATATAAAATAGAGGGGGATTCAACATCCAAAACTTAATAAGAAATACTATTGGTTAATCAACTGGATGGTAGACTAGTGGTGAACCACCCCTGGCCACATTTTTAACATCCATCAAATATTATGGGGGCTTACACTAACCAATAGAAAACTAAGAACCCAATAAAACTAATGCATCAACCAAAACATACCACAAACAAACACTAGGCACACAAAGGTAACCAACTAAAAATATTTTCAAAAACATTTAAAAAAAGGACCTACTAACTATTATTTCAAATCCAACTCATTGAAAAGAGATCAAACTTGAAACACCATTAAAAAAAGGGCTCTCAAACTCAAAATACATCACAAGTAACATTCCAAAATCATAAGGAGACACACCATAGAACTACTGGTTATCAATACTTCACAATTTATTTTAAAATCTCTTTTGAAATAAAAAAGTATTGGTGGGTTTCACACTCACCAATGGTATCTCATGGAGCCTCACATATGAATTTCTTCCTACCAAACAAGTCACCCATCCTCTTGTACCAATTCAGGAAGTCATCCATTCGTGCTATCAACCATTCACATGTATCCATGCATGTGGTCACTCATGGAAATACCATAGTTCAAAAAAAACTTTTCCACTTTACAAAATAAAACATTCAACCCACACTCTCAACTTCTCGATTTAAATCCAATTTCAAAAATTCATAAAACATTTCAAAATTTCACCAACCCAAATTAAAGAAGAGTGTCATTTTCAAACTAAATAGACCATTCCAATTCAATTCCTCCAAAAATAAATATCCCATAATTTCCATTAAAAACCCAATTCATTCCATTTGAAATATTTTCACCAGTTCAACAAATCCCATCATATCAAAAATCGTTTAGTTGAGAAAAACCCTAGAACGTATTTAAAAAAATTATTCTTTCCAAAAAAACTATTTTATTAATCTCTAGGTCTTGATTATTAAAATCTAACCTCATTAAGCCATTCCCATTTCACCCCAAAGTTCATTTCATAAAAATATATTTTTATAATGTATTTCTGAAAGTTAATTCTAAAAATCCATTTTCTTGTTTACAAAAATTAAATCATTACCACTTTAAATAAATTTTTCATAATTAGATAATAGGGGTTTTCAAAACAATTTTTATAATCCAAGAATACACAAAACAATTCACAAGTGGAAATTAGTTTTGGTGGGTGACTTGGTCATATGGTTAGTGGCTATACACCAATCATACCACAATCATAGTGAGTATTCTAGGACCATGCCCCCAGCTCCACATGAATTTATTGTCCTTACCTTTAGCCTTAATATCTTTTCATTTCCAGACACAAAACAACCTATAAGAACCAAAGAAATCAAAAGAAACTTGACTTCCCATGGTAACTCAAGTCATGTCACGAGGTGTGCTGGCCAGACACCCTTCTTGTAACCAGAACATCAACTCCCAAAAATCATTGCTTCAGTATACCGGGAATCTTCCACAAATAAACTAACCCAAAAATAGTATAAACTCCTTTAATACCATTTTTTCACAAAACAAACTGAGGATCCATATAACCTGACACTTGACTCAGCCCGTAGCATGGCCTGAAGGGTGTTCCCGATCCCAATGGGATGGAAACTAGTGGTGGGGTATCAACAAAATGGTTTTGAAATTATTTTACCTGATTTTATAATCATGAACTACTCACTAAAATAAAAATCACAAGAATGAATAATCATAACCAAACAAGAAATTAAAAATTCAGATTCAAAGTTTTATAACTTTAACCAAAACCCAAGAAACAATAATAAAAAGGAAACTACAAACACTCCCCAAACCTCAGTGTTACATGAGGAACATCACCCTCGATACCCCATCATTATCACATATAATAAGGTGAGACACTAGCAACCTGAACCACCAACATCCCTACAATACATCTTTCCTTTACTCGGTTCATACATAATAAGGTCTACATACACCCAAAGGTGTATATAAGGTGTGATAAAAACATAGTAGGATTCCACAAAAAGAAAATTATTACATGATACAACATTAAAAGATAAATTAATAAGCACTTTCATACCAAGATTTTGTATCATTTTTTAGAAATCATTTTAAGGAAACCCATTTTTAAGGCTCCATTTTTAGAAAAACACTTTTAGAGGAAACAGTTTACAAAAAATCATTTTTCAACAAACTTTTTCAAAAAAATACTCTTAAGTTCCACTATATAATGATGGATGGAAGAACATCACATAAGTCTCATGTCACATTTGATCATCATGGGTAAATCCCTAGGGGTAATCTAGCTTTGGTGAGACACTAGAACATCATAACTCGGTGTAATATGGTATAGAGACCACAACCATTAGCTTTCTCATGCACGAGCCACTAGAAGGGGACCCCCCATGGGACTAGTGGTCTCCAATCATCATAATAATTTAGTTAGTGTTGTAATAATCAATCCATCTAAGTGAAATTGGGACATGCCACTTCTGTATCAACTAGTTCCAATCCACTAGGAAAATCGGGACTTCCCACTTCTATATCACTAGAATATTAAATCTTGTCATCCCACCTAGATACTTGGGATTCCCTTTGTGCTCAAATTCTTATTCACATGTCACACATATCACCACTTTCACATACACATTCCAGTAATTATATATACATAGATAAAGCACCATTTTCCATAAACCAGATAACTTTCCATTATACACACACCAAAACCATTTTCAAATACATTTCCCAATAATAAAAAATTCATGAATCCCCTTTGAAATTACCACAAGAATGTCACATAATCAATTTAAATATTTCCATTGGACAAGCCCCTTTAAAATCCACACAAATACTAATTTCATTTTAAAAATTACTTCTGTTCATTTATACAATTCACAATTCACATCAAAAGTTCACTAAAAGGAAAACAACATGAAAAAAACTCATTTCATTTAGAATAATCATTTTCACATTTAAATCTATTGGAATCCAATTTCTCACCTTCCATAGAATACATAAAACCCTTTTTAAGAGACATCATAATGAAAAATACAAAAAACAAACCCATTTCCTTTATAAAATCTACCATTATCAGATACACATGCCAAAAGAATTTAAAAATATATTTTTTGCCTCATAATTAAACCATAAAACGTGATTAAATAATCAAGAAATCATATCAAAATCATATAATAATCCTAAAACATGGAATCGCCTACCATAATCTTTGAAGCATCTGAAAATTGGTTCAAAACCATAATCGCACCACCATAAGATCCTATAAATTAAATATTTAACCAAAAACATCATGATTGAACCATAATAAACAAGATTCAACCCTAAATAGGTCACCCATCCCACTGGACAAAAAAACCCCAAAGAAGAAGGGGAGAAACCCTAGAGAAGAGGAGGAAAACAAGAATAAAGGGAACTTATTTGAGAGATCTTAAAGAAACCGCACCAAATCCACTAAAGTAAGGGATATGAGGGGGAGATTGGGAGGATCCTACTATTTGGAAGATAAAATGGGGTGATATAGGATGGATTTATGGATAAATCCTAATAGGAAACAATAGGAATTTAAAATTTTTTAATTACATGGATCGGGTACACAGTTTTCCCTCATAGTTTTCTGAACCATGAAGCAACCATGTAGTTTACAGTATCTAAAAGGGACATGCTTCCTGGTTAGTTGCACTAGTTTGAAAAACAATGTGCTAACTTGTGATTCAACTCTATCTAAAAATTACACCTTGGTGAACACTTTCCTAGGAAAGGCTCACAGTTTCCCCTAACCATGCGTCAAACCTATGCCATCTACTGCAAAGGAAAAATTTCTCAATTCTCACCAAAACATAGAGAAAACACAAGGAAAAAATGATAGACCAAAAGTAAATAGAAAAATTACCTAAAAAGTTCAGACATTCCACACATGGTTCCCAAGAGAAAAATCAATACTGTTAAATGAACCTGATCAAAGAATGAAAACAAAAACTCGGGTGTGATAGGTGGAGTGGAAAACCAGTGAGGAAGAGGGAGCAGGACAACCATAATGTTTCATTATTATATTATATTCTCTATTTTATGTGATACTTGGTGAGAGCTAGGCATGGTGAGGTTGTGAACTTAGTATAAATGTTTAGGTGATGAGTTAGTTTCATTATTGTTCATTGTTCTTTAGCATGATTTATTTATCTTTCCCAAGAGAGTCTTCACGGAGGATCCTACCATGTACATTGTTATACTAACACTACATATATATTAACTGTTTTAATTTCATATGAAGCTGGTTCGATATCAGGCTGGATATTACTAGCTTTTGGTTTTTCTGGAGATGTTTGGGCTTTGTGAATTCTTCCATATTGACCTTTTAATACTTATAATTTCCCTTTCAATTGTTTATTATTGAATAAGTTTTCATGCTTTCAGCTGATTTTTCTTTTATATAAATATGTATGAGTACTTTTTGTTATCTTATCCTTATTATTTCTCTCTTACTTAAGTTTCTCTTAGAGGGAATGTCTCCCAACTGCATCTTTGTTATACCCTCGGTGCTAGTCACTAACCTGAGGACTATTGGAGATGTGAATCAAGAAATCACCATCTCTATCCCCTCATTGAGGTATCTTCATGGGGAGTGGTTCATGAAACATCCAATCACACCCTTTATTATATTTCCTTTCCCAATATTATATAGAAAGGTATTATGTATGACATGTCTGAGAAGGGTTCTAGTTATGAATATCTTAGTGTGATACTATATAGTTCATTTATGAACCAGTGGTTTATGTATTATAGTTTTCAAAGGCACTAAGACTAAATGATTATGTTATGGATCATTTTATTATTTAATAAATATTCATCTAATAAGATGTGATATTTATGTATGTGAAGTTTGGGTCTCTACTGTTGCTATGAGAGTATGGTTTAGCTAAAACATCAAAAACTAAGATGAGAAGAATTTATTGATATTCAAAAGGATAAGTCTAAATATAGGAAAATATCCAATAATTTTGTTAAAGGATAAAGTGAGTGGTTTCTATGAAATTACATTCCTATATTAATAATACATGTGGATGTGGATCCTGTATAGTTTTACCAAAGGATAATTGCTCTAAAAAGGGTGTATTTTTATTTGACTTGATTATCACCTGGTGTATGAAAACTGGCCTTCCTACAAACCCGGTTTGACTCTCTTGGGGGATATTTTTCATAAATTAAAAAAATACTTTTAAACTATCATTAATGATTTGAATAGATAATGACCATGAGAGAACAAGGTTAAACCAAATGTGTCGTCAATTTAAATGATGGATTCATTGTTTATATATCTAATTAAAAAGAATTATGATTGATCACTATAATCAAAGATAATTGATGGCCATTACAACCATTTTGGATTTATTAATGGAAAAAATATAGAATAATAATATTGGTGTGGTGAGAGTTATGATAAAATATTGATGAATATTATTTGAGGTCAGTTATATAAATTATTGTATATTATGAAAACTATTTAGGAATGTTAATTCCTATCCTCAAAGATTATATATTGTATTAGCAGTGAAACCCAATAATGGCATGGTAGTAAAATCTCAATTTTATGATTATTCTCTAATTTAAGATTGTGGGAATGTGCTTCCTCTACACCTCATTATCCTACCTATGGCTGAATATTATTTTATATATTGAAATAAATGTGTCATGGTTTAGAAATCCTCTAACTATTTTTATTGATCACTCTGATCAAAGATATATGATGTCTATTCCAACCATTTTTGTTTTAGAAAGGAAATTAATATATAATTATAAATTGGGGTTGGTGATAGGTATGCTCAAATATTGATGAATTACATTTGATATTAGTTATATATATTCCATTATATCATGAAACTATTTCATAATTTCAATTCCTATCCTCAATGACTAGATGTTAAATTAGCAGTGAAAACTATAAATGGTAAAATGATTACATCTCAAGTCTATGATTATTATGTGGTTGAAAATTGTGGGAATGTGATTCTAGTGAACCTCATTATTTATTCTCTAGTTGAATTTTATGTTACTTTTGACATTGATCATCTTTCCTTAAATAGAGTGAACTTCAATTTCATAGGAAGGAAATCAATTTTAACATTCCAAACCAACCTATGATCATTTATTAGTGTGATGAAAAATATGAACTTCCAAAGTAGATAACATCCATTATATGGGTCTTGATTTTTATTCAAAATGGCTTTTTATCCTTGATAGTTGGGGAGAACTCAATATTGATTATATACCCATTGTTTGAGAGTTTTTTATTGTCATTACTAAATTGTTTTATAGTCTTCCACTAAAGTGTCAAGTTGATTTCTCAATGGAACACAAACTTGGTGTTACACCTATTTCAAATAATCCCCATAGAATGGACCCAAATTATTTTTAGGAATTGAGGAAGAAAATTTGTGATAATGTTTACAAGGGATTAATTCATCCATGTGTGTCACCATAGGGTGAACCTATTTTTTATTAAAATGAATGATGGATCAATGTGACACTACATTAATTATCAAGAGACAGACAAGATCACAATCAAGAACAAGTATCATATACATGGTATTGATGAATTTTTTGATCAACAACATGAAGATCAATACATTTCCATGATTGACCTTCATTATAAATATCATAAATTAAGGTTTAAGAATAGTATATACCCAAGAAAATAGTATATACAAGGCATGGAGTCTCTTATTATATGGTGATGTTGTTATTCTGTACTAAGTCCCTGAATATCTTCACGGATTTAATCAATAAAGTCATTAGAGGATGCCTTGATTAGTTTTTGGTAGTCTTTATAGATGAAATTATCATTTATTCAGAGAGAAAAGAATAACATGAAGACCAGTTGAGAACTATATTAAAGTCTCTATGGAAGGAGAAACAATATAAAAAATTTACATCATGTGAATTTTGGTTACAAAAGGTTTAAGTTTTGGGATATAAAATATCATGATTGGGTATATCATTTTATCGATAAAATATGAAAGTTATTGAACATTGGCATAGGATAACCACTAAAATTGAGATCTAACATTTTCTTGGTTTGGATGGATATTATAATCAGTTTTTGGAGAATTTATCTTGAATTTTTAATCCCCTTACGAAGTTAACTCAAAAGGGATACATGTTCCTCTAGATGGATGAATATTATGAAATTTTGAAGGAATTGAAGAGGACATTATTCATACCACCTATTATTGTATTAACCTATAGTATAGAAGGTTTTATAATTTATAGCGATGCATCCAAAAAGGGATTAGGATGAATTCTCATTCTGAATAACTTGTTTATATCTTATACCTCACAAAAATTGATTGTTCATGAGAAAAAATATCAAACTCATGATTTTTATTGAGATATGATAATTTTTTTCATTAAAGATATGGAGGACTTATATTTTTAGAGATAGGTATAATATATATACTGATTATAAGATTTTAAAGTATATATTCACATAGAATGTGTTAAACATGAGCCAGAGAAGATGGTTAAAGATGATACCACCCATGCCATGAGGATAAAGTGGTAGATGCTTTGAGTTTAGAGTATAATGTGATAATATCAATGACAAAGACCAAAAAAGAACCAATATGTTTGGATTTACAAAGGAAGTAATTATAAATTATAAAGGAATTTGTAGAATGTTATCTTTCTCAAATGAGTGTTCAGTTATCTATACAAGTTATGATTAAATGTGTACATAAGAAAAATGTGATGTTACAGAAGATGGTGTGAAATTTTTCTGAGTTTAACATTGATTTTGATGGAATTATAAGGTTTAGGAACCATTTATTTGTTTCATCCATATCCATTTTGAGGGATTATTTTTCATAAGAGGCTCATAGTTCTTCATTCTTTATTCATCCTAGATGTAAAAAAGATGTTTAGAGATTTAAAATACTATTTCTTATGGGATGGTATGGAGGGATATATCACAAATTTGGTATCTTGGTGATTTTTATATCATCATGTTAAGGTTTAGAGACAAATTTTTAAGGGTATTTTATAACCATTACCCATAACAAAATGAAACTAGTAAAATAATACCAAAAAGTTTCTCACCAAATTCTCCAAAACATGTAAATGGTATAATGCTATATGGGTTGTTGTATATAACTTTACAAATTATGCACACTTAATCCCTATCAGAGAATATTTTCCTTTGGATCAGACTTCTAGTATATACATTAAAGAAGTTATAAGGATGAATGGAGTATATCATTATATAGTATTTGTTTGGGATCCAAGGTTTAACTCGAAGGTTTAGAAATGTCTCAAGCAATCCATTTATACACAATTGAGTTTCGACACTGCATATCATCCTCAGAAAGATAATCAATTTTATATTCTTAAGGTGTTTGGCATTGACACCTTTCTTTGGTTTAGTTTTCATACAAAAATATCTTTCACTTGATCATTCATATGGGTCCTTATGAAGACCTATATGTAATTAAGTGTAGATCTATAATGCATTGGTATGAAGTTATATAAATAAATATATTCAAACATTAGATAACTGAAACAATAAAAGACAAGGTTAGATCCATTCAACATAACATAAGAGCTATATAAAGTTGTTAGAAAAGTTATATTGATAATCGTCAATGAGGGTTGTAATTTTAAGTTGGTGAGAAGGTATTTCTATCAATTTATCTATCGAAGATTGTTATGATATTTGGAAAAATGGAAAACTAAGACCTCGGAATGTTGATCCCTTAGATATTATTTATTATATCACTATGATAGCTTATTAATTGGAATTTCCATTGAACCTCTCCCAGGTTCATGAGGTGTTCCAAGTATCTCTAATAAGAAAGAACATACATGATCCATCAGATGTGCTGATCTCAAAGGTCATATAGAAGGAGCATGATCTTTCGTATGTATAAAAATAATAGGAGATTAAATATGATAAATACAAAGTTCTATGAATGTAGATATCTTAGCATGTTAATGTTTATGTTGAAACCACCAACTTAAGGAACCTATATGGGAACCTGGAGATGAAATGTGGCTGATATATCATCAATTTTTTATAAAAAAGTAGTGGATTTATAGGAAAAAATCATTTTAAGGGGGGTAAATAGTAACATCTTGAGTTTTTATTAAATAATTTTTCAAATAATTTAATTTTTATGATTTCCTGCATTACAAGGAACACCAAGTTTTAACAAAACACTATAGAATATTAATATTATTTTTTGAACACACATTTATAAAAAAGACGTTAAACTTCTATGTATTAATAGGAATAACCACATTTTAAATATTAATTTAAATTTTTAATTAAAATAAATAATTTATATAAAATAACTTAATTTTCACTTAAGTCTTTATTTGTTTCAGAAATAATATTTTCCCAGAAAAATGTTTTTATTTTATTTTTTGAACAAATAATAAAATAAAACTTTTTAAATTTTGGAAAATTTAAATGAAAAAAGAAACATATTTTTTGAAATCAACATGTCAAAATTATATTTTTCTTATTGTTTTAACTTTCGAAAGTGATTAATTTTTCGATCAATAGTAAAAAATAATAATATTAATTAAAAATTTATTTTCATTTAAATAATTTAAAAGATATATTTTATCTTGAGATGGGTTTAAAAGTAAAATTAGTTAAATTATATATTTATTATTCTAATTTAGGTCATTGGAATCTATTTCATATTTATTTTTTATGTTAAAATTTTATATTCTTCTGAAATTGTTTTATTTGGAAAATCAATTTTCATCGCACCTACGAGATTAAAATTAACTTAAAATCTACCACTTCAATGATTTTAATTCAATAAAATTGATTCATAATTTAGATCATAATTAATTATTTTATTTAATAATTTGAAATTAATTTAATTAATAAATACTAATAAGGAAAATAAAAATTATTTATCACAAATAAGTTTAAGATGGGGTTTTTCACGTTACATTCCCCAATGTTAAAATTAATTTCATACACATATAAGATTCTTATTTAGTAAATTGAATTTAATATTTATAATTATTTTCTAAAAATTATCTAATTACGATACTTTTAAATTTATTCTTGATGGATAAATTTCCTAGGAAAATAGAAAAATACATCTTACCATATTGAAAACTAAAATAGTAAAATTAAATTATCTTAAAGGATAAGAAATAACATGTTTAAAAAATATTTTTTTGTTTTAAGGTGTTGATATACAATATAATCCCTCCAATATTTTTTTTATAATTTTTGGATGCACTTCGGCTTAGAGTGACCTCCCATTATTGAATAGTTTTGGGTATTTACAAAAAATGTCACTCATCAATTATAAAAGGAAAATTACTCCCATGACTACTTCACGCCTACTATACCCTTTTTATCCTCCATAATCATCCACATTATCCCCTAAACATCCTTAACCATGATCTATATCTTATATCCCTCAGAAAATACCAATCTCGAGGTCCTTAATAATTGATCGGAAGGAGGTTATTGTAAGTGATGTTAATTGTCTTCAATACACTATTTCTTTGATTACTTCTTCACTCGCCACCTTAATTAATATCATAATAATTTAAATGTAATTAAAATAATATCCAAAATAAAATAATTTATTATTATTTTGATGGAACTACTTATATCTATCTCCTCTTCCATCAAATGAGAAATAAATCTATGAATCATGTGTGCGGCAGACAACTACCTATTGAACCAATGAAATTAGTTTCTGTTGAGTCAATAAGGTTTTCCTTATGACTTTTCCATTCCTTCTTATTTTGAAAATTAAAAACACCTTATCTTTATAAAAATTTCTTTTATAAGAAAAAATTCTTTTATAAGAAAAATTATCTTTATCATATTTTCTTTCTTAAGTATAAAATTCAGATTCATTTCTATTCTCTCGGAATCGTTGAAACTTTGATATGAAGCATTCTGTTTTAGGATCCGAATTCTGGATAAGAACTGTAAGGAAGTTTCATTCTGAATTCCGGATACGAACTCTGGTTAAGTTCTACTCCAGACTCAGGATATGAATCCTTATGAAGTTCGACAACGAATTCTCATTACGAATTCTAATGACGAATTCTCATTCCGAATTCTCATTCCAAATTCTCATTCCAAATTCTCTTATTAAACAGAATCTAATTATCTTTGTTTTATACACTCTGAATTTATTCAGACTCCGAAAATAATTTTTGTTAGACTCCGAACTTTCATTTTGCTTATGCCTTTATATTTTGACTACTCTTTATTATTCTCCTTACACTCCGAACTTTCACTCCGAAGTTTTCATTCCGAACTTTTTAGTTAAGATTTTAAATGATGTCGTACTTTCTGTTACACTTGTTTTGTTATAAAACTATGTCGTCTATTTTGTTATAAACTAACCGTTGTCTAAGTGACACGTGTACAGGTCCCTCCGATCTTTAAGGAAAATATGACCGTTGGAAAGGAGGCCGACCTTACCTATAAATAGGAGCTCATTTGAACGAGCCCAAAAAACTGATGGATGAACAATTTGGTTATTGTGCATACATGTTGTTGAAGTGATTTCTAGAGAGAGGCTCTTATTAACTCTCAAAGCTTCGTGCGACTCTGAATGTTGGTGATTACATTAGAGGGATTCCAGGGATAGGAAGACAGAGGTGCCGACTACCTTGAAGTTTGAGGGCTTCCTTGCTGAGGAAGACAGAGGTTGCCAACTACCTTAAAGTTGAGGGCTTGCGGGGATAGCAAGATAGAGACTCCGATATATGTATCGAGGGCTTACCCTGGTGTGGGTAAAACAGACTTTCTTGAAATTATAAATCAAGGGACCTTTATCCAAGGTTGTTGGATACCCTTCTCTTTGAGTTAAAAGACTTATATCTTGTTTACTTGTAGTTCTACTACTAGTTTATATTCCGCTGCATATTGTATTGTAAGGAAACTATAATTTTCTCATACTTCCTTATTTGTACTCTGTTTCATTTAGATTCTATACGCTTTAAGGTAGAATCTCATATTGAAATCTTTTGTTAAGGTTCTATTTCCAGAACCATATTTCTGAAACCTTCTTTCGGAATCTCTTTCCAAGTTTTGTTCGGTGTTATAGGTGTTGTGAATTTGCTTAGTTTAATCTTTGTTAAACTTAGATATTTCCTTTTCTTAAGGAAACTATAGTTATTAATAACTAACTTTAAAGGTTCCAAAGGAATTTTTAAAGTGTACAATTCACCCCCCCCCCCTCTTGTAAATTGAGCATCTATATCACTATTTCGATCCTACAATTGGTATCAGAGGTTGGAAACCTCACACTCTATACCAATCTTACATTTGGTATCAGAGCAGGTCTCTGAAATACTTATACTCACGAATAAGTTTTTCTTGCTCACTTTCTCATTCCGAACTTTAACATTTCGAAACTTTCCCATTCCGAACTTTGTGATTACGAACTTTTGCTACTAACAAGTTTGTGTGAAAATTTATTTTAAGTATGACAGGAGTCAATGTTGGTTCGATTGACAATCTGAATCCTACAAGACCACCTATCTTTGATGGTAATGACTATGAGTACTGGAGAGATCGTATGAAGACTTTTTTTATCAATACTAGAGTAGACAACTTTGTTATGCTTACTGGTGATTATAAAATTCCTGACAAGGAATTCAGAACTTTTACTAATCAAGAAAATCAGGAATATCAACTCAATTATAAGGTACGCAATACTTTACTCTGTTCAATGAATAGAAATATATACAGCCAAATTTCTTCTTGTGAAACAGCTAACTGTATCTGGAAGAAGTTAGAAGTTACACACTTTGGGACTTCCAAGGTGATTGAGACTAGAAGAGCTATGCTTAGAGCAGAATATCATGGCTTCAATTTTCCTTATGGTGAACCAATATGCAAAGTTCAACAAAGATTTATGACTATCGTCAACAGCCTACAGTCTATGGGAGAGAAAGGTCTAGATGATGAAGCTCTTGTGGATAAAATAATTGATATTATTCCCAATGAGTGGGAGTCCAAGAGAACAGCTATAGATGAGAACAGGAAAGTCACTCAAATTACTCTTGATGAGCTTTTTGGAACTCTTCTACAACATGAGACTAGAATGAAGAGAGATGCTGACAACATCAAAAAGAAGAATGGAAATGGTACTGTTGCTTTTACAACAAATTCAAATCAGATAAAAGCTAAGACTCCAGAGAGAGTAACCAGATCCAAGTCTAAGAAAGTCATTTTCCAATCCGAATCTAGTGAGAGTGAAGTCTCAGAAAATGAACTAGCAAATCTTGCTCGAAGTATGAACAAGATAGCTGGACAGAGAAATTTTCAATCTAAGTATAAGAAAAAGGAAAGGAAGGATAAGAAAGATGGAGAAGTTAGTTGTTATGAATGCAAGAGAGCTGGACATATAAGACCAGATTTCCCTTTGCTCAAAAAGAAAGAAAGGAAAGAAAGGCATTCAGACAGGAATAGAAAGAAGTATTATAAAGCCAAAGCTAAGAAAGTTCGGAAAGCTAATGACACCTGGAGTGACAGTGGTGGTGACTCTTCAGATGAATCTTCTGATTATGAATCTTCAGGATAGAAGAATATTGGTCTTATAGCCAGATTACCTATTGATAATCATTGTTTTATGGCTAAGGTACGAAATGCTGAATCATTGACCAATGTTTCTTTAAATTCTAATGATAGTAAGTATTATAACTCTTCTGATGAAGAATCTTCTTCTAATGATGAAAATACTTTACCTACTTATGAAGAAGTCTCTAGGTTTCCTGAACTACTTGAAATTGAGAATTCCAAACTCAATAAGAAACTTGATAAAGCAAACTCTAGGAATTCTATTCTTACGAAAGAGATATCAGATCTTTCTAAAGATCTTGATAAGAAGAATGCTGATTTTGAAAGTATGTCAAAAAATCTTGAGGAAGTTAGTTCTGAAAAGAATAAACTTTCTAAATAATTAGAAAAAGTAATTTCTAAGAAAAATGTTTTCAATCCTAACTCTAGTACAAAAACTAATGATTTTGAGGATAAAAACTTGGTTTTAAAACTCAAGTCCGAAATTTTTTCCTTAAAGAAGTGTTTATCAAACTTTACCCATGGTAAAGAAAATTTTGATAAGATGTATTCTCAAATAAGACCTTTAAGAAATAAATCTGGATTTGGCTATACCCATGCAAAACCAATTTTTAGTAACAATTATTTTGTTCCTCAAAGTGCCCCATTTTGTACTAAATGTCAATGTGGTGGTCACTGGGCAAAGAATTGTTCCTTAAACAAAACCCAATCTTTAGGATTTCACAAAGCTTACTTTTCTAAGAAGATGTGGATACCTAAAATTTTATTGTCTAGAAATCTCGGATCCAAGCAAGTTTGGATTCAGAAAGTCTAATTCTCTTCTTGATTTCAGGAAAATAAAGAGAGTACCAGCAACAATACATGGTACATGGATAGTGGATGTTCCCGGCACATGACTGGTAACAAAAGCTATTTTGAAAAGATTATCAAAATGAAAGGAGGAAAAGTAACTTTCGGAGATAATGCTAAGGGAGAGATTCTTGGTATTGGTAATATTGTTCTTCTTGGTAAAACCTTGATTTCAAATGTTCTTTTTGTTAAGGGTCTTAAGCACAACCTCATTAGCATAAGTCAGTTATGTGATGAAGGTTACCTTGTGAATTTTAGGAATGATAAGTGTTTAGTTCACAATTCCAAGGAAGAATTTACTCTCTCAGCCAATAGGCAAGAGAATGTCTACACTTTGAACCTAGAAGACCTCAGGAGTCAAGATTTACCTTGCTTAAGTACAATAGAAGATCATTCCTAGTTATGGAATAGAAGACTAGGACATTGTAATCTCAGAAACCTATGTAAACTCTCTAAGAAGAAACTAGTTAAGGATCTACCGGAGCTTAGATTTTATTCTTCTAAAGTTTGTGATTCTTGTCAATATGGAAAGCAACATAAATCTAGTTTTAAGTCAATCAGTGAAGTCTCAACAACCGATGCATTACAGTTAGTACACATGGATCTTTTTGGTCCAACACAAACTGGATGTATTGGAGTCAAATACTATGTGTTTGTTCTAGTTGATGATTACACTAGATTTACTTGGGTCTATTTTCTAGCCAAGAAATCTGAATCTTTTTCCTATTTCAAAATTTTTAGAGCTCAGGTAAAAAATGATAAAAACCTTCCATTGAAAACTATTCATAGTGATCATGGAGGAGAATTTAAAAATTCTGATTTTGAAACTTTTTGTAGTAAGAAAGGTATTACTCACAATTTTTTAGCACCTAGAACTCCTCAAAAGAATGGTGTAGTTGAAAGAAGAAATAGAATTCTTCAAGAGATAACTAGAACCATGTTGAGTGAGTATTCTATAGCTAGACATTTCTGGGCTAAAGCTGTAAGTACTGCTTGTTATACTATAAATCGAGTCTTGATTAGACCTTTTCTTAATAAAACTCCTTATGAGTTATGGAATGGTAGAAAACCAAGACTATCCTACTTCAAGGTTTTTGGTTGCAAAGTATTCATTCTGAATACTAAAGATAATCTACATAAATTCGCACCAAAATCTGATGAAGGAATTTTCTTAGGTTATTCCACAACCTCTAAGGCTTATAGAGTTTTTAATAAAAATACTTGCACTGTTGAGGAAACAGTACATGTAAAATTTGATGAGTCATATCCTTTTGTTTTCAAAACATCCCAGCCCACATCCTAGGATGTATTTTCAAAAACTGATTATCAACCTTTGATAGAATAACCTTCTGATAAGGAAATTGTTCTATAAGATACTTCTGAACCATTTACCCTAGAAGATTTTCTACCCTATGTTGATGAACAGGTTTTATAAAACCCAAATCAGGTGTTTCTTAAGAATCATCCCACTGATAGTATCATTGGTGATGTAAATCAACCTGTAAGGACTAGAAGTTCCTTAAGAAATGAAATAGAACATCTAGCATTTCTTTCCCAATTAGAACCAAAAATCACTGATGAAGCTTTAGGTGATGGTGACTGGATCAAAGCAATGCAAGATGAACTAAATGAATTCGAAAGGAATAAAGTCTGGACCTTGGTTGAAAGACCTAAGGAAACTTCTGCCATTGGAGTAAAATGGGTTTTTAGAAATAAATGTGATGAAAATGGAGTCATTATTAGAAATAAAGCTAGACTTGTTGCAAAAGGCTATAATCAGCAAGAGGGAATAGACTATGAAGAAACATATACTCCGGTAGCTAGACTTGAATCTATCCGTATTCTACTTTCCTTTGCAGTATTCTTTAATTTCAAACTTTTTCAAATGGATGTGAAATGTGCTTTTCTTAACGGTTATGTTCAAGAGGAAGTTTTTGTTGAACAACCTCCTGGCTTTGAAGATACAAAACATCCTGATCATGTTTTTAGACTTACCAAAGCTTTGTATGGTCTTAAACAAGCCCCACGAGCATGGTATGATAGACTCACTGGATTTTTGCTTCAAAATAACTATGTTAAGGGAAATGCAGATCCAACCCTTTTTATAAAGAAAGATAAGAAAAATGTTTTGATTGTTCAAATTTATATTGATGACATTATATTTGGTTCAACTCAGCAATCTTTTACTGATTCTTTTTCCAGTCTAATGAAATCTGAGTTTGAAATGAGTATGATGGGTGAGTTAACTTTTTTCCTTGGTTTTCAAATTTCTCAAAAACCAGAAGGAACCTACATATCTTGTAACAGCCCGAGATTTTATGAAAAATATTATTTTTTATTTCACTAATGTCTTGTGTTGTACGCTACACCAAAAGGAGCTTGCACAACACGCATCCTTGACTTGCCTTGCATTACATGCAATCGCGACCTTCCTCGATAGCGTGTGTAATACGCAATACCGAGTTTCACTAAACAACGATATGCTATTAAAATATTATTAAAACTAGCCGTTATGAATAGTAATAACCACTTTTTAAAATTCTGTAAATCTTATTTTTCAAAATGAACTTCATTTTTGGATTCGGAGTATCGAATTTAGCCTAAGGTGAAATTTTGGTACTTTTCGGATAACTTTCATATTCTGATGAATAGTGAAAATTACTAATTTATAATTAAAAACAACTTTTTTAATCGAAATAATTAATAGTGATAAATTATTAATTTGAGTGGTTTTAAAGTATATTTAGAATATATTTTTACAATTTAATACAATGTTGGTCATTGGATGTAATTTCACATTTAAACCAGACGTAATCAAATGTCAATCTTTTGATAGATATTGTTTCTTAAAAACACGCTATTTGTTTTAACAGCGGGATTTAATTATAAATTTAATTAATGCAATTTCTATGTTATGAATTGGGTAAAATAGACTTCATTTTTGAATTTGGAATATGAAATATAGCTTAGGATGAAATTTTGGCACTGTTCTGAAAAACATCAATTTTTGATGAATAGTGAAACTACTAAGTGGTAGGTTAAAAAACTGAATTTTGTATAAAACTTAATTTTACCGCTTCTGTGAATGGAATTTTGAAAATCCGAGAGACACGGTTAATATCAAGGACTAAAATGTGGTTCAATGAGATGAAAATAATTTTTTGGTGAATAGTAACTTTTTACGTTTTTTACCGCGGTTAATAGTAAATAGGGTAACTAAGGGTAAATATGATATTACTATTACCCTAACACATGTCCTAATTCTATTGGACAAGTGTAATTCGACCAAAAACAAACTTAGGAATAAAATATGACCATTTAGGCCCACTTGGATTAGATTAGGACATTTATTATTAATTTATTTAAAGAAAGGTTAAAATAGTTAAAATCAAAGTTTAATAAGTAAATCATTTTTAATATGGGGTTATACATAAGATAAATTCGATTGTAAATATTCATTAGAAAGATAAAAAGATTTCCTACATGATGGTATTTTATTTGTAATTTTTAGACATCAATTAATTTAATTTATTTATGACATAACGATGATGCAGTAATTATCTTATTAAGGAAATATTGACATAATTGATGTTATAAACACCAAAATAAATGTAATTTGAAAATTTTTATGAATTCCACTAATTTTCTAGGTTAATATGATATATTAATGTTTATTTAATCAACTTTGTTCGAACATTTAATTCTGTTATGACTTTCACAAAAATCATATATCAAATAGTGTCAAAATTGACACAAAATAGTTTTTAAATCAAATATTATATTATTAATTGTTATTTTATTCCTAAAAATCTAAGGTTCGGCCAAATGACTTAGATAAGGATATATATATTAATAATAAACAATTTGGGGTTCGTTTGGCATGTTATAGTAAGTGTATTAACCATATAGTGAAAGAAAACAAAAAGACACGGTAAATGTTAAATTATTTAACTTAGAGTTAAATCTAATTGATAAGGTTAAAATAATATCCTAAACTTGTCTAAATTCTATTGGTTGATAGGATTTCGACCCATCCCCACTTTAGCTTCGAAATAAGACCCTTTGGAACCATTATAAACCGATTTTGACTTTAATATAAAATAATATTTTGAGATATTCCTAAGGTGCCCCTCTCCTCCCCTATAAAAGGACACCTCCTCCCCCTCCTCCTCACACCAATTTGAGCACTCAAGCTCGGCCAACCCCTGCCAAAATCTCTTCTCCACTTCCCTAGAAACATCCTGGAGGTTCTGGTCTTCCTCAAAGACCAATTTTAGTGCCCTAAGAGGAGGTCTCAAAGAGGCGCTTCAAAGAAGAGGTAATTACCGTTACCAATTCTTTCATCTTTATTTCTTCTTCCACTTCTTCTTCTTAGGTTGTTTCATTATGAAGTAATAACATCAGTATCACTCATATACTGATATGTTATTATAAGTATGAAACAACCCTATTTCACCATCTATCCATCCTACGGGAAAAGAAATCACCGCGCGTGCGTACGTACGGAATACCGTCTCCACGCCGTGGTGTAATCTATTTTCCACCACCACCTTACATGGATGGGTATAATGGTGTAAAGAATAACTATACATAGTTATTACAACATCATATTGATTCTGATATATTGTATAATCCACTCCAATTCAATTCAGTATTTATGGAAATGATATCATCGCTCGTGCGTACGTACGGACTACCGTCTCCACGACGCGATGAGATTCATTCTCCATGTTAACCATTTAAGAATGATTATAAAGTATATATAAGAAATAATAATGAAATATATGACATTATAAAGTTACTGGATTTATGTATATATATATATATGTATGTCATCAACTTACTTCCATTCAAGACAATAAGGAAAGGAAAACAGCGTTCATGCGTACGTACGGACTACCGTCTCCATGAACGGTGTTTTTCATTTTATTTATCTACCTATTATATATATATATATATACTGAATATATATGATATATAAATCATATTTTATATTCTGGAAGTGAGTAAATCATGATATAAGTAATAATGATGTCAAGAACAACAAGTCAAAACACCTACGATAAATGAAACGATTTTACCCAAAACGCTTCTTTAACATGGAATTTACAAAAGAACGGGTAATATAATGTCATAAGTGAACCATATATGATATCATAACAATGAATATGATTCTGTAATAAGTCAATAACATGATTTAAATCATTATACAGGAGGTTCGGACACTTACAAAGCAAGTCGGACCTAAGGTAAGGGAAATATCACAATCTCATTTTTATCCGAGATTGTTTATTCGTAAGTATTTACTGGGGTGTATTTTATCATCCACATCCATGTTCCCTCAACGTGTAATATTATTTCCATCCTTCTACAATATTTTATATCCAATTTTACCTTTCGGTAAGTTTTTTGTAAAAGATATGAAAGGAATCTTTTGTCGTTTTTCGTACGAGGTACTTTTTGACTTTTCCGACAAAAATACGAAGAATGTTTTTTTTAACTTATACGACATGAATGGATTTTTAAAACATTATTTTCAAGAAGCTTCCTTTACAAGTTTTCAAGTTTATTTTTAATAAACTTCTTTTATTTTAAAATTGTATGACATGTTAAGAAAGGAAAAGTGTTTTTGAAGTAGAAAGGATATTTTCCTCAAGAATGAAGTTCAAGTATTTTATCAAAATTATTTTCCATCTAAGATAATAAAAGGGTTCTGTTTTTACCCCTATTATTACATGGATTTGATTATGTTGTGATGGAAACATTTTTATGAATTCCTTTATCTTATATGAATTGTTTTATGATGTCATGTTGTTTAAGAATCCCATTTTTATTACATGGGTTATGCGATGATGTATGATTTATGATTATGTGGCACACATAAGAAAGGATTCATTATAAGATGGGTGGGACCTATATCTCCCTCCAATGCATTGGGTAAAGATTTTATATCTCATGAGATAGACATGGCTGGAACGGAAGGTTATTTCGGTTCAGTGATACAGGACTGAAATGAGGAGTGAACTCGGTTCAGAAAGGGACTTTGTCCACTAAGATAGTCTTGGCAATAAGTCATGACTAACAAGAAATGATTTTCCATGATTATGTGTGCATGCCACAAAGTTTCAAGTTTCATGTTATGGGGATCTCATTTTCACTTCTATGATTTATTAAGATTTTATGATCTCTTTTGCAGGTTATGATTTTCAAAAAGATATGATATGATTTTTATTTCCTTTATTGCCCTTGCTGAGCATTTGAGCTCACCCTTTTATGTTTTCTTTTCCCCAGGATATAAAGAAAGGTTTTAGGTTAAAAAAAGGGATGACCTTTATGGGAGATATTGAAGATCTTTCACCACGATTAGAAGATTACGTTCCGAGTTTCCAAAGACACTAAACTATTACGATCCTTGTGTGTGTGTTTTTGTTATGTACTAAGTATTCCGCAAAGGTAATGTAATGTCCATGTACGTCAAGATACGGGTCTTTACAGTTGGTATCAGAGGAAAGGTTTAGTCAACCTTTGGAAACTAGGATGCGAAAACGTTAGTGAAATCCCTAGAGATATTTCTAAGGTATGTCTAGGGATGTCCCTAGAGATAAGTATACGTATAGGTTATAGTACTAGAACTACGCTAACGATCATAGAATTAAACCTAAGATGTTAGATATTGAAGGTACTCCCCCTTTATAATGTTGTTTTCCCTAGCATGATTTTTGCCTCTCACACTATTCTTTTTGGGTTTTAGAAAATGGATGGAAACAAGGTGATTCATGATAATGGAGGATATGCTGGACAATGGAATGATATTTTTTATGAGCAACCAAATGAAATGGGATTTGGAAGTCCAAACATCATTATTATGCCGAATCAGCAATCTCATAATATGATTAATAAAGTAAAATTTGGTAAGTTTCCTGACTCGGCTAATAAGAGAAAGATGGAGTTTCATGATGATCATAGAGGAAAGAAAGTTCAATTTCCCCTATGTAAATCATTTGGGAAGAGGCATCAAGGAGAATGTTTCAAAGGAACTGGAAGATGCTTTGGGTGTGGAAAAGAAGGACACAAAGCAAGTAAATGCAAAGGAAAAGGTTCAGTTAACAACATGGATAATGATAATGGTATTGCTACGACATCAACAATGGTTAAATGTTTTAAATGTGGAATGTGCGGGCATTATGCAAACCAATGCCCTAAGGGAAAGTCTCATGAAGATAATCAGTATGGTCATATGGGAAGTATTTATGTGGATGATGATGAAGAGACTACAAATGATATGTGAGATGAAAGAATTGTTGAAGCACAGTCAATGGTTTAAGAATGTAGTGGAATGATTACATGTTTATCATGTGTAATGTTGTATAAGTAATCTCATGGTACTTTAGAATAAAGAGACATGTAAGGATTGTTACACTGTTGTCTGATTAATGTTACCAGTATCCATGAAAGGTTATTCAGATATTTTTGGAAATAAGATGATATGCGCATAATGAAGGGAAAACGAGAAAACGAGATGTTTAACAGTATTCATGAGCTCATGATTGATATAAGGACTAAGTGATATCATGGTTTGAGTATATAGAATTTTGAGGATTTTGGTATGTGGAAAGTGTTAACTTTTAACTGCACTCATGTTTTCACTAAGGTATTCAAGAGAATACACGATTAAGGACTTTGAATGTTTGGAATGTGACCAACAAGACATATCTTATGATATGTGGGGATCAACGACAGTATTAAATCTCTGGTAATCGTTGTCACTATATTATGAGTGTGGACAGCAGTATTATGTATAAGCCTAAAGATTAGACTGGATTATGTTGGACATAAGTTAGTATTGTTTAAGGATAGAAGATTTTCGATATTATTGATGGGATGTTATAGAAACGTAGTTTTAGAAAAAGGACAACCTGCAGGACGGGCGACAGCCCATCGCTTCGGACAAGGCTATAGGAATCGAACCCACAACCGAAGTGCGACTGGCCTTTATCGCCTACCACTGACCTATAGGAAGTCCCTATTTAGTAGAAACTAGTGTTATTATATTAAGCAGTATGATATATGAAGTATAAGCCCATTTTAGGAACCATATATGATTAATCCCACTATAGATCGACTTATGTATATAAATTTTGCTAACCTTTTGAGACAGATGGAATGACCCGTCATTCTATCACATGATCTGCTAACACTTCACGAATAACAAATTCAACTTCATTTATTTAAGAGATGAAGTGGAAATTGTTAAAGGCACGAACAACAGTGAGATTATACCAAAATAAAGTAAGTATTTATTCTAATTCAAATTCTTTAACTTTAGGGAAATGATCTTGAAAACCAAAAATGTTGTCCTAGTTCTCTTATACCTGATGAATCAGATGGTACCTTAGATCGTCACAAATTTATGGATTTGTGATTACTAGCTTTTCCATAGCCATGTTCTCTACCACTCTCCATCAGAACATGATGGTTAGATTTCTCTTCCATATCCATATTTTCACCTATGTGGAAACCCAGTGATTAGTTTATTTGGGTAATCGTTACATTTCGTACTTTAGTTATTAAAGCCAAGTTTTGGTATTCCTTTTTACGATGTGGGTTTCTATTAAAGAAAGTTTCGAATAGTAAACCATTTATAACCCCGACGAATTTCGAGGGCGAAATTCATTTTAAGGGGGGTAGAATGTAACAGCCCGAGATTTTATGAAAAATATTATTTTTTATTTCACTAATGTCTTGTGTTATACACTACACCAAAAGGAGCTTGCACAACACGCATCCTTGACTTGCCTTGCATTACACGCAATCGCGACCTTCCTCGATAGCGTGTGTAATACGCAATACCGAGTTTCACTAAACAACAATATGCTATTAAAATATTATTAAAACTAGTCGTTATGAATAGTAATAACCACTTTTTAAAATTCTGTAAATCTTATTTTTCAAAATTAACTTCATTTTTGGATTCAGAGTATCGAATTTAGCCTAAGGTGAAATTTTGGTACTTTTCGGATAACTTTCATATTCTGATGAATAGTGAAAATTACTAATTTATAATTAAAAACAACTTTTTTAATCGAAATAATTAATAGTGATAAATTATTAATTTGAGTGGTTTTAAAGTATATTTAGAATATATTTTTACAATTTAATACAATGTTGGTCATTGGATGTAATTTCACATTTAAACCAGACGTAATCAAATGTCAATCTTTTGATAGATATTGTTTCTTAAAAACACGCTATTTGTTTTAACAGCGGGATTTAATTATAAATTTAATTAATGCAATTTCTATGTTATGAATTTGGTAAAATAGACTTCATTTTTGAATTCGGAATATGAAATATAGCTTAGGATGAAATTTTGGCACTGTTCTGAAAAACATCAATTTTTGATGAATAGTGAAACTACTAAGTGGTAGGTTAAAAAACTGAATTTTGTATAAAACTTAATTTTACCGCTTCTGTGAATGGAATTTTGAAAATCCGAGAGACACGGTTAATATCAAGGACTAAAATGTGGTTCAATGAGATGAAAATAATTTTTTGGTGAATAGTAACTTTTTACGTTTTTTACCGCGGTTAATAGTAAATAGGGTAACTAAGGGTAAATATGATATTACTATTACCCTAACACATGTCCTAATTCTATTGGACAAGTGTAATTCGACCAAAAACAAACTTAGGAATAAAATATGACCATTTAGGCCCACTTGGATTAGATTAGGACATTTATTATTAATTTATTTAAAGAAAGGTTAAAATAGTTAAAATCAAAGTTTAATAAGTAAATCATTTTTAATATGGGGTTATACATAAGATAAATTCGATTGTAAATATTCATTAGAAAGCTAAAAAGATTTCCTACATGATGGTATTTTATTTGTAATTTTTAGACATCAATTAATTTAATTTATTTATGACATAACGATGATGCAGTAATTATCTTATTAAGGAAATATTGACATAATTGATGTTATAAACACCAAAATAAATGTAATTTGAAAATTTTTATGAATTCCACTAATTTTCTAGGTTAATATGATATATTAATGTTGATTTAATCAACTTTGTTCGAACATTTAATTCTGTTATGACTTTCACAAAAATCATATATCAAATAGTGTCAAAATTGACACAAAATAGTTTTTAAATCAAATATTATATTATTAATTGTTATTTTATTCCTAAAAATCTAAGGTTCGGCCAAATGACTTAGATAAGGATATATATATTAATAATAAACAATTTGGGGTTCGTTTGGCATGTTATAGTAAGTGTATTAACCATATAGTGAAAGAAAACAAAAAGACACGGTAAATGTTAAATTATTTAACTTAGAGTTAAATCTAATTGATAAGGTTAAAATAATATCCTAAACTTGTCTAAATTATATTTTTTGATAGGATTTCGACCCATCCCCACTTTAGCTTCGAAATAAGACCCTTTGGAACCATTATAAACCGATTTTGACTTTAATATAAAATAATATTTTGAGATATTCCTAAGGTGCCCCTCTCCTCCCCTATAAAAGGACACCTCCTCCCCCTCCTCCTCACACCAATTTGAGCACTCAAGCTCGGCCAACCCCTGCCAAAATCTCTTCTCCACTTCCCTAGAAACATCCTGGAGGTTCTGGTCTTCCTCAAAGACCAATTTTAGTGCCCTAAGAGGAGGTCTCAAAGAGGCGCTTCAAAGAAGAGGTAATTACCGTTACCAATTCTTTCATCTTTATTTCTTCTTCCACTTCTTCTTCTTAGGTTGTTTCATTATGAAGTAATAACATCAGTATCACTCATATACTGATATGTTATTATAAGTATGAAACAACCATATTTCACCATCTATCCATCCTACGGGAAAAGAAATCACCACGCGTGCGTACGTACGGAATACCGTCTCCACGCCGTGGTGTAATCTATTTTCCACCACCACCTTACATGGATGGGTATAATGGTGTAAAGAATAACTATACATAGTTATTACAACATCATATTGATTCTGATATATTGTATAATCCACTCCAATTCAATTCAGTATTTATGGAAATGATATCATCGCTCGTGCGTACGTACGGACTACCGTCTCCACGACGCGATGAGATTCATTCTCCATGTTAACCATTTAAGAATGATTATAAAGTATATATAAGAAATAATAATGAAATATATGACATTATAAAGTTACTGGATTTATGTATATATATATATGTATGTCATCAACTTACTTCCATTCAAGACAATAAGGAAAGGAAAACAGCGTTCATGCGTACGTACGGACTACCGTCTCCATGAACGGTGTTTTTCATTTTATTTATCTACCTATTATATATATATATATATACTGAATATATATGATATATAAATCATATTTTATATTCTGGAAGTGAGTAAATCATGATATAAGTAATAATGATGTCAAGAACAACAAGTCAAAACACCTACGATAAATGAAACGATTTTACCCAAAACGCTTCTTTAACATGGAATTTACAAAAGAACGGGTAATATAATGTCATAAGTGAACCATATATGATATCATAACAATGAATATGATTCTGTAATAAGTCAATAACATGATTTAAATCATTATACAGGAGGTTCGGACACTTACAAAGCAAGTCGGACCTAAGGTAAGGGAAATATCACAATCTCATTTTTATCCGAGATTGTTTATTCGTAAGTATTTACTGGGGTGTATTTTATCATCCACATCCATGTTCCCTCAACGTGTAATATTATTTCCATCCTTCTACAATATTTTATATCCAATTTTACCTTTCGGTAAGTTTTTTGTAAAAGATATGAAAGGAATCTTTTGTCGTTTTTCGTACGAGGTACTTTTTGACTTTTCCGACAAAAATACGAAGAATGTTTTTTTTAACTTATACGACATGAATGGATTTTTAAAACATTATTTCCAAGAAGCTTCCTTTACAAGTTTTCAAGTTTATTTTTAATAAACTTCTTTTATTTTAAAATTGTATGACATGTTAAGAAAGGAAAAGTGTTTTTGAAGTAGAAAGGATATTTTCCTCAAGAATGAAGTTCAAGTATTTTATCAAAATTATTTTCCATCTAAGATAATAAAAGGGTTCTGTTTTTACCCCTATTATTACATGGATTTGATTATGTTGTGATGGAAACATTTTTATGAATTCCTTTATCTTATATGAATTGTTTTATGATGTCATGTTGTTTAAGAATCCCATTTTTATTACATGGGTTATGCGATGATGTATGATTTATGATTATGTGGCACACATAAGAAAGGATTCATTATAAGATGGGTGGGACCTATATCTCCCTCCAATTCATTGGGTAAAGATTTTATATCTCATGAGATAGACATGGCTGGAACGGAAGGTTATTTCGGTTCAGTGATACAGGACTGAAACGAGGAGTGAACTCGGTTCAGAAAGGGACTTTGTCCACTAAGATAGTCTTGGCAATAAGTAATGACTAACAAGAAATGATTTTCCATGATTATGTGTGCATGCCACAAAGTTTCAAGTTTCATGTTATGGGGATCTCATTTTCACTTCTATGATTTATTAAGATTTTATGATCTCTTTTGCAGGTTATGATTTTCAAAAAGATATGATATGATTTTTATTTCCTTTATTGCCCTTGCTGAGCATTTGAGCTCACCCTTTTATGTTTTCTTTTCCCCAGGATATAAAGAAAGGTTTTAGGTTAAAAAAAAAGGGATGACCTTTATGGGAGATATTGAAGATCTTTCACCACGATTAGAAGATTACGTTCCGAGTTTCCAAAGACACTAAACTATTACGATCCTTGTGTGTGTGTTTTTGTTATGTACTAAGTATTCCGCAAAGGTAATGTAATGTCCATGTACGTCAAGATACGGGTCTTTACATATCTCAACATAAGTATATTAAAGATCTTCTTAAAAAGTATGGTTATGACAATACTAAAAGTATAAGTACTCCTATTGGTACCTCAAACTCTTTAGATCTTGATGAAGCTGGGAAACCTGTAGATCAAACATCTTTTAGAGGTATGATAGGAAGTTTACTTTACTTAACAGCTAGTAGACCAGACTTGATGTTTTTAGTATTCTTATGTGCATGATATCAATCCAATCCTAAGGAATCTCACTTAAAGGCGGTAAAAAGAATATTTTGCTACCTTAAGGGAACCATGGATCTAGGATTATTTTATACTTCTGGAAATGATTTTGTTCTAAAAAGCTTTTTTGATGCTGACTTTGGTGGATGTAGAATGGATAGAAAAAGTACATCCGGAATTTTTCATTTCTTAGGAGATTCATTAGTTTCTTGGTCCTGCAAGAAGCAACATTCTGTAGCATTTTCCACTGCTGAAGCTGAATATGTAGCAGCTGGAAGTTGTTGTGCTCAAGTGTTGTGGATGCAACACACACTCACAGACTATGGCTTGAGTTTTACTAAAACTCAAATTTTGTGTGATAACACAAGTGCCATTGCCCTAAGTAAGAACCCTTCACATCGCTCCCGTGCAAAACACATAGATATTAGGCATCACTTTCTTAGGGATCACACACTTAAAGGAGATATTATTCTTCAGTTTATTGGAACGCAAGATCAACTTGCTGATATTTTCACAAAATCATTGCCTTCTGATAGATTTGAATATATTAAACAAAAGTTAGGAATGATAACCGTAAGGTAATCCTCCTTAATTAACTTTCTGTTGAAAAAGTCTCCTTACAGTAATAAACTCCTTTTCATAGGGGGAGTACATTTGTTTGATAGAATAGCAAAGTTTTCCAAAAATTTGTTTTCAAACTTTTCAGAACGAATATTTCTGCAATGGAATGTCCGGAATTACAATTTTCAAGAATAGACATTTTCATACAGAATACTTCTGGAATGGAAGTATTCGTATTAAAAACATCTGGAATGGAAAATTTCGTACTGGCAGTTTCATAACCAGATTTTCGTACCGAATCCTCATATTGTGTTTTTCGTACTGAATTTTTCGTACTGAGTTTTTCGTACTGAGATTGTTTTCCGTAGTAAAGTTTTTGCGAACTTTGTCTTTTCATAATAAAGATTTTTTTGTAGTCATTTTTATATTACCCATTACGAATAATACTTCTCATCCAATCCGAAAGGTATGATTTCCTTACTCACGTTTTCGTAGTCATTTTTTTTCCTTGCTGGCATTTTCTTGTATTATGTTTTTGGATTATAGTTTTCTTAATTCTTTGTTTTAATAAAAACCTAAAAAAGATCGGATTCAAGTTTTCAACCGTCAGATCTGATCTCAGCTTATCCCAATTGTTAGATCAATCGAGGAAGTTGAACCATCGTTCCATTACCTATATAAAGGGGACTCATATACTCGTCCCACATCGATTTCAAGCTCTCGCGTCCCGAATCTCTACCTCTCTGTTTTAAAGCCATTCCGAACTTCAGATTTCTCTTTTCCAAACTTCTCAGAGGACTTCAGATCCGAATGTCTATGGAGTTAGCTTCTCAAGAAATGTCTTCCACCAAGCCTATTTCACAATGGTTAGTTTACAGAGAAAGGCTAGTCCATCCGGATTTCTTCAATAACTATGATTCACTTATTTCTAAGAACATTAAGTTGAATGGCTGGGAAGATATTGCTGTGTCCAAAATGGGGAATCAAGACGATGTCTTTTCGGAGTTACTTGTTGAGTTCTATGAATCAGTTTCCTTCTTTATGGAAGATAATAGGGAGAAATTTTCTTTTAAGTCTTATGGTAAGACTTACAAGCTTTCTTATACCAAGGCAGCAAGATTGGTAGGACTGTCCTATGAAGGAGAAGCCGAGTTTATATCTCATGTTTTTCCAGATTCTAAGGGTAGCTTCTACAAAGAAAAATCCTTGAAAACTCTCGGACTCTCAGATGACAAAGCTCCGAAGATTTCTAGTTTGCCAACAAATTTCCGGATTCTAGAATTTTGGGTACAAGGGCTTATCGTACCAAGGAAATGTGATAAAGACAGCTTGAAGAAGAGTGAGATCTATATCTTAGATTTCCTGATAAATCTAAGGAAGTTTAACTTCATGAGGCACATTCTTATAACCATTGAGAATCTTAAGAAAGGAAATCTCAGAGCACAGATCGTAATGTATCCATCAATATTATCAAAGTTGATAGTTCGGTGCCTTGAGTCTTTCAAGGAAGCTTGTAGATCTAAGCCAAGGGTTTGTAAAATTTTGTTGGTCAGTGATGATACCCTTAAGAGGATGGATGTAGCTTTCAACAAGGAGACTAGTGAGTTCTTCGATTTGACTAATCAAGGAGAAGCAGCTCCGAAGGCTGCTGAACCGGAATCATCTAATCCAGTAAAGAAAAGAAAGTTGAAAGGAGTTGCAGCTGAAGTTGAAGATCCAAAAGCTAAGGAAGCTCAAACCGCACCTCCCAACCCAAAGAAGAAGAAATCCTATCCTGATGAAGTTGTTGCGAAGTGGAGAGCAGACAAAGAGAAAAGGAAAGAAGGGGATCCGCAGTTCGGATTGGACCCTACGGAGGCTAAGGCCTTAAAGGAGAGAACTGCTGATGAGCTTGAAAAACAAGTAAAGGAAAAGAAGCTCAAGAAGAAGATGACAGAAGCCGAGGCTGTCCAAGTGTTATTGAATTTTAATGAGATGGTATCCGGAAGAATTCCAGTTCCGAGATCTTTCTCCTTGGAATCTCTACCTGAGACTCCAGGAAGAAACCTTGATTTTCCGAAAGAGACTATAGCTGAGCATGTTGAGCAACTCGAGCAGATTCAGCAAGTGGGATGGGAAGAAGTAGTTGCTGAAGGAAGTGGTGAAACAGGAGATCTTTTGAAACAAGTAGATGATTATAAAGGATCACCTTCGGAACATCTATCACTCCAAACTTCAAAGGCTGAATCCTCTAAGTTAGAAACTCTAGAGAAGGATAAGATTGACGAAGATGTTGTTCAAAAAGTTGTTGATGATATTATTCAAGTATCTACTAGCGAGCATAAAACTCCTGATCAAGAACCTATTCCGAAAAAGGAAAAGGGTAAGCAACTCCTTGTTGAGACTCCAAAATCAGTGGCAAGCAAGAAAAGAGAATGTGGTGATTCGTCTAAAAGGAAATTGGAGCTTATTGAGGAAGAAAATTCTCTAAGTAAATTTTCAGATTCGGAGTCATCCTCATTGGGACAAGACTTTGTTGTTCAATCTTTGAGGAAGTTAGTTGGTTCCATTCCGACCATCTCGACTATAGACTCAAGATGCCAAATTCTCCAACATGCTCTGAATCAGAAATCAGATTCTATATCCTTGGTTATGGATAAGTGTGTCAAGTTTGAAGCTGAGTTCAAATCTTTTCTTGTTGGCTATGAAGCACACAAAAGATCTTGCAAGAGAATGACAAGCTGGTCGAGGAAGACTGTGGAAGAGATGAGACTATTCGATGAGTTTCAAGACAATGTTAAAGATGCCTTTGAGACTTAGGACAGGAAGATAAATGAGTTAACTTCATCCTTCGAAGAGAAGCTGACAGATGAAAAGAACTTCCGGATTCAAGAAGTCAGAGATCTAAATGGGAAGCTAAATTCCGTTTCTTAGAATTGGAAATTTGAAAGAGATCATCGGATTGAGTTTGAACAGAAGATGAAAGCTCGGGAAGAAAAAATTAAAGCTCAGGAAGAAAAACTGAAAGCCCAGGAAGAAAAGATTGAAGCTTAATCTGCAAGAATAATGGTCTTAGAGAAGCAAGATGAAGAATATCATAAAGACCTGAAGAAGATCAAGACTATTCTTAAGGGGCTCATGTCGAAGGAAAAAGATCCGAAATAACCAGATCCGATCTTTTTGTTGTAAATTTTTTTGTTGCCGACATTTCAAATCTAATGAAAATTGTGCTTCTCGTTTCCATTGTTGTTATTACTAATTTTTTCAGGTACTTTGTTTTTTTTCCATTCCCTCGAATTCTTTTTGAAAATCACAAAGAGGGAGAAGGAAAAGATCCTTAAGAAAAAGAAGAACTCTAATAAGAGTTTATCTAAGGGGGAGAAGGAAAAGATCCTTAATAAAAAGAAGAACTCTAATAAGAGTTTATCTAAGGGGAATTTTTTCATTAAAGAAGACTTTCTTATTCATAAATGAAATATCACTCCGGAAATCTAGAATACGATCCTTAGAGTTTCAAAGCCTAAGGTGGAGTTAGTCGTATTCATCTATATCCTTAAAACAAGGGAGATAAGCTTTTTTCTTCTTAGAATTTCTTTTTCGTAAGGATGTTTGTGCTTTCCAAAAAGGGGGAGATTGTTGAGTCAATAAGGTTTTCCTTATGACTTTTCCATTCCTTCTTATTTTGAAAATCACAAAGACCTTATCTTTAGGAAAATTGCTTTTATAAGAAAAATTGCTTTTATAAGAAAAATTATCTTTATCATATTTTCTTTCTTAAGTATAAAATTTTGATTCATTTCTATTCTCTAGGAATCGTTGAAACTTTGATATGAAGCATTCTGTTTTAGGATCCGAATTCTGGATAAGAACTGTAAGGAAGTTTCATTCTGAATTCCGGAAATGAACTCTGGTTAAGTTCTACTCCAGACTCAGGATATGAATCCTTATGAAGTTTGACAACGAATTCTCATTACGAATTCTAATGATGAATTCTCATTCCGAATTCTCATTCCGAATTCTCATTCTGAATTCTCTTATTAAACAGAATATAATTATATTTGTTTTATACACTCTGAATTTATTCAGACTCCAAAAATCATTTTTGTTAGACTCCGAACTTTCATTTTGCTTATGCCTTTATATTTTGACTACTCTTTATTATTCTCCTTACACTCCGAACTTTCACTCCGAAGTTTTCATTCCGAACTTTTTAGTTAAGATTTTAAACGATGTCGTACTTTCTGTTACACTTGTTTTGTTATAAAAAGATGTCGTCTATTTTGTTATAAACTAACTGTTGTCGAAGTGACACATGTACAGGTCCCTCCGATCTTTAAGGAAAATATGACCGTTGGAAAGGAGGCCGACCTTACCTATAAATAGGAGCTCATTTGAAAGAGCCCAAAAAACTGATGGATGAACAATTTGGTTATTGTGCATACATGCTGTTGAAGTGATTTCTAGAGAGAGGGGCTCTTATTAACTCTCAAAGCTTCGTGCGACTCCGAATGTTGGTTATTACATTTGAGGGCTTCCGGGGATAGGAAGACAGAGGTGCTGACTACCTTGAAGTTCGAGGGCTTCCTTGCTGAGGAAGACAGCGGTTGCCAACTACCTTAAAGTTCAGGGCTTGCAGGGATAGCAAGACAGAGACTTCGATATTTGTATCGAGGGCTTACCCTGGTGTGGGTAAGACAGACTTGATTGAAAGTATAAATCAAGGGACCTTTATCCAAGGTTGTTGGATACCCTTCTCTTTGGGTTAAAAGACTTATATCTTTTTTACTTGTAGTTCTACTACTAGTTTATATTCCGCTGCATATTGTATTGTAAGGAAAGTATAATTTTCTCATAATTCCTTATTTGTACTTTGTTTCATTTAGATTCTATACGCTTTAAGGTAGAATCTCATATTGAAATCTTTTGTTAAGGTTCTATTTCTGGAACCATATTTCCGGAACCTTCTTTCAGAATCTCTTTCCAAGTTTTGTTCGGTGTTAGAGGTGTTGTGAATTTGCTTAGTTTAATCTTTGTTAAAAATTAGCTCTTTCCTTTTCTTAAGGAAACTATAGTTATTCATAACTAACTTTAAAGGTTCCAAAGGAATTTTTAAAGTGTACAATTCACCCCCCCCCCCCCTCTTGTAAATTGAGCATCTACATCACTATTTCGATCCTACAGTTTCCTACACCATTTATAATATATTGATATAATGATGGATTAAATTTTTATATATGATATTTATTATATTATTATACTTATGTATTTATAATTTCATATATTATTTCTTACTTTACTTTCCATGTTAATGCAATAATGTCACTCGTGTGTACAAAAAACTACCACCTCACAAAGTGATGGGATTTGTTTTTCACTTACGATTTAAATGTTAGGTAATAAATATAAATTTAATTAATATATGTAATATATATTTCATCATAATGAATCTATAAATATGAAATATTACTTACCCTTTTCTCATTCTATCCATCGAGAAAATGGAAACAATATTCATGCGTACATACAACCTACTATCTCTGTGAATGATGTATTTAATTATATATATATTAATTTTATGTATTAATCTTAATAAATATAAAATGAATATATATTATATTGAAATTATTAAAATATTATTTAAATGATTTAACCAGGATTAATGTTAAATGATAAAAAATACAAAATCAAAACACATGTGGAAAATAATGTAGTTATTATCTGAAACATGATTTTAACTAGGAATTGTTAATAAACATGTAACAAAAGGTCCAATATAAATAATATATGGTATGAAATATATAATCATGGTTTTATAATATTTTTATACAAAAGATATTTATTCTACTGAAGTTTTGAACGTGTACTATGGATTTTGATAATTATGGTATATGATTTCTAGTATGACTTTTATTTCTTGGATACTTATGCCATATTAACCACTTGATTCTTTTGTGTTGTTTATATACTATAAATGAATGTATTTTATGATTATTATCCTAAAAATTGTGGGATATACAAATCCATGTAATTTTATCTATTTCATGGGTCTTATTATTCTAATTAACAAAGGTGGTAAGGTTCTGATGTTACAATCTCATTTTTTATCACCATTTTTTATGATTATGTTTTGATAATGAAATATTATGATCTATTTCTCTATAAAATCATAAATTTAATTATACTATAGTAATTTCTTGTAAATATATGGTTTCACTTCATTTTTCTCTCTTTATTCACTCAATATTTGAAATGAATGTTTTTAAATAAATAATAATTTATTTATATATTCAGTCAAAATCAATTTTTATTTCATATAAGTGTTTTATAAAAAGGTTTTAAAGATTATCATATTGTTACTCTATGATAATTTAAATTAAATTTTACAATTTTTTTAATTTTTAATTTTTTTTAAAAAAATTGATATTAATTTTATTTTTTGAACAAGGATCGCTTTTCTTTTATTAAAATTATTAAAGGAATCTTAGTTTTAACATGTAGGGCAAGGATAATATTTTCCACATTCATAACCACTCAATGATTTTATATCATTATTTCAAAATTACATAGTTTATTTTTAAAGAAAGTTTTTTATTTGATATTCAAGAAATTTTTTGATTTTAAATATTTTTTTGAAAATGGAATGTGTATTTTCTTCAATATTGTTTTAATTATATTTTTATGTAACTTATATTCATAAACGGTAACAAAAATTGGTTTTTCTTATGTTTTTATAGTGATATGATCCAATTATACATTAATTAACCTTTCTCTAGATAGTTTATGATTATGATAAAGATATATTTAGGGAACCCACTTATTTTTTATAGGTTATTTTATGATGAGGTGATGAGATGGTTATGAAATAAATTTTATTTATATGGGTTATTCTATAATGAAATGCTTATTAAACCATGTTGTTTTCATGGATTATGTTATGATGAATGTTTTATGATCTTATGTCACATATATATATGGTTTTCATTAAGGATTGATGAGACTAATATCTCCCTCCAATGCATTAGGTACATATTGAGATCTTTTGAGATAAAAAAGATTTGAATGGGGTGTAAACCCTATCCATTAAGGGACCTTTTCCACTACGATATTCATGTTACTAAACCATAAATAAGATAATAGTTTGGGGAGTGAACCCAATCTAATATGATAGTCCTGGGAGTGAACCTTAAAAATAGTGATGGATTGGTGAGTGAACTCATTCCAATATGATTGTTTTGGGATTTAACCTTAAATACTACAATATTTTGGGGAGTGAACCCAATTTTATTTGATAGTATTGAGAGTGAAACTTGTGTACTATTCTTGTTTGAGGAGTGAAACAAATCCACTATGAAATTATTTTTAATGGGTCTTTAAAACTATAGAAATTATTTTCTAGGCTTGTGTGTATGCCAAAAATCTATGTCTTATGCCAAATCTATATTGTTATAGATGATTTTATTTTATTCATCTATGATTCATGTATTATTAAATTCTATTATATACTCCATGACTCACCTTTATAATCTATGATATGTAAGGTATGATTTTAATTTTTTCTCATATTCTCTTAATCATATGATCATGTTACTTTGTTATCCCCATTTTTACCATTATTGATATCTAATTTCACAATTTCTTATGTTTCATTTTTCCAAGTTATGAATAAAGGTATTATGTATGATATGCATAAGAAGATTTATTGTTATGAGGAACTTAGTGGGATATGATATAGTTCACTTATGAACCAAGTGTTTTTAAATCCATGTTTCCAAATGTTTTATAACTAAATTATTCTAGTGTATATAATTATGTTATATAATAAACATTCATTAAATATTATGTGATATATAAATATGTGAATTTTGGTTTTCTATATAAACCATTGACATGTATGATTGGTTATCTGGTAATCCAATCTGAAATTTTTTTAACAAATCATAGATAGTAACCTGTAAAACAAATGAAACTATATAACTAAGATTTTTTCTTTTGTTTAGGAAATTCATTGACTTTGTTTTTTTAATATCAATTGATATTTCATCCTTAGAGATAATATAACCAAGAAAAAAACTTTCTAAATATAGAATTTAAATTATCTCAATTTTCTATAAAAATCATTACTTCAAAGTGTCTCACAAATGATTTTAAAGTGATAATGATGGTCATAATATCTTTTTGAATATACCAAGATATAATTAATAAATACCACAAAAAATATCAATATATTAATTTAATACTAGATTCATTAGATTCATAAAATTAAATTGTGCTTTAGTTAATAAAAATGATATTATTATAACCTCATAATGTTCATACATCATTCGAAAATATTTATTCAGGATTTCATCATTATTTACTAACAATTTATGATATCTATAAAAAATTTAAATCATATAAAAATATTTAGATTCGTGATTTTAATTAATTAAGTCATAAATTTGGGGCATTTGATACATAATATTTATCTTAATATCATTGATATCACCATCATCAATGCACGAACTCATAGATACATCATTATTTTTAATGAAAACAACAGAGGGTCCCCAAGTTGAAACACTAGGGCATATGAATTTATTATTACTCGACTCCTCTGTTTATTTATTCACTTTCACTAATTACACAATGGTAATTCTATAAGGGGTATTTGATATAAGTATTGCATCAAGAATTGAATCAAAGGGAAAATAAACTTCATGGTCTAGTGGATGTCCATGAAATTTCTCATGAAATACCTAAATTTATTCCTATGTAACAGGAACATTCTCAATATGAATATTATAATTTTTATACATAGATTATGAAAACTATTATTCCCAAAGAGATTTGTTAGAATATCCACTTTGGGTAAATATATGTATTAGTCAGATGATTAAGTCTACTCTACAATGCTAAGGAATTCCACATCTTCATCTTGAATCATAATTTCCTTTGAAATAAATATTTTGCCTCATATTTATAAATCTATTCCATATCAAGGATTATAATAAAATAATCCATTAGTATAGTAATAAATTCATCAATTAGATCATGTTTATGAGTCATAATGGGAACTGAATCATAAATATTTATTTTAGTGAGGATTCCATTAGGAGTCTTGACTAAAAAATCTTTATTAATTCCCAAGGGGGATATCAAATTTTCATTGAAAACATTGAATATGTAAAAGAGTGAAATTATCCACAATGAAACAAATAATTATCTAAATTTGAGGCTATGACTAATGTATCTTCTCCTATATCTTTGGGAACTTCTAATGTATCTGTTGTGGTCACATAATCATAAGCTTGATCCCTTATCATTTTTTGAAGAAAATTCCCTTTACTCCATGTATAATAATTTACATAGTGCCCCATCTACAAACCATTAAAGCACTAAAAATTTGTAGCTTATTTATTTCCCTTTCTAATAAGAACCTATTGGAATTTTTTCCCAAAATCGAAGAAAACTCCCATTACTTATAAGAATGTTCCATGATGTTTCTTTCCAAATTTATTACAAGTCAAAAATTGAACTCTTAACTTACTCATTTCTTGGTATTTCCTTTTAAGATTTCTTAGCTCACCTCTTATTATCTTTATTCACTATGAAGCTATAAATCATTGATAATTATTTCTCTGTCATAGTTGCACATGATATTATAAAGATAATAGTTCCCTTTATAGGATTGGCTTTACCCATTAATGAAATGTCCAATCAAATACTTTGGATCACGTACATAGTCCACACATATCCATTCTAACATTGTAAAGTTTTTTTCATGCTTAGAAACATTTTCATATTCCTTTTTTCATAGAATTATGAATTCTCTATCTATATCTTCTCATTAATGAGGAGGAAAATGTTTTTCCCAAAAAGATTCTTAAAATCATTCCAATAATTTTTTAATTTCTTCCACATCCTTAGTTTTTAAAATTAATGACCATCATTGACCTATTTACCTTATGATATAATAAACTTCCATGAAATTAATTTCTCTTTCATTATTTCCCAAAGAAATAAATATATTCTCTAGAGAAGATTCTCATTTCTCTTATATAAATGGATTTGAATTACCCTTAAATTATGAAGGTAACTCTCACATGAAATAATGAAACATTATTACACCATGTTTCCGATAAGCAGGATTCCCTATACAATCATGGTTAGTGGTCATAAACTATGAAAAAATCCCCAATATAGTTATAATTTGTTCATTTTCATATGGAAAACATTTTCCAACACCATTACATCTTTTAGGAGGGAAATCCCTATATGGATTACATGCATTGGTTTAGTTCTCATTCCTTATTCGAGGATTCATTTAGAAACTATATAGTACACTAGATTTTATCCTTAAATTATGAAACATAATTTATAATTTCAAAACTATTAAAACACTTCACTTAATTTGAAAATTTATTCATAACTAATTCTATAAACATTATATTAGTTCATTTAGAAGGTTATTAATATTTTCTAATCATTTAAAATGGTTTGTAACAAAAAAGTTAAATATCCTAATCATATCCCATGGGAGAGATAGGAGTTCAGTAAGGGAATAATCATTATGTATCATAATAATGGATATGATATAACTGACCAACTCGTTTAGGGTTATTACCCCTAAATGCATCTATTCCCAAATTACACCTAATTTTAATAACCAAAAGGGTTGTATTACTAGAAAAATTTCATAATACCAACCTTACCAAAAACATAATGATATTATTCTAAAATTAGACATATCCTCAAATATTTTATTAGGGTTATGTTCCATAATCTATGTTTTCCAAAATCAAGTTCCCCAGAATTCTATTTAACTTCCTTTAATACATATTATAACACCTCAAATCCAATATCCTAGATCCAGAGGCTATTTTACTAAATAGGTATAATAATAAAGTATTACATCATGAAAGGCCGAATAATTTAATTGTAATGGGAGACTATATATATAAATGATTATCAAATTATAAAGAAAACATTAAATAAAATAAAATAATTATTGTATAAACTTTTTTATTTATTTTAGTAAATTTATGATTTCATTCATAAACCTCTTCTTTATATCCCATGTAAAGGTAAAAATAATAATGGGTGAGCGTAGATTCCTAATAATTGAAAGAATACAAAAGAAGTTATCACAATGTAAATATAACATGAATATTATAACCAAGATAAACAATTCCAAAATATTTCATATAAATCAAACCATAAATGGTGAATAAATAAATAGATAACAAAACAACCTAAATAAACACATATATAATAATAATAAGTTTCAAAATGATTTAATTTATTAAATTAAACATCATAATCTTACTATCATGGCCTTGTACTAAGAAAACACTCATTAACAGGTATGGAATATTCCAAATAAACAAAATAGTTTGTCACGAGAGACCTAATATTTCATAAAATATCTATATTAGAACCCATACATCACATAATTAGTCAAATACATAAATCATATGCAAGGGTGAAACATAATCAATACAATAATTAATGTTAGAAAACTGGAATATGGAATATTAATAACTCTCTAATTAACAAACATAGTTATAATCCTTCCAGAGTAATATGGGTAATGGAACAAGAATATTAAATCCCCAATAATGAATAATATTATTAAAATAATGTTTACATATATGTATGTACTTTAAATAGTCCACTGAAAATTTTCATTAAAGAAATAGCATTTTCCTTTTTAAAAAAATTATTCAAAATATAATCATTTAGAAAATATTATGGAAAATATTTTATTTTAAATCATTCCTATAAAAAATGAAAAGGAATATTATATGTAATTTGTTTCTATAATGTTATAAAATTATATTCATTTCTTATAAGATTAAAATACATTTCCTTCACACTTTTGGATAAATATAAAAAGTACCA
Organism: Viscum album; assembly: GCA_963277665.1. Taxonomy (NCBI): domain Eukaryota; kingdom Viridiplantae; phylum Streptophyta; class Magnoliopsida; order Santalales; family Viscaceae; genus Viscum; species Viscum album. The sequence goes on along the minus strand of OY728155.1, from coordinate 462,065,108 downwards.
ATTTTGGAAAATGATAAGAAGATTCATTTTAAACCATTTTTTGACAATTCATACATTGGTGAAAATGTTTTTGAAAAATCAATAGATAATATTAAAAATATTCCTTTATATTTTTTAATGGAAATATGGGCTTTTTAGAGAATAATTCTCAACTGGGTAAAAAAACAAGTTCAGGTTTCCTTAAAAAACAATATTTTAGTATATTAAGTACTTAAAGAGTGTAAAATGAAATAAAAAATTTTAATTTATAGAAATAAAAATTTTAAAAAATAATATATTAATTTTCGGATTTAAAAATCAAATAATTCCACTAGATATGATTTTACTGTAAATAATCCTCAATAATCATGGTATTGTGTAATAAACCTTTACCTTAGGTATGACTTTCACTATATGTGATTTTTGTCTCCTGTATAATAATTTAAATTTATTATAATTATATAATAGATCTATACACATTATTATAATATCATATATGGTCTAATTATAACATTTTAATACCCATCTATCAATAATTATTAATTACATTTTTCATTTTCGAGTGTTCATTTTTTCGTTGTTCATGTATGGTTTAGTTAAGCAGTTTAGTCCTTATAAATTAATGATGGTTACATCATATATATAATGTTAATAATTATATTAATATTATTTATATATATATCTATAAAAGGCAGAGGTAGAAAATTGAATTACACCGTTCATAGAGATGGTACGCTATACATATGCATGAACACTGATTTCAATTTCTAATAGATGGAATGAAATAATTTCAAACAGTAATTAACCTTTCCAAAATAATAATTATGTAATATATATAATATATATTCATTAAATATTTCCTTATTTTTATCAATGTGAATATAAAAAATAAAATTGACTCATATCTTTTTGTGGAGGCGGTAGTCCCCATGTATGCACGAACGACGTTAAAATTTTCCAAAAAAAATGGATGGTAAGAAGGTAGATGTAATGTTGAAATTAAATAAGTATAATTTTTTCATATATATAATACATACACATTATGACTATTATTATTTGAAACATGGAGATGTGGTGAAGGAAAACAAATTATATCGGTTCACGATGTCGTAGTCCACCATACACACGATCAATAATTTTATTTCCCATTTGATTGAAGTAGAGATCGATAAATATTATGACATAAACATAATAATATTTTATATTATAGTAGTAACTGGTTTTATCATATTTTAATTATTAATACATAATTGATTTTTGTAAAAGAAAAGTAAAAAAAGAAACATTTTAGAGAAGACGATTAGTTTCCCTTAATAAAATATCATTTGGATCGCTTATAAAAACACTAGGTTTGGTATTTTTGGAATACTATGAGATATATAATGTGTATAAAGATTTTGGGGAGTTATTTTTTCATATTTTTGATGAGTTAATTGTCTTAATAGGTTTTAATATGTGAGGAGATAAATTTACCTTTTATAATTGAGGTGAGGGGAACACTTGTAATTTTTCAATGTTTTACTATAATTTCATCTCAATTTCCTAAAAACTATGCAAAAAAATGGATTATATTATTATTTTATATGGTTTTATTATAAATAAAACAATCCAATGGAGTTTTAGTAAGTGTTTGGGTTATTCTAGCCTCAATATTTTCACATTAACCCCATGATAAACCAATTTTAACCTTAACCATGGTAATTAATTTTTTAATGTTTTTACTGTTCATTATCATCAAAAGTTATGATGAAATTATTTCATAATATTAATTATGAATGTTATAAATATTTCATCAAACTTATTAAAATTCTATTTAAAAATGTAATAGTTCTTAATTTTAAAAAAAACATAAAAATCATGTTAAAAACGGTTTAAAAAAACAATTTTCAAGCATAGGGTGATCTAAAAATAACTATTTCACTGTTAATTATAATTATATGTATTTATATTTATAAATCTATATATATAATCTTTAATTTTAATTTTAATCAATCATCATTATAGATTATTTTAATTAATTAAAATTGAAATACATTTTGCATTTAAAAATAGTTTTATGAAAAAATGACCCTTTTAACTTCAAAATAATCTTATCTTTATATATATAAAATTAATAGAAAATATATGGTTAAATAAAAATATTATTATAAATTATTATAAATAAATTTAAAAATAGTTAAATTCTAAGTTTTCTATTATTCACATAATCTTATTTCTAATAGAATTTCAAAAACTTATTCTTGGATTATTTTGACCAAGTAAGTTTAAAGTCTATATAGATCTTATAAAGTTAGGGTTTTTTATTGCATGAATTTTTTAAAAGATAAATATATTATAATTATATTAAAATATAATTTTCACTTACTATAAATGAAGCATGGGTGTTACATTTTTCAGCATGGTAATAATTAAGAAGGTTTAATGGGGGGGAGTTAACCAAAGAGATAAGTCTACAATTATCACTAACTCATGTCCCATATTTATTGGTAGAGTGTATTTTTTATAGAAAATGTACAATAATCTAAATTGGACTAATTTATAAATTCATTTAATTAGAAATACATTTATAATATTTAAATTTTTTTATATTTAAAAGAATTACATCATTCTAACTTATAAAAGGGAACCTCATATCCCAGCTTATACACATACTTTATGCCCCTTATCTCAACCAAGATCTACCCAATTAACATCCCAAATCCCACCCCCAAATTATTATATTTACTCATCTTTTAAAAATATAAAATTAATAAGTTTTAATGTTTAATATTAATGAATATATCCAAGGAATATGTGTTTATAGTGTGGATTAAGCAAGTTGGTACTTATAGTAAGAGTTTATGTTACAATAACCTTTTTTATTGATATTTTTTATGATTAAATTTATTTTATGGGAGATTATATGTTTTATCACTTCAAATCCATATTTATTTTCATCTACTCATGTTATTTTTGAGGTTTTAAGGAGTTTATTCCATCTCAACCCACATTGGTAGTCAAAAAGACCAAAAGAATGTTTTTTAAGAAATGTTAACCTTATTTATCCTCATTTTTATGTAATATTTCTCTTCCGTCTCCATATTATTCAAAATTGTTTTATATAATTTCATAAAAAATATTAAATTATTTATAAAGGTATTTTTTCTATATTTTTTCATTTTTTTAAAATATTTTAAATGAATTTTCTAATCAATTTTTTTCTAACAGATCCTTTTATACATTCTTTAAAAGATTGAGAAAATAATGTTTTCTATATGTTTATAACAAGAATATATTTACCCACCATCATGTTATTTCTTATTAATTAATACTCCCTTACATGACTACATGGTTTTAAAAATATAATTATAATATAATTTTCTTAAAAGTTTTTTTAAATGTTAATAAAGGAAAGGGATTTTTTATATTATTTTTCAAAAATATTTCCTTTTCCATTATAAAATTAGTATTCATCTATGTCAACATACTTTATGGAATATTATGCTTTATTTTTGATATTCACTGGTGATACCATAAACTTTATTTTCATGGATGGATTATGATAAATATTTTTAAAGTATATTTTCATTACACCATTTTCTTCCAAATGTGTTGATTTAGCTATGAAGAAATAATGAATGTTTTTATATTCTTTTGGCACATAGATATACAGGTATCATTATCTGAATGGTGGTGGAAGAATTATATTCCCATAAAGTGCATAGTGTAAAGGTTGATACATTATGAGATAAAATTAAAGGTAATTGGGATTGAACCCAATCCGCTCTTGTACTCTATGAACTATGTTTATGGAAATTGGAGGAGAACCCAGTCCACTATAGGACTCTATACAATATAATAACCTTGGTAATGTTCCTTGACTACGGAAATTATTTTATATAATTATGTATATGAAAAACCTATTTATTAATCTTATAATATATTTTAATTTATTTTGATTGATTATTGATGATTCAACACTCTTATAACTCATATCTTTTGTTATGAAAAATCGTTAGTCTACGACTCTTGATTTATGGTATTTGAATTTTTGGGTAGGATTTAATAATTTATGATCAAATTCTTTTACACTTATGATCATATTATTCTCACATATGATTATCAATTGATATCTCTAATGTTTACCCTTACTGAGTATCTGAGATCACACTTTCTTATGTTAATATTTCCCTATTTTATAAAGAAATGTTTTCAGTATGATATTTATAAAAAGGGTATAATGTGAGAAGATATTTTTGTGAGATATTGAGTACCATTTATGAAAACAATTTATCATGTATCAAGTGTCCAAAGAAACTCAAAATTTATAGTCCATAGGCATGTAATGTTCTGACATTTATTAAACATTCATCTAAAATAGTGTAATATTTATATAAGTGATTCTCGTTCTTTTATTTTTGGTGTTAATGTAGAGATGAGTTATTTTTGGAGAATTGTATTAGAATAATTTATTGGGAACCCTATGGATAATTCTTAATACAAGAAATATACTAAAATTTTGGTAAATTATAGAGTGTGTGATTTCCTAGAAATGAAATTTTGGTTAGGATACATACATGTGGATATAGGATTTTTTATAGATACACATAGGTGTAATTACCCAAAAAATGGTTTTTTAGGGTATTAATTTGATCTTAACTTAGTTCAAAGTAATGAGGCCTAACTTTTCATATGGTTTGAAACTCCCATAGTTTATGATTTTTTTTAAATCACATTATCTTTATAAAAAATATATGGGATTTGAATATATTTAGAATATAAATCCTAAGAGGATATGACTCTTGAAAATTTTGATTGAAGCCTAGAATGTAATGTGTTAAAATATAGTGTCAGAGTTTAGTACATCTTAAGAATTATTTTCATTCAAAAATGATTTATTACTCATATTAATGTTTATCGATACATACATTAACTATTTTGGAATTAGTAAATGTTTAAAACTTGGAGGAATCATGTGAATAATGAATTAAAATGGAAATGAAATAACTGTCCTCATTAGTAATCAAATGGAATGGGATCTAGGTTGAAAAATCATATGGATACACCCACCCTACACTCTCAAGATATGAATGTTAACATGAATCATGATAAACATACAAATGGCCAAATTAAGGAACAACACACCATTGATCCTTTTATATGACAATGAAAACCTTTATTTAATGGGTCCTCTACTCCAATTATTGTTTCATAATAGATCAATGTTATAGAAAATATTTTTTCTATTATCCAGTGGTTAGACTATGAGATGGGTTTTTTGGCTATGAAATATTATGATAGAGAGGATTATTAATGGACAAATATTATTAATAATACAATTTAAGAGGATTAAATTGACACTAAAAATTTTAAATAGTTTTATAATGTATTTTTTTAAGAATTATTTTCCTTGAAATTATCACACTTAAATAGATAGTGAAATACTGGAACTGAAGTAGAAGGATAATTAATCCATTAGTACCAATATGAAACATTATTCCAGATATTCATGGCACACCTCTTGTTTTATCAACTCAGAAAAAAAATTGATCAATTCTATAATAGCATAAGTCCAAGACTAATTAATAAATTGTCTATAAGAGGATTTGGTATCTACCATGTAATAGTTCAATGTTCTATCATGGTTGAATTAGGGATATTTGAATCCAATTATTCTTGTGTTTTAGGGGATAATAAGAGAAATATATAATTTTTAGGAAATTATAATAATAGAACCCACGGAGGAAAGAAAATTAATCTTCCTTCTTGTTAAAAATGTGGAAAGAGGAATGAATGAAATTTACATAAAGGAATAATTAAATGTTTCATGTTTCAGAAATAAGTTCATTTATAAAATTAATGTCAAATAGAGATGAATAGGTTGATCAATGATGAGAAGAAATATCAACTTGGTGCACCACTCACTCTAGTGATTTAATTCCAAGGAGTGTGGATATTATTCCAACTAGTTCAGGAATAAAAGGAGTAAGGATTATAATTGGTGTATAAAACCTTATAAGTAAGAGGATAAACTGAAGTCCTATGTAATTACAACTACCTATGTGGGTCATGGTATTGAAGTTGTGAAAGGTACACTTATCATACACTATATAAGTGAAAATTTATTATTTGATTTAGGTTCCACCCACTCTACTATATCAAGATAATTTCCAAAGAGTATCACATAACCACCTCAATTATTTTATATTAATATATATTTAGAGACTCATAATGGTATGTTTATTTCATGTAGAGTATATAACTCCACTATTATTAATATTTTTGGAAATTTGATTCTTGAAAATATTATCATTTTCTCTATAGTCAAAATTTGTGTGATTTTTTGGGATGTATTAAATCTCTCTATACTAACACCATATCAATTATCGTGGAAGGAATTTAAAATTTCATATTCTAATTCAACATATGATCATTTATTGGTGTGATAATGAACATTAACTTCCCATGTAAATCACCTCAACTTTTTAGAGATTTTTATTTGGGAATATGCTAAAGTATTTGTAAAAGAGTTTTGTAGTATTCCTCTAAACCATGAAGTTATATTTTTAGTACAATGCATAATAGATGTTTAATAGTAAAGAATATATTTTTTATGGTTGGTTTATAACATTAGGTTTTAAAATATGATGTTATAAATTTTTTTATGTGTATTAATTTTTAACTCATGTAAAATTTTATTTTAATTTATATTTCATGTTTGTTATCATAAATCGGTTATAAAATATGTATTATCTAAATCAGTTAAACAATTAAACTCTATAAAAAACTAACTTATAACATTGTTTTTGAAAAATATATCTAAAAATAATTTTTAAAACCTTTAAAATGTGTTTCCCCATCCATTTACACCTCTTTAGACACTCATTTTCGTCTCCCAAACTCAAGTTTATGACCTTTCTCTCATTCTTCCAAGCCATACTTATCCTCATCTGTGCCACTACCATCACCATCACTATAACTATCTATATCATCACTAGTATTGCCTTCTCATTTTTTTTCCTCTACTTCCACTTCTCTCTAATATCTCATTTTGTTTTTTTATTTATTGTTCAATTTTTTTTGTATCGATGTTATGTTTAATTTTATGAATATTATTTTGGGATTTTTGTTTACTTGAATGATCTCTTTCACTAATTATCTTTGAAAACTCCTCATGATTTGTATGTTCAGTTCTTATTATTCATGAAAATAATGTATTATTAGGTTGATTAATTAATTTTTTGATATTACTATTTAGTTAAATGATTATTTGATGAATTGTTGTTATAAATAATGTTACTTTACTCATTAATATGTGTCTAAGAAAGGTATTACCCTACATTGTAAATAGTTTTTTAATGTGTATCGGATTATGGAGTTTGAATTTGGATTATAGATAATATATATTTAGAAAATCATACAGATTGCATGATCGTATTATGATCATTAAAACTTTCCATCTTCAACTTAATCATGTCACTAATGTAAGATGGATTGAATAATCAAAATTCTAATTGGGAGATAATTTTATTTTAGTACATTAATTATGAAACCTTGTATGATTGAATAGAGATTACATTATATGAACATTGTATTGATTTTAATATGTTATTTGTGTCTATTTGAAATTTCATAAATACTTATGAATTGATAAATTGAATCATTTTCTTTATTTTAATTATCATAAAATATGTCATATTTTTTTAATATTTTAATTATTTTAAAACTATCAAAATAAAATTAGTGGATCATCATTAAAATTTTATTTATATGGAATATTTTATTGGTGAGCCTAATAAATATATTTTTTAGTCACCCTTTCATGTCAGTTTTAGTATAAGTGAAGGCATGTCTTTATATTACTTATAATGTTATGTAATCTAATTTTCCACACTCTCTAATTTTTTCCCTTTATATTATCATAATTTTTTATTAACTATAAAAATGATAAATATATATTTATGAAATTACATAGTTAAAATAAGGAATAGTTGTGTTTTATTTTTGGTTGATCTTTTAAAAACAATGTTAATATTTATATAATATTTTTATTTTTATTTTCCCTAAAGTATGAAGATTAGATATGTTCAAAGTGATAAATTTGATTAGGAAAAATATTATATCTCTTTTACCTATAAATCATTTGATTTTTATTTCTTATTCTTGTTTATAAAAGTAAATTAGAAATTAAATTTCAAAATATATTAACTCATTTTCAATTCATGATACTTGTTATAGATTATAGGGAGTCACGGTTGGAATGCTACACTATAAACAAGTGATGAATATAAGGATGGAGTTGATTCTTTTTTTTTTGAATTTCCTTAATGAAATGTTCCAAAAAAACTAATTTTTATATAAATGATTGTAATTTTTAAGCATGAAAAGGTGGAAATGTAGACAAATAAAAGATTATTTAATTTTTCATGGTTTTAATTCAAATTATAGTCTTTGGATTTGGTATGGAGAAATTTGGAATTATTCATGATCTATGGATAAGGATGATTTTTAAGTTGTAGTTTTTTATCTTATTGATGAAATGAATTGTGGAAATTAAGTAGTACCAATTTAGAAAGAGCCGATAAATGAGAATATATATAGTGATGTTGAAATACCATTGCATCCAAGTTTTATGTAATATAGGGTTTTATAAATATTTGTAAGATTTATTAACTAGATTTCAAAAAAATGAATATCATGAAAAAACATTTATAGAGTTTCTATATCCATTGAAAGGAATAATTTATAAATATAATGATCTTATAAATTCATATTATAATGTGAATAAAATATTATTCCTGATGATTTTGTGGTGTAAGATGATATTTTTAAATAAATAATGAAAAGGTTTATTATAGTTTCCTAAATTTGTGAAATCATAATATATGTTCAAATAAAAATCATAGGCTAATTTAAAAGTTACAAAAAGTCCTAATTAATAAATTTTTTATTCTCCTACAATATGTCATTTAAATTATTTTTTTAAATAAAATGATAGAAAAAGGTTAATATGGTATGGAGATTATCAGATGTCTAATAGGAAATTATGTCATCCAGTTGTATTTTCATAGCGGAAGAAAATTGATAAACAATTATAAATATTAGGAAATTAAGTTAGAAATTTCATAAGTTGACCGTTCATGGGTATATTAAATCCAAATAAAAGACATACTAAAAAAATAGATCATGTCCTATTTCATTGGTAATTTAAATAATATTTATTGAATTTTTTATGAAGTAAAAATATATCATATTCTGTTTAATGATTTCAAAACCAAAATAGCATGGAAATGATATTAATGTCTTCTTATCACAATTAATTGACTATTTGAAGCTCTCATGGGTGGAAGGTATAAGAGTGTGTTATTATTATAAAATGGAACATTTTAAACTACAAGAAATGAGTATGGTCACTATAAATAGTATCCTAATGTATGGAAAATTTTCTGGATGTAGTTTTGTGGGGAATAAATCTTGTCCAATTTTTGAAGAACACAAGTCATTTTATCAACTAAAACATGGGAGAAAAATAATATAAATAGTTTATCAAAAGTATTTGTATATGGAACACTGTAATATATAATTATCAAATGAATTAAATGGGTCACCTGAATTTCATTTTTCTCCACAATATTTCTCCATTGATCAATAATTTTAGAGGGTGAAAAACATTTTTTCACATTTAGAAAGTCACAGAAGCAAGGAAGCGAATGAAATATTGGTAAAAAATGATCAATTTTCCTAAGCTTCAATATTAGAGATATTATGAGGTCAAATACAACATTTATTTCATTCGTGATTATAATAATATCCATGATAGTTTGATTATAAAATTATGAGATATTAATGGAAAGAATAATGGTGGTTGGAATTCATTTATTAAATTACTCCTAATGGGAATATGTTTGGAGTTAGTTTACACTTCTAATGGAATAAGAACATACCTTCCTTTGGATTTTCATTAATATTCCAAGAGGGTGAAAATTGTTTTTTTCAGTTCCTATATGGTATCAATTTTCCACTTATTTAATCTTCAAAATTCAAGTTTTTGATATATTAAATATTTTATTGTGACAGGAAAAAAATCTCATGCTTTTCATGTTAGGATGAAATAAATCATACCAGTTTCATTGCATGGAGCATTTCCCATTAATATTATAACAAATTTCATAAAGGTGTGTTATTTTTTAAATTAAATGTTCAATAAAGTTATTAATATGAATTTTTTGAATAATTTAGAAAATTATATAGTTTCTATACATTTTAAACTAAAAATAAACTTTTTTCCATCTTCTTTTGATATAATGGTGTATTTAGTGGTTTATTAATTATGAGAAATAAATATTTTTTGATATTTATATCTATATTATATGTTTGAAAGGTATATAATGATATTAATGGGATATCTTAAGAATCCATTTCATCTAAAATCCTATATTGTTGGGAAGTATATTTCTAAGGAGGTTGAATAGTTATGTACAGACTATTTATCTATAGTAGAACACATAATTTTTCTTTTATCTATTCATGAACAAATCATTTTTGTGGGAAAGGGGATCCATTGATTGAATGTAAAATCATTAAAATTTGAATAGATAAAGAAGATACAATTATATATGATTAAGAATATAGATGATGTTAAATGATATATAAAATTTCATATTTTGTTAAAATAATTTTTTTAAATAATAAAGATATGCCGATATTGAATTATCCTAATAAAACACTTTCACATGGATTAAATAGATAAGTCATGGTAAATTTAATGTATCAGAAACATTGAGTTGGTTAGATGGAAGACTGACAATAAATTTGATAATATGGTAGACATATAACATTAATATATATACAATTTATATTAAGGATCATGATAATATAATTGAAGTTTATAATAATAAGGCAGTAGTGTTCACATAATCCATTAATTTTTTGAGTGATGAAGATAGAAACCCCATGTCAACATCAAGATCATGTTAAAATGTTATTGAAGAAATATAGAAGATTGATTTTATTAAATTTATTATTTTAGTGTTTCATTAAAAATGGATTATTTGTAAAAACAGTGTGAGACATGATGAATTCAGAATGAAACAAGTTATTCAGAATTGACTGGAATACATAATTGATCCTTTTTTACAGGAAACACATAAAATATAAATATTTTATGTCACATAAAAGACATATTTTAAAGGTATTTTTCATTTAATTTATATCCTTGCTTTGTTTTGGGGGTTTCCCTAGGTTTTAGGGAGGAATAGATGAGTATTCATGAATTGGGCCAAACCGTGAGCCCAATTCCAGATTAAAAAATAAATTTTGTATCTTTTATAACTTTTTCATTTTTCAACATTTTTCATCCATTAAAATTCCTAATTGAACTACCCTAACCTATTAACACCACCAAGGTAATTTGGAGCTTTTAGAAATCCATAACTAGAGTTTATTTGGGTTTTTATCTAAGGGGTTGGGCCTGCCCGAAAGCCCAATTCCTGTTTTAAAAATAAAATTTGATTTTGTTATAACTTATTCAATATTTGGGATTTTTCGGTAATTCCAAGTCTCACACAAGCCCAATTAAACCAGCCGGGCTTCTGAGCTCTCTCCCCCCTCTTTGGAGCTCTGGTTAATCGTGATTTGGTGCCGAACTTCATAGGGTTCCTCAAATCGCCCATATTTGAAGAGGTAAAGTCTTTCTTTAATAACTCTCTCAATTATCAATATTTTTCCTCCATTCCAGTTCCTAAATGACCTAATACATATTTTTCGAATGAAAACAAAATTTGGGCTCTTTTAAATTTCATATACTAGTGTTTTGGAGTGATTACTTCAAGATACTTCAAGTAAATGAGCCATTTTCTTTCCTCTTTCAAATTAATTTGGGTTTAACTCATTGTTCTTATTGTTTATTCGATTATAATTGAGTTTAATAATGTCCAAAAACTAGGTTTTCTAACCTAGGGTTTAACTTTGGGATTTCTTGTCCAATTTATGTGGTTTTAGGTTTGATCTAGTTCTCTCTTCGTGCGGCGGGGGTGCGATTTGATTTTCGCACGGAGATTCAAGGGGTTTCGTTACTTTGGTAGGTGATTCCATTGTGTGTGAAATTTTTGTGAATTAGCTTTCTGTTTTCATGGTACCTTAATGTTTATTTCACTTGAATTTTTCTGTAAAAATTGGTTTTAGTTTCATTTATAATGCAAATGAATTTTAAGTTCCAATTTTTGGTGAAATTGGGGGTTTTTCATTCAAATCTTTTATTGGTTCATTTTGGGCTGCCCCATAACTGAATTAATGGTTTAATTAAAGGGTATTGAACTGAAATTTTGTTTTAATGACTTAAAATTGTTAACATAGTGTGTAAAGTGTATATATTAAAGAGCTTTGGGTGCAAAACAATGTGATGTTTTGAGAGGTTGTTTTATTGAAAATAAAATTATTTTATTGTGTGTTTTAAATGGTATAAAATGTGTGTAGCTACTGTACAATTTGTTTGTGACCAGTAGTGATATTTTATATTCAAAATGATGTGTTTTTTTTTTGCTGAAATTGTTTGAGCACAAAAAGGGGAAGTCTGGGTACCTAGGTGGGGCAGATTTGTACTAGTACGGCTAGTGGATCGGATGGGTTTTGTCCCTGTTCCACTTAGCATCTGGATAACAACAACTCTAACTAAACTATTTGGATGATGATTGGGGACCACTAGGTTATGTGTATGTTCCCTACTAGTGGATCGTTCACGAGAATGGATTTTTCTATGGTTACTCTACACCGAGGTACGAGGTATATAGGGCCCGAGACGACCTAGTACTTAGGGGTGTTCCCGATTTCGATGCTCATTGGATTTGTGGTATTTAACCTTCTTGTGGGGTGTTTTTGGAAGTACTTTATAGTATCTCACATGTCTATTTAATGTGATAACATTCTGAAATTCTCGGATTGAAAACTGGTTTCATTTGAAAGTTGCATTTCTTTGAATTTTAACACTATTTCACCTTGTGTATTAAAATTGCTTGTTTTGTTCACATTGTATTGCATGCCCTTTGGGATCATCTGGTGGTATCCTATTGGGCTTAGGATCACACCTTACTTACACCCCTTGGGTGTAAGTAGACCTTCTTATGCTTGACTCAGGTAAAGGGAAGGATAAGGGTGATGGTGGTTCGGAATGTTAGTCCCCGTAGTTGGGGCGGAGTTGCGGAGACGGCTTGCGGGTGATGATCCCCTTGTCATGTGGAGTCCATGGGGATGTCTTTATGTTGTAATTATTTGTTTTTAGACCACTTGTAGTGTCTTTAAACATATTTATTCAGATCTGGTTTTGTTAAGAATTGTTTAGCATGAAAATTTCAAATTCTAATAATTGATTGTTTTTTTATGATTTATGCTTTCATACTCGGGTAAATCATTCCCAAAACAGATTGTTTGATACTCGGGCACTTGTGCAAGCCCGTGGGAATGAGGAATGCCCTTCCGGCCTTGCCACGGGCCGGGTTTGGTGCAGTTAATGGTGGCGACCAGATTCGGTTCGTGACAAAATGGTATCAAAGGAGGTTAATGTTTTTGGGTTGTATTGTTATTTTGGGATGAGTCGGGATAGACAGGAGCTAGGACTGTCGGGGCTCGGGGTATTGGTTGTGAGTAGGGTGCCTGGCCTGTACCTCTCATGGTAGACCTTGAGTCACCAGGGGATGTTGGAATTTACGGATTGACTTCACTTCCAGGTGAGACGTGTGGACTGCAGACCACATGTGGACATCAGGAAGATGTGGAGTAGTTGTTTCTTTTATTACAGGAATGTGTTTATTTTATTTATATTTGATGTATTTGATTATAATTTTCATAATTGTGGTATTGACTATTGTTTTGTGACTGTTGCATTTTGTAGCAACATGCCTCCCCGGAAAGCTCCTACGCACCCACAGGAGGAAGCTGGAGAGAGTTCTCCCACGCCGATTGATCAGAGGCTCGTGGAGGCTGTGGTTCGGGCTATCCAAGCTTTGGGACAGGGACCAGATCCTGATCCTATTCCTATTAGGGCAGAAGAGACAGGTCCTAGAAAAGATAAAGCACAAGAGTTTCTGAAAAACAAGCCTCCTACCTTCCGAGGTAGCACAGAACCCCAGGAAGCAGAAGAATGGCTCGAGAAGATTGAGCGTATGTTTGAGTTCCTGGAAACACCCAAGGAGATCAGGGTGAAGTGTGCCTCCTTTCTGTTGAAGGGTCCCAGCCATAAATGGTGGGAGTTAGTGCTTCAGGCTGGGAAGAATGAGCAGATGCGCTGGGGAGATTTCAAGGCTGTCTTCAATGAACAGTAATGCCCTGAGGTGTTGGCCTATGCCAGGCCTAGAGAGTTCATGGAACTTGTTCAGGGGAATCTATCTGTGATGGAGTATGCCAACCATTTCACTGAGTTGGTTCGGTATGCTCCAGAAATTGTCTCTAATGATCAAGCGAAGGCCCAGAGGTTTGAGAAAGGCCTGCGACCAGAGATATACTCTTAGGTGTTCTTGTTTAAGATGAGGACCTATGCTGAGGTTGTTGATCGGGCGTGCATAGTGGAGATTGATAGGAAAGGTAGGGCTGGTTTCTATGGTTCAGTATCAGCAGTGGGCAGTGGCAGCTCCTCAGAGAAGAAAAGGAAGCGGGAGGATCATGTGAAGAAACGAGGGGGTAGTTCAGGCCACTCTTCCAGGCAATTTTCTTCTGCGGCTTCTGATGCGAGATCGGTCATGTGCCACCAATGTGGGAGGCCTGGGCATATCCGACCATCATGTCCTCTTCCTCTGAAGCCTTGTTACCGGTGTGGAGGTATAGGTCATTTACAGCGCTTCTGTGATGTGGCACGTCCACTCCCAAGTGGGGCAGGGTCAGTGGCTTCAAGAGGAGTGCCAGCACAGTCCGAGCCATCGAGGACAGGGGGATCTCGATTTGGTGGTCGTGGTGGTAGGGCTGGATCATCTTCTGTGTAGAGCCAGTTCAGGGCACATCCATAGACTAGCGGTCGTCCTCAGGTAGATACTGGACATCTCCATGCAGTGGATCAGTCACTAGCAGGATCAGAGGCGGGACCATCAACAGTTCGAGGTACCGTTCTGATCGCATCTTCTATAGCTACTGCTCTTTTTGATACTGGTTCCTCTGTTTCATTCATTTTTGGACATTTTTTGGACATGCTGAATTTTCCAACTGAGTTGATGTCTTTTTCGATGGAGTTGGTGACACCGTTGGGAAAGAAGAAGGAGCAGGGCCTCAGGTGCCCCTCGTGTGCACTTTTTGTGTCAGAGGTCGAGATGGAGTGGGACCTCTTGGTCTTAGATATGGACCTTTTTGAAGTCATACTCAGGATGGATTGGCTAGTACACTTCCAGGCACACATCGATTGCTACAGACGGCGTGTGAGTTTCACGGCACCTGATGGGAGTCGTCAGGTTTTTCATGGAGAATGGGATCCACGATCAAGTCGCGCAAGGCCTCCACTCCCAGAGTTGGGAAGTGTTATCTTCCAATTATCTTTGCTTGTGCTAGAGGATGGTATTTCCCCTGAAGGTGCACTACCTCATGTAGTGAATGAGTTTCCCGAGGTATTCCCAGATGATTTTTCAGGTTTTCCCCCGGAGTGGGATGTGGAGTTTTCGATTGATCTGGCGCCGGGAACACAGCCGATATCTCTTCCCTCTTATTTCATGGCCCCCACCGATTTGAGGGAATTAAAGATACAGCTGGATGACTTAGAATCCAAAGGATTCATTCGCCCGAGCGTCTCTCCTTGGGCCGCTCATGTGTTGTTTGCAAAAAAAGGCTGATGGATCCTTCCGGTTGTGCATTGACTACCGGAAGCTGAATAAGGTAACAATTAAAAACAAATACCCTTTTCACAGAATAGATGATTTGTTTGATCAGTTGAAGGGGGAAAAGTGGTTCTCAAAGATAGACCTGTGTTCAGGGTATCATCAACTCAGGGTGAAGGATTCATGTATCCCTAAGACAGCCTTCCGAAGCAGGTATGGCCACTTTGAGTGTTTGTTCATGCCCTTCGGATTGACCAATGCTCCAGCGGTATTTATGGCACTTATGAATAGGGTGTTCCATAAGTATCTTGATTCCTTTTTTGTGGTGTTCATGGATGACATTCTGTTATACTCTTTCTCTGATGAGGAACACGAACATCACTTTAGGATCATTTTGGGTACATTACGAGATCACCGCCTCTATGAAAAGTTGTCAAAGTGCACTTTCTGGATCAGAGAGGTGAGATTTATGGGGCATGTTATCTCAGAGCATGGAGTTTCAGTGGACCCTGAGAAAATTAGTGCAGTCATGTCATGGGAGAAACCGAAGAATGTGTTTGAGATTAGGAGTTTTCTTGGCTTGGCTGGTTATTACAGGCGATTCATTCGGGATTTCTCTCATCTTGCTTCACCGATGACTTCCCTCACCCGGAAAGGGGTGAAGTTTGTATGGGGTCCATAATGTCAGGCATCGTTCGAGGAGCTGAAGAGGCGGCTGACTACCACCCCAGTGCTGATTTTTCCAAAGGCTATAAAGGGATATGTGGTCTATTGTGATGCTTCAGGTATGGATCTTGGGTGCGTACTTATGCAGGATGATCATGTGGTCGTGTATGGCTCTCTCCAACTTCGACCACATGAAAATAACTACCCGACCCATGAATTGGAGTTGGTAGCGGTGATACATGCTTTGAAGACTTGGCATCACTACCTCTTTGGGGAGAAGTTTGTGGTATACTCTGATCACAAAATCTTGGCTTATATCTTCTTGCAAAAGGACCTCAACTTGAGGCAACGTTGCTGGATCGATTACTTGCAGGGGTTTGACTTTGACATTGTCTATACCCCAGTAAAGGGTAATGTAGTGGCCGACGCTTTGAGCATAAGAGTTCCAGTGCATGCTTTGAGGAAGTCTAGTGATGAGTGGACATTGATGGGTCTCTTTTCTCAGATGCATGTGGAGACCAGGGAATACAGTGGAGGGGCATTATTGGCAAGCGTCCAATTGACTCCTTCTCTATTGAAGTTGATTCAGCAGGAACAGCCCAGTGATGATCTTTTTCAGCGGTCGAAGTAGTTCCTTCATGGAGGGGAGACATCCTCTGATTGGTTGTCGTCTCCCGAGGGCATCTTGTGCTTCAAGGGTCGTTTAGTAGTTCCATTATCTCTACAGAAGGTGGTGATGCAAGATAGCCATCAGTCTCAGTGGGTTGTCCATCCGGGTTCCACTAAGATGTATTATGATGTTCGTCGGTAGTTTTGGTGGCCTGGTATGAGACGGGACATAACAGACTTTGTTTCGAGATGCTACACCTGTCAGCAGGTGAAAGCAGAGCACCAAAGGCCATCCGGTTTGCTCCAACCACTACCCATTCCTACCTGGAAGTGGGAAGAGGTTGCCATGGACTTCATTGTTGGCTTGCCTCATACACCTCGGGGTAAGAATGCTATTTGGGTGGTGATTAATAGTCTGACCAAATCAGCCCACTTCATTCCGATAAAAGATACAAATAAAGTAGATGAGTTGGGTCATTTGTATCTTCAGGAAGTGGTGAGACTCCATGGTGTACCATAATATGTTTTCTCAGATAGAGACCCCCGCTTCACTTCTTAATTTTGGGAAGGCCTTCATAAGGACTTGGGGTCTCAGATTAAGATGAGCACGGCATACCACCCTCAGACGGATGGTCAGACAGAGCGGGCAAATCAGATTTTGGAGGACATGCTTCGTGCATGTGTCCTGGACTTTGGAGGTTCTTGGGATAGCCATTTGGGATTGGTTGAGTTTTCTTATAATAATAGTTACCAATCCACGATTCGAATGGCCCCTTTTGAGGCACTCTACGGTCGGCCTTGTCGGTCCCCCCTATGTTGGGATGAGGTAGAAGAGACTTCACTGTTGGGGCCGAGCCTTGTGCAGGAGACTTCTGAGAAGGTCAAGTTGATCAGGAAGTGCTTATTAACAGCTCAGAGTCGTCATAAATCTTATGTTGACCAGAGGCATCGAGACCTAGAGTTTTCTGTGGGTGACAGGGTATTCTTAAAAGTGGCCCCTCGTTTGGGCCATCGTCGATTGGGGAAGCAAGGTAAGCTGATGCCACGGTATGTCGGGCCCTTTGAGATCACCGAGCGTATTGGCAAGGTGGCATACAGGTTATCCTTACCTTCTCAGTTGACGTCTATCCATGATGTCTTCCACGTCTCTCAGTTGAAGAAATACAATCCGTATCCATCCCATGTGTTGAGTTGGGAAGAACTGGAGATAGAGCCTGACTTGTCTATCATTGAGAGACCAGTGAAAATGGTGGACTCCCAAGAGAAGATACTTCGAGGTAAGTCTATTCCTTTAGTTCAGGTTTTATGGCAGCATGGGAATGATACACATGAGACATGGGAGTGAAAGTCATGGGTCGGGGAAGAGTACCCATTCTTGTTTTCCAACCGAGATTCATGTTGACTTTCCGAGGCGGAAAGTCCTTCATGGTGGGGAGAATTGTCACATAAAAGACATATTTTAAAGGTATTTTTCATTTAATTTATATCCTTGCTTTGTTTTGGGGTTTTCCCTAGGTTTTAGGGAGGAATAGATGAGTATTCATGAATTGGGCCAAACCGTGAGTCCAATTCCATATTAAAAAATAAATTTTGTATCTTTTATAACTTTTTCATTTTTCAACATTTTTCATCCATTAAAATTCCTACTTGACCTACCCTAACCTATTAACACCACCAAGGTAATTTGGAGCTTTTATAAATCCATAACCAGGGTTTATTTGGGTTTTTATCTAAGGGGTTGGGCCTGCCCGAAAGCCCAATTCCTGTTTTAAAAATAAATTTTTATTTTGTTATAACTTATTCAATATTTGGGATTGTTTGGTGATTCCAAGTCTCACCCAAGACCAATTAACCCAGGCGCGGTTTTGAACTCTCTCCCCCCTCTTTGGAGCTCTAGTTAAGCATTATTTGGTGCCGAACTTCATAGGGTTCCTCAAATCGCCCAGATTTGAAGAGGTAAAGTCTTTCTTTCATAACTCTCCCAATTCTCAATCGTTTTCCTCCATTCCAGTTCCTAAATGACCTAATACATCTTTTTCAAATGAACCATAAATTTGGGCTCTTTTAAATTTCAGATACTTGTGTTTTGGAGTGATTACTTCAAGATACTTCAAGTAAATGAGCCCTTTTCTTTCCACTTTCAAATTACTTTGGGTTTAACTCATTTTTCTTACTGTTTATTTGATTATAATTGAGTTTAATAATGTCAAAAAACTAGGTTTTCAAACCTAGGGTTTAACTTTGGTCTTTCTTGTCCAATTTATGTGGTTTTAGGTTTGATCTAGTTCTCTCTTGGTGCGGCGGGGGTGCGATTTGATTTTCGCACGGAGATTCAAGGGTTTTCGTTACTCTGGTAGGTGATTCCATTGTGTGTGCAATTTTTGTGAATTATCTTGCTGTTTTCATGGTACCTTAATGTTTATTTCACTTTAATGTTTCTGTAAAAATTGGTTTTAGTTGCATTTATAATGAAAATGAATTTTAAGTTCCAATTTTTGGTGAAATTGGGGGTTTTTCATTCAAATCTTTTATTGGTTCATTTTGGGTTGCCCCATAACTGAATTAATGGTTTAATTAAAGGGTATTGAACTGAAATTTTGTTTTAATTACTTACAAGTGTTAACATAGTGTGAAAAGTGGATATCTTAATGATCTTTGGGTGCAAAACAATGTGATTTTTTGAGAGGTTGTTTTATTGAAAATAAAATTATTTTATTGTGTGTTTTAAATGGTATAAAATGTGTGTAGCTACTGTACAATTTTTTTGTGACCAGTAGTGATATTTTATATTCAAAATTATGTGTGTTTTTTGCTGAAATTGTTTGAGCACAAAAAGGGGAAGCCCGGGTACCTAGGTGGGGCGGATTTGTACTAGTACGGCTAGTGGATCAGATGGGTTTTGTCCCTGTTCCACTTAGCATCTGGATAAAAACAACTGTAAATAAACTATTTGGTTGATGATTGGGGACCACTAGGTTATGGGTATGTTCCCTACTAGTGGCTCATGAATGAGAATGGATTTTTCTATGGTTACTCTACACCGAGGTACGAAGTACATAGGGCCCGAGACGACCTAGTGCTTAGGGGTGTTCCTGATTTCGATGCTCATTGGATTTGTGGTATTTACCCTTGTTGTGGGGTGTTTTTGGAAGTACATTAGAGTATCTCACATGTCTATTTAATGTGCTAACATTCTGAAATTCTCGGATTGAAAACTGTTTTCATTTGAAAGTTGCATTTCTTTGAATTTTAACACTATTTCACCTTGTGTATTAAAGTTGCTTGTTTTGTTCACATTGTGTTGCATGCTCTTTGGAATCATCTGGTGGTATCCTATTGAGCTTATGATCACACCCTACTTACACCCCTTGGGTGTAAGTAGACCTTCTTATGCTTGACTCAGGTAAAGGGAAGGCTAAGGGTAATGGCGGTTCGGGATGTTAGTCCCCGTAGTTGGGGCGGAGTTGTGGAGACGGCTTGCAGGTGATGATCCCCTTGTCGTGTGGAGTCCATGGGGATGTCTTTATGTTGTAATTATTTGTTTTTAGACCACTTTTAGTGTCTTTAAACATATGCATTCAGATCTGGTTTTGTTAAGAATTGTTTAGCATGAAAATTTCAGATTCTAATAATTGATTGTTTTTTTTATGATTTATGCTTTCATACTTGGGTAAATCGTTCCCAAAATAGATTGTTTGATACCTGGGCACTTGTGCCAGCCCGTGGGGATGGGGAACATCCTTCGGGCCTTGCCACGGGCTGGGTTTGGTGCCATTAATGGTGGCGACCAGATTCGGTTCGTGACATTTTATATTCTTGATCTATAAAATGTGTGGTTTTCTATTGTTTTTCAAGGAAGAAACAATATTATGGTGGGGTAAAATGATAATGACACTTATGTATATGAGATGCATACTTCCATGGATATATTATCAAATAATATTGGTGTACATGCTATAGACATTGTTTTTTCTATATAAAATAGTCGTAAAAAAGGAATATGATAAACAATCCTTCAGTAATTTCCTAATATTAAATGTAACATATATTTAATTCTTATTTAATTTTTTAAATATTATAAAATGTTTGGTATATTTTTTAAATTTTAATTAATTAAAACATATATTTTATCAAATTTTATAATTTTTTCACCTTAAATAGTTTAGTTTTATTTTTTATTATTTTTCTGTTTTTTAAATTTATATATAACTAATGGATTTGTAAAAAAATTATTTAATATTGGTTTTACTTTTCATACATAATTTTTTGTTTCATAAATATTTTCAATATTATTTTAATAATGTTAACTACTAAAAAAATAAGATAATAAAAAAATTTATTTTTAATTTTAACATTTTGGTTAACTACTCTTATTAATATGATAAATATTCAGTTATTTATATTGTTTGGTTTTTTATCATTTAAAAAAACTAAAATTATTATGTTATAGTTGGATTTATAGAATATATTACTTAATATTTTTTATTTTTATATCATGTCATCTCTCATTAATGTATCTAGTATTTATTTATCTAAATTAATATATATAAATGAAAATGTGTTATGTTTAGTTGAATTTTGGTTGGACGATTTTTCATTTTTTATTTAATTATATATGTAATAGTTTTATTTTATATTTTTTTAGTAATTGTTTTTAAATTTCATTTATATGATAATGTTAGATCAACCAACTGATTCACCTTGATATTTTTGGGAGGAATGTATGGATACTTCTACTAAGGATTATACCCATCCTTCGGCATATGAGTCATCTACTTCCATATAGGTAGAGAATGATTTTAGGGTGGGTAAATGAGGTAGCACATGTTTACCAATATAATCAGTTGCATGTAGCCAAGACTAGAGGATATATGTTTATTTTGAAGATAATTTTAATCTTAGGGGTCTAAATTAAAAAACATTAAGACTATACTTGCAATGAAATCTTGTTCCAAATTTGACATTTTTATTTTTATTGGAAAAGTGTCAAAAAACTGACAATATCTCAATTATAGGAGGTAATTTTTTTTATTATTATTTTTTATTGCTTTATTTATCATGACTGTTATTTACTACTATAATTAATTTTCCTTCTTATATAATGAAATATGATATACCAGAAAAAATGGAAGTTCGGAGTAATTTTTTATCTTTGGATTGTAGGATATGGGGGGTTTAAATAAGCCCTTACATTAGATTTCATTTGTGGTAAAAAAAATAAATGTGATTCATATCCTTTTCTAGATGTAGATACATAGGGATTGATTTTTGAAAGTAGGCAATAAGAATCATTTTTGGTAAGTGAAATATTAGAATTTATATGTTTTATTATTATTAATAATCATATTAATGAATTTTTATCCTTAAATTATAGTAATTAAGGATATATAATTAAGTGATCTAGTAAATGAAATTTATACCCTCATACTTTATGTCATAGAGGGTATTTATTATTCGAAGAACAAATTATGGATTGAAAATATAAAAATATGATATCTAAAAATTTAGGATCTACAAAAGATAAATCTCAATCCCCCATATAGATATAAAAAATAGAAGAGTTCTCAAATGAGACATAAAGGAATACATATTGCAGAAGAGTTGGGGTTTATTGCTAAGAGGATTTTATATTGTAATATAATTTTTTTCTAGATATATGTATATTCTAATTCAGTAATGAATATTTAAATTATTATTTATAGGAATACCTTTTGGTGAATATCCCACATGTGACCTTCATACCGAAGGGTAGGATGGATATTTTAGCTACTATATTGGGAAATACCAAACACTTGGAGAACGTAAAAGGTTACAATTCTGGTGTATCAGTCAAAAAGTGTTTTTTTATTCTCAAGCTTCTTTACTATAGGATGTATATAGTAGAAAAATAAAATCTTTAGAGGATTCCTTTTTGGATAAGGGTGAGAAAATTGTGGGGACGATTAGATCTTCAGTACAACTGATGTTTATAGACATGAAAAGATAGTATCATGATATAATTCACAATACTCCACCTTTTATTGTATATCCCAATCATCTACCTCTACACGCATATGAAACTCTTACACCTCCTCCATGATATATTTCTAGCTTTTTGTGAGTTATATGTTTATCATCACTAATATCATATTCTTGTATATGTGATTATATAATACACAGAATGCCACTCATCATCAGTAGATATAGATGGATCATCATTGTGTCATAGTGTAGGATAGTATAAATAGATCTTTAATAGTACCATTTCCTTTAGATGAGGTCACTACTATTGGGAAATTATCGAGCTCTTTTTAGTATTTTTATCTTAAATTTTTTGAAATATTACCACCAATGGTTGTATAGATTATATGATTTATTTCATATTGGTGTTAAGTTTATTTTATCATTTTAAAATTTAAATAATTTTCTATATTTTTTTATTCGAATTACTTAAAGGTAATGACATACCGTATAAAAAATAATAAGTACCCAGCACTATAAATCTATATACTGATTCTTTTAGAAATGATAAATTATTAACATATTCATCTTTTTTGTTAGAAGTTTACAGGATTCCAATTGATTCAAACATTTACGGGCATGAAATGATTGTGATGGTTTTAAAAGCATATATCATGGTGCCTGTAATAGGATTTTTTTTATCAACATGATTCAATTATTTTCTATGTAAGTTTTCTATCATATTTAATTCATTAATTTTTAGTTCATGAAAATTTATACTTATATTTTCTTTATATTATGTATCTTTATACAATTTGTATTAATAATTATTTGAAATTGGTATATGCATTTTTTCCCACAAATTATTTCACTAATACAGAAGATAATGAAAGACATATAGGGAAATATATATTGCTAAAATATTTCAAAATAATTATATTTAGTGTTTGAATCTTCTAAATATTGAAGTGTATGGAATATATTTTTTATAGAGTTTATTATTAATAATTGAATAACTCTTCACATTATAATTTTTATATATTAGGGGCCAATGTATATTGTGTGTTTTTTTCTAAAATAGAGGAAAAAATACCTGATACAGTGTATCCATGGTGAAGTGTGATAAAATTTATACAACATATTTCTCGCATACATTTTGTTTTTATGAATACCCATACATTAAAATGGAATTTTATTTTATTTCATGTGTATCATTTTAAAATTGGCCATGGTATTAATTTAGAAATAAAATTGTGAAGTGGAAAAAAGGTTAATATATGTTTGAAAAAATATGACTTCTTATTTATAATTACTATATTTTTTAAGCAAGTACTTAAGATAATTTTTTAAATTGAAAAATTTTCCTCAAACAGAATTGTCACCATCAATTAGAAATAACAAAATATTGAAATTATGTTTTATGAGTTATGTATAAAATATTTTCAATCGATATAGTTATAAAATTATTTATTTATAAATTTTTTCATAATAATTCCTTTAATTTATAATATAATTATTTTGAGAATATATGTCAAATGATTTATTTTTAATTTGTATCTTTTTGATGAACATCTTCTTTTATCTAAAAATGAGAAAAATCACTTGAAAGTTTCATAGGAAAATTATTTCAATGGATTTATTGGGTTTAGTTTATTTGGAATATATATTTTAATGTTTAAATTTTAAAATTATAAATTTGAAATGATTTGAATTTGTGATGTTATTTTATGGTTCTGTTTCTATTTTTGTTTTTCAGTTTTTATTTTTATACTGTATAGCTAGTGTATTTTATATATTTTTTCATTTTTTAAACATAATTTTTACATTAGTTATTTTATAACCAATGTGAATGATTAAAATAAATATATATTTTACAATGTTTTTATAATAATTTATGTTATCAACCCTTCTATTATGGATGATTATGACTAATTTTTATTGCATTATTTATAAAACCAATGTTAAAAAAATTATCATGGGTTAAAAATAAATTATGTGAGAAAAATATTTAAGATATCTCTTTAAATAACAATTAAAGGTAAAAAATGTTAAAAATACAATAACACCAACATGGAAACCCTTATTTTTCACTAGTGGATATACCTTTGGCCAATACACCTCAAAGAATGACCCTATTTGAGTTAAATAAATTGAAGAAACTTTGAAAGAATATAGAAAAGGGATTAATACACAAAAGTGTTTCAACATGGGGTGAACCTATTCTTTTTGTTAAGAATAGAGATGATTTAATACATATTTCCATTGATTATCAAGATCTTATCAATATCACAGTAAATAATAAGTATCTTATAACCTCTATTGATGACTAGTTTGATCAACTGTATGAAGCTCAATTATTTTTAATGCTTTAAATTAGAATTGGATATCATTAATAAAGGATAAAATGGGTGGATATACCTAATACAACCTTGTGTATGAGCTAAATACACTATGAATTTATAGTGATTCTATTTATATAATACAATTCCCCCACTATACTCATGGGTCTAGAGAATAGAGACTTTAAAGATTACCATTATCAATTAAGTATAAAGTTTATAGATGATATTCCAATATATTCCAAGAGTAATGAAGAGCATGAAGACAACTTGAGAATTGAATTAAAACCTTGAAAGATGAGAAGTTGTATTCCAAATTTAGAAAAGTGAATTCTATATATAGAAATTACAAATCTTGGGCCATGTAATTACAAAAAAAATATGTATATCTATGGGTCCATATAAGAATGATTTATTGAAAGATGTCCTAGATCAATCTCACCAAATTAGATAACCTATTTTCATAGATTAGATATATATATATATTATTAATGATTTTTGTAAAATTTATCATGTGAATGAAATCCAATAATTAGGTTGACATGGAAGGGATCCATGTTCCTTTAGATAGGTGAATATATAAAAAATTTCTATGATATTAGTATAATTTTTATCAATATAATTATACTTACACACCCTATAGTGCAAAAAGATTTTTTAATATATATTTATGGATCAAATAAGGGAATGGGATGTGTTCTAATGAATAATGACATGCAATAGTGTATCCACTGTGAATGTTGATGAATAATCATAAAAATAAATCAACTCATGATTTAGAGATGGAAGTGGTAATTTTTTTCATTTAAAATATAGATTTATTGTATTTATAGTGAATTTTGTGATATATATACTAATAATGAAATAGAAATTTTTTATATTCACTCAAAAAGAGGGGGATATGTTCTAAAAGATATGGTTATAGTTGATTAAAGATTATGACTACTCTATACCTGACCAACCTAGGTTGGAGAATAGGGTTGGTGATGCTATGATTACAAAGGATCGTGTAAACATGTAAATAACATGGATTGAAAAAGATCTGATACTTATAGATTTTTATGGGTCTAAACTTGAAATAATGGGGGAAATGTGATAAATCATGTCTTTCTCATGTGAATTTTCAACCATTAATAGGTATATAAGGAAGACATGGTACTAAAAAATATGATTAGGAATGTCATAAAGATCAACCATGGCCATGGTGGAAAGTTAATTTTTTGGAACCAGATATGTGTCCCTTTAATACCAAAATTAAAGATGACACTATTGGATGAATCACAAAACTTTTTATTCTCTATCTATTCTGGAATCATGAAGATTCATAGAAATCTCATATAGAATTTCTTCTGGGACAACATGAAAATTTATACTGAGAATTATGTATCTAGATTCCTAGTATATAAGAAAATTAAGTCTCAACATCAAGATTCTAAGGGGAAGATGAACCAATTGCCCAAACATGTAATGAAATTTGAAAACATCAAAATGGATTTCATTGTAAGACTCTAAAATACATCTAAATCCCATAATTACATAGGTGTAATAGTTAACCACATTAATAAATCCGTATATTTCATTTATATTAGATAATATTTATCACTTGATTATCTTTACATTATATAAATTAATGAAGTAGAAGGTTTCATGGAGTTAAACTCTCAATTTTATGTTCTCAAGATTGGAATTTTACCTAAAATTTATTGATAATTATTCAACAAGAAGTGAATACAGTGTTAATATTTATCATTATATATCATTCTCAGGTAGATGATCATTTTTATAGGTTTATTTAAACAATATAAGATATGATGAGATATTTTTATGTGGGTTTTAAAAGAGGTTGAGATCAAAACCTTTTTCTAGTAAAATATTTTTTAAAAAATAACTTTCACTAAAGAATTTAGATGGATTCTTATGAATTACTATAGACAAATAAGTGTAGAAGACCAATATTATGATATGAATTTAGAGAATAAAATCAATAGGTAAATGATCCAACTGAGGAAATAACTAACAAGGTTAGAGAAATTCAACTATACATCAAAGCAGCTCGAAATATATAAAAATGTTACACCGAAAATCATCAGATAGATATATAATTTGAAGTCAATGACAAGGTATTCCTACAAATATGTATTTATGAAAACATTTTGAGATTTTGAGATAATTAAATGTTGAGATGTAGATTACTCTATCCATAAATGATTCATGATCATATCAAGATGGTATCTTGTTGATTAATACTTACATTAAACCTAACTTATTTTATTGGTGTGTTCCATGTATTACATTTGATGATTATAATACATGATCCTTAAAATGTTCTAAAAAAATATTCTGTATAGATGGAGCATGATATTTTTTGTGAGGAACAAACATCAATTATTCTAGATCAAATAGATAAAGTGTTGTAATGTAAGAGAACCCACCATGTCAATGTTTTTTTGTGAAACTATAAATTTTAGGAAACCACATGGGAACTTGAAAATGTGATGAGGAAAAGTATTCTCTATTTATTTTAGTGTAGTAACAAAATTTCTATATGAAATTCATTTAAGTGTGGTAGAGTATATCGTCCTAATATTTTTGAATATATTGTTCCACTTAAATAAATTCAATGTGTTCAATAGCTTGCGATGCATAAAACACCAAACTATAGTGAATAATGATTTATTAATTAAAATTTGATAAATATTATAAGATAGTTAAATTAAATTGAAAAAATAGATGACTTTGTAAAAAATGTCAAATTCACTTAAGAAAATACCATTGATTCTAAAGAGTCTATTTTGAAATTTTTTTGTTGAATTATATATTTTTATTAAATTTAATACTTTTGAGGGATATTATTAAACCTTACTGATAAAATCTAAGTGATACATAAAAAAATATAATTGTTTCCATGGAATGGTTATGTAAAGATAATGAATATTATTCTAATAAATCATACTAAAACAGATTTTTTATAATCATTATTTTATTTTATATGATTTTATTTAAAATTAATTTTATCATATTTAATGTCAGAAAATTATGGAAAATTATTATTCATACGTGTACATAAATTAATAATAATTCATAAAATTTTTATCTGATGGTTGGAAATAAAGATAAAATCATTTTAATTTAAGGAGGGATATTTTGTAGAAAATTATTTTTTTATGTGTGTAAAGTATTATATATTAATGAATAAAATTAATCCTTATTGATGAATTATTTTAATTAAATTATAAGATAATAAAATAAATTAATAAAATAAAAATTATTTTAATTATATTAACTGGGAAAAGTATTATAATAAATTCAACTTTATGCTTAAGGATACATTTGTCGTCTAAAAATGGTTATTTTGCGTTTTGTTCGCAAATAATATCATAAATTTTAGATGCCTATATATATTTAATTTGATAAAATGGATTCTATATTTGGAATAATAATTAATATTATGTAATAAGTTCAAATTATTTTTTGTTCATAGGAATAATTTACCACAATAAAATGTTTTCATCACGTTAAGGGTTAAAAGAGTTAAAAGTAGTGTTAACATAAGAGATAAGGATAAAATTATCACCAAAACTTCTCCCAAATTGATTGATTGAGTTGATTTATAACAAAAATTATCATATACTTTAATTTAGACTACATAGGATCCAATTTCAATGATAATTATATTTATTATATTTAAAATTTCTTCATATTTACAATAATTCTACACCTTGCACTTATAAAAGGGAACCTCTTCTCCTCGCATCTTCACATAGTTGGAGCACCGTAGTAATTATAGTATCAAAATAAATCTCTTTCCAAATATCCTCACCACATGCTAGAGGTCATGTTATCACCAAAATACTAATATAAAAATGTTTAAGATATAATTCAAATGACAATATCTATGTTATAGTTTGTTAGAGTGCATACAAAGTATTTCGAGAATTGTTGTATGGATTTATGTTACAACTTCAATTTTTAGTAGTACTGTTTATGATTAAATTTCCATTATTTGAAATTGAATTTTATTTGTCTTATAAACCCCGTATATTTTATCCTCATATGTTTATTATTGAGGTTTTCATTTATTCATTATATTTCCCCCTATTTGGTACTCAAAAAGTCCAAAAGGTTGTTTTTAAGAAAATTCAATTTTATTTATAATTTTTAGTTGGGAATCACTCTATACCATATCTAGGTTTTTAAAAATAGTTTTATATACGTTCTTTTCTAATTTTAAATTTTTTACAAGGGTATTTTTACCATATCATTTACTATCATTAAATTTTATTAAGGGATATCCTTGTTGTTTTCTAAACAGTTAATTTTTTAATTTCCTTAAAAGAGTATGAAAATAATGTTTTTTAAACATTTAAGGAATGAATTAATTTTCCCACTTTCATTTTCATTATTCACTAAGAGTATTCCTTTACATATTTTCATGGTTTTATAATAAAATAATATTCACATTTTATTGGGAATTCTTAGTTTTTAAAAGCTACCAAAAGTAAAATAAATTTTATATTATTTATCAAATGACATTTCTAATGATTTTATAAAATAATTTTTAATATATATCAACATTATTTTTGGAATATTATTTTTAATTTTGGATATACAATAATGATACCATCAAATATTTTTATGTGAATGTCTTATCATAAAGTTATTTTAATGATATTTTTAAGAAACGTATTTGTTAGAAAATGGTTAATTATACTATGTTGCTATGTTGACTATTTTTATGATCATATGTCACACATATATCTG
Source organism: Viscum album (assembly GCA_963277665.1). Taxonomy (NCBI): domain Eukaryota; kingdom Viridiplantae; phylum Streptophyta; class Magnoliopsida; order Santalales; family Viscaceae; genus Viscum; species Viscum album. Next base: position 462,035,047 of record OY728155.1, on the reverse strand, counting down.
ATTATCAGTATATGAAGAGTGAGTTAAAAATTATATATCCCTTTAATTAATTGAGTAAATATTTGATATATCGTGAGATAATATGAAATTGAATGGGTAGTGGATCCAATCCACTTTGGGATTTTTTTCGCTTCGATAGTCTTATTAGAGATTCTTTACTTTAGGAATAATTTTATTTGATTATGAGTATTCCCCAATATTAGTCCTTCTTCTATTGATATTCTCTCATAGATTAGGATTTATTTTTGGTGATTACACATTCTTTTTAATTATATTAATTTTTATAACAACTCTTTATACCATGGATCATGATTTGTGGTCTATGACATATTGGGTATGTTTTCATAAGATATGATCATATTATCATATAATTATTCTAATATTATGTCACTTATGATCATATATTATTATCTATAATGATTATAATTACTGAGAATCTGATCTCACCCTTTTTTATGTTTCCAATCCCCCGGGTTATGAATAATGGTTATGAGTAGGTTATGATTAATATGGGTACTAAGTGAGAAGTAATTTATGGGATATATTTAAGTTCATTCGTGAAATAATTTTATTATATATCTAGTATATAATTAAACTAAACCTTTACTGTTATTTGGTATGTAATATTTTTATATGTATTTAATATTCATATAATGTTATGTAATATTAATGTAAGTGATGCTCGATTCAGTATAAAACAAATTTTTTATCACCATTTGTTTATTTAGGATACTTTTTAGATGATATTTTACTTATCTATGTTATCTAGTTGAAAATGAGTTTGGTTTCCAAAAAATAGTTTTCAAATTTGTGTTAAATATTTTTAACTCTATTTTAAGAAAATTTGGTAACCCTTTCATTTTTAGTACCCTTATATATAAGAATATTCTAGAGTAAACCATATATTTACTTGGGAAACATCTTCAAAGATTTATGTATCATAGGAGTGTCCCACATGTATTTCATTAAAATAAGATTATCCCTCATGTGCAGTGAAGATCAAAATTTATGTATTTACTTTTCCTCAGATAATCCCTTACATTTTATGTAGAAAAAACGTTACTTATTGTCTTTTACTTGGAACCACCCTTAAAAATCACCCTTACATATGGAGGAATTTAATTATCAATATACTATAGATTGTACCTTATGTATCACCCTATATTAATCATCACTTTTCAAGGATATTTCCATTTTTCAGTTCATATGTCCAATGTAACCATTATATACTTGGTGGTAAAAAACTTATATATTTATGAATTTATCAATTTTCTTAACTAATTATTCTAATCACCAAAAAACTATCAAACTCTATCCAAACACCTTCATAATTATTCCATGTTTCTATAATCAATCCAAAAACAAAGACTGAACATCACCTAAAATAAAACACCATATAACACATTAGATTTAACATGATTTATGTGTTGATAACAAAAGACAAAACAATAACCATATTCACTTATTCTATTATCTGATTCGTATTCTTCTTATTCTTTTCTTATTCTAACCTAAAAAACCCCATAGGTCTCAATAATATTTCTAAGTCTGAAACCACTACAAATTTCAATATCTTAATCATTCATGATCTTAGAAATATATCCATTTTTGATTTTTTTGAATATGTTGAACGAAAATCACTTATCAAAGTCATACAACTTTTAAGTGAATCATAACTAAATAATTATAAGCCTAGATGAGAGAACATAGTGTTAAGAAAATAAAATTTAATAATAATATAACCATGTCCATTATTGTGATTTATATCCCCTAATTCAAAATAGGTTATATTTAAAAAAATTATCCAACCTATGATTTAGAAGTTTATGCCTACATACATGAGCAATATATATGTTATAACACATCAAAACTCACACAACCATTCTAATTTCACAACTTACTTTTTTTAAAACCCCATTAAATATATACTCCCACTAATTAAGATATCTCTCCCCTTTTATGTTAAACATATATCTCTAAATACTCTCTAGGTATTTATTTTCTCCCTCTTTGTGAATACATTAATTTAAAAACATAAAGTGAATTTATTTTTTCATTACCCTCATTAGAGAAAAAATTTACAAAGAAAAAGTGAGATAGGAGATGTTTTAACCTTAGCCTTTGATGATTGATGGATGATATTTATTTTTTCAACCTCTATGGATTAGAATTCAAATCCCCCTTTGTTAGAAAGCGGCATTAATGAGCCAGAAGCTTCCTCAACTCCCATTTTATAGTGGGATTCATCTTCTTATTAACATCAATAATATTACAATACAATGACTCTTTCTTCTTGCTTGTATTCACATTAACTTTTTTTATGAACATTGAACTTATTTTCATTAAACCACATAATATTAACCACCTATACTTCTATGATATATTCTTAATTAATCACCCTTTCATACTAATTTGTGAGTAATATTTGTTTCCTCCTTTTTTGGTGTTAACAATCTCAAATGTCTTGTCAACAAAATTATTTAAATTATTTATATGCACCTCATTGTTCAAAAAATAATTTATCTTGTCTCTAATATGAAATACAATTAGATATTTGTATTATTATCCTAAACTTATAGGTTGATAAGATATTCTTTTGTGATATGACCATATTGATCACATCTCCTTTGTATATCATTGACGTCTACAAAATGGTTCTTTAACTTCAATTTTGTTTTTATTAAATAAGCTTATTCTTGAAATTTTGGGTATGGGTTGTTTCCCTTTACACGAGGGAAACAAATCACAATTTAAATATTGAAATAAATATACTTTGAATTAGAAAATTTCATTATATTGTTTTTTCATCTGTAAAAAAATAGTGAACCTAAAATATAAATCCTCTTCCCAAATATCCAGTGTGTCCAGAAATTGTAATTTTCAAAAATTCATCATTTTGGAAGCCTTATTGACCTCTTTTTGTGAAACAAATCTCTAGGATAGTATAAAAAATTTCATATACAATATATATACTTTTACTAATTTTTTATCACCATTTATTTTAGAAGATTTTTATAAAAAATTAGACTTTTTTCCAAAATATCTTTTGAATAATATTCTATTGTGTCATTCTCTTCACATTTCCAATAGTGTATTTTAATTTAACATTTTGTAAAGTGATTACAAGGTCTTTGTGAATCACTGATTAAGATCACTATTTTTATAATTATCTTTTAGGATTTCATCAACCACAAGGCATTTCTCTTAATTTTAAAAATATCTAACTACATACTTGGAAGTAATAAATTAATATACTAAATTTTTGACATAATTTAATTTCTCTAATAATGAAACTATGAAATATTCATGTTATTTTTCCTACAAATAAATCCTCAAATTCAACAATTCATGTTTATTCTTCTCCTTAATAATTATGTGTCTTAATTTTTCAACACACATAATCAACTCTTCTTCCTTTCTTAGGAATTTATCTTTATCTATTTTTTATATATGGTATGAATTAATCATTATACTATTTTATTTATCTAACAAAACAACATTGTATATGATATTATTCAATTAAACCTTTAGTATGTACACTATTTGAGATTTATATAACTATCTACCAATACTTAATGAAACCACTTCATCTTTATTTGACTAGTATTCACTACTTTGCTCCTTATAACCAATTATTGCAATGTATATAATCTCACCTCTATGACTTGATGGAAAACAACTATTTCTTCAATCACTTTATTTTTTTCCATATTAAAGAAGTAACTCTTAATTTTGGTAATGTAATAATTATTTCATAATCTATGGGATAAAAACTTCTATATTTGAAAGTTATCAGAATTCTTTCTTGAAGCATCATGAGAGAAAACTTCTTTATATTCGTTTTCATCATCTTCAATATTTGGAGAAAATTTATTAAAAATCTAACACCCTTATTTACAAAATAATTAAAAGGTATCATTTAATAAAATTGACCTCTTCCACTTTAAACACATTTCTATATTAGTGTTATTGGCTCATATAACATCATATCAATATATTTATCTGATCATAGAATTATATCTTCAAATTTACCTCCTTCCTAATTTACATTAAAATATTTTTTGTAAAATATAAACTGATAAATATATTTATAAGAGGGTTGGCGGTTAATTTTACCTTATAAACACACATTTAATTCTCTTCCATACATCATGTTTTAAAACTAAGGGAAACACCACATTTTGATAACAAAAAAATAGAGTAAAATAATATAAATTGAATATATTAATGAAAAAAATTAAATAATTAAAAAAAAAGTAAACATGAAGAAGAGAAAAAATATATAGAACTTATTTACAAATAAATTACCCCATGATGGATTTTATAAATAAATAATTTAATTTTTTGAATAAGGTTAATCATAAACCTGATTCTTGACATTGTTAGCTTTAACTACCAAAAATAATCCTCGACTTTAACATATTAGAATGTTTTCCTTCAAATTACCTTATATCCACTGACTAAAACAATGGGAAAGTATGAGTTTTATTCTATAAAAAAGAAACTCATCCCTATATTACATAACAAAAGGCCTCGATCTATATGATCAGTAGTAGTTACAAATTCTACAAACTAGAGTCTCAATTATATCTTTGAACAATTTATAGCCTTTATTAGAATTATTAGTAACACAACAATTAAAGAACAGGGTGTACTAAGAGATTTAAAAAGAAAGCCTCACAATACAAATATTATCACATCACTCCAAATAACATAAAATTTAAATTACTTAAAAACGCTATAGAGTTGAAGACTTTGAGAGATTAAAATATTTTTGAAATATATTTATCTGTAAACATATTTAGTTCCTTGGTGATATGATCCAATTTTAGGAAATTTTGAAACATTATGATTTCATATTCCAAAGTATTAGTTGTAACAACATCAAATTAATCTTCATCATCATCTGATGAACTCAACAACCCTTCACATCATCCAATGAATTTAGTTATACACCACTATATTTTTTTATTTAATCAGCTCTTTGTATATTCATAATAAAGATGTATGGATATAAAATTACCAGAAATGATGTCATGTATAATAAAAATAGTTAAACAAAAAATTCACAATAAGAAAATTATAACATAGGTGTGATTTTATTTTCAAAAAAAATGAATGATGTGTTTCGATGAATATAAAATCATTTACATCTTAATAGGTTTGAATAATAAATCCTTCTCAATCAAAATATTATTCTTTAGAGTGTATTCATTTCTAATCTTGTATATAACCAAGACACTATTCAATTAATCTAAAGGAAGTGTGTTAATATCACAATCATCTGGAGATAAAAATTTGGTATCAAATAATTTTGGTAAAATTAAAATCATATTTTTGACCATTGTTGAATCTTCAAGAGTAGCATTTAATCCTCTAATGGTTCTCACCAGCTCATTAACACCTATAAATAATTATACAATACATTAATCTTTAAGAATATACATATACTCATAGTTCAATCGAAAAATGTGTAAATTCTCTATTTGACTTTGAAAGTTACTTCAAATATATTTTATTGATAACACCAAATTCTATTCACAACATTGATACCTATAATCCAGTAAGAAATAATTCATTAATATAGATGATAATATTACCTTTCTTGCATTCCCATTAATATAAAAATTCTTTCTTATACCCCAAGTCAAAGTCTCTCCTTGTGAAATAGGCTTAAAACCATTAGTTATAATGTACAAAACATCTATACCCAACAAAAATAATTAGGGTAAAATTATTTCCTTCTTAAAATTTAAATTTTTTCAAATAAGTATTTGGACTTATATTCTATTCACCAAATTTTTATTCCTCAAAATAAATATATAAATATGGATTCCAAATCTTTCATCATCAAACACCTTTAACAAATAAACTTAGAAACTACCAAAATTCTTAAAGAGATAGAAGAAATAAAATACCAACTCTTTTAAAAAACCTCCTAAGAAGCTATATTCCAATATTTTAATTTTTGGAGAAGTATGGATTGATCTGATATTATATGAAATTGCCCTAGGAATGGAAATAGTTAACTCAATGGGAGGAGTTAATTAATGAATAATTTTCTATTTCCCCTTTTATGATTTATTATAAAATTTTCATCTTTCACTTGTTAGAATGAATGATATCACTACTAAATTATCACACACTAGGGTGAGAAAAAAAAGGAAATGAACACCCGATATATAAGGTCCACTACTCAAAATAATTATTTACTATTTTGTAGAATCTGAATCACTTGAGATCATACAGTCTAGTAGAATCACCATTATGGTTAAAATGAGATGGTTATATCCTTTAATTGTAATATAATAATGTGAATAATAATATATCCAAAAAAATATCATTAAAAGTTTCACTTCTATCATGTACCTTGATCATGTATGAAAAATCCATATTCCTTTGATTTTATTATCTCTAAGTAATGTATAGTTCTCCTGCAGCTCATTAATATTTTACATGTGTCACTTATTCTTTCTTCTTCAACTCATACCATATGAGTGATGATTTCACTCACAAACCATGTATGTATACTTCTTATTCTTCTACTTTTAGTGGAAAAAAAAATTTGTATACTCTCCTTAAATACATCATATTCCACTCTATATATTGAATAATTTTGAAAACCCCTCTTCCCATATATCTTAAATATAAGGATACTTTTTCCATCTTTAAATTAAAGTTAAAATTTTATATTTTTAAAATTAAAACCTTTGAATATTTTCTTACATTATACCATTGAAATTTGAGCCCCCAGATCATCCCATAATATTTATTCTACATTTTTTATTTAAGATAATTTTTTGAAGTGCTTTGATCCCCTTTGAGTAATACAAATAACATTATGGTGTATACATAAAGTTAGTTTTTGGCTACCTCTCATATCCACTGATAATCATTTTTGTAAAATAGTAATATCTACTCATTGAACTCTTTTACATTTTATTATATTGTATATTTACCCTTAAATATCATAGGCAACCCTTATATATCATAGGAGTAACCCGTAGGTGTTATATATTCCTTATATTAACCCTAAAATACCACACAAATCAACAATTATGTATTTCCAATTTCTCAAATATACCCTTAAAAACTATATTTATTAAACTATATGTATTGAATTTTTTTGGATAAAACCTTACATATCACCCTTATATATTAAAGAAATTTTAAAATTTTCTAGTCCTGGCCATTTTAGCACATAGTGAGCCTTATTTATTTTGAAAAGTAACCTTTATATATCACTCTATTATAATGTGATCCTTATGTATCACTATTGAGTATGTTTTATGTATTATAGACCTTTCTGTATTTTAGTTCATTAACTAAGAGGTATACTTAATCACTTGAAAATAAAAACCAAAATTATCATAAAATTTATCAATTTTCTATTAAAGTTCTTCTCAACATCAAAACTCTTAAAGACTTCATCAAAACAACTCTAGATATCTTCCATGCCCCTTATATCAATCCAAAAACATTGAGTGAACTCTAGTTAGAATAAATCACTATATAACAATTGAGTTTGAACATGATTTATATGTTTAGAATAAAATTCAACACAATAATATTATCCACTTATTATTCTCTAAAATTGATCATCTTCTTATAATTTTGACCTCAAAAAACTCCCCATGGGTCTCAAAAACCTTCTTAAGATCAAAAAAACTCTATATTTAAAAATAATCCTCATTTATATTCTCAATGGTATTGTATCATAATGAATCATGTTATGTTTAAATGACCCAAGCTTGTTAAAATAATTTTAAACTATGGTTATCTCTAGTTAACAAATCTTGTTATAACTGGATATGACTTGTTGTAAAATAGTTTGAGTAGAAATATATCTGAGATCACCGTGATTTCCTCGGGTTTAAAATGAAAAACCCCTTGATTTTTTGAAATGGTTGGTGTTTTATGTCTATAATATTTCGATCATGAATGTTAAAATATAAATAAGTGGGAGTATAAAATTTTCATAACCAAACATAGACCGTGACACAATTATTGGACAAATTATTGATTATTTTGAACGATTTAATGTTTTACAAATTTTGAGAGATTTGATTTGATCTTAGAAGTTTTAATTCAACTCAAAGGGGTTATTTTAATGGATAATCAATAGATTATATATTAAAGGTTGAATGTAATGTTTTTAATGTGAGTTTTCTAATATTATAGAAAAGAAAAAGGAAATAGAAAATAGATACACAACATGTATTATATTGAAATAAAATATTTGGGTTTTGGGGGGAGAAGAGATAATATTATGAGTAATTATATTTGTGTTACAAGTATAATAAAGGTTATTGATACAAAATTAATATATAATTATTTATTTAGTGATTATTAATATAATATCACAGGTCCTTGAGTGATTTTTTTTTATGTTTGTCATGGTCTAATTTTTGGGGAACTTTTGAGATATTGAAGGGATTATTGATGACTCAAGAAAAAATGATTGAGGTTTCCAGAGATTTCCAAAATAAAATTTTTCTTTAGATCCATAGTGAAGATAAAACCATGGACATCATAATGGGATGAGTATTTGTATATGATTGAAAGTTGTAGGGAATTTCCAGTCAGCCCATAGCCAAGGTCACTTCAATAGGGAATGTAGTTTCATGAAATTAATTTTTTTCTTTCCAGAAGTGGATCATGTCATAGCACAAAAGTTCTTCCATGATGAGGATTTTATACTGGGTAGTCATTCCATAACATAAAGGGTTTCTCTATATACCTTGGTTGGTGGTGAGATATATTTCCCCATGATGTGCCTAACTGTAACAACCCAAAGTTTTTCAATGGAAATTCCCTTCTTATAATTATGTCATAAAACCACATGAAAACACAACATAATGAACTACTAAGTGCTAAGTGACCTCTAAACATAATTTTTTCACTTCTGTATTGGGAATTTTGAGAATATAACATACACGGTTGTGTTCAAGATGATCTTTGGAGTCTAATAAAACAAAAATATTTTTTTGTGAATAGTAACCTACCATTACGAATAGTAACATACCCTTATGAATTATAATATGACCCTTATGAATAGTAAATCATACAAAATAAGAGTAACCTTACCCATGAATAACTAAATAAAATTTAGACATCTTAGAAAGTGACAATTTGACCTTAGTAAACGTTTTGGTATTTTGTAAGTCATAAATAATTAAATATAATTAATTAATTAATTTAAAAGAAAATGTATTTTTTTAAAATGTGTTCATTAATTATCAAATAAATGTCTTATAGTTTTTAGACAATTTTATAAGACCCTATGTAATATTTGAAAGAACTATAAAATCAGTTTTAATTTTAAAAACGGTTTTTTAAGTAAAATATGATTTTAATTAAATATTAAATTAATAATATTTAGAAAATTATTTTTTAAAAATTTAATTCATTTTTTTTTCTACACGTTGAAAAATTATAGGGGTAAATTTTTGGGATTTTTCTGAGATACTTGAATTTTTTACGAATAGTGAAATACCATAATTTACAAAATAAGATAAATAAGATAATTATAGAGTCATGTGTTATGTTCTGCTGATGTAAGCCCACTTGGTTCAGGATCACATGATAAAATTACTATTTTTGGTCATTGAAGACTCACTATTACTTGTCTTAGGGGAAATTAATAAACTAGTGAATTTTATATTAAGGAAACCCCTCTCCCCTCCACTATAAAAACCACCCTTCACACCCTCATTTACTCACACCTATCAAGCTCCAATACTTCTCTAAACTCTGCCAAAACATCCTACATATCCCCTCTCCCACGTTCAATAGCTTCTGGTCTCATCAAAAGAACAATACTAGCTTCATTGAGGAGGATCTCAAGAGGAAGATTTAAGAGGTAATTTCTCTCCCTCTTCTCCTTTAATTTGCTTTCAAGTTCAAGTTCATTTCTTGATCTATCCCCATATATCTTCATCCAAATGGTATTTTAACTCCATTATAATACATGTACTGGAATTTTATGATGCAAATGGGATATTATATCATCCAACCCCCTTTCCCTCTTCCTTTTATTTTATTAAGGAGAACGTTGTTCGTGAGGTGTAAATTTATCACCTTCAAGAACGACAAGTTTTCTTCTTCCATTTCTACCTTCATATCTGGTCATGAAACCATTTTTATGGTTGAACCAGAACATTTTATATGTATTGTCCCCTATTTAAAGTTCTTGAACTAACTTATGACCATATTTCTAGTGATAAAATAAAACAAGTTCATTATGATCGAAAAATCGCTCAAATTAACCCAAACAATCATCATTTAATTCTTCTCTAATGATACATCCACATGGATCTAATATAATTCATTATAAGATCATTAAAACTCCTGTAATATCATTAATAAAATGAAATATTAGTTTTGTATGTTTACCCATGTTCTACTCGAACTTTAATTTAAGAATACAAGTGAACCACTCAAGAAAACCATAAAAACAAACATTCCTGAACAATGTTTTTTTAAACTCTATAACTCATCCAAAGGCACATAAAATCACTTAATAAAACCATAATGAACCATATTAATTTACACAAGGTTCTTTATTTCTAATTAATGAATATAATGTCATTATACAATACATTAAAGAGAAGGAATCATTCGGATACAAGGTAAGGGGAAATTCTCGAACCCAACTTTAATCATTTGGGTTCTCCCACTTTCACTCCATTTTTTATATGGTTATTACTTAAAAATCATTTTTTCATTATTTTCTTTTCTTTTCTATGATATAAATTTTTTCACTGGTTTTTATGTCAAACAAAATGTTTTCCAAAAGAACTCTTCTTTTAAGAACACACCTTTTACTTCTCTCTCAAAGTGGATGGTTCTTGTAACATGTATGTTATTCCCTCTTTTGTTTGGGAACCCAATGTTTATGAATGTGTTCTTATGATATGTAACCCATTTCTTTATATAGGTTAGTTAATTTTACTTTTGATATATGTTCCATGTGAAAATCATGATAATGATAATGTTATGATGTGACGGGTGTGCCTAGAATTATATAGCGCAATATGAATATTTGAATGTGACGGGTGCGCCTGAAATTATACAGCGCTCCAATGCATTGGGTAAAGTAATGAATCTCATGGGTAAATGTGAAATAGTGTGTGAACAATATGATATATTGGTTCACAATTATGTGTGGTAGTTAACCACTAAGACATGATGTTTCATTTTTATGCATTGCCTCATTTCAAGTCTTTTATTTATGCTCCTCTCATGTTCATGATATTTTGCCTATGTCATGATTATGCTAACCCCATGCTATATTCTTCTTATCTATTATCTTACTGGGATTTTATCTCACCCATTTTTATGTATATCCTCAAGTGGCTACCTGTACTAAGGAGAGGACAAGTGCCAATGAGAATCTAGAGAAGAAGAAATTAAATAAATGTTTATGCTTAATGTTGTAATTGTTATGTACGATCCTAGTTTGCCCAAGACACTAAACCATTGGATCCTCTCTGTGTAATACTATTATGTTCTTTATCTTTAAAATGATGTAATATTAATGTAGAAAAAAAGCAGGTATGCTAAAGTTGGTATCATAGGAAAGGATTAGTTAATTTGGGAATTAGGATTAGTGAACCCTAGATAAAACCTCTAGCATGAGACTAAGTACAAATATGCACACAAGATTATATACATAGGGATCCTATATGTTATGATTTTATTATAAATTTTGCAAATAAATAAGTTATTTATTCATGAATTTTTGACTTATGTATTGTTTTAACCTTTTCTATTTTAGAAAATGGTGGGAACCAGGAGAAATCAGGCCAATAACACTTGCGAGAGCCAATGTAACGATTGCCCGAATAACATCCCCAATGATTTGGGAGGAGGAGTTCAAAACTTCATGGAGATTCTTACCAAATTATCTAAGGTTATGAACAATAACCACAATAATGGGGAACTCCTTCCTTCACCAAAGAGGGAGTAACTGGCTATCGAATGTTTTATGCGGAAACAACCACTGACGTTTAATGGATCTTCTGATCCACTAACTGTGGAATAGTGGGTTAACTCCATGGAGAAGATCCTTTCTATTCTTCACTGTTCTGAGACAGAGAAGGTGACTTTATCCATTTATTGTCTAGATGGAGAAGCCGATCAATGGTGGGCTTTGATTTAGAACACCAATCCAAGGGAGGAAATTGAAGAGATGGAATGGTAAGACTTTAAGATAATGTTTCTTAATAAGTATTTCCCAAGAACTCTTCACACGAAGATAGAGAGATAATTCATAGAGCTCAAGAAAAAATAAGGATATTCTGTCACAACCTACGAAGCAAATTTCACAAGTATTTCAAGGTATGATTTGGGTTTTTTTATCAAAAATGATAGAAAAAATTGATAGATTCTTTAGTGGATTAAAACCACACCTTCAAAAGGCTCTTGCAATTCGAGACTTTGGGAGTTATGAAGAAGTTGTTTAGTGTGATCTCAAAGTGGAGATGGAGTTTGGAGAATGGTCCCATGGCTATGGTGATAAGAAACAAAAGATGGAGTTTTAAGCCAGTGGATCTAATGATAAAGGTGGGAGAAACCCCAGAAACCCACATGCCAAAAATGTGGAAATTTGCATCATGGGAACTGCCTCAAAGGGACGGGGAAATGCTTCAAGTGTGGGAAAAAAGGACATCATGCTCAAGAGTGTCTAAAAGACATGAAAATGAAGGATAATTTAGCTGATAAAAGGAGAGAACCACTCATGGTTCAATGATACAACTGTAGGGAGTTAGGGCACTATACAAACGAGTGCACTAAACCTCGAGTTCTCGAGGGTAATCAGCGTCAGCAGCCACCGAAGCCAAATGAACAAGGGAAGGATTATACCATCACTATTGTGGAAGTGGAGAAAGATAATGAAGTTGTACAAGTTACACTTCCTATTCCCTCAAGAATTGAAAAGGTGTTATTTGATTCTAGTTCTACGTATTCTATTATATCTTGCAAGTTTTCTAGAACTATAGAATCGAAGCCCTGAAACCTTGAAGTAGAGATATCTGTAAAAACACCAAGTGGTGAAATCATTGCAACCCAAGTGTTTTACTCTACTCTTGTTGGCATATGTGGGAAGATTATTCTGAAAAATCTCATAATACTTACCTTGGTAGAATTCGACGCTATAATGGGAATGCATTGGCTCTCGTTATATAGATCACATATCAACTGTCAGGAAAAGGAAATATCTTTTCATATTTTGAACCATCCCATGATCCTCTACAAATGAAAGTAAGATCATGAATCTAATTTGAAAAATACTTCAATGGTTTGGGTGTTGATTCCCTACGAAGAAGCATACCTCTCCCAAATGGTTGAGTTAAAGGAAAGTTCCAACCTTGAGGAAATACCCATCGTGAGAAAATATGGAGATGTATTTCCCGAAGAGTTACCTGGAATTCCCCCGGATCATGAGGTAGAGTTCTCAATTGAACTCATACCCGGACCTAATTTTATCTCAAAGTGTCCCTATAGGATGGCTCCTATCGAACTGGAGGAGTTAAAGAAGTAGCTACAAGATCATCCGGACAAAGGGTTCATACGCCCTAGTGCATCACCTTGGGGTGCGCCAGTGCTCTTTGTGAAGAAGAAGGATGGAACAATGCGGCTGTGTATCGATTATTGGGAACTCAACAAGATCACCATAAAGAACAAGTATCCTCTCCCTAGGATTGATGACTTGTTTGATCAGTTAAGAAGATTTCAATACTTCTCAATGGTGGATCTTCATTCTGGATATTATCAGGTAAAGGTGAAGAAGGAAGATATTCATAAGACTACCTTTCATACAAGGTATGGGCACTATGATTTTTTGGTGATGCCCTTCAAACTTACTAATTCCCCTACAATCTTCATGGATTTGATGAATAGAGTCTTTAGATGTTACCTCGACAAATCTGTGGTAGTTTTTATTGATGATATTCTCATATAATCCAAGAGAAAATAGGAACATGAAGAACATCTAAGACTTATTTTGGAGACATTAATAAATGATAATTTGTACGCCAAGTTCAAAAAGTGTGACTTTTTTATGAAGAAAGTCACATTCTTGGGACATGTGATCACAAGTGAAGGAATTTCTATAGATCCTTTAAATACAAAGGTGATTGAGGAATGGCCCAAGCCCTCTAGTGTCACAGAAATCCATAGTTTTCTTGGATTAGCTGGGTACTACAGATTTTTTTTGAGAAACTTATCACAATTGTCAAACCCGCTAACTAAGTTTACAAGGAAAGGGGTAAATTATGTCTAGACAGAAGAATGTGAGGGAAGCTTCAAGGAGCTAAAGAGAAGGTTGATCGCTGCACCAGTACTCACACTACCGAAAAGTGGAGAAAGTTTTGTGATATATAGTGATGCTTAAAAGAAAGGCTTGGGTTGTGTACTCATGAAAAATGATAATGTGATAGCCTATTCCTCATGACAATTGAATATTCCTGAGCAGAACTACCCGATGCATGATCTAGAGCTGGCAGCCGTGATTTTTACCTTGAAAATATGGCGGCACTACCTTTTTGGTGAGAAGTGTGACATATACACCGACCACAAGAGCCTAAAGTATATATTCACACAAAAGGAGCTCAACATGTATCAAAGGAGATGGTTAGAGCTAATCAAGGATTATTATTGCTCTATTCACTATCATCCTGGAAAGGCGAACAAGGGAGATGATGCACTAAGCAGAAAAGAACTCGCTACTTTATCCATGTTGTGGATTGAGAAAGACCATATCTTCTTGGATATGCAAAGAATGGATTTGGAAATCATAAGGGCAGGGGATACATCCTATCTTTCCCAAATCATTGTGCAACCATCCATCCAAGATAAGATTAAGGAAGCACAAAGAGATGATGTGGAGATACAAGAGGGTGAATGCAGTAAAGGAAGGGAAGATGCAGGAGTTTCATATCGATGATGATGGTGTGATTTGGTTTGGAACACGGATTTGTGTGCCATCATCACCCGGGATAAAGAAGGATCTATTGGACAATGCACATAGCTCAACATTCTCTATCCATCCTGGGAGTACCAAGATGTATTGTGATCTCAAAGAACACATCTGGTGGGATAACATAAAGAAGGAGATTGCGGAATATATATCAAGGTGCTTGGTATGTCAGCAAGTTAAATCTGAGCGACAAAAGTCCAAAGGTATGATGAATTCATTTCCTATACCCATGTGGAAATGGGAAAATGTTACTCTGGACTTTTTCACAGGTCTCCCAAAGATGTCAAAGGTAAATAATGCGATATGGGTTGTGGTTGACCGACTCACCAAGACTGCCCATTTTATCGCTATTTAGGAAGATATCTCGCTTGAACAACTTGCAAAGATATATGTGAAGGAAGTGGTGAGACTACATGGAGTTCCACTCTCCATTGTCTCTGACCGTGATCCAAGGTTTATATCTAAATTATGGAGAAGTCTTCAACATGCTCTGAGTACTGAATTAAATTTCAGCATGGCCTATCACCCCCAAACTGATGGCCAGTCTGAAAGGACTATTCAGACACTTGAAGATATTCTAAGAGTCTGCTCTCTAGAATTCAAAGGTGGATGAGATCAGCATCTCCCATTGGTTGAGTTCTCATACAACAATAGCTTCCACTCGAGTATTCAGATGGCTCCATATAAAGCTCTATATGGAAAGCGATGTAGAACTCCAACCTGTTGGGATGAAGTTGGAGAAAGAAAGCTACTTGGACCTCATCTTGTGCAAGAGATGACAGAGAAGGTTCAAGTCATCCAGAAACACATCAAAGCTGCTCAGAGTTGGAAAAAGAGATATGCTAACAACCGTCGAAGGGACTTCGAGTTCAACGTTGGAGATAAAGTCTTCATACGAATATCTCTATGGAATAGAGTCATGCAATTTGGGAATAAAGGGAAGTTATGCCCAAGGTACATTATCCCCTTTGAGATCCTTGACCACATAGGAGTCGTGGCCTATCAACTTGTACTTCCATCAAATATGGCTCAATTTCATGATGTGTTTCACGTATCACTCCTAATGAAGTACATATTGGACCCCTCACATGTACTAAACTTAGAGGTAGTACAGCTGAAAGATGATCTCTCTTGTGAGGAATAACCAGTAGAGATTCTGGATCGGAGAGATAAGTTACTATGCAATAAGACAACCCCCCTTTTCAAAGTGTTGTGGAGGAACCATAAGTTTGAAGAAGTTACTTGGGAACTGGAGGAGGTGATGAAGGAGAAGTACCCTCACCTGTTTGTGTAAAGGGAGATTTTGGGGGCAAAATTTCTTAAGGGGGGAAGAATGTAATGACCCAAAGTTTTTCAATGGAAATTCCCTTCTTATAATTATGTCATAAAATCACATGAAAACACAACATAATGAACTACTAAGTTCTAAGTGACCTCTAAACATAAGTTTGTCACTTCTGTATTGGGAATTTTGAGAATCTGACATACACAGTTGTGTTCAAGATGATCTTTAGAGTATAATAAAATAAAAATAATTTTTTTTGAATAGTAACCTACCCTTATGAATAGTAACATACCCTTATGAATAGTAATATGACCCTTATGAATAGTAAATCATCCAAAATAAGAGTATACTTACCCATGAATAATTAAATAAAATTTAGACATCTTAGAAAGTGACAATTTGACCTTAGTAAACGTTTTGGTATTTTCTAAGTCATAAATAATTAATTATAATTAATTAATTAATTTAAAATAAAAAAAATAGTTTTTAAAAATGTGTTCATTAATTATCAAATCAATGTCTTATAGTTTTTAGATAATTTTATAAGACCCTATGTAATTTTTGAAAGCACTATAAAATCGGTTTTAATTTTAAAAACTGTTTTTTAAGTAAATTATGATTTTAATTAAATATTAAATTAATAATATTTAGAAAATTATTTTTAAAAATTTTACTTCATTTTTGGTTCCTATACATAAAAAATGGTAGGGTTAAATTTTTGGTATTTTTCTGAGATACTTGAATTTTTTATGAATAGTGAAATACCATAATTTACAAAATAAGCTAAATAAGCTAATTATAGAGTCATGTATGATGTTATGATGATGTAATCCCACTTGGTTTGGGATCACATGATAAAATTACTATTATTGTTCATTTAAGACTCACTATTACTTGTCTTAGGGAAAATTAATAAACTAATGAATTTTATATTAAGGAAACCCCTCTCCCCTCCAATATAAAAACCACCCTTCATGCCCTCATTTCATCACACCTCTAAAGCTCCAAGACTTCTCTAAACTCTTCCCAAACATCCTCCCTATCCCCTCTCCCACGTTCAAGAGCTTCTGGTCTCATAAAAATACCAAGCCTAGCTTCTTTATGGAGGATCTCAAGAGGAAGATTTAAGATGTAATTTCTCTCCCTCTTCTCATTTAATTTCCTTTCAAGTTCAAGTTCATTTCTTGATCTCTCCCCATATATCTTCATCCAAATGGTATTTTAACTCCATTATAATACATTTAATATAATTTTATGATTCAAATGGGATATTATATCATCCAACCCCCTTCCCCTCTTCCTTTTATTTTATTAAGGAGAACGTTATTCGTGAGGTGTTAATTTATCACCTTCAAGAACGACAAGTTTTATTCTTCCATTTATACCTTCATATCTGGTCAAGAAACCATTTTTATTGTTTAACCAGAACATTTTATGTGTATTATATCTGATTTGAAGTTCTGTAACTAACTTATGACCATAATGCTAATGATAAAATAAAACAAGTTCATTATGATCGAAAAAACGTTCAAATTAACCCAAACAATCATCATTTAATTATTATCTAATGATACATCCAAATGGATCTAATATAATTCATTATAATATAATTAAAACTCATTTAATATCATTAATAATATAAAATATAACTTTTGGATTTTTAACCATGTTCTACCCGAACTTCAGTTTAAGAATACAAGTGAACTACTCAAAAAAACCATAAAAACAAACATTCCCGAACAATGTTTTTTTAAACCTATAACTCATCCAAAGGCACATAAAATCACTTAATAAAACCATAATGACCCATATTAATGTACACAAGGTTATTTATTTCTAATTAATGAATATAGTGTCATTATACAGGACATTAAAGAGAAGGAATCATTCAGATACAAGGTAAGGGGAAATTCTCGAACCCAACTTTAATCCTTTGGGTTCTCCCACTTTCAATCCATTTTTGATATGGTTACTACTTAAAAATCAGTTTTTCATGATTTTCTTTTATTGTATATGATATACATGTTTTTCACTAGTTTTTATGTCAAACAAAATTTTTTCCAAAATAACTCTTCTTTTATGAACACACCTTTTACTTATCTCTCAAAGTGGACGGTTCTTGTAACATGTATGTTATTCCCTCTTTAGTTTGGGAATCCAATGTTTAAGAATGTGTTATTATGAGATGTAACCCATTAATTTCCATGGGTTAGTTAATTTCAATTTTGATATATGTTCCATGTGGCAAGAATTATAATTATAATGTTATGATGTGACAGGTGTGCCCGGAATTATATTGCGTAATATGAATGTTTGAATGTGACGGATGCGCCCAGAATTATATAGCGCTCCAATTCATTGGGTAAAGTTATGAATATCATGAACAAATGTGAAATAATGTTTGAACAAGATGATATCTTGGTTCACAATTATGTGTGGTAGTTAACCACTAAGACATGATCTTTCATTTTTATGCATTGCCACATTTCAAGTCTTTTATTTATGCTCCTCTCATGTTCATGATCTTTTTCCTATGTCATGATTATGCTCACCCCATGCTATATTCTTCTTATCTATACTCTTTCTAGGCTTTTATATCACCCAATTTGATGTATATGGCTACATGTACTAAGGAGAGGACAAGTTCCAATGAGAATCTAGAGAAGAAGAAATTAAATAAATGTTTATGCTTGATGTTGTAATTGTTATGTACGGTCCTAGTTTTCCCAATACACTAAAACTTTGGATCCTCTATGTGTAATACTATTATGTTCTTTATCTTTAAAATGATTTAATATTAATGTAGGAAAAAGTAAGGGACGTTATACTGACCATGTTGTGAGGATGGTTGGTTGGGGTTCACTGGATCTATCGGGGAGGAGGAAATATTCCATTACCCAAAGGGAAAACCAAAATGTGGTCCAAGGAGAGTCATAGTAATGTGAGAATTAAGGTTATTCAATGACATACCATGTTTATAATTATTAAAGTTTTAATTAAAAAGTTTAATAAATTAATAAAATTAGTATTCGAACTCATTTTAAGTATAATCAAAAGGGGGTCTCAGCTATTCCTCCCCATCTTTCTCCTCTAATTTATCATTAGATATTTATTATTTGTCGAGTAAAATATGATCATTCTATTTTATTGACTAACTATATGAATGTGTTTATGTATTATAATGTATATTTTAAAAAAAATTAAATTTATGTGAGAATTTAATAAGATATAGATTATATGTATTTTCCCTTGGTTTCTAGATTTCCCCATATTATAGGGATATAGGTTTATTATTATTAATAGGAAGACATCTATTTGTTCTAGGTAGGTTCTCATAGCTATTTTTTTGTTATACACATTATTATTCATCAAGTGATTTCTGTGAATGGGTAGGTTCATGTGAAAACTTGGAATAGAGGAACAAGAAATTTCTAATTTTCATGCGAGATACTGATAGAAAATAATAAGTTATTAATGAAATTCAATTTTTTGTATGTAATTGTTCTTGTATGGAAGCTTTGTGGATTTCTTGGAAAGTTGAAATGTGTTGTAAAGTGATGATTATTATGATGGGTTACTTGATGAGGTTCCATGGGATCATTTTTTGAGTGGATTTTTTAGTAAAGGGGTGAAGTGGTTGACCACACTATTTTTGGTCATAGAAATTTGGTGGAGCCCCACACCATGGGCCAAAGTTCGTTATGGTTATTTTCACACAATAAAGGTACCATGAGGTTTTATTTACTATTTTATGTTTGGGGGTATCTATCATAGTTGAATAATTTATAGTGTTTTTTTTTTAATAAAATTAGAGGAGCAATATGTTGTAGGTGGACACATGATCTATGATGTGATTTTGATGACCATTTAGGGAGTGAAATATCACCAATTTGTAGGATATGTTGGGTTCAATGGTACAATATTAGTAAGAGATATATGATTTCGGGATATTGAATAGTTCAGGGGTATTGTGATGGGAAGGGTAGGAGATGGTTAAAGTCATGGTTATTGTATTTATAATTCAAAGAGTGTCAATGGGAATAGAGATGTCATGTTTCTTGGTTATGAGACAAGGGTTGAGAATCATTATCTATTTGGTTGAGTTCTGAATATTGGTATATGTTCATACTCGAGCACTGATCAATTTAGGTAAGGTGATCACTCATGGAAAATATATCCTTATGAAGAGTGGGTTATTTATTATATTTGTTTCAATGAATTTAACCTTTCATACACTGAAATATGTATGGATAATATTTGGTGATAATGGTGGCATTTTCCCACTGAGTTCATACTCACACCCAAGATGGGACATTCAATAATTGTGATAACTTTAGGGTTATTGTTATAGGTAAAAGAATGGTCACCATGACAGGAGAGTAGCTGTTTGAAGGTGTCTTGGATGTAAGGGAATGCATGGTTAGATGTTAGAGCTAGATCAAGTAGTTCCTCAGTGCTTACCTATATTTTATTTTGTTTTTTGGACTTATTTTTATGCATTATTCCTTTAGGCAATCTAATTTTAATTTTATAGTTCAATTGATATTGTAGATATTTATTTTTTATTTCATGTGTTATTTTTTGGTTTTCTATATTTACTATTTATTAATTTTCCCACACTATTATTTATAATTAATACACCTATGTGTATAGTATCCCCATTTTAATTTTTAAACCCTTACAACTAATTCCAAACCAATAGAATATGGGGAGGCACACTTGGGGTCATGGGAACTTTGGCCCAGGTTTCCTTCAAAGGATCTAGGTTGGGGACACTAAAAAGTGGTATCATAGTATGGTTGATACAATATGGTATTTAGAGAGGATTTTGTTTGATATTTAGGGTATAGTGGGATGGTGTTTATGAATGTGTCAAGAATTGGGACAAATTTCATGTTGTGTGCATGGACATCATAAGTACACTGATGTCCATGTTTTGAGAAGGCTATTGATTTTTTTTATTTTCATAGTTATAATTGAGTTATTGATTATAATAAATATGGTTTTTGTTTCTTTAATTTGTGGTTTTGAATATATGATACAAGAGGAAAGAGTTTGTATCCTTGTATTTATATATGCATATGGGACTTAGGAGACATGCATGTTCCTTCTTGTGATTTCTATTCATGTAATGGCAGGGGTTTGGATATTTAAAGTTTCAATAACAACATGTATGATTTTTTCCAATATATCATTTTTCTATAATTATACTTAGTTAAACTAAGTTTTTGATTATTGGTATCATTGAGTATTTTGATATTATGTATGTGTGTGTGGTTTGAGTTATACCTGGACATTAAATGGGTAGGTGGGTATATGATTCTTGATAATATGGGACTTCAGTGAAGGTAGAAATGTGTGTGGTAGTAGTGAGATGTTCTACTAGTTAAAATTTTCTCTAATAAATACATTTAGATTATTATGTGTATATAATTATAATGGTAATTTATTATCAATGATATTATTTATTGCAGAACTTAATTGGAGTCACAAGGGGTCATAGATATTTTACCAAAAGGTGTGAGATAGTTGGGGAACCTAAGTGAGGATGTGAGAATGAGTCACATTCAAAAGTTTTGAGATAGATAGAGATGAGAATGTAGTTGTTCGAGTTAGGTAATCTATTGATATGTAACTGAGGGTGAGTCTAATACCAGTTATCTAGAGTTTTGATAATGGGACTCTAGGATTTGATCTGTCTATGGAATATCTGATGATGGCGTTTCAGTCTTAACATCCAACCTTGTTATAGGGAGGTAGTGGATTCTAGGAATTTAAGTATTGGATAAGGTCTATCTAGTATATTTTGGTTTATATTTTGATTCCTACAAGTTTGAGGGTGAATTTAAAAACATATATGAACAATTGACAAGTTAAAAACTAGTGGGATATGTATGTATAAGATTGTAGGAATGAGGGGATGACATAGAAGGATTTCATGGTGAGGATCTTTGTGTAATTATTTCTAAATACATTGAGGATGGAATGAGGCTATGAGTTCATGCACTTGGTGTAGGGTATAAATCAATCATCAATTATTTTGTGAGTTTCATAGACTCGTTAAAATTTTCTCCGATCCTAGTGGGATATTATATCTTCAATGTGATGAAATTTTGGGGTGGTATTTGAAATTCTACAAGGTTACTAGTTTATATCATCATGATGACATTATTATAGATGTCTGTGAATTGGTATTTTATTATAAATCACAATTTCATCAATGATAGTGTACCTATTTTGATATTCGTTCCAATTTAGGTGGGCAATGGGGATTTTTATAGTGAGAATTCACTATGCCAAAATTGCTAGTTAGTGGTGGTTTTTAAAACCGTCGCTAAATGTTCCTATTTATTTTTTCATAAAAAAGTTTCTAAAACCTCCACTAATTGATGACGCACTTTTGTAAAAAATTCCATCATTTAGTGGTGATTTTTAGTGGTATCTTAAACCATATCCAAATAATAACATTTAATTTTTATTGAATTTAAACAACCATTTTTTTAAAAACCACACCTCAACCCTAAAAAATATTTTAATTTAATTTTTAATCTAATTTTAATGATATATTTCATAAAAGATTTCCCAATATGAATTAAAATTTAATAAAAATTTAATAATTATAATAATAATTTATTTATAATTTATATATTTTATAAATAATAAATATTAATTAGAAATATTTAATTATTAGTAATTAATATTTTACGATCATTTTGTTAGTTTAAACTCCACAAGCTGTTAAATAAAATTGAATGAAAATAACTACAAAAAACAACATAATAATTTGATAAAAAGTAATAAAAAATCAACTATTATTCCAAGAGAAGTTGAATGTCAAACATCAATTTCAAAAAAATAAAACATTTGATTCAGGTGAATATTTGAGCTCTATAAGATGTAAAACCAAATATTACAATGATATCTACAAATTATTTAATATGTAAGGAATGGTGGATTTTTATTTTAGGTAAAAAGGTATCTAAAAATAGTTTTTAGTTATAATAGGCTAATTATCAAACATTCAAGGGAATTTCCGCATTATAGTAGAAGGAATTCCTAGGATTGGTTAGTTTTGTAAGATTTTTTTATGAAATTACATTCATATACATACGATGGTGTTTCAATTGTATTGGCCTTAATTCTTGGGTGATTTATTATATATGTGTCTGTGCATGTGTGTGTGTGTGTTTATTTTTGCAACTCCTAGAGATTTTGTGACATTATTATTTCCAAATAAATTTCAAATTTTCCATATTTTTTGCGACATAAAAAAAACTATTTCGGATTGAATTAAAAGTTACACTGAGTTTATATTTAATTACACACAACACTATGTTTGTCTTCTATTATGCATAATAATTTTTTTATCTTGTGTTACATGTAACATCAAGTATAAACAAAACATGTCATACAATTAAAATATTATTATTGAATATGATAGTTATCACCTAGAATTTAGAATGGAGGGATTTCATATTATTAAATAAATTAAAAAAATTGGTTTACACATGTATTTATAATGAATTCTTTGGTGACTAATTAATTAGAATTGAAAAAAAAAATATAACAAAGGAAATCATTTTCAAGAAGACTATTTTTAATGAAAAAAGATATGTCTTCTAAAAAATAAAATAAAAAATACTTTTTGTGAGTGTTTTTAATGAAATATATAGAGTATAAATAAAATTAATAATCTATTTAACATTCATTATTTTCATTTTTTAGACAAGATATACCAATAAATCCAATATTACGCTTAAAACTGTATTTTTCTAAAAAGTGGTTTTGTCATTTTTTAATGTTGAAATTATTTTAAAACTAATTTTTGACACTTTTATAAAAAATATTTAAAAAAATATTTTTTTTAAATCATAATATCAAAATTATATTTGGGTGAAGTTTTTCTATTTTTCGTAAAATTTTCATTTTTTGATTAATAGTGAAAAATACTGAATTTTATTTGAAAGCTTCCTTTTTTGTTTAATTTATTTTTAACTTTAAATTATATTTTAAATTGATTTTAAAGTTAAATTAGTTTAATAATACATCTATTAATCCAATTTAGGTCATTTTAATCAATATCATTTGGAATTCTGATATAAAAACACTGTAAAATTTTGAACATTTTTTCTTTAAAATCCCATTTTCTCATCACGCTCGTAAGATTAATTTTAAATTGAATTTTTAAAATTGTGTGGATGTAATTTCAAAAAATAGATTTAATATTTTTAATCAGAATAATTTATATAATCTAATAAGTTCATATTAATTTTTTACAAAAATGTACAGTGAATTTAGAAAAAATTAACTACTGTTATTAAGGCAAAAATGGGTTTACCGGTGGTTAAACTAAAAAGATAAGGGTAAAATGACATATAAACTTGTATAAAAAGATATTTTATAAAAATATTTAAACCCTTACACCTCCATGGTTTGATGATGTATTATTTTATTACCCCTGATACACATTAAAAACATGGGATAGCTCAGTTATTCTCAAAAATACCTAGGGTGTCATCTCTCCCACTTATAAAATCCCACCCCCTATCCTCTCTTCCTCACACCTTAAAAACCCTTTTTTGGAAACTACCAGCTAAAATCACTTCCAAAATTTCCTCCTCTCATCCTAGAAACCTTATTTTGGACATAAATCCATCCTAGGAAGTATTTTGGTGAAATCTTAAGGAGGATACTCGAGGAAGAGGCAACGTTCATCAATGAGCATTATTGTTTTATTTCATCCTCAAGACATTATATTAATATTATATCTTACTTAGATAATAACCTTAGTATCTTCCATATAATTAGATATTTTAGTGTTAATGTAATTTCCTACAACCATCTTCACTTCTATCGTATTAGTCTTGAAATTATCATTCATCTGTATGACATATTACCTCCTCACGAACTGATGTTATTCATTTTGAAATAGCGTTCTTGTATAGGTATGACCTATCGTCTCTATAAATGATGTATTTAATTTTCTATCACTAAATTTTATAGATTACTATAAACATACATATAATGAATAAAAATTATTTTTATATCATTTTTATCATTATAGAGATGATTCAACCATGATCAAATTAAAAGGGAAAAAAATATAATAAATCAAATCATATATGAACAACAAAGCAGTTATTATGAAAAATGTAATTTTAATATTAAATAATTAATAAAATTGTAATAAAAGTTCATAAGAAAATAATATATTCTATGATATATATGAATATCATTCTTTAATAGATTTAGAATAAAATTATATTTTTTATACATGTGGTATTAATGTGTATAATGGAATTCAGTACTTATGGTAAGGGATTTATTGTCTATCTTTTATTTCGGGAAGACACATTCCATATTCACCGCTTGTTTTATTCTGTGATGTATATAATTTCCGTGAATTTAATTGATCATGGTTGAATCATCTCTATAATGATAAAAATGATATAAAAATAATTTTTATTCATTATATGTATGTTTATAGTAATCTATAAAATTTAGTGATAGAAAATTAAATACATCATTTATAGAGACGATAGGTCATACCTATACAAGAATGCTATTTCAAAATGAATAACATCAGTTCGTGAGGAGGTAATATGTCATACAGATGAATGATAATTTCAAGACTAATACGATAGAAGTGAAGATGGTTGTAGGAAATTACATTAACACTAAAATATCTAATTATATGGAAGATACTAAGGTTATGATATAATTTTTATTCTATGATATAATTTTTATTTATATAACCATTTTATTACCTCCCTTTAATGGGGATTATGATATAATGTTACCAAATTGGTAATGATTTTATGTTACAATCACATCGTTTATCGAGATTTTTTATGATTATGTTTCTGAAGATAAAATCCTATGATACATCTCTAAATAAACTAATAAATTTTATTCTCATATGGTTATTCATAATTTTTTCAATTAATAGATTCATTTTGATGCTCTTTGGTACTTAAAATAATTTAGAAAACATTTCTTATAAAATCTTCCTTTATTTCACTCTATGGTTGGAAACCTGTTTCATTCCAAAACCTTGTTTTTTAAAAGTGTTTTCAAAAAAAATTAACATTCTAAAAATGATTTACTAAATAAATTTTTACTCATCATTTACTTTTCCAAAAAATGTTTTGAAATGAATATTCATGTCATTTTCCAACCAATGCCCATTTGTATTTTAATGGAAATGTGAAAATAATCCTTTCTTCAAACATGTGTGACATTAATAGTATTTCTTTCTATAATGATTCCTTGATGGTTTAAATATTCCCTTACATGTTTTCAAATTTCTTTTGAATGAATATTTTTTCATTAATTTTTGTTAAAATTTTATATTTTAACTAAATAATTTAAAAATTAAATGGATTGTAAAAATTATTTATGTTCTAAAAAATGATTTAAAAGGAGATATTAGTTTTCCTTAAGATATTTGTAAAATTATTTTTTAATGTTTTAGTTAATGTTTTTCTAGTTTATATTCAAAGAAGAGTATTTCCAAATGTTTTATGTTTTAAAAAGTGATTTTTAAAGAAAATTTATCTTCCTCAAGAATATTTCCAAGTGATATTTCAAAATCATTTACTATATAAGATGACATATTTAAAGATTACTTGTGATTTATTGGGTATATGATCCAAAGAGACCATTATTATTCTTTCTCTTAATGGTTTATGTTTCTGATGACATGATTTTTATGAAACATATTTCTCTTCCATGGTTTATACCATGATAGAATTATTATGAAACTGGCTTTATTTTCTATGGGTTATATATTGATGAAATTATGAAATTATGAAATTATTATAATACCTATTTATTTTTTATAGGTTATATTATGAATAAATTTTTATAAACTCATTTCATTTCATGGGTTCATATATGATGAATTTTTATGATCTTTTGTAACACTTATGTATTATTTTCATTGTGTGATGGTGGTTACGTTATAGCCAAATATGGGTGGGAATTATATATTCCACAAATGAATTGGCTTCATCTTTATATCTCATGATATAAAAATAGAATTTATGAGATTTATCCACTATGGGAAACATGTGTGTCCTAGCCCTATATTGGAAAATAGGTGTGTTCTGATGAAATATGGGGAATATATGTGTCCTGATTCATTATGGGAAATAGGTGTGTCCTGATACACTATGGAAAAAAGGTGTGTCCTGATCTACAATGGGAAGCATGTGATAAATCCTGGTCCACTATATTGATCATTTTGGTAGTTAACCTTGATATAAGAAATTATTTTCTCTCTTTATGATGGTGCCACAATTTTATGGAATTAGCACATGGTTCATGATTGTTTTATAATGATTTATCATGTCACGGCCCGTCCCAGAGGGCCCCATGTTTTGATTACCCCAAAATCACCTCCAACAGGCCTGGGGATGGTGACTATCACCGAGTAAGCATATCCCACAAATGGGAGGCATTTTCCTAAGTACCTGTATACACACACACATCTCCAAGACCAAAAAAATGATGAAATGTAAAATACTGAGTAAAAAAGCATGCATACCACTAAGATATCAAAAAAGGAGTATGAAAAAAGTAAACTATAAAGTAAGCAGGGCCATAATACAATCCCACCCAAAAAGATTATGGAAAGGTGAATGCACAAGTTCCTAAAACCCATCCGCAGAAAACCCTACCAGAAGGGTAAGGTACTGTACAGCTGTTTGAAGCCACAAGAGAAAACCTCAACTATCTAGTTTTCCTAAGAACCACCTGGTCCTGGTCTTGCTAGGACTCCGTCAAAGCATCAACCGTCTGCATAAGAAATGACACATGCATGAAAAGCCTGTATAGGGGTGAGTAAAACAATACTTAGTAGGACACCCCTAAACCACAAAGGAATAGCACTAAGAAATACATGAAATATACCATAAGGAAATACATGAATTGTACCATAGATAAATACATGAAGTATACCACAAAGAAATACATTAAGAATACTACTAAGAAATGCATGAAGTATACCACTAAAAAATACATGAAGTATACCACAAAAAAGATACATAGTCATCTCACACAAGTATATGTCTATAGTATGCAAAATAAAAATATCTGACGTAATCTACAAAACACCCAGTATTGATAAGACACATAGTCCTAATGAGACACTCAGTCCCAATAAGACATGTAGTCTCGGTAAGACACATATTCTTGGTAATAAATGTAGTCTCGGTAGGACATGTAGTCTCAATAAGTCACATAGTCTCAGAAAGCCATGTAGTCTCAAAGACACAATGTATTAAAGTCATGTAGTCTCGAAGTCACATAGTCACAAATTCATGCACTCTCAAAGTCACTGTCAGCCGCATGATTCCAATTGTTGCACGCTCGTTCTAGGAGAATCTACTATTCAAGTTGTTCGTTCATATGCACACTTCTAAAAAACTAACTTAGATTATCTCAAAAGTAATTTCTCATCTCAAGGTTTCCAAAACTACATACATATCATCAAACGGACACATGGTTTGATATTTATGGTTGTTTTCATAAAAAGGTTCAATCCGGGTTTGGTCCGGGTCTAGTCTAGGTCCGATCTGACCCACCAAACTCGGCCTGAACCACTAGTTTTCCTGACCTCGTCTGGCCAACCTAAACCCATCTGGACAATCTGACCTGGCTCAGTCCAGTATGGCCCAAACTATCCCATCCCACTGGGCTCAGCCCGCTAGGCCACTGGGTCCAGCTCGTGGGGCCGCCTGGAGATGCCTGGCTCTCTTAGTCTAACCCGCTCTTTGGCCCGTCTTATGCACTAGATATGGTCCACCCCAGCCATATCCTAACTAGTCGATATGGTCTACCTTGACCGCATGCTTCCCTTGTCCATGTTGTCCTCCTAAACTGTGTGTCCCCCTAGTCTCTGCATCGCCCCGCTTCCCCTGTGGTCCCATAGTTGCTGCTCGCCACCCTGCGGCCTACCGTCACCCTGCAACCAGTCGTCATCTCCAGTCGCCCCACTATCTTTTGTTTCACCTGTACAGGACCGCTGATGCATGCCACCGCCAGCACTGGTCACTGGCGCTCCTTGGTCCCTTTCGTGGACCAACATGGCTCCTCTGATTCCCTGGAAATTATGTTGTCATAGATCTGGGATCATCGGGTCTAGATCTACATGGTTGTGGCCTCTGCAGTAGATTTTCCTCTGATCTGAGGATCCGGATATGTTTGGAGCTTCCAGGTAAGTTTATCCAAAACCACAAGTGTCTAACAATAAAGAATGCTAAGAATGGAGGAAGAGAAAGTCACCAAGAACATATAAGGAAATAAACTTGTAATTTGTTCATGTTGTCCTCAATTCATTCTTGGTAGAGGGATAAATGAGGAGGGTAATGAAACTCCCATTAACAATTCCCAATATTGTCCATCCCACAATAATGATCGAACTACTAATTAACTTGTATGTTTTTTTATCCATGTTCATCATTTATTTTAATAATGAGGAATAAATCACAAAGAGATCAAATTCCTTACCTAGATTTAGAATGCTCACTGATGAAGATTGGTCATCGTGTCATCGTCGTTGGTGAGATCCTTCAAATCTAAGGCATGTCATAGATCATCAATACACTTTCTGACCTCTAATATATCATCACCATTTTGAGAAATTCATTCTTCTAATCTCAGTGTAATTCTAATTTTATGGTGATGACCCTAGATTCCTGAAAAACTCTAATAAAAATAAAACGAGTTGATGCATCGAAATAAATTTTTTTATAAAATATTTTATTACCAATACGTCCAAAAGATAATTTCATGGCTAACTCACGCCTATCATTGTTAAGCCCTACTTAAGGTAAAAAAAATCTATTAATTCATCAATGCCCTTATATTTCTGATCTGGGCACCCTTTTAGAATTTATTCCACTTTGTCAGTAAAATTGCGTGCTCATGCAATTTAATTTTTTAATATTATTTATGCAGTTGTTCTAGGCACTTCAGGCCTCGGAATCACATGCAGTCTCAGCACCCATTCTCATAATATTTCAATATAATATATAAAAATAATACATGGAAATTCTGAGATGCTACATATCACCCTTTTGAGCCATTTTTTCCAAAATGATAAAGTTTTATTCAATGAGTGATGTTTATGATCAATGAAAGTTTGGGTATGAACTTTGTAAGTTATGTTTATGATCATAAACCCTTATACTTATCTTATTCTTTCATGTGATCATAGATTGATATCTCTTATATTAACCTTTATTGAGCATTTGAGCTCACCCTTTATTGTGTTTCTTTTCCACGTGTTATGAAGGAAGGTTTTATATAGGGAATATCTATAAAGAGAACTAAATAGGAAGATATTTGTGGAAAACAATGAAAATCATTCACTAAATTAGAAGATTGTGTTCCTAGTCTCAAAAGAAACTAAAATATTAGTCATCAGGCGTGTGCTTCTGTAATGTATTGATTTTTTATTTAAAAAGATGTAATATCCATGTATGAGAATCCCCGGTCACTATAATTTTTATATATTTACATATCTTTATATATAATTTAAATATATTTAGCAATATACATTTAAAATTATTTATAATTTTATGTATTAACATATATGTTTTTTATTTATGTATATTTTTCTACATTTATATATATTTATAGATATTTATAAATATTTTAATGTTTTTATGTTTTTATATTTCTACATATATTTTTTGGGTATATAAATAAATATATAATTATATGTATTTATGTTTATATATATGTATGTATTTATTTATAGTTAAATTTATTTTTATTTAAAAAAATTTATATATATATATATATTATATATATGGGTGTTTTAAATATCTTTATGTAATATAATTCTTTATATACATGTTTATGTAAATTTAGTTATATGTGTATGTGTATATAAATATCTATTTATGTATATTTATATAAATTTATATACAATTATATATATTTATATATATTATATTTCTATATATATGTGTGTGTGTTTATAACTATTTGTTTGTTTTTAAATACATTAGAAAATGTTATTTATATTTAATTGTTTTGATAAGATATTTTTATATACATAATTGTATTTAAAAAAATTATGTGAAATTATATTTATTTATTTATTTTTTATCTAGTTATTTATTTACTTATTTAATTATTATTTATTATTATTTATTTATGTTATATTTATTTTTTGTTTTTTATTTATTTTAATTCAGATTTATTTATCGTTAATTATAATTTATTATTTATTTATCCATTATCATTATTTATTTATCAATATTTATTATTTATTTAGATTTTATTATTTATTTTCTATTTTTATTTATGATTAATTTATCATTTATCATTTATCATTTATAATTTATTATTTATTTAGTATTTTTTATTTTTTATTTTTTATCCTTTATCATATATCATTTATCGTTTATCATTTATCGTTTATCATTTATCTTATATCATATATTATTTATTGTTTATTATTTATTATTTATTATTTATTATTATTTATTTTTTATTATTTATTATTTATTTCATAATTAATTATTTTTCCCATTAATCATTTATTATTTATGTTTTATTTATTACTTGTTATTTTCTAATTAATATTTATTTATCATTTATTATTTGTTTATTATTTACTATTTATGATTGATTATTTTTAGTATTTATTTATAAGATTTTATTTATTATTATCTTGTATATTTTTATTTATTATTTATTATAAATTATAAATTAATATTATTTAGTGTTTATTTTTATATTATTTAGTTGTGATTATTGATTTATTTATGATTTTTTATTTATTTATCATTTATTACTTATTAGGATATATCTTTAAATATATATATATTAATATATTTAAGTGTCTTTTGTAAACACATAATGTGCTTATTAGAGTGATAAAGTATTTAATGAATAACAAAGAGGTAAAATATTCAAATCTGACCTTAAACATATATTTCCCGAGCGCCATAAAAAAATAAAAAAATAATATTTATTATTTATCTAATATCAAATATTAAATAGTAAATATTAATTATTAATTATCATTTATTTATTATTCACTACTAGTTATTGATAATTGATGATTGAATATTTATTATGCTTTATTTGTTATTCATTAATCATTATGTTGTGAAATCGATCGAACACTGATTGAAACCTCAAAGATTTATGAAATCTTAAATGTAGGAATGATCATGGGTGATTCACGTCATTGATGAAATTATATTTGGATTTGTGTATGATGATGGCGATGACAAATATAAATACTAATAAAAGCAAAAGTCAGAAATTACAGAAAAGGGCACACTGTTGAGCCCAAAAACCATAAATTTTTTATAATTTTCATGTATTTTGTCATGACCCGACCCAACGGGGCTCGAGCCATGACTCCCCAAACCCGCCTCCAATAGGCCAGGGGTTGGCGACCAGTGTCGAGTAGGCTATCATACACATGGGAGGCATTAGCCTAAGGTACCTGTACACACACACCCACAACACCTCCATGCAATAGTGTAGAGATATAGAAACTGAAAAGTAAATGCATGCATACAATCTATCCCAAACCAGAGTGCAACAGCAAAAGTAAAAAAGGGAAAAACACAGCCCACCAAAAGAAAACTACAAATCGCGTCCAACCTGCTTTGAAGAAGGGGAACGCTGCCACAAACACCCGCCGGAAAGCTCCCTCGGCACAGCTCTGGTAAACACCCCGGTCAACATGCTCACTAAGCTCCGCCTGCTCCAGGTCCTCCTAGGACTCCGTCGAAAGGCCTGTGGTCTGCATAAGACAGAAACATGTGTGGGCAAAGCCCGCGCAGGGGTGAGTATAAACATACTCAGTAGGCACCCCAAAAACTCAAAACCAAAGGGAGCAACTGAAAGGCAACAGTCCGCTCATCCCAGCCAGAGGGAACCCAGACGAGAGAGAAACTCCATCTCATGACCATCCTCGTCTAAACACAACTAGTCATCTCAGCTCAGGTGTATGCCCATACATACACCTTGAAAAAATCCAGATATACTCAGCTCACGACACAAAGCCACAAGAGGTACCGACCTCGTCACCAGCAACTGTCCATAACCAGGAGAACACGCTCTATGATCACTGTCATCCCAGATGACACTCATCCGAGAGATGCACTCCATCGGGTTTCTCACAAACCTCTCAGACGCTCACCCGAGAGATCATGCTCGTCGGATAGCATCATTGAGGAAACCTCGTTGAAACAATAGAACCACCAAACTCCTCAGATTGGGGATCGCTCCTAGGGTCCGCTAGAGGATACCAGAACCCACTCTGGTATACGAAGCTCACAGATAGGGGATCACTCCCAGGGTCCGCTGGGGGATACCACGAACCAATCTGGCATACGTAGTTCTCACAGATAGGGGATCACACCCAGGATCCGCTGTGGGATACCAAAACCCAATCTAGCACTAGATAGAAGCATGTCACACAGATAGAGGATCATCACCCATATAAAGGTGGTCACGATGATACCAGAACCCTATCTGGTACAACTCGCGATGTAGGGGATTGAACTGACGATGCCACAACCCTATCGAAACCACGCGCTGAGTAGGGGATCGCATAACCAACGATACTTCAACCCTACTATTGTAACGCCCCGACCCCAGTTACCCGGAGTCGGTGCATTAGTTCATAACATTGGCATATTCACAAAAGATCAAGTCTCGAAAAACCGATTAGTTTAGTAGCCTTGGAAACACTAGATACATTCATAAGTCTTACATTACATCATAAAGTGAAAAACTAATAACAAAGTCTTCATAGTCCACACTCATATCATCTTCTGACTATCCCTGCAGGTCATTCCTAAAATACTTCTTCACATCCTGGAAAATACTAAAACATTGAAAGGGGTGAGCTCAGATGCTCAGTAAGGATAACAATATAGCAGAAGCTTTCATCAATAAACATAAACAT
The DNA here is from genome assembly GCA_963277665.1 of Viscum album. Lineage (NCBI taxonomy): Eukaryota > Viridiplantae > Streptophyta > Magnoliopsida > Santalales > Viscaceae > Viscum > Viscum album. Next base: position 462,000,832 of record OY728155.1, on the reverse strand, counting down.
TTAAGGCAATGTATAACTAAAACAAAAGCCTTTTAAACATGAACTTCAACATAATATGGCAAAAGTAAAATGAGATAATGCCATTCACTTCTTCACATGGATATTCTACTGGTCGAATAATCACATGCAATATCAATAACCACTTTCATAATGATGGAATGCATAATGCCAGACTATCATAACCACGTAGCCAAGGCCTCGTGCCAAGACCACAAATAAGATTTTGTCAAGGCCTCGTGCCAAGACACTAGTTTTTCTCATGAGACCTGCCGATGCATCGAGGAGCTATAGCGGGCTCCACCCGTCACTTACTAAGTCCAATGCATTCCTCATATGAATGGGTTTAAACAAATCATAAACCATAACATAATCATATCACATAAAACATGCATAAAGGAAACATAAAATTTCCACATTTCAATCACAAGATTTCAATACAACACATTGATATAATAAAAACGATTTCAAAACCATTTTCAATACCAAAATAAAAGAAATTTAAAACTTTGTATTTATTTTTCATTAAAAAAAGTGATGGCTTGTAGAGGAAGTCGAAACTCAAATAATGGTCACGGTGGCGAAGAATTCATTGTCGCCGCATGTGTACAGAAATCAAAACATTCCCTTTTTGTCGTTTAGTAAAACACTTTGTATAAAAAGATTCCTTTTGAATAAACGTAAAAGTCAAAGTGGTTTATACACCGTATAAAAGAAAATTGTGTATAAAACCAAATATGCCTCAATGAAAGGAGATTGAGACGAAGTCCTTAAAAAGATCATTTCTAAAATAAAATAGATCTATTATGTGTATTCACTATAGGTACACATAAAGAACGTAAAAATAAAAAATAGGACATAATAATATTATGACATAATTTGAAAGTAGGAGATTAACCCAAAGAATGGAAGTTGGGTTAAGAAATTCCCTTACCTCGTGTCCGACTTGACTCAACCGTTCTTTAACCTCCTGAATAATAAACTAGAGTTAATATCTACCTTATTAAGAACCATTTTCAATTTCATTATCCTTTTTATATCACTTATTACAATGTTATGAACATTATGTAATTATTTAAGTTAATAACGGTCGTTTTGTCGATCTTTGGTACTTGAGTCAACAATAAACTTCTTATAATTACAAGTTGTTCATGTGGTGAAATATCCATTATATCCAAAATTATATTCATGATGTAGTTATCATATATAACATATATATTCAGTATATACATGCATTTATAATATTACATAACATTTAGAGGTAAGAAATGAAATGCACCGTTCATGGAGACGGTAAGCCGTACGTACGCATGAATGCTACTTTCATTTCTATTTCGTATTTAATGGAATGATGTTATAATTGTATAAAGTTATAATATAATTCCAGTATAATATAATTTATAATACCATTTACTCCATCCTTTATACATCCCACTTATGGCATTAACGATTCAAATCACTTTGAGGGGGCGGTAGTCCGCACTTCCTAAAATGAAATTATCGCGTTTACCCATAATGGAAATCATAAAGTATGCCATAAATGAGAAATACAGAAGCATAAGGAAAACATAAACATATTATATATCATATATAAATATAGTTACATCTTAATGGCCACCTTTGAAGGTGTTATATGAGTGTTGAACAATCATCGTCTCGTGAGGCAGAAATCTGCCATCCACAGAAACAGTATGTTCTTTAACCATTAGATGTAGGTGTGTGTAAGTGTAGCTCGAATCCATATTATAACAACATACTAGTATATTGAGGATACTATTTTTGTTACAAAATAAATGAATAAAAAGTGTTTAGGGTGTTGGAGAAGAAAAATAAAACAAAACAACATTAGAGAAGACATTACCTTAAAATTGGGTAACTCTTTTGATTTGAGCCAAAGGCTTCCTTGGGAAGAATTCTGCCCAAAGTGAGGATTCTAGGAGTAAGGGAGGGAAGTTGGGAGAGTATTTGGGCAGAGTTTGGCCGAGCCAAATGGCTTGAAAGTGTGAATGAGGTGGTAGAGGTGGGGGCCTTTTATAAGAGGAGAGGAGGGGCACTCTTGGAAAGTAAGAAAATTTTACATTATTATACAATGATTTTCGGATTCTAAAGGTACCACACTTATATAATTCGAGGATAAGGTGATAAGGGTTCTAAATCTACCCATCCAATAGTCTTTGGACAAGTGTAAGCCTTGGATTTTACATTATATTTTCATTTTATTAGAATCGATAATTAATGAGGTAATCGCTGCATCATCATGGTGTCATAAATAATTTAATTTATTTAATGTCTAAAAATTATAAAAAAATTATCATGATGTAGGAAATCTTTTTAGATTTCCAATGAATATTTATGGTCAAAAATATGACTTGTATAACCCCATTTAAAAATTGTTTTAGTAAAATAACTCATGTTTGTTACATTTTTTTACTTTAACATTAAATAAAAGGTATTTATGTCATTTTCCAACTAAAGTGGCTCCATGGAGTCCCCAAGTTGACTCATGGATTGTATTGGTCGGCCATGGCACATCCAATGAGAGTAGGACATGTGTCAAGCTCATCTCATATTATTAAAACATTATTTTTACCTTAAACTACACTAATTACCTCTAATTGCGATTAAGAACTTAAAAGTTACTATTCACCAAAAAATTATTTTAATCTCATTGAACCACATTTTACTTCTTAATGACAACCATGTATGTCGGATTTTTGAAATTCAAAATACGGAAGTGGTAAAATTTCATTTAAACGAAAAATCAGTTTTTATAAATACCACTTAGTGGTTTCACTATTCATCAAAAATTGAAGTTTTTCAGAAAAATCCCAAAAATTCACCCTAAGATATATTTGATATTCCGATTTCAAAAATGATGTCTATTTTAAAAAATTCCAAACATATAAGTTGCATTAATTAATTTTATAATTAATTCCCGCTGTCACAACAAATAGCGTGTTTTTAAGAAACAATTTATATCAAAAGATTGACAATTGTTCATGCCCAATTTCAAAGTGACATTAAGTCTAATGAAAACCATTGGATAAAATAGAAAAAATATATTCTAATTATACTTTAAAACCACTCAATATTATAACTTATCACTATAAATTATTTTGATTAAAAAAGTTGTTTTAAGTATTTTTCAATATTCATAAAAATTTGGAAGTTCTCAGAAAATTACAAAAAATTCAACATAGGATAATTTCAATATTAGGAATACAAAAATTAATTCCATTTTGAAATATAAAATTTCTATAATTTTAAAAAGTGGTTATTACTATTCATAACGGCTACTTTGATTAGTTGCGGTGTGTTAGAACTCGAAGTTGCGTACAATGAAAGCTATTGCATTATTGAATGAGAAGCGTATCCTAGAAGCTCGGGGTGTTACATTCTCCCCTCCTTCAATAAATTGTGTCCTCGCAATTTGAAATTTTTCTTGGAAAATAAGAGGTTGAAAATAGAAAATACCTTTGTAGAAAACCCACATCAGAAATAAGGTTAATAAAAATATAATTTTAAAAGAAATAAAGATAAGTACAAAGGTCACCCGAGATAGCCCATACTAGGATTCTATGAAAATATGGATATGGAAGAAAAAAAACCATCAAGGTCTGATGGAGAGTTGTAGAAAATGGATTAGGAGAAAGTTAACAATAATAAAATCATAAACTTGTGATTGGTTAAATGGTCATTGAATCCCCAGTTGGAAAAGTTAACCGGCAAAATTTTTGTTTTAAGTTACCTTTTATAAAGTTAAAGAATTTATTTAGGAGATTTACTAAGAACGTAAGGGAATATACATACTTGTCATGTAGACTTTCATTCTTTAATAAATTTTTACCAAAAATCCATCTTTCACTCTAAAAGGTAATAGAACTCAAAAATATTCTATTTATCCTAATTGTATAAGGTTCCAAATTTTAACACATACCATTTATATTAGAAAAACTATTTTGTAATAACCAGGGACTTCACGTAGTCCAGTGGTAGGCGATTAATCCCAATCGCACTATGGTTGTGGGTTCGATTCTCATAGCTTTGTCCGACGCGATGGGTTGTCACTCGGTCTGCGTGTTGTCCTTTTAATAAATATCAAAAAATAACCTTAACAATAGTATCCAATGTAAAATATAATCCATTCCAACCTTTATAGTTATCCAAAATACTTCTGTCCAACTCACAGTCCAGATTTTAGGAGGAAGGTAAACATAATGAAGCTCCTTTTTTCTGCGTAACAACATGTGAACACCTTCATCATGTATTCTTTTAAAACACTACAACATACTGTATTACCATAAATCCTTATTGATTACATTCATGATCCCTTATTCCTTATAGAAAACTAGATATACTCCTTCTATCCAAAAATGTATACAAATCATTAATCAGTTTCAAGGATGTTAAGAATATCCAACATAATTTATCCGAATCAATCATGTCTTATTCCAAAATCACTATCTCGGTATCAGAACCATATTATGGTTTATCTTTCTCTCAACCATATATTTTCCAAAAATTTAACCTACTGTGGAGTCACTTTTCTTGGTTCCACACAATCTCAAGTCCTAGATGAAATAGTACTGCAGTACAATCCTTATATACTCCATAATTATTATAACCAGTACATCATTGATACAACACTCAAATTACAAAATTCTTTAATAACAACATAAGAACTCTGATCATTCCTCCTCATCTGTGGTAGTATCATAACATGATTATTATCCAATAACATCATTTGGGGCATACTCTGATGATTTGAACATTGGTTTGCATAGTGTCCCCACTCCTTGCAGATGAAGAATTGTACATTTGAAACCTTTTTCTTACCCTTGCAGTCATGCACTTGGTGTCCTTTTTCTCCACACTTATAACAAACTCCCATTCCCTTCAGGAAAATTCCAAGGTGTTTCTTCCCACAGTTATCACATATTGGAAAATTCTTCTTTTCCCTCGTCCCTTTATCCATCATTCTCTCTTCCATCCTTTTCTTCTCTTTCATCCCTTCAAATCCATAAGACTCAGAGAATTCTATACTTATCTTATTAACACATGATACTATTTCTTAATATGTTGATAACACATGGAAGAATATTTCTCTTCTAAATGTTGGCTTAATACCATGAAATATATGACTCTTCTTACTCTTTGGATCATACGTATTGATGGAGTTCACATTCCTTCTACTGGGTGCCATTTCTATACAATTCCATAAACTATGTTAGTTTATGAATCGAAATACATAATTCCATACTTATAAAATACTTAACATAAATTGAACTATTTATGGATATAATCCATAATCATATAAAGGTTTTCTTTGAGGAATTATATACTCATAACCGTTCATAGTGGTTTGTAAAGAAAACGAGAATTATCCTAAGCATATCCCTCGGGAGTGTCGTAACCAAGAGTGCAGCAAGGCCCATAGTCGTGCACCAGTTCCCGTTCGAGTCTAGCTCAAAGCGGTGTTTTTGGGTTTTACCCCTAGGTACATCTGTGCCAAAGCCGCCTCTACCTGCTCGTATCCATACAGGGATGTATTGCTCGGAAAACTCACAAAATCTCTACAATAACAAAATTCTAGGAAGTTCTTCTATACTAATCCTCAAAGTCTATAATTGGGCTATGTGATCTAATCAGAGTTTATCTAAATCTATCTTCCAAGGTTAGTACTAAACTTCCTCTGATACCAACTGTAACGCCCCGACCCCAGTTACCCGGAGTCGGTGCATCAGTTCGTAACATTGGCATGATCACAAAAGATCAAGTCTCGAAAGACCGATTAGTTTAGTTGCCTTGGAAACACTAGATACATTCATAAGTCTTACATTAAATCATAAAGTGAAAAACTAATAACAAAGTCTTCATAGTCCACACTCATATCCTCTTCTGACTATCCCTGCAGGTCATTCCTAAAATACTTCTTCACATTCTGGAAAATACTAAAACATTGAAAGGGGTGAGCTCAGATGCTCAGTAAGGATAACAATATAGCGGAAGCTGTCATCAATAAACATAAACATTTAAGGCAATGTATAACTAAAATAAAAGCCTTTTAAACATGAACTTCAACATAATATGGCAAAAGTAAAATGAGATAATGTCATTCACTTCTTCACATGGATATTCTACTGGTCGAATAATCACATGCAATATCAATAACCACTTTCATAATGATGGAATGCATAATGCCAGACTATCATAACCACATAGCCAATGCCTCGTGCCAAGACCACAAATAAGATTTTTTCAAGGCCTCGTGCCAAGACACTAGTTTGTCTCATGAGACCTGCCGATGCATCGAGGAGCTATAGCGGGCTCCACCCGTCACTTACTAAGTCCAATGCATTCCTCATATGAATGGGTTTAAACATATCATAAACCATTACATAATCGTATCACATAAAACATGTATAAAGGAAACATAACATTTCCACATTTCAATCACAAGATTTCAATACAACACATTGATATAATAAAAACACTTTCAAAACCATTTTCAATACCAAAATAAAAGAAAGTTAAAACTTTGTATTTATTTTTCATTAAAAAAAAGTGATGGCTTGTAGAGGAAGCCAAAACTCAAATAATGGTCATGGTGGCGGAGAAGTCATTGTCGCCGCATATGTACGGAAAGCAAAACATTCCCTTTTTTCGTTTAGTAAAACGCTTCATATAAAAAGATTCCTTTTGAATAATCGTAAAAGTCAAAGTGGTTTATACACCGTATAAAAGAAAATTGTGTATAAAACCAAATATGCCTCAATGAAAGGAGATTGAGACGAAGTCCTTAAAAAGATCATTTCTAAAATAAAATAGATCTATTATGTGTATTCACTATAGGTACACATAAAGAACGTAAAAATACCAAATAGGACATAATAATATCATGACATAATTTGAAAGTAGGAGATTAACCCAAAGAATGGAAGTTGGGTTAAGAAATTCCCTTACCTCGTGTCCGACTTGACTCAACCGTTCTTTAACCTCATGAATAATAAACTAGAGTTAATATCTACCTTATTAAGAACCATTTTCAATTTCATTATCCTTTTTATATCACTTATTACAATGTTATGAACATTATGTAATTATTTAAGTTAATAACGGTCGTTTTGTCGATCTTTGGTACTTGAGTCAACAATAAACTTCTTATAATTATAAGTTGTTCATGTGGTGAAATATCCATTATATCCAGAATTATATTCATGATGTAGTTATCATATATAACATATATATTCAGTACATACATGCATTTATAATATTACATAACATTTAGAGGTAAGAAATGAAATGCACCGTTCATGGAGACGGTAAGCCGTACGTACGCATGAACGCTACTTTCATTTATATTTCATATTTAATGGAATGATGTTATAATTGTATAAAGTTATAATATAATTACAGTATAATATAATTTATAATACCATTTACTCCATCCTTTATACATCCCACTTATGGCATTAACGATTCAAATCACTTTGAGGGGGCGGTAGTCTGCACTTCCTAAAATGAAATTATCGCGTTTACCCATAATGGAAATCATAAAGTATGCCATAAATGAGAAATACAGAAGAATAAGGAAAACATAAACATATTATATATCATATAAAAATATAGTTACATCTTAATGGCCACCTTTGAAGGTGTTATATGAGTGTTGAACAATCATCGTCTCGTGAGGCAGAAATCCGCCATCCACAGAAACAGTATGTTCTTTAACCATTAGATGTAGGTGTGTGTAAGTGTAGCTCGAATCCTTCTTATAACAACATACTAGTATATTGAGGATACTTTTTTTGTTACAAAATAAATGAATAAAAAGTGTTTAGGGTGTTGGAGAAGAAAAATAAAACAAAACAACATTAGATAAGACATTACCTTAAAATTGGGTAACTCTTTTGATTTGAGCAAAAGGCTTCCTTGGGAAGAATTCTGCCCAAAGTGAGGATTCCAGGAGTAAGGGAGGGAAGTTGGGAGAGTATTTGGGCAGAGGTTGGCTGAGCCAAATGGATTGAAAGTGTGAATGAGGTGGTAGAGGTGGGGGCCTTTTATAAGAGGAGAGGAGGGGCACTCTTGGAAAGTAAGAAAATTTTACATTATTATACAATGCTTTTCGGATTCTAAAGGTACCACACTTATATAATTCGAGGCTAAGGTGATAAGGGTTCTAAATCTACCCATCCAATAGTCTTTGGACAAGTGTAAGCCTTGTATTTTACATTATCTTTTCATTTTATTAAAATCGTTAATTAATGAGGTAATCGCTGCATCATCATGGTGTCATAAATAATTTAATTTATTTAATGTCTAAAAATTATAAAAAAAATTATCATGATGTAGGAAATATTTTTAGATTTCCAATGAATATTTATGGTCAAAAATATGACTTGTATAACCCCATTTAAAAATTGTTTTAGTAAAATAACTCATGTTTGTGACATTTTTTTACTTTAACATTAAATAAAAGGTATTTATGTCATTTTCCAACTAAAGTGGTTTCATGGGGTCCCCGAGTTGACCCATGGATTTTCTTGGTCGGCCATGGAACATCCAATGAGGGTAGGACAAGTGTTAATCTCATCTCATATTATTAAAACATTATTTTTACCTTAAACTACACTAATTACCTCTAATTGTGATTAAAAACTTAAAAGTTACTATTCACCAAAAAATTATTTTAATCTCATTGAACCACATTTTACTTCTTAATGACAACCATGTATGTCGGATTTTTGAAATTCAAAACACAGATGTGGTAAAATTTCATTTAAACGAAAAATCAGTTTTTATAAATACCACTTAGTGGTTTCACTATTCATCAAAAATTGAAGTTTTTCAGAAAAATCCCAAAAATTCACCCTAAGCTATATTTGATATTCCAATTTCAAAAATGATGTCTATTTTACAAAATTCCAAACATATAAGTTGCATTAATTAATTTTATAATTAATTCCCGTTGTCACAACAAATAGCGTGTTTTTAAGAAACAATTTATATCAAAAGATTGACAATTGTTCATGCCCAATTTCAAAGTGACATTAAGTCTAATGAACACCATTGGATAAAATGGTAAAAATATATTCTAATTATACTTTAAAACCACTCAATATTATAACTTATCATTATAAATTATTTTGATTAAAAAAGTTGTTTTAAGTATTTTTCACTATTCATAAAAAATTGGAAGTTCTCAGAAAATTACAAAAAATTCAACATAAGCTAATTTCAATATTAGGAATACAAAAATTAATTCCATTTTGAAATATAAAATTTCTATAATATTAAAAATTGGTTATTACTATTCATAACGGCTACTTTGATTAGTTGCGGTGTGTTAGAACTCGAAGTTGCGTACAATGCAAGCTATTGCATTATTGAATGAGAAGCGTATCCTAGAAGCTCGGGGTGTTACAGTCTCCCCTCCTTCAATAAATTACGTCCTCGCAATTTGAAATTTTTCTTGGAAAATAAGAGGTTGAAAATAGAAAATACCTTTGTAGAAAACCCACATCAGAAATAAGGTTAATAAAAATATAATTTTAAAAGAAAGAAAGATAAGTACAAAGGTCACCAGAGATATCCCATACTAGGATTCTATGAAAATATGGATATGGAAGAAAAACAAGCCATCAAGGTCTGATGGAGAGTTGTAGAAAAATGGATTAGGAGAAAGTTAACAATAATAAAATCACAAACTTGTGATTGGTTAAACGGTCATTGAATCCCCAGTTGGAAAAGTTAACCGGCAACATTTTTGTTTTAAGTTACCTTTTATAAAGTTAAAGAATTTATTTAGGAGATTTACTAAGAACATAAGGGAATATACATACTTGTCATGTAGACTTTCATTCTTTAATAAATTTTTAACAAAAATCCATCTTTCACTCTAAAAGGTAATAGAACTCAAAAATATTCTATTTATCCTAATTGTATAAGGTTCCAAATTTTAACACATACCATTTAGATTAGAAAAACTATTTTGTAATAACCAGGGACTTCACGTAGTCTAGTGGTAGGTGATTAATCCCAATCGCACTATGGTTGTGGGTTCGATTCCCATAGCTTTGTCCGACGCGATGGGTTGTCACTCGGTCTGCGTGTTGTCCTTTTTATAAATATCAAAAAATAACCTTAACAATAGTATCCAATGTAAAATATAATCCATTCCAACCTTTATAGTTATCCAAAATACTTCTGTCCAACTCACAGTCCAGATTTTATGAGGAAGGTAAACATAATGAAGCTCCTTTTTTCTGCGTAACAACATGTGAACACCTTCATCATGTATTCTTTTAAAACACTGCAACATATTGTATTACCATAAATCCTTATTGATTACATTCATGATCCCTTATTCCTTATAGAAAACTAGATATACTCCTTCTATCCAAAAATGTATACAAATCATTAATCAGTTTCAAGGATGTTAAGAATATCCAACATAATTTATCCGAATCAATCATGTCTTATTCCAAAATCACTATCTCAGTATCAGAACCATATTATGGTTTATCTTTCTCTAAACCATATATTTTCCAAAATTTAACCTACTGTGGAGTCACTTTTCTTGGTTCCACACAATCTCAAGTCCTAGATGAAATAGTACTGCAGTACAATCCTTATATACTCCATAATTATTATAACCAGTACATCATTGATACAACACTCAAATTACAAAATTCTTTAATAACAACATAAGAACTCTAATCATTCCTCCTCATCTGTGGTAGTATCATAACATGATTATTATCCAATAACATCATTTGGGGCATACTCTAATGATTTGAACATTGGTTTGCGTAGTGTCACCACTCCTTGCAGATGAAGCATTGTACATTTGAAAACTTTTTCTTACCCTTGCAGTCACGCACTTGGTGTCCTTTTTCTCCACACTTATAACAAACTCCCATTCCCTTCAGGAAAATTCCAAGGTGTTTCTTCCCACAGTTATCACATATTGGAAAATTCTTCTTTTCCCTCGTCCCTTTATCCATTATTCTCTCTTCCATCTTTTCTTCTCTTTCATCCCTTCAAATCCATAAGACTCAGAGAATTCTCTACTTATCTTATTAACACATGATACTATTTCTTAATATGTTGATAACACATGGGAGAATATTTCTCTTCTAAATTTTGAATTAATACAATGAAAGATATGATCCTTCTTACTCTTTGGATCATACGTATTGATGGAGTTCACATTCCTTCTACTGGGCGCCATTTCTATACAATTCCATAAACTATGTTAGTTTATGAATCGAAATACATAATTCCATACTTATAAAATACTTAACATAAATTGAACTATTTATGGATATAATCCATAATCATATAAAGGTTTTCTTTGAGGAATTATATACTCATAACCGTTCATAGTGGTTTGTAAAGAAAACGAGAATTATCCAAAGCATATCCCCCGGGAGTGTCGTAACTAAGAGTACAGCAAGGCCCGTTGTCGTGCACCAGTTCCCGTTCGAGTCTAGCTCAAAGCGGTGTTTTTGGGTTTTACCCCTAAGTACATCTGTGTCAAAGCCTCCTCTACCTGCTCGTATCCAGACAGGTATGTATTGCTCGGAAAACTCACAAAATCTCTACAATAACAAAATTCTAGGAAGTTCTTCTATACTAATCCTCAAAGTCTATCTTTGGGCTATGTGCTCTAATCAGAGTTTATCTAAATCTAGCTTCCAAGGTTAGTACTAAACTGCCTCTGATACCAACTGTAACGCCCCGACCCCAGTTACCCGGAGTCGGTGCATTAGTTTGTAACATTGGCATGATCACAAAAGATCAAGTCTCGAAAGACCGATTAGTTTAGTAGCCTTGGAAACACTAGATACATTCATAAGTCTTACATTACATCATAAAGTGAAAAACTAATAACAAAGTCTTCATAGTCCACACTCATATCCTCTTCTGACTATCCCTGCAGGTCATTCCTAAAATACTTCTTCACATCCTGGAAAATACTAAAACATTGAAAGGGGTGAGCTCAGATGCTCAGTAAGGATAACAATATAGCGGAAGCTTTCATCAATAAACATAAACATTTAAGGCAATGTATAACTAAAACAAAAGCCTTTTAAACATGAACTTCAACATAATATGGCAAAAGTAAAATGAGATAATGTCATTCACTTCTTCACATGGATATTCTACTGGTCGAATAATCACATGCAATATCAATAACCACTTTCATAATGATGGAATGCATAATGCCAGACTATCATAACCACGTAGCCAAGGCCTCATGCCAAGACCACAAATAAGATTTTGTCAAGGCCTTGTACCAAGACACTAGTTTGTCTCATGAGACCTGCCGATGCATCGAGGAGCTATAGCGGGCTCCACCCGTCACTTACTAATTCCAATGCATTCCTCATATGAATGGGTTTAAACATATCATAAACCATAACATAATCGTATCACATAAAACATGCATAAAGGAAACATAACATTTCCACATTTCAATCACAAGATTTCAATACAACACATTGATATAATAAAAATGCTTTCAAAACCATTTTCAATACCAAAATAAAAGAATGTTAAAACTTTGTATTTATTTTTCATTAAAAAAAAGTGATGGCTTGTAGTGGAAGCCGAAACTCAAATAATGGTCACGGTGGTGGAGAAGTCATTGTCGCCGCATATGTACGGAAAGCAAAACATTCCCTTTTTGTCGTTTAGTAAAACGCTTCATATAAAAAAGATTCCTTTTGAATAAACGTAAAAGTCAAGTGGTTTATACACTGTATAAAAGAAAATTGTGTATAAAACCAAATATGCCTCAATGAAAGGAGATTGAGACGAAGTCCTTAAAAAGATCTTTTATAAAATAAAATAGATCTATTATTTTTATTCACTATAGGTACACATAAAGAACGTAAAAATACAAAATAGTACATAATAATATCATGACATAATTTGAGAGTAGGAGATTAACCCAAAGAATAGAAGTTGGGTTAAGAAATTCCCTTACCTCGTGTCTGACTTGACTCAACCGTTCTTTAACCTCCTGAATAATAAACTAGAGTTAATATCTACCTTATTAAGAACCATTTTCAATTTCATTATCCTTTTTATATCACTTATTACAATGTTATGAACATTAAGTAATTATTTAAGTTAATAACGATCGTTTTGTCGATCTTTGGTACTTGAGTCAACAATAAACTTCTTATAATTACAAGTTGTTCATGTGGTGAAATATCCATTATATCCAGAATTATATTCATGATTTATTTATCATATATAACATATATATTCAGTATATACATGCATTTATTATATTACATAACATTTAGAGGTAAGAAATGAAATGCACCGTTCATGGAGACGGTAAGCCGTACGTACGCATGAACGCTACTTTCATTTCTATTTCGTATTTAATGGAATGATGTTATAATTGTATAAAGTTATAATATAATTCCAGTATAATATAATGTATAATACCATTTACTCCATCCTTTATACATCCCACTTATGGCATTAACGATTCAAATCACTTTGAGGGGGCGGTAGTCCGCACTTCCTAAAATGAAATTATCGCGTTTACCCATAATGGAAATCATAAAGTATGCCATAAATGAGAAATACAGAAGAATAAGGAAAACATTAACATATTATATATCATATATAAATATAGTGACATCTTAATGGCCACCTTTGAAGGTGTTATATGAGTGTTGAACAATCATCGTCTCGTGAGGCAGAAATCTGTCATCCACAGAAACAGTATGTTCTTTAACAATTAGATGTAGGTGTGTGTAAGTGTAGCTCGAATACTTCTTATAAAAAAATCCTAGTATATTGAGGATACTGTTGTTGTTACAAAATAAATGAATATAAAGTGTTTAGGGGGTTGGAGAAGAAAAATAAAACAAACCAACATTAGAGAAGACATTACCTTAAAATTGGGTAACTCTTTTGATTTGAGCCAAAGGCTTCCTTGGGAAGAATTCTGCCCAAAGTGAGGATTATAGGAGTAAGGGAGGGAAGTTGGGAGAGTATTTGGGCAGATTTTGGCCGATCCAAATGGCTTGAAAGTGTGAATGAGGTGGTAGAGGTGGGGGCCTTTTATAAGAGGAGAGGAGGGGCACTCTTTGAAAGTAAGAAAATTTTACATTATTATACAATTCTTTTCCGATTATAAAGGTACCACACTTATATAATTCGAGGATAAGGTGATAAGGGTTCGAAATATACCCATCCAATAGTCTTTGGACAAGTTTAAGCCTTGTATTTTACTTTATCTTTTCATTTTATTAAAATCGTTAATTAATGAGGTAATCGCTGCATCATCATGGTGTCATAAATAATTTAATTTATTTAATGTCTAAAAATTATAAAAAAATTATCATGATGTAGGAAATATTTTTATCTTTCCAATAAATATTTATGGTCAAAAATATGACTTGTATAACCCCTTTTAAAAATTTTTTTAGTAAAATAACTCATGTTTGTGACATTTTTTTACTTTAACATTAAATAAAAGGTATTTATGTCATTTTCCAACTAAAGTGGCTCCATGGGGTCCCCAAGTTGACCCATGGATTGTATTGGTCGGCCATGGCACATCCAATGAGGGTAGGACATGTGTCAAGCTCATCTCATATTATTAAAACATTATTTTTACCTTAAACTACACTAATTACCTCTAATCGCGATTAAGAACTTAAAAGTTACTATTCACCAAAAAATTATTTTAATCTCATTGAACCACATTTTACTTCTTAATGACAACCATGTATGTTGGATTTTTGAAATTCAAAACACAGAAGTGGTAAAATTTCATTTAAACGAAAAATCAGTTTTTATAAATACGACTTAGTGGTTTCACTATTCATCAAAAATTGAAGTTTTTCAGAAAAATCCCAAAAATTCACCCTAAGATATATTTGATATTCTGATTTCAAAAATGATGTCTATTTTACAAAATTCCAAACATATAAGTTGCATTAATTAATTTTATAATTAATTCCCGCTGTCACAACAAATAGCGTGTTTTTAAGAAACAATTTATATCAAAAGATTGACAATTGTTCATGCCCAATTTCAAAGTGACATTAAGTCTAATGAACACCGTTGGATAAAATGGTAAAAATATATTCTAATTATACTTTAAAACTACTCAATATTATAACTTATCACTATAAATTATTTTGATTAAAAAAGTTGTTTTAAGTATTTTTCACTATTCATAAAAATTTGGAAGTTCTCAGAAAATTACAAAAAATTCAACATAGGCTAATTTCAATATTAGGAATACAAAAATGAATTCCATTTTGAAATATAAAATTTCTATAATTTTAAAAAGTGGTTATTACTATTCATAACGGCTACTTTGATTAGTTGCGGTGTGTTAGAACTCGAAGTTGCGTACAATGCAAGATATTGCATTATTGAATGAGAAGCGTATCATAGAAGCTCGGGGTGTTACAACTATACACCTCATGCTGATTAGGGGATCGTATACCCAACAATTCCAGAACCCTACTGAGCACGGACCACCGCATAGGGGATCATATTCCCTATGATGCCACAAACCCTACGAGGTTAACCTGCTAGATAGGGGATCGCCGCCCATGAAGAAGCAGTCATAGCGATACCAAGAACCCGATCTAGGGAAAAGATGCTAGAGGATCTCACTCTAGGCCCACTAGAGGGATGCCACAACTCTAACAGTTTAAACATCCCATCGAGAGGATCACAAACCTATACCAAGGTTGTGATGCCACACGAACCCTCGTGGGAACGAACCAAGGGAGCACCCTCAACCACTGCTGGTCCAAAATGTCGCTAACCTGAGTGACTCGCAACAATGCCACACTGCGCACATCCAAGGCCAAAACCGAGGCCACCATCGCAATCTACGCGGAAAAACACGTAGGATAGGCTACTTACTCGCCCGAAATGGAGCACCGGTGAAAAAGAAACTATTCATTGTAGCTAGCTCGTGCATGGCCCACACAACAATCCTGAAACCCATCGAGCAGACCATACCACGACGATCCCCTCGGAAAAACAAGCAGAATCAACTACTCGCTCGTCCGAAACGGACACCCGGTGAAAAATGTACTATTCATCAAAGCCCGCTCGGGTGGGGCCCATGCCTCGATTCCGAAACTCAACGGAAGGATCGTACCATTGCGATCCTCTCGGAAAAACACACAGGATCGACTATTCATCCGCCAAAATCGGACTCCTGGTGAAAAACCTGTGTTTCTCCGCAAACGCCAAAACCCGGCCTCATGGGTCCCACACCCCGTTCTCAGTCCCAACACCCGGAAACTATCTCAAAAAGTCCGTTGTACCATCAGGGTCTCAACACCACTGGCGGCACGTCATTCGGACACTCCAGAAAAAAGTTACAACGGCCCGAAGTCGTAAAATAATAAAATAATATTATTTTGTACGACGTTTCTAACTCTCGGGCCATGATCCCGAACCCTGAAACCCTCAATCTCACACCAGAGGGTTCTCCTCGTCGTCAGGGTCGCGTTGCCGCAAACGGCACGTGAATCCGACTTCCGGATTGCCAGATACGGAGGTTTAAAGACCCCCGTATAAAAAAAGGGTCGGACCGGCCTCGTCCGGCCGGTCCGGCCGGCTTGGACCAGCCCTCTGACGTGCTCAGCCGGTCCACCGCCGCGCTGGGCGGCCGGCGCCACCGCGCTGGGCGGCCGGCGCCACCGCGCCGGGGCCGCGTCGGCGGACCTTCCGCGGACCGCCGGGGGCACCCCGGAGGTCCGTTTTGCGATCCGGAAGCACCGGTGCGACCCTCGGGGCGTGATCTTCCCTGCAACAACCTCAAAACGAAGCAATTTGCAGCAAAAAAGGGATCGGGGATTAAAATGAAAACTGCCAACCTCGCGGGCGAAACGCCGAAGCTTCGGGTTCATATCGACGCCGGCGATGCCCTGAAGCTAGATCCGCTGACAAACGGCGCAGAAAATGGATGATCGGAGCTCGAATCGGTGAAGAAATGGAGGTCAGAAGGGGGGTTTCACCACCTACGCGTGAGGGAGGAGGGAGGTAAGGAGGAGATATGTTTTTTTAAACAAAAATATCTCCTATCTCCGGCTCCCGACTCGCCTCCGCCCGATGCCCAATGCAAACAAAAGTAAGGTCACCCCTAGGGTAAACGCGTCATTCTGAACGCAATGGAAGACTCATATTTACAATCTGAGAATCCGTTCAGAAGTTATTCGATCCGACGCTCGCACACTAACTTCTCCATTTATTTATGAAAACGCCCCTGGTGGTGTTTCTCACCGCAGGTCCGCGCCCGCAAAGTTTACACCTCGCCTAGGGTAAACGGCACGTTCCGGACGCAACTGTGCCCTCGGATTCCCGATATGAGATACCCTTTAGGAGATATCACACCCCCGCCACGTGCATAGAATAAAAAAAACTTAATATTTTTATAAAATTTATTTCGGCCTAAAACCTGAGTCGCTACATCCTCCCCCCTTAGAACTTTTTGTCCCCGAAAATCCCTAAGCACAAGGAAAGAAAATGGACTCTCAACTGGGTCTCGCACACCAGCGAATTCAACTACAAACGCCTATTCCCAAACACACAAGTCAAAGGGACTCATCCACCACACCTCGATACTATCCGCTTTGGGCGGCACTGACTTTCCCGCACGGTTTTAATCGCATCCCAAAAATGCATCTCGGTGGAGGAAGGATCCCTCTTCCTCATGCATTCGAAGCATACCGAACAACACACACAGGGTCTTTCCACCACCCTGAACAAAACTCAAGCAAGCAACAGAAAAGAAGGGTAACGCTAAATAGTGTCTATCAAACTACTGCAGAAAGTAGAAAAGATACAAGGCGTACCTCTATCCATCAACGGAGCCTCTGGGTCAACAGCATCCAGGGCATGCAGCTGTCCTCGCCCTCGGCCACCAGCTCCCTGAGCTTGGCATGGACCACCTGGGGGTGGGGGTGGTGGCAACTGATACCGCCTACCACCGCCTCCTGCTGCACCAGATCTTTTTCCACGTCCGCCGTCCTACGGACCTCCTTGCTCGAGACGCTGCCTCTGCCAAGGCGTTCCATCGACCGGCTCCCTCTCAGCAGCACATCGGGTCAGACAATCTCTAGCAAGATGTTCCCAACCGTCGCAAGCATAACACTGCCTCTCCTGCGGCTGACCATAACTGTCCTGCGAGCCCTGTGAGCCCTGAGGCTCAGATCCTCCATCCTGGGGTCGTCTCCTGAAACGTCGGCCACGTCCAGACCCCTGAGTCTGTCGTTAGATACTAGATGTCGACGTCTCAGCTCTCACGTTCCCAGCACTAACAGGGGGAATCTGCTCATCCAGAAATCTCTCCACCACCAAAGCTCACTCCAACACTCCAGCATAGGTGGGAAGGCACAAGGAAACCACACCTTCCCGGATGTCCCTGCGTAAACCCTGATCGAAGGTCCGAGCCCTAAAGAACGGGTCTCGAACCATATCCAGGGAGTAGAGCGACAGGTCTGTAAACCTCATTGAGTACTCCGACATAGTCAGGCCCTCTTGCCGAAGCTACAGAAGCTCCTGGATCCACACAGACCTCAGCGTTACCGGATAGAACTCCTCCCTGAAGAGCCACTCAAACTCTGCCCACGTGAGCGTCTCCTCATCATGGGACTGCGTCACCAAACTCCACCATCTCCCAACCTAACCATATCGAAGGCTCACCACTAGGACCACCATCTGATCTGGAGGTGTCCTCACTAGGCGGAAAACTCGAGTGACTGCCTCAAGCCAGTCATCAGCTTCCTAGGGGTCTGGATCACCCCGGAACCTTAGAGGTCGCTGCCTCTGGAACTCGTGCAGCGCACACAGCCTGCGCGCAACCTCATCCTACACTACCGGCACAACCAGTTACTCAACTGGTGGCGGCTCAACTGGCTGACCACCTGGAGGTGCAACCTCAGAACCTGCACCCTACTCCAGAGCCTCAACACGGGGCGGGTCATCAGCACAAACCTACTGTGGAACCCTCACTGGCTGTCGTCGTGGCGGCATCCTGAAATACATTCAAGATGCACAACAGTCAAAGAGTATATCTAGAGAGATGACTCAAGAAGGACAAGGAAAACCCAAAACCCAGTCATATATGATGCATGTACCATTATGTCCCTGCGACCAGTGTATGAATGTCCCGAGTCAAAAGGCAGGTTATCAGAGTCCTGGTGTATGGATACGTCGGCCGCCGCACCAACACTAGAGTCTCTGGCCTGAAAGCCGAACTCGAAACACCTTAACACTGCCGCTATGCAACCCAAACCGAACTCACAGATAGACCAGCTACGCTCTGAGATCCCAAAGGTGGAACCTCCTCTGATACCACTTTGTCACAACCCGACCCAACGGGGCTCGAGCCACAACTCCCCAAGCATGCCTCCAATAGGCCAGGGGCTGGCGACCAGCACCGAGTAGGCTATCACACACATGGGAGGCATTAGCCTAAGGTACATGTACACACGCACCCACAACACCTCCATGAAACAGTGCAGATATATAGAAACTGAAAAGTAAATGAATGCATACAATCTATCCCAAACCAGAGTGCAACAGCAAAATTACAAAATGGAAAAACAGGGCCCACCAAAAGAAAACTACAAAGCACATCCAACCTGCTCTAAAGAAGGGGAATGCTGCCACAAACACCTGCCGAAAATCTCCCTCGGCACAGCTCCAGTAAACACCCCGGTCAACACGCTCACTAAGCACCGCCTGCTCCGGGTCCTCCTGGGACTCCGTCAAAAGGTCTGTGGTCTGCACAAGACAAAAACATGTGCGGGCAAAGCCCGTGCATGGCTGAGTATAAACATACTCAGTAGGCACCCCAAAAACCCAAAACCAAAGGGAGCAAATGAAAGGCAACATTCCGCTCATCCCAGCCAGAGGGAACACAGACGAGAGAGAAACTCCATCTCGTGACCATCCTCGGCTAAACACAACTAGTCAGCTCAGCTCAGGTGTATGCCCATACATACACCTTGAACAATCTAGATATACTCAGATCACGCCACAAAGACACAAGAGGTACCGACCTCGTCACCAGCAACTGTCCACAACCAGGAGAACACGCTCCACGATCACTGTCATCCCAGATGAAACTCATTCGAGAGATGCACTCCATCGGGTTTCTCACAAACCTCTCAGACGCTCACCTGAGAGATCACGCTCGTCGGATAGCATCACTGAGGAAACCTCGCCGAAACAACAGAACCACCAAACTCTTAGGATTGGGGATTGCTCCTAGGGTCCGCTAGGGGATACCAGAACCCACTCCGGTATACAAATATCATAGATAGGGGATCACTCCCAGGGTCCACTGGGGGATACCATGACCCGATCTGGCATACGTAGTTCTCACAGATAGAGGATCACACCCAGGATCTGCTGGGGGATACCACAACCCAATCTGGTGCTAGATAGAAGCACGTCACACAGATAGAGGATCATCACCCATATAAAGGTGGTCATGATGATACTGGAACCCTATATAGTACAACTCGCGATGTAGGGGATCGAACTGACGATGCTGCAACCCTACCGAAACCACGCGCTGAGTAGGGGATTTCATAACCAACGATACCGCAACCCTACTATACACCTCATTCTGAGTAGGGGATCGTATACCCAACAATGCCACAACCCTACTGAGCATGGCCCACAGTATAGGGGATCATATTCCCGATGATTCCACAAAACCTACAGGGTTACCTACTAGATAGGGGATCGCCGCCCGTGAATAAGCGGTCATAGCGATACCAAGAACCCGATCTAGGGAAAAGATGCTAGAGGATCCCGCTCCGGGCCCACCGGAGGGATGCCACAACTCTAACAGTTTAAACATACCATCGAGAGGATCACAAACCTATATGAAGGTTGTGATGCTACGCGAACCCTCGTGGGAACGAACCAAGGGAGTACCCTCAACCACTACTGGTCCAAAATGTCGCTAACCTGAGCGACTCGCAACAATGCCACACTGCGCACATCCAAGGCCAAAACCGAGGCCACCATCGCGATCTACGTGGAAAAACACGCAGGATAGGCTACTTACTCACCTGAAACGAAGCACCGGTGAAAAAGGCACTATTCACCGTAGCTAGCTCGTGTGGGGCCCATACAACGATCCTGAAACCCATCGAGCGGACTATACCACGACGATCCCCTCGAAAAAAAACGGAATTGACTTCTCGTTCGTCCGAAACGGACACCCAGTGAAAAAGGTACTATTCACCGAAACCCGCTCGGGTGGGGCCCACGCCTCGATTCCGAAACTCAATGAAAGGATCGCACCGTTGCGATCCTGTAGGAAAAACACACAGGATCGACTATTTATCCGTCAAAATCGGACTCCTGGTGCGAAAGCTGCGTTTCTCCACAAACGCCAAAACCCAGACTCATAGGGCCCGCACCCCGTTCTCAGTCCCAACACCCGGAAACCATCTCAAAAAGTCCATCGTACCATCAGGGTCTCAACGCCATTGACGTCACGTCATTCGAACACTCCAGGCAAAAGTTACAACGGCCCAAAGTCGTAAAATAATAAAATAATATTATTTTTTACGATGTTTCTAACTCCCGGGCCACGATCCTGAACCCTAAAACCCTCAATCCCACACCTAAGGGTTCGCCTCGTCGTCAGGGTCGCGTCGCCGCAAACAGCACGCGAATCCGACTCCCGGATTGCCAGATACGGGGGTTTAAAGACCCTCGTATAACAAAAGGGCAGGACCGGCCTGGACTGGCCACTGCCGCCGGCCCGCCCTGGCCGGCAGCCCTCCGCCGCGCGGCGCACGGCTCTACCGCGATCCGCCGCTGGCCATCGGGGTCCGCTAGCGCAGGTACCCTGCCGGCGGAACTTCCGCTGACCGCCGGGGGCACCCCGGTGGTCCGTTTTGCAATCCGGAAGCACCGGTGCGACCCTCGGGACGTGATCTTCCCTGAAACGACCTCAAAATGAAGCAATTCGCAGAAAAAAGGGTATTAGGGATTAAAACGCAAACCTCCTACCTCACGGGAGAAACGTCGAAGCTTCGGGTACAGATCGACGCCGGCGACGCCCTGAAGCTAGATCTGCTGACGAACGGCGCAGAAAACGGACGATCGGAGCTTGAATTGGCGAAGAAATGGAGGTCAGGAGGGGGTGTCGCCGCCTGTGTGTGGGGGATGAGGGAGGTAAGGAGGAGATATGTTTTTTTAAACAAAAATATCTCCTATCTCCCGGCTCCCGACTCGCCTCCGCCCGATGCCCAATGCGAACAAAAGTAAGGTCACCCCTAGGGTAAACGCGTCGTTCTGAACACAACGGTGGACTCATATTTACAATCCGAGACTCCATTCAGAAGTTATTCGAGCCAACGCTCACACACTAACTTCTCCATTTATTTATGAAAATGCCCCTGGTGGCGTTTCTCACCGCAGGCCCGCGCCCGCAAAGTTTACACCTCGCCTAGGGTAAACAGAACATTCTGGACGCAACTGTGCCCTCGGATTCCCGATCTGAGATACCGTTTAGAAGATGTCACACCCCCGCCACGTGCATAGTATAAAAAAACTTAATATTTTTATAAAATTTATTCCTGGGCACACCGGACCTCAGAATCGCACGCCGTCTTCGCGCCTAGCTCTGGAATTATTCATAGAAATATTCCAAAGTTTGACAAGGCCAAAAACTTGAGTCACTACATATTTATAAATTACATAGAATACCAAGATATGGTACATGAAATGTTAGGAATGTAAAGGGGTTTTTTGGGAATGGGAGTTACTATAATTATGAAATTCACATTTAATATTTTATAACACCCCCTTGAATGACATAATTATGTGGTATCTTATATAACCACCACTTAAAAACCCTATGGGAAAAATAATTGAAGCCAATGTAGTTGAATTCCATGCTATGATGCATCATTAAAAACCTTTATAGGAAAAAACAGTGGTGAAAGACTTGGTGAAGAGAAAAATAGTGCAGTGTTCCCAACTCCGCTGGATTATATCATCTAATTGTGGATTTAAGATGCCAATTAATATCTTTGAGACATTGGAGAAAGTTCTAAAGTTTTAATGAATGGTCTTAGTGAAAATTATAACTCATGGGGAGGGGGAAAAGATTCCATTAATTAAAAATATCCATGATAATTTATAACATTCTTTTGAATATATGTTATGTTGTAAGATTTCGACATTAAAAACCTCATCAGGGAAGAACCCTTCGGGGGAAACCCTTATTTAAGGAAAACAGTACAATATCCTCAGGTATCTATAGTGTTGTCTCAATAAAAACTATAACATGAAAATACAATGTTAAGAAAATGACAAATGGATAAAGAGTAGCATAGTTACATCCACCTATTATAATGGTCACCACTACATCATTTATCTCATTTAATGTTCATGATAAAAACATAACAAAAACATTTGGTTTTTAATTTTATAATAATAATAATTTATACCCTTTCGATTTTAATGAATAGAGAAAAATATTACTTTACATAATAATAAAATTTACTATTATTCTCAAGGTACACATGAACATGTACATGTATATCCTTTGGGGACAAATAAAATTTGAATTTATTTTTAATCCTTCTAGGATATATAATTTTTTTATCAACCCATCATTTATTAAATATATCACTCTTTGAGGAACCATATTTAAATATTCATTATGGGTAAAATCATTAAAGAATTTAATATTTCATCATCAGTATGATTCATTCAAAAATAGATGGATATTCTTTGGAATTATATCATCAAATATCCCAATGATATTTTAAATTGTTTAGGAGTTTTGATGTTATACAAAAGATATTTATTAATGAATAAAGTCAATTCATACAAACCATGTGTTGAAATAATCAATTTTTTCATTATTCCTTATAATGATATATCTTAATATTGATACATTAAATATGTTTCAAAAATTTTGAACAATTCATAGTTTCATAGTTATCCTATAGATAAACAATTAAAACATTAGGTTTACATAATCCAAATATCAAAATTTATATGGAAATATTTCATACTATAAGATCATCGATATTCCATTATCTTGGTAGTTTGAATAATCATTCCGAAACATTTTATGTCGAAAATATCATAAGTTTGATTAATAATTTTGACTATTTGTTGTGATTTCAGCATCTATCAAAATCCATTTTCATCGAGTTATTATTAATGAATTAAAAATTCAAATATATTATCAACAATATTGATTAAGATCACATAATTGTTTTTTATGAGTATCACCTTATGAAAATTATCTAAACAGATATAATTTTTTCTATATAATCATTTTCCACTTTTATGGAAAATATATTTATTTGGTTCTACTCATGATAAATAATGATTTTATATAATCTGTTCAACCACAATTCTTGTGTGTATAATTATACTACTGATTCTTAACACATCACATTCATGCAAGTGTTGAGATAGTCCTATAAATGGTTATATGGGACCATTTTGTATATAGTATATGAATCTTAATAGTTATTTTAATCCACTGGCATAGAATTAAATGCATACTCACCAGTATCTAATAACACACATGAAAATTTATTAGATTAAAATTTCATATAGTATTAGAATGGATCACATAGTAGTTAGGAACTCCCAAATATACTTCATAACATCTTTATCATAAATATATAGGAAATTTACTTCCAAAATAGCTACATGTGATATAAATAATTTACCTCAATAATAGGTACCTTAATAATCAATAACTTAAGGTAACTTATTATACAAGGTGGGGGCATTCATAATAACCTCATGAGATTAAATTCATTGATAATTTAATATACATGCATCTACTAAATTTATTCATGATTCTCATTTGATAGATGTCTACTATGTTATCTAAAAATTGATTCACATGTATAGTTTAATTAATATAGTTCATTATAATTGAACATTGATTAACTAAACCATAATGTCATATATTTAAAGTGTTGAGATCACTAAAATTATGTTTTACTATTACTAATTTGATTATACATAACATTATCCTTATAATAACTTTTGAATAATTATTGTCACATATTGAGTTACCTCTTTTATTATTGTCTCCATATGATATTCATTTTCAAGAATATCATAGATATATCTCATCAAGAGAGAATATATAACAAATAATTAAGAATTTTTATTACTATATATTAATATATTCACTCTTTTGAAGCTTTTAATTAATTTTCTCGATCGGTAATTATATTTACATGATTGTATACTAACTCATATATGAGTTATTTTGAAGAATTTAATAAAAATAATATTTACAAAAAAAATCATTGAAATCAATATATATAATATCTTCATAATATCCCATTTTGTGTACTTATAATTGTCATTATAATTTCCTCTTAATTAGGTTGATTAATTCCTAATATAATCATTACAGGTTAGACCAATCACCAATTAGATTATTGTATATTTTGGAACATCAAAAGAAATATATTTTTAAAATAAATCTACATAGGAGCAGTTCCCCCAATGAATTTTATTTCTTGTGAACATGGTAGTGAGAAGTAAGGTGTAAGAGTATTTTGGGTCTAAAAGAGAAACCCCATATCCAATTATAATCCATAGATTAACAACATACACTTTATCAAATGAAGGAGAAATCATTTGATCAAATTTTATAAACTCTAAAATATTGATTACAAATGTCTATGAATGAGTCACAAAAATAAAATTATTTATTAATAATTTCATTATCTTTATTGAATTAAATAATTTAATTACATTCATATTTTTGTATGAATTCATTCAATTAATTTTATAATCTATGAATAGTAATTTATTATTTTTCAATAATGATCATCTTGCATTAATTACTTATTTTATTGAATATGATAATCTGTGTTTTAATCTATTTAGGTAGTAAAATAATTGTTATAAAATATATTGTATTATCAAGGGAATTAAATTTAGTTTATCTCATTTATAAACCATAAGTATAATAAAATCCACATCATGGGATAAAATAGAATGAAATACGTGAGACTATATTGATAATTCATAAGCACATGATGAATAATAATTTATCCTTGATATTGTTGTTATAGGAATAATAATTTATAAACAAATATGTCCATTAATATAATTTTAAAGAATTTCTTTTTTATATCATCATTTAGGGATTCATTATTTTATAAATATTAATAAAATTCATTATAATATTTAAATACTTATTTCCATCAAATAAATTCTAGTGGTTGTTATTTTTATAATAAAATACAACAAAATTATTATTTTTTAAATAATATTCACCATTAACCTGATTTAATATAAAATCATGTATATTTTCATTTACTTAGGGGATAAATAATTTTTTAAAAAAATATTCTCATTCATTTCAGGGAATAGTGTAAACTTATTTGTTTGGGTATAATACTTTTTTTATGAAAATAACATGAATATTTAATTCACCAATTTCATAAAATTAATGGGATCTATATATATAACATATATTTACATTTATCAATCATGAACACTTATATTCCCTTAAAAAAGTATAATAAATAAAATAAAATATAAAAGAAATAAAAAATGAAATAAATAAAAACATTCAAAGTAAATATCATCTCCATCATAAATATTTATATGACGTATTCATGAATGAAATATCCAGGGTGAAAAAACTAATAAGATAAATAAAATTTCATGGTTCATGATATGATCTGCAAACTTCGAATTGACATACAACATATACTATATAATCGTCTTTAATTAGAAATATTTATCTCGGAACACAATAGGTAAATGATGCTCTTCATTCAACCACTTTTGATTTTAATTTTTTCATTTGATGAATGATGTTTGTGTCTTTATTTAACACATCAGTTATTAATGAAACACACTCACATCAGTGAATGGAGTGAAATTTTTCATCTTTGATTCATTATATCTCTTCAGAAGCCCAATATTTTTCCTCCAAAAAATTTTAAGAAAATTATATTTTATTTTCAAATTTAACAAGAGGGGGAAAATAAATGTAACAATATCTTACATATAAAATTAGAATAATCTATTTATGTAGCTCTTAAAATGAGTGTATTCTATGCACACATAAAATAGTATGACAAGATAATAATTTTTAGAGAAATATAAGACATACCTTTTTCGTAAAAAATCATATTACATCAAGGATAAGGATGATATAAGTATAATTACTATCTACAATGTGGAGAATATTTTCATGCTAATAAATTTTTGTGAAATCATTCGATTAATGAGTAAAACCTCTAATATTTATTAATCCTGAAAGTTTAGAACAATTGTAGGAAAACACATTGTTGAAAAAATAAGAGTTGAATTTTTCTTATTCTAATAGGGACAATGAATATAAATATAAATATAAGAGAGATATAGAAAATAGAGAATAGTAGAAAATGAATATCCCAAAAACCATCCACATTCATTATCATTTTCATGTACTTATAGAGTATATAAGAATACAAAATGATGGAATGTGAAAAGTTTGGCACATTATGGGGTTTGATGGGAATGGGAGTTACTATAATTATTACATTAAAATTTAATATTTTATAACACATTATTTATTATTATTTATTTATTATTTATAGTGAGTTTAGGAACTAGGTAGTTCGAGTCCAAAAAAATATTAAATTAAATGAAAATTGTAGAAACTATAAGGGTTTTTATACATATAGTTATGGTTTTCAACCCATGCATCTGATTCCACTGATGGATATCATAATTATGTAGTAATATTATATGAAAGAGAACTATTATCCTCAATCAAAATATTTTATAGAATAACTCTCACATGATTGGCCTCCCTATAGGCATGTGTTAAATTTAGTTATAGGCCCTATACTTCTTTAAATAATCTAATATATAAATACAAAATTATCAAGGGGACATTTTTTGATATGTTCTTCAAGGTCTCAATGGAAAGGGTTGAATCTGATTTAGTACATAGATCATTATATACATTAAAAACGTACTTCATTAAACAAATCTTCTCCCTAAGTTCCCTTTCAAATTCCAATCCATTCTCAATGTAGTTTTGGAATCATCCCTTGAAAAAAACAATTTTTTAAAAAGAAACCTCCACATCTTAAAGGGCCAGGTGTACCAAAATCTCTACCATCAATGCTAACTTTAAACCACCAAGGGATCGGGGGGATTTAGCACATAAACTTCATAATTAATGGTTTTTTAGTCATTATGGGCACTCTAAACACATATAATATTTTAAAATCATAAATTTAATTTTTTTTTCGAACCTATTTGGATTTGAGATGACACTTTTACATCTTTATAATTCAAAACCACACCTTCATATGTGGATGTGGGACAACTTTTAAAGAACATGATATTCATATCCATCTAATTGAAAGACAAAAAAATAGTCCCTAAAATCAGAAATAGGTTATAATCCTTCTCACTGCATTAGGGATTTTAAATAGATCATATTAGATTAAAAAATTGGCTGGAATCAGATAAATCAATGACAAACACTAACTGAATATAGCCCCGTAGAGCTGTCAAAAACTCAAACCAATAAAAAATTTGACCATGATCCTCACTACACACTAGAATAAGTGGAATATTTATGCCATATAAAGTCCATCCCTATTCATTTTACTTTGAATCAACATCACCCTCCAAATTTTCAATAATTGTAGTGTTCTAGTAGGTGTGATGATGTTTATTCAGAATTAAGAAATCCAAGAGGGAACATTGGCATTAATATCACATTTATGTCTTTAGTAATCTCTAATATTTACTATCCATTGGTGTTTAGGGGTCTAAATAAGGATATAATTATCCTAATAGACATACCTATATATCTTGATGATTAGATTTTGGGGTATAATCATATAGATCTCACAGATATCTGGGTCTAGATATGAAATTTAAAATAGTTTCATATTTTTTTCCGTAATGATAGAATCTCATAGAGGAATTCTTATATATACGGTTCCCCCAATATTCATAAAGGATTTCTTACAAACCATAAATTTTTAATAGTTTCTAATATTATTATATGTGTGCTTGACTGTAGGTCAAATAGTTGAATATAGTTAAAAGGAATACTAATTTTTTTTCTTTGATGTGACCGTTTAATTGATAAATTCAAGAATTTCCATCTAAAATATCAAGTGATTCCATGATTATTTTTTAAAAATTTAGTCATTGGATTTCTTTATGTCTTTGATTCCAAGGACAACCACACCAATAGGGTATCTTCACTATTTACAAGAAACATATATCAGTCTCCTCTCATGAAAACATCACATTTATAAAAAATTCTTGGTCATGATTTGGAGGCTCTTGATTAGGATGATGGGACATTTATATATATATAAATCATAAAAAAAAATTGATCTTATCTTATTGTTTACAAAATAGATTATTCCTACTTATGACATACGATTACCTTTCCAACTTTGAATTTTGGATGCAATAATTAGTTATATCTCTTATAGGTATTGTCTCTTAAATTTCCACTAAAAAGGGAACACCATGTTATTCAAAGTGAATGATACCTTTCATCACACCCATAGTTCTTGAAAATATATTTTTTTGAGACTAATATTCCATTACCAAAGATGATAAAAGAATTATTAATATATATGTACTACCCTAACACTAAATCATAGTGGTCCAAAATCATCATAATAGACTTTATTATACTTTCATAGGCCTACACAAATAGGAAGATATATTAATTATATAAAATATGAGGGGGAAATAAAAAGTCTTACAACCTTTATTTTACTATTATTTTTAACTTATGAAGTTTCATAAATTCATCTACTTAAATAATCCATATTAATAGAAAAGAGTGGTCTTGAATGTTGTTATCCATATCTTACACCTCTCGAGTTTTGAAAGAATTATATTGAGAATCCATTAATGACTAAAAAGTTCCATGCACTATTAAACATTCTAGAAACCAATTTAACAAATGTATTTTATATCCCATGATTCATTATAATAACCTGGTTCAAACTAAAATTCATTTTTTAAAATGAATTTGAAATGTCAATATTTATAGAAAATTTCACATTCCTCACAATTATCTTCATAATGTTAGTGCACTTGAAAGCATTGAGGAGAAAATTTTGAAATCTTCTCCCATTGACAGAACCAAACCTATTATGAGTGATGAAGTTTCCAACAACTTTCCCCATCCATGATTCCAATATATTTTCCATGATCTTAGGGATAGTGTTTCAAACTAAAAATGGACTAAAATGTTTTATATAAACTATAGTTTCCTTATTTTCAAATAGATAAATTAGGATTTATTTTCCACCTTGTTTTAGTGATGCAGTAATAAATAAATACTTTATTAAATTTTTGAATTTTGAATTCATAATATTGTAATAAACATTATACATTTATTCCTAAAACCATCAAGGCTAGTAACACTATCCCTATTTAAAAATATGAGAGGGAGTCTAACCTCATCTTTATAAGGATCCATTAATAATTACTATTTCTATTATTCATCAATGTAAACTAGGATAGTTTTAATGAGGTTGGGTTTATTTCCAATCCCATAATCACTATAAACCTTTTTTAAGTAATAAACTATGACATTTTCAATGTTATTTTCAGATGTGAGCATCCTATCATCAGTCCAGATATCATTGAATACCATCATATCCTTTTTCTCATTATGTAGGTGATTAATTATCTTGGATTTATTGTCACCATTAAAGATCTATTTTATATTATATTAGTTTATAACCAAACATTCCTTGAGTAATAGAGGACCATCAAACTTGGAAATAATATGATTCTCCTCTCAAGAGGGCATATGTTGGTTTTGATTTCTAGTAGGGTTGTACGTAAGCTAGTTTTAAGTATCATTAATGTCATCATCTTGCCTTCAAAATGATACTATAATACATTCCTTTAGAATTCATTTGATTATCTTTAGTTTCTCAACAAGAATATAAAGGCTTATTCCCCTTATATATAAGTTCCATCCATTTTAGACCATTTCCTTACTTCCAGGTATAGTGATACATGCATTATTAAACTTTAATGGGAGTGGAAAAGACCTTTATAAGACATCTAGATATCAAAAATGATTAAATTATAGTTAGAGTGACATCTCGAGAGAGTGAATACAAAGAATTTAAGAGGAATGATTTGATCACCCACATAGTAGATACATATGTCCAGTTTTCTCACATGTTTACCATTAATGGTGTATGTTCCCTGTATTAACATTCAACCCACAATGGTTACCTTAAAAAAATTTCATTTATCTATTAAAGTAAAGATGAAATTATCCTCTTTCTAATTGAATTTTTACATTATATTATTTTCAATCAATAAAATAGTGTTTAAATCTCCCATGGATGACTAGTTTGTATTCATCTAGTTTGAAATAAAGATAAATTTTTTCTAGATTACACTTATCATTATATAGTGAGTTGAGGCATGCCAGAAGAATATTGTAAAATAATTTTCATTCAAGGAGGTTAAAATGAATACAAGTTGGGAGATTTTGTAATGATATGGAATTTGGATGAAGTTATGCTTCTATAACCTCCATGAAATGATTAGAGACACATTATTTCCTGATGATTCTAGGAAACCACCATGAAATGATTTAGGGGAGGTTTAAACAACCACATAATGTTTAAAAGTATAGTTAAATAATTATTTTGGAATGGTGAATGGTGGAAAGAGGACACCCAATAGGGAATTCATAACATGGGATCATCATTTTCATGATAATAACATAGAATATTTGGACTTAGTGTGATTATATACAAAAGGTGAGTTTGGTGTGTGGCCTGATAAGACATCTAGAGAAATTTTTTGGATGATCTCATAATTGTCTGAAGGTTAGAGATCTTGTTAGACACAAGTTCTTGAGGTAGGATTGAGAGATATGTCAGGAGGCTGTAGGTTGCATTCATTTAAAAAGATATGTTATCACAGAGGATGCGGTGATTAGTACTAGTGAAGGATATTATTGTATAGTGTAATCCCATAGAGAGAAGAATCATTAGGTGGTTGAGAATTAGAGACATTTTCTATCTTTAATTTGATGTATTCTGAGAAGTCATGAGAGATTTTTAATGTTAATGATATGGTGTTATCATGTTGACTAAGGTTTTATAAAATGTAAACAAGTGTAATTTATGTATATAAGGAAATTGTATCAACCATTGAATGATTGATGCATGGGAATTAGTTATAATTCACGGTATAATGAACTTGATGGTTGAAACTGGTGTGTTTTGGGA
This sequence comes from Viscum album, assembly GCA_963277665.1. Classification (NCBI taxonomy): domain Eukaryota; kingdom Viridiplantae; phylum Streptophyta; class Magnoliopsida; order Santalales; family Viscaceae; genus Viscum; species Viscum album. The sequence continues at coordinate 461,968,547 of OY728155.1, read as the reverse complement.
TAGTGAATGTGTCAGTTGTGCTGAGTGTCTTGACTATGGTGAGATTGCATAGGTGATTCCAATATTTTTTTTCCATTAAAAGAATTATAAACTATGTTTTATTCATGATTATTGGGAATAAGAAGATACATTAATTATCATATTGGTCTTTTGGGATTGTTCTGAGAAAAAATAATGGGGTGTGGTCAGGTTGGATAGTATTTTTTAGTGAAATATCAGGGATGAGATCTATTATTTTGTAGAGGTTTGAATTAGATGAGGTTCTCATTTAATCATATTTGTGTTAGCCTATCCATATATATATATATATTGTTTTCAAAAGGTTTAGTGATAGATTGAGAATCAGTGTTTGAGTTTTTTTGGGTTTATATTTGAAATTCTACTATAGGTTCATGGACAGTTCATAACATGGGGAATCATGACTTGATGAGTTTCTATATATGATAAAGTGATTTTTACTATCCATAGGTCACTCTATATCCATGTCCATTACAACCCGACAATTAGTTATGTAATAATAACTTTTAAAGGTTATTAGTGGATTATACCAAAATGTATATGGTTGTTCTGTGATGAGGGTTGTGTGCTAGGATGTCAAGTTATAATTCATAGGGTTTAACCATGAATATTGGTTGGTAGTTATATGTGTTTCATCGTAATGTGGATGGAAATTCTATGATGATGTGTGGTTGAGGCACCCTATATCTATTGGGGAAGGTCCACTATGACATGCCCCAAAGTGCCACACCATAATGTTGCATTGTGTGAGCCATTGGACCTTGATCCTCAAGGTTCTACCATGATATAAATTTTATGTAATTTTTTAATGTTTTAATTAATTAATATAATAAGAATTTGACTTCACTTTGGTATCACTAATGGGGAATCTTTTTTATTCTCACCTCCCATTATCCTCACTTACTTAAGGGATCATTGTATTTTGTGGTATGTTCATTAACTATTCTACTATCGGGAGTCACCACTATTAAGGATAAATGTACTATACAAACTTTTTTTGGGTTTTTCACAATTTTTGTGAGTTTTGACTAAGATATATATTTTCATTATTTTTTATAGTTTCTTGGTTTCATTAGGTTAGAGTTGAATCAACTAAATATTCATCATTGGAAGAAATTTTATAGTACAATATAAGTGGCTCCTAAATATTTTATGGGTTGTATATATATGTGTGTTTTTATGCATCATGTGATTTATGATTGTGGGTAGTTTTGTTTGTGTGACTAAGAATGCAACCAAAATTGGTTTATATTGTTCATGTGAGATGTTCAGTTGTAAAATATTTTTAGTAGTGATGGGATATTCCATGTACATAGTTTTTCATGTGTGATGGATTTGGGTCTTTAATAGTGATTCACCATGTATTTTTCATTTATGATTATTTATATGGGTTACTTGATGTGGTTTCTTGGAAACATGATGGGAGTGACGTGCATGGATATGATTGTGCATGATTATTTATATTATTTGTGGATCTAAGAAGTAAAAAAATCCACTCATCATGGGGATGAGGATGTTGGGGTTGTGTAAACATTTGAAGGGTACCATGATATTGTATTGAACACTAAATGTTTAGTGATATCCCACATAGATGAGTTGCTTAGGGTGGTCATGTTGATAATCAAATAAAAGGATAGATACACTTTTGGTGTCTGTGTTATCTAAAGGGTGATTGTTATGACTAGTTTGGGAGTGAATGATTACTGTTTTATACGATATGTTGAGGATGATGGTTTATAATAGATAAACAAAGTGTTATTTCCATGTGTGTAATAGTTATATAATTTTGTGTCGAGAAGCATAAGAGATGTTTTAGAATGTGGTTGTGATGTCTCATTTACTAGGTGGAAATGGTAACGACTATGTAATTTTTTTCTTTATAAGGTGAGTGGTGATAATTCATTCTCCCACAACTGTGTTAGACTATGGGTAGATTATGAGAACCATGAGTCTAGTATTATATAGTAGATATCTACTTTATTATACCGGTATAATAAATAAGTGATCACATCTTCAAGGATAGATCCGTTTAGTAGTCTTTAAAAACTAGATACATATGAAAAATAGAATATGGGTTAGCTCAAATTCTTAGTAAGGTTTTTGTACATTTGAATATATCATGTGTAAATAAGGCATAATCATTATTACAAGGTAAATAACTAAAAGCACAAACATTTTACTCAATAACTGGAGTAAAAAATGGATCTATTGATAATATAAATTTAATAATATCATGAGTAATAATAATTAAGTTATCAATGATGGAAATAAATAATTCTAGACATCATTATATCATATATCATGATATGTTAATGTCAATACCTTATGATATGACCGTTAAAGTAGATGAGTAAGTATACAACAAAAAACCTTTTAATAAGGCTATCTAACTCATTTATCTCATAAGACATGCCATTTCAATGGGGGGCTATATAATTTTTTATCCCTACTCATCACTACATGTCTAAGGAATTCCTCATATATTGAATGATCAATTTAATTCATAAACAACATTCTTATTGACAAATACTTGTATTGAGTCAAGAATACAAAATATCAGTATTTCCCTAGCCAATCAAATAACATTCATAGTAAAACATTGTATTTATAAATGTTATATAGTTTTGGAAATAACCATATCCATGATATAAATAATATGGATATGTAAGAGGAATTTAATTTCTAATGAAATACAATCTCAATAAATTGAATGTTTCAAGAGAATTTTAATGAACAAAAAAATCGTATGAGATAAAATATGACCATCAATACATTATAAAATTAGATTTTTAATTAAAATAAAGTCATTAAAAGAATTAAAGAAAATAGAATTTAAATATTTTTAATAATCTTTTATTAAAAAAAATATTTTCAAGAACATAGAAAACATATATAAGAACATATTTATCATAAATCAGTTATAGATGTAAGAAAATCCATTAATATAGTATATATTAAAAAGAAACACTAATTTTACCATTTAGTAAAGAATGTATCAAATAAACCTTTTGGAATAAATTATAATTCTTATGTTTAAACCATGTAAAAAAATTTGGATAATATAAAATTTTCTTAATAAATAATTTGAGTAAATAATATCAATTTTTTAAAATAATTAAGAAAAATATGGACTTGGGGAAAAATAAGTCTGTTTAAAAAGAGAAATAATATCGGATTTTATTTTAAACATTTATTTGATTGATTCATGTTTAAAATATAGGAAATATTATAATTAAACATATAAAATATTTAAAAATCCTTATAATAATAAAATAGATTATGTTTATAAATGATAGACTAAAACATTCATTCAATATAAAAATTTAAGAAATCCCAAAAATGAGATTGCAAAATAAATTCTTACCTCTTTGGTAATAATCAAATTTTAACCCATTAAAATATTAAACATTACTTAAAACATTAATAACCATGAATAAATATATATTTTTATTAAATGCATCAACTTTTCAGTATATAGTTCATATAAATAAATTGGTTCATATTACCTAATATATATCAATGTAGTGGAAATTGAGATGAAATCCCCAACAAAGATTTTATCATTGAAGTAAGAATTTATCGATTAAGTTATTTTTTGTAACAAATGTAAATCCAAAAAATAATGGAAATAAAACATAAAAAATTAATATTTAATTTTAAATATGTTTTTTTTCTAACATAGTTAATGTAATTGTGGTATTACACGGTGAATATAAATTGAATTAAGAAACCCCCTACCTCACTCTTCCCCTAAGTTGAACATGCTTTAACATCCAATATAATAAATTTATAATTATTATAATTTCATAAAATAACCATATAAATATTTATAATATCATATATGATTCACTTAAAACACTTTATCATCTATTTATTATCAATCAATCATTATCATTGTTTCAGGTGTTAACTACATAGTTTTTTCATGTATGTTTCATCATAGATGTTTCAATTCATGCGCTTATATTATAGTTCCATCATATAATTAATGGTATTAATTTTATAAACATAATATTTATTAATTAGATAAATTTTTATAATCATTAATATATGGTGTTAATGAAAAACTAATCACATTTCTTCATGTAATTGGTTTTCCAAACTTACGCACAAGCGACATTATCATCTCCCAAAAATATGTATTAAAATAGGTGAGTATTATTTTATCATTTTAGAATTAAAATTATTTCATAAATATTATATTATTTATTTATATACGCACACTTATAAATGATACATCCATTGGAATTCATTAAATACTTTGTTCATGATCAGATAAGATGTTTTTATTTTTTCCAAACTACACCAGCTATAAAGGCATAATAAAGAGGCAGTACAAGATCGAAAATATAGGGAGTGAAGAATGAAATGATGATAACCCTAGATAAAATTTTAGTTCATCAAAATTTAAATTCATTTAATTTTAACTAACTAAAATACAAAAAATTAAATAGTTAAAAGTAAAATGGAATTATAAGAAAGGCAGGAGAGAGAGAAACCAACATAATTGGGTGATTTTTCTAAAAAGAAATATTGAATACACTTGAAAAAAATATTGATTAGAATCATAATAAATTGATTTTATTGATATATGAAAAGGTAAATACCTATAAATCTACCCTAAAAACATAATTCTTCATGCTAATATGAATTAAAATACCTTGATTCTTTAGTATAAGATTATAAAATATAAAGTATAATAAAATCTAGTGGTTGTGAATTAATTTTCTTTATCATGTTCGGTTTCATATTTTACCGAATGAACTTATTAAATGATTTAATCATATATATAAATAAAAGGAGTCACAACAAAATAATAATTGAATTGAATCATTTCTCAGGTGAGAAAATAAATATACCAATTTGGTAAACCCCCATTTCTACTGATTCTACTCTCCCTGATATATTAATTCAATCATCGTTGGTTGATTATCAATAATGAATAAACCCAGAACCATAGGATAGATAATAAAAGAGAAGGAATTTAGATGAAATAAAATAAAAATCAATTATAATTAATCAAATGATAATCTATTGTTACATGATTGAAGAATGAAGGAAAGGAGAATTAAAATCATTCTCTGAAGAACGATCTACCGGTTTAAGCCCTATAAGATTCCTCCTAGAAGTTAAATCCATATTCTTAGAATGAATCCTCAATATATTCGATAGAACCCATATTTTAATCATGGATATCATCCATGGCATTTATCAGATCATAGGTGGAATTAAATGTTCATTTCATTTAAAAATATATATATCATCACTGTATAATAATTCAAAAACCTATATAATGGTCTTACCATCCATGTTTATAGTGTGAAATTTGTTTTATTCCATGAAAACCATGGGAAAACATAATACTTTAGTTTTTTCACTTCATTTCCTATACACGATTCACAACTTGTATAATATACACATCATGTACATGATATATTATGTAAAACAAGTGTTTTTAGTGCTTGAAAATGAATTTTTTCTATGATTATTTAGTTTCAAGAATCTTGAACATCTTCTGATCATCCAAGATAATGTGAAACATTTATTCAATGGGAACCTTTATTTTTTGGATTTATTCATCAATCTTATCATTTGTTAGTATTAAGTGCATTTATATTCATTAATTTACATTTTTTCGTTCATATTTCCTCACATGTTGTTCCTACCACAAGAATACAAAAAAATATTAATATCTGGAATGAATATCTTATTTAATAAATCAGTGTTCAATTAAAATGAATAGAAAAAAACATGAATATATAGAAAAATAGAGATTTCAAATACCCCCATACTTAAATAATTTCTCGTCCACAATCAAAATCTCAACATTAAAACACATAGAATTCATACACCAACAAATGAATTTTCAAATTATTATTCTCATTTAAACAAGTTATAAATAATGATTATAAAGGAATAAAAAATACCCAATAAATAATTCTCAAATCATGCTTCATTTATAATTTTAAAATGAACACATTTCACACTTTTCACTTATAGATTTCAACATTTTGTTAACACCCACTCCATTTTTGATTTAACAAAACATGAATTTTTCCTCTCATTACTCAAGGTAACAGTTTAATTGAGTTATACTTCAACCTCATGTACATGATATTAACTTTATTATTTCATTAAATCTACTTTAAAACAACATAAATACATGTATCACAATTAATCATGAGGTATTTTCAATTATAATCAAATGAGTTAGAGGTTGAGGTTTGGTGGGTATTGAATTTTAAAATAAGTAAGGATAAAAAAGGAGGCCCAAATATAATATATAATAAATTATATTCAAAATATAATCACAAAAAAATGATCCTCACTAAAATATAATGTCACCTCAAAACCACCCAAAGATAAAGTAAAGTCTCATTGATGATACAATCATAATGAAAAATGACCCTATCTTGTTGTTTTTTTCTCTTTTTTTTGAATTTTATACCCTGGATAAATATAACATCCACCACCTAGCCACAAATTATTTTGAGATCATTATTCTGGAAGTGGTGATTTTTGACTGACCTAATAAACAACCTAAAATTATTATTAGTTTTTTAAAATACATGATAGTAATTGTCCTCACATCTAGTACATAACCACATATAATAAAAATCATCGTTATGGTAATAGAGTTTTTTTATTCTCCCATGCCATAACCCATTTTTCTTTTTATTGTGTTTTTAATTTTTTTTTACAATAAGTGGGATAAGAAATGAATTTCAATGAATGTAAATATGAACCATTCCCAAAAACCCCTGGAAACACCATAAAATATCTTCTCAAGATATAGCATCCCATATCAACCTTAAATAACCCCTCCCCCATACTTATTCAATTGAACATGATGGAAAATAAAAATAGTAGTTCACAAAAGGAATATAATTTCTTATAATATGGCACAATACTATCAAGTTCATCCATGTATTCTATAAGCTAAGATGGATAATGCTACAACTGGGTTTTAGAATAAATGAGTCATCAATAAAATGCCTCATTAATTTTGAAAGTGAATTTATTCATTCTTATCTTTGACAAGATATCAATTAAAGTTCTATTAGGTTTACATTCCACAAGTTTCTCTCAAGAAATATTCTCCAAAAAAAATATGACAATGTAAGTCCATAATCCTCTTTGGAATGGTAACAGAATATAATTCAATCGGCATATGGTATGAAAATATTCAATCAATTCACTCAATTCATGCTTCTAGAAATAACCAACAAGAAATCCAATCATATAAGAAATAACTTTTAAGAAATTCCAAATAGATTTAATAATGTGACTCTTAAAATTTTCATTTATTGCTTTATCATTTATGTGCATTATATTTCTAATTATCCTAAATGTTAGAATATTTCTCCTAAGTGTTGATGTATATTAGATTAGAAAATAAAAGAAAAATAATTCTTGAATTTTTGGGAATATCTAATTCATTTTGGTTCATGAAACAATTAATTTCATTTTTTTAAATCATGTGGTGGAAAAATTAGGGATATAAAGATATAAACATGTAAAATAATACTCCCATTCCAGTAAATCTTTCAAATGAGTTGGTTAGGTTCTGTATGACCTCGGTTCACAACATTAGTTTCTCTTTAATGATTTGTGTTTTCTAGAATTCATGAGTTTAGTGAGGTTCAGGATTTTTATTTTTCATCCATATTTTACTTAAGTTTCTTCCTATTTCTTTCATCCATGGGCCTGAAAAATAAAAATAAAAGGTGAATTTTCAGGCCATTTTATGATATAAAATATTTTCCTTAGACATATTATGATATCGACTATAAGTATAGATATTAAAATAAAATAATAAAAAATCTATTTCATAGAAATAAATTTAAAATTATGAGTTTACACACTGTAGCTTCTCTTTTTTATAGTCTTTCATCTCGACGTTTTCCTTTTTATCTAATTAAAACATGATATTAAGCTAACCATGTCAATTTTTCCTACATATGGGTTTATTATGCATCTATGGGACTCTTTTTATTCCTCCTCCAATGGTTCTTATTTAATGGTGGTTGAATTAAATTTGAGGAAAAATATATTTAAAATGATATAAAATTAAAATATGACAAGATTCTATATTTTGTTTCCTTTACCATTTCTTCTTTATATTCTATTTCAATTATTGGAGGTTATTTTTCCAATTATTTCCCCAGATTTGATTTTTTTCATAGAATAAGAATTATTCTTCCCTCTCCTATATTTAATTCAAGAGATCATTCATGGTCCTTTATTTTCCTTTTTGTATGTTTTTTTGGGATTCCAATTATCCATCCTCTTTTAGAATAATAGATAGGTCAACACATTTTTGCATGTTTTCCAATTACTTTTCCTTTTTGTATTCCTCATATTTTATGGATTGCACCACTTAGACCTCCTAATAATAATATTCTTCCACCATTCCCTTAAAAATTTTCCACCTTATTTCATTCTTCTTCTTATCACAGTCTCAAAAGTTATTATATTTATTCATCTTTGAATTTTTTATGTGTATAATTGATGCGTCAAGTTCATATTTTTCATCTTAATCCTTAGTTTCATCAATAAGAGATATCTTAGTATGCCCCAAAAATTATTTCATAATATTTTCATCATTCTTTTGGTCATTTGTTTCTTTAAGGGAATTAACATTCTCCACTTCTTAATATTATTCAAGTTCAAACCACTTAATATATGAATTGGAAATTAATGGTAGTTATTCACAAGGGAATTTAAATTTTAAATAATTTGAGAATGATAATTAGTAAATTATATATGTTCTTTGAGTTGTGCATCATTTTCATCCATCATATTTTATAATACTATAATGTAAAATATGATAAATCTAGTAACCTTGTCTTATAAGATATTCTCATCATATTGTTGGAAGGAATGGTCTTATTAAATTTATTTTTCTTTATTTGTGTCAAAAACATAAAATTACTCCTTCTGATCTTATTATTATTCAAACTAACCTATATCTGCATTAAAAAATATTAGTATGTTGTAAATAAGATAATTTAAATAAAAAATTATATGTGACAGTTGAGTTGTTAACTCTCTATGTTCACTGAGCTTGACCTTGTTATAATCAATCCTTTTTTCTATAACCTCAACGTACTACATGAGAAATTTGATATTTCTATCTTCTAATTACTGCTTTTTCCTGAATCTATCATGGTTTTTTTGAAAAAAATTTTCTCCTCTGTATGGTTGAAATATGGTTTCATTCATTTTTTGCTGTTGGGATTCATCATATTCATAAGAATGAAAATCATCCGAGATAGATTCTTGATACGGTCGCCATTTTAAATTTAGTGATTCCCATGTGGTCAGATACTCCTAGAATACCTTTTAATCTAGTTAATTGGAATAATAATGAATCATATGAAAACTCATCTTTTTCACCACTAGAAACTATGAAAATAATAATATAAAAATAAAAAATTAAAGAAAAAACAAAAACCTAACCTAAAATCTATAAACAGAAGTGAGATATGAAAGGTCTCTAACCCAAGAAATCATTCACTAGTCATTTAATGTAATTTCAAACTCCCCCATAATAGTGAAAAAATTTAATGTGTCTAGATTAAATCATTAAATATTTTTTTGATGATAAAATCAGATATTTATATTTTTCCCAAAATACACTTGCTACAAAGGCGTAGAAAAAAGGAAGGTGTAGAAACCATAGAGAGAAGGGAACACAATGATGATAAATATCGATTAAAGTCCATGTCATCATAATTTCAATTTTTTATTTAATATAATTAAATTAAAAAAATTAAATTATTAAAATACAGATAGAAAGACTTGAAATCTGTAAGAGAGAGAAACTAGCTTTCATAGGTGATTGAGCTAAAATGAAATTTTGACTGCACTTGGAAAACAAAAACAATCATGGGTTTTTAAATCAATCAATTTTATCGATATAATAACTGGTAAATACCAATAAATAATTTCTAGAAACATAATTATTAATCTCAAGATGAATTAAAATACCATGATTCTTTAGGATTGGACTACAAATGAAAATGAATAATAAAATCCAGTGGTTATGAATTAATTACGTTTATGATGTTAGGTTTTATATGAAATTAAATGAACTTGGCCTATGTTTTAAGTATATATATGAATATAATTGGTCATAACCCAATACCAATTGAATATAAGAATTTTTATGTGAATAAAGAAATAACAATCTTTACTATACACCCGTTTTAACTGATTCTTCTCACCCCTATGTATATAGATGATCATCATTGATGAGAACCAATAAAGCATAAACCCAAAAACATAGGAGAGATAATAGAAGAAAAGTAATGATAAATAAATAAAATCAATGTAACTAGAATTAAAATAATGATAATCCAATGTTACATTAAATAATAATAAAGTAAATTAGAAAGAAAAACTTACTACGAAGAACAATCTGAAGGTCAGAACCCTGACGACAGCCTCTCGGTGCTCGAATCTATATTCTTAAATGAATCATCAATATCATGGCTGGAACACATATTCATAATACATTATATCATCCTGGGTCTTATTTAGGACATAAATTTAATAAAATGGTTGTTAGAGGTCAAAATAATATACTCATCGCATGATATATTAAAAACCATTATCATTGTATATATGGCCATGTTCATAGTGTAAAATAGGTTTCATGCCATGAAAACCATTATAATCATTAAAATTTAACGTTTTCCACATAACTTCCTAGATATTTTTCATTTAATTTTTAATTTACATGTCATGTACATGATACACGATGAGAAAATGTGTTTTCATCACCAAAAATCTAATTTTTTTCTCTTATTCTCTAGTTATGATCCTCTTGAACATATTATGATCATCTAAAACCATTTTATACCTTCTATTAGTATGAATATTACTCCATTTTTATTAATTTATAAATCTTGGCTTTATCCTCAACTTTAGTTTTTGTATTGAGTTGACTAGACATGCCATTATGTTCCTTGATTTCCATGTTTTCCTTTAAAATACTTCACGTGTCAATCTTAGTATAAAAATATAATAAATTAATTAATATCATGTAGGAGTATAATTTTAAATTATTCAATATTCAATTTAAATTCATATAATAACACATGAATATATAGATACAAAATTGTGACATTAATAAACCATCCATATGAGGAGGTGATGGAAAATTAATTACATTAGTTTCTATAGTGGTATTCTATTGTATATATGAATGACAGTTTTGTTTCCCATTCAATGAATAAGTAGATTGATTAAGGTTAAGAAATAAACTTAATTATATATAATTTTATATGATTTTATGATTACATTATAACTTAATGTTTTGAATAGTTTTCAAGGAGGTAGAAGAAGAAATAATATTAAAACATTCGTTTAAAAACTATACCTCTCTATCGGAAACCACCTATGGTTTACCACATAATCCTTATATGGTTGGTATTATTTTCATAATAAAACTTCTATTATGTGGGTACATATATTATAAATTTATTTTTGTAGGTATTGGCTGATATAAATAGATCTTTAAGGGTGACATGGAGAGAAGAGTGGGTGTCCTTTTATAGGTGAGGGAGAGGACATACAAGGTATTTTCAAAAATATTTTAATATTATTAAATAATTTTCATGGAAATATTTCCCATAAACAATTAAAATTACTGAATAAGGTGATAATTGTGCAAATAAAATCATAAAAAGTTTATTTTTTAAGGTCATTTTAACAATCATCACTTTAATTTAATCCACATGTAAACATATTTTAACATTAACTATGGTAAACAAATTACTATTTTGACTATTCATTATAAATAAATATTTTGTCATGACCTGTCCCTCGGGGCCCATTCTGTGACTACCCCAAGCCTGCCTTCCATAGGCCAGGGGCTGGTGACTAGTACCGGAAAGGAGTATCCCCAAAACGGGAAGGCATTGACTTTTTAACCTGAATAGACATGAAGTCCAAGAACACAACAAGAAACAACCATGAAATAAACTGATGTAGTAAAAGTGTGTAGAAATTAAAGGGGCTAAAATACAAGCCCAACTATAAATTATATGTACACTGGAAAAGTAAAATACATCTAAAAAGTAAAAAAAAACTCCTAGATCATCCACCGAGGGTCCTACCTGAAGGGTAGGTACAGCTCATGATCAGTATTCCCAACATCACATCATGCCAAATAATCCACCTTTGAGTACAGTCCAGTCCTGGCTCCCTCATCCTCGATCAACAGTTTTTCATCTATAGAAGACACAACAAGGTGTGGGCGTAGCCCGTGGAGGGGTGAGTATAACGATACTCAGTAGGGACCCTGAGACCCCTGTAGGTATCCTAGAGTTCCACAAAGGAAAAACCACAAAGAATTACATTAACTCTATATAAATATATTATCATACATATACCTAAGTTATCAATATATACTCATCACATACATGAGGGAAGAATACCACAAAGGTAACACCACGAAGGTAGAAATACCACACAGGTAACACCACGAAGCTAGAAGTAGCACACAAGTAACAACACAAAGACAACACCACAAAGGTAGAAGTACCACACAGGTATCACCATGAAGATAGTATTACCACACATGTAACACCATGAAGACAACACCGTGAAGGTATAGGTACCACACAGGTAACACCATGAAGCAAGAAGTACTACACAGGTAACACCATGAAGACAACACCACGAAGGTAGAAGTACCACATAGGTAACACAATGAAGCTTGAAGTACCACACAGGTAACACCATGAAGATAATAATGGAAGGTAGAAGACTCAACTCACACTCAGGTATAACTTAAGTATAGAAGTACATATGATTGTAAGCTATATCATCTTATTCTGTTATGATCACTACTCTTGACCCACACTGGATCGATAGGTAATAACCCCCACTAACCCACATAGGATCTAACCCACATAGGATCAGTATGCACTGACCCACACAGGATCGTTGAGCGCTGACCCACACATGATCTGATATATGCTGACCCACACAGGATTGATAGATACTGACCCACTTAGGATCTTTGTTATTTCTTCACGTTACAGCCAACCATAGGATTCCTCACACATGGTGCGCTCGAGTTCCATAGAATCTAACCCACAAGATATCTATCATACCTAAAACACCACTAAGATCCCCAAAGTGGTAACCCAAAGGACCGTCATGTCGTAAGGGTTCCAATGTGATAGACGGTGCGTCAATCGGACGCCTGGTCTGTGAGTTATAAGCGTTTTAATTCTGAGGGTCCGGTTGAATTCGGGTTTGATCCTACCTGGCCATACTCCAACTTTCTCTAAAACTCATGTGGAGTATATAAAAATTACCATCTTGATCCAAGGATCCCAAATCCACAGACGGTTCATCAAATATACTTTCGGTTCTCTATATATGGCTCATTAAGTGTTTCTGGGTCTGGTCGGGCCTGGGTCCGGTCTGACTCGGTTGGACTGAGCCAGCCCTATCTGACCTGGTCTGGGTCTGACTCAGTTGGGCTAGGCCACGACAGGTTTGTCCCATTGGGCTGCGGTCCGGCATGGCCCGACCCGCTAAGGGGCGGCCTGGCCTGCAAGGGGACGCGACTCGCTAGGCTTGCACAGCCCAACTCGCCGCGGAGCGCAGCCCAACTCGCAGCAAAGCGCAGCCCACTGGAATACGCGGCTTGTTGTGTAGGGTCCCCTCAAGCTTCCACGGAAGGGGAGTGGCCCCCCATTTTGAACGTGATGAGGAAATACCTAAAGGCGCTGCCAGGTCAGTGTGAGACCCGCTGTGGGTCCCGCCACTGTGGCTCCTCCAGTGGCACGCTGGTCGCGCTACCCTCCCCATCTGTGGCCGGTCGGTGTGCCATCTGGCTCTTCTAACTGCCACGGCTGACGAGTCGCGGCCGGTTCCTCCAGCAGCGCGGGTGCGCCGCCTCCTCCCTCACGGCTGGCCGATGCCAGCCACCGCCTTAGTCCCCGCCGGTGCCAGTCGCTGGTACCACCATGCCGACGGCCATTCGCGGTTCACCGGGTGAACTCGGGTGTCCAGTTTTTCCTTCCAAAGGAGTCATTGAACTTCCCAGGACATCACCTTCACTTCTTTCCCATCAAAATTGTGTTTATTTCATCTCAAAGATTTTCCTGTGAATAAAGCACAAAATTCCAACAAGGGAGGAGGGTCTGGGCCTTGTTCGTTTGGCTTGCACCCTCCTCATTAGCTCGATAGAAAGAGGGTAGGATTCAACAATCATTTATAATTATTAACAAAATAAATCCCTACCTCAAGAACGTTGGAGAAACTCCCACAGTTGAGGAAGTGGGTTGGTGTTTGTCGTCCCCTACAACTAGACTCCAACGACATCGCTCGATCATCAATATTTGGTTGGAGGTTTTGGTGTCGCTGATCACCACTCGCCAAAATCGGCTCCGTCCTCCAAGGGTTTTTCATCTCATCACTTTTATAACACTTCGTTGATTGGTGAAGCAATGCTGATACCTCTCCCCAAGATCCATATAAATAGAAGAGCGGTAAAGTTTCTAATGCTTTTGGGATTTATGAGGTTTCATTAATTAAGAACCTTCCTAATTCCCAACGATGTAGTTACTTTGGATTAAAGGGTCAAGCCATTTAGTGGCTTGACACATCACTGGTGTCATGTTGTTGCTTGTTCATTGGAGTAAAAGAAAAAATAAATCAAATAATAAAGTTATTTCATGTATTCTTTTAAAAAGTCCCAAAATATCACTTTTTTATCCAGACCTATTGCGGTCAAAGTGAAGCCTTCCTTAAGAGAATCTTGGTGCTGCTGATTCAATGGTGCCCTCGTATTTTTAATCTAATCACCAGTTCAAAATTTAAAAAATGCCACTCACGCATTTACTGAACATACCTTAAAAAAGTTTAAAAATTCATTCCGGACACACCGGGCCTCAGAATCATTCACCGTTAATTTTTTCAGACTCATAATAATTCCATATAATTAAAAAAATTACATGGAAAATATGGGTCTTTACATTCTCCCCACCTTAGGGATTTTCAACCCTGAAATCCACAACATAGACTAAAAAACAAATGGGGGTACTGAGAACGAATCTGAGCCTCCCGCTCCTAAGTGCTCTCCTAGAGGTTCCTGTGCTACCAGCGAACGAGCACCAGTGGTATTGACTTCCCATGAAGGAATCACTCTTGTCGATCCTCAATCTCTATTAGAACCTCCATAAATGTCTCCCCATCACCAAATTCAAGCTCGTCATGGTCGATGATGTGAGATGGGTCATGCACGTATCTCTTCAATTGGGATACGTGGAATACATCATGCACCCTCTCCAACTGTGGTGGAAGTGCCAAGCAGTATTCCACCTCTCCAATCCTCTGAAGTATCAGAAATGGTCTGATAAACCATATTGATAACTAGCCACCTCAGCCAAATCCCCGTAAACCTCGTCAAGGTGAGGCTCGTAGGAAGACATGGTCTTCCTCCTCGAACTCAAAATTTTTTCACCTCCTATCATTATAAGATTTATGTCTACTCTGTGTAGTCTTCATCTGCTCCTGGATGATCTACCCCTTCTCTATGGTATCCCATACCAACTCTGGACCCATAAGTGCTGACTCCCCTAGGTCCGTCTAGCATAGAGGTGATCTGCAAGGTCGACCGTATAGGGCCTTGAAGGGTGTCATACCAGTGGTGGAGTGATAACTGTAGTTGTATGCGAACTCTTCCAAGTTTAAATGATCCTCCCAACTATGGCCAAAATCTAGGACGCATGCACGAAGCATTTCTTCCTGCATCTGAATGGCCCACTTCATCTGACCATCCTTCTAAGGATGAAAGGTGATGCTCAAACGTAGCTGAGTCCCGAATCCCTCTTATAATCCCTTCCACAACCGAGATGTGAAACTTGCCTCATGGTCAGAGACGATCATTGATGTAACCCCATTAAGTCGCACAATCTTCTATACATAGAGGCATCTCAAGCCCTCTAATGATCCCTTCTCTCAAATAGGTAGGAAGTGGGATGACTTGGTGAGTCGGTCAATGATCACCCAGATGGAATCATGTCTCCTGGACATACGTGGAATCCATGTCACAAAGTCCATGGAGATTCCATCCCACTTCCACTCTAGCACCCCTAGTGGTTGTACTAAGCCTACTGGAACCTGATTCCTGACCTTCACTTGCTAACAAGTGAGGAATAGAGAAAAAAACTATGCCCCTGATTTCTTTATCCATGGCCACCAGTGCTGTTTTCGGAGGTCATGGTTCATCATCGCCACACTAGGATGTACCACCAGAGGGGACATATGAAACTCTCTCAAAACCTCCTCCTGTAGCACCACTGGTACCATGGTATGTCCTATTAAGAGGATAATGTTCTCCCCACCTTCAACAAATCCATTAGGTGCATATCCTGAGGATATCTGAGCACGTCGATCCTCACAATCAATGTCCCCAAGATAAGCCTCCCTGACTCGCCGAAGGAGTGGTGGAGTGACTATCATATACTGGAGGTATGCTTCTCCATCTCTATTCATGAAGGATATCTGCAATGTGACTAGCTTCTTTGTTGCCTCACTCAGCAACTGGTTACCAGACCTCTTGTTGAGTGCATCTGCTACTACGTTCCCCTTCCCAGGAGTATAAACTATCTCAAATTCATAGTCCTAGAGGAACTCTAGCCATCGAAGTTGTCTCAGGATTAGGTCCTTCTAAGAGAAGATATACCTAAGACTCTTGAGATCAGAGTAGACTGTAAAATGTTCACCCATCAAGTAATGTCACCACATCTTCAAGGCGAAGACCACTACTAATAAATCCAGGTTATGGGTAGTGTAGTTCTACTAATGATGTCTCAACTGTCATGAACCATAAGTGATCACTACTCTCTCCTACATCAAGACACATACAAGTCTAGTCCCTGATACGTCGAAGTATTATACATACCCAATGCCCTCTTCTAGTAGCCTCAAGATGGGGGCACTCGTCAGTCTCTGCCTCAGCTCCTGAAAACTTTGCTGGAATCTTTCCATCTATAAAAAGTGTTTTCCCTTATTCATCAATTTTGAAAAGGCTGCGCAACTCTGGAAAAGTTAGGCATGAACCTCTGGTAGTATCCAACCCCAGGAAAGTCCACACCTCGGTCACACTTCTGGGTGTCTCCCAATAAAGTACAGACTCTATCTTCATTGGATCCACTGCAACTCTAGCCTTCGAGATAATGTGTCCCAGAAAGTGCACCTTTCGTATACAGAACTAGAAATTTGAGATATTTCCATAAATATGGTCCTCTCAGAGTGTATCTAGAACTATCTATAGATGGTAGGCATGCTCCTCCTCTGATTCTAAGTATATCAAGATTTAATCGATGAAGATCACCACAAAGCAATCGAGGTATGGCTGAAAGATCTTGTTCATTAGTCCCATGAACACTATTAGGGAATTGGTCACACCGAATTCCGTAACCAAAAACTCATAGTGGTCATACCAACATCTGAAGGTCGTCTTCTGCACATCCTCATCTCATACCCTGAGTTAATGATAGCCTGATCTGAGGTCTATCTTTGAAAAAAAACAAGCTCCCTTCAGCTGATCAAAAAGATCATCAATCCTCAGAAGTGGATACTTGTTCTTCATGGTCACCTAGTTCAGGGGTCGGTAGTCCAAACAGAGTCTCAAACTCCCATATTCCTTCTTGGAAAACAAAATTGGGGCTTCCCATGGAGAAACACAGGGCCTTATGAACCCCTTCCTCTCCAAGTCCTCCAATTTTACCTGTAACTCACAAAGATACGTGGGAGCTATCCAATATTCTAGTGTAGATATTGGTTCCATCCCAGGGTATAGGTTGATGTAAAAGTACACCTCTCTATATGTATTTAGTCCCGGAACATCATCATGAAAGACATCAGAATATTGGTCCACCACTACAGGATAGTTCGGACTCTCAACATCATCTTCTTCGAGGGTAAAGCTAGCCAACTGATGAGTGATCGGTTGCACCCTCCTCTGGGTTAGTTCATCCTGTGCTACAAAGTTTCCCTTCTCACTGGTGAAGGAAAACCTGGTCCCATCCTCACGGACACACCGCACTTTGCGCCTAATACAGTCAATCTGAGCATGGACTATGGATAACCAGTCCATACTCAAGATGATGTCATAAGGTGTTGACACCGCTACTAGAAGATCTAAGCCAAATATCTTGCCTACTTGAGTAATCTCACACTGTAGGCACTAGTTTTTAATTGTCGAATCCTCTCCCATAGGAGTCTCTATCCATAAGGATCGATCCAACTGCTCCACTGAAATATCTGACTCTGAATGAGGGTCGTGGCAAAAAAAGAGTGACTAGCACCTGTGTCTATAAGTACTATAGATAAGGTGGAGTAGACACAAATCTTACCTTTAATCATCTCTGGAGCACCGTGGTCATAGGCCTCAGCTGCCTGGAGCTGAGCACGTCTCTTTCCACCTACACCCTATGGTGGGGGTGGACCACCTAGAGGTGGTGGGGTTGAACCTCGAATCTCCACCCACCGCCTGCTATACGACCAGCTCTTTTTCCATGTCCTCCTACTACCTGTGGACATCCCCAATCGAATATTTACCTCTTCCTTGATGGTCCCTTGACCGTCTGATGGTCATACATATGGCAGGTTGGGCAGTTGTGAGCCATGTGACCTTGCCCGCCACATGATTAGCACGGCCTTCTCCTTAGTTGTCGTCCTCTGTCCCGTGAGCCCCGCACCACTGACCCTGTATCCTGAGGTCATCCACCAGAAGGTATATCCCACTTGGTCCCCTAAGTCATTCGTCTACTGTCTTCTGCAGATGACTCTGTTACCTGACATTCGGTGTTGGATCTTACTATCGATTCCTGCTCAGTTAGAAAACTCTCCACCCAAATTGCTCGCTCTAGCACCCCAGCCTGCGTCCAAATGCTGAGCGATATCATTGATGATATGATCTCCCATTGGAGACCCTCCTAAATGGTCTGATCCCTAAATAAAGGGTCAGGTACCATGTCGGTGGAGTAGAGGAAGAGATCAGTGAACCTCACCGAGTATTGTGCCACAGTCATGTTGCCCTTATGTAAGTGCAAAAGCTCCTATATATGCATTAATCATAGTGTCATTGGGACAAACTCTGCCCTGAAAATTCCCTTGAAATCCTCCCATGTGAGGTTCTCCTTACTGTGTAACTGGAGTGTCAGACTCCACCATCTTCCAGATGCTCCCTAAAAGAGACTGGAATCTAGGATCACCATCAGATTAGCTGGTGTCCCAGCTAAGCGAAAAACTCTAGCCACAGCCTTCAGCCAGTCCTCAGCCACCTTTGGATCCATCTCTCTTGGGAACCTCAAAGGCCTCTGCCACTGGAACTCATGCAACATGATCAGTTGACGTGCATCCTCTGCTAGTGGGGCTGGTGGTAATGGCTTCCCTACTGGTAGTGGTGCTACTGGTACAGCACCCGAAGGTGCTAATGCCGTAAGAGGGCTCTGCACCAAGGCCTCATCACTCGGTGGGCCTTCATCGCGTACCCTCTAAGGAATCCTAGATGGTTTTCTACATGGAAGCATCCTGAAATAAGACATTTGTGCCACAGTTAATAAGTTATACCTGGTGAGCTGACTCGAAGAGATCATAAGAAAAACTTTTCAAAACACACGCAATCATTGTTTTCATGCACTGATTCGGAAATCAGAAGTTAGTGTCTTGGTGTATGGATATGTTGGCCGTCGTACCAACACTAGATTCCACAATCTGAAACCCACCATCATAACATTAAACACTAATTCCAAATAAAAAAGATCATAGTCCTAGTTCTTTGGTAGAACTGACTCCTATGATACCACTTTATCATGACCCGTCCCTCGGGGCCCGTGATGTGACTACCCCAGGCTTGGCTTCCATTGGTCAGGGGCTAGCAACTAGAACCATAAAGGCATATCTTCAAAATGGGAAGGCATTGCCTTTTTATCTTGAACAGAGACACAATCCAAGAACATTACCAGAAGCAACCATGAAGTAAACAGTTTTAGTAAAAGTGTGCAGAAAGTAAAGGGGCCAGAATACAAGCTCAACTATAAAGTACAAGTACACTGGAAAATTATAATATAATTGAAAAGTGAAAACATCTCCTGGATTGTCCACCGAGGGTCATACCTGAAGGTTAGGTATAGTTCACAATTAGTAGTCCCCGTGTCATGTCACGCCTGATAGTCCACCTCTGAGCACCGTCATTTCCTAGATCCCTCAGCCTCGATCAATATTGTATGTCGTCTACAAGTGACACAACAAGGTGTGGGTGTAGCCCGTGTAGGGGTGAGTATAACGATACACAGTAGGGACCTCGAGACCCCCATAGGTCTCCTAGAGTTCCAAAAAAGAAAAACCACAAAGCAAGACATCAACTCAACTTAAGTATATTCCCATACATATACCTAAGTTATCAAGATATACTCATCACATACATGAGGGAGGAATACCACAAAGGTAACACCACGAAGGTAGAAATACCACACATGTAAAACCACGAAGCTAGAAGTACCACACAGGTAACACCACGAAGCCAACACCATAAAGTTAGAAGTATCACAGAGATATCACCATGAAGATATTAGTACCACACATGTAACACCATGAAGACAACACCACTAAGGTAGAAGTACCACACATTTAACCCAGAGAAGCTACAAGTACCACATAGGTAACACCACGAAGGTAGAAATACCACACAGGTAACACCATAAAGCTAGAAGTACCACACAAGTAACACCACGAAGATAATACAATAAAGTTAGAAAACTCATCTCACACTTAGGTATAACTTAAGTAAATAAGTACAGGTGATTAGTCGTCATCTATATCATCTTATTCTATTAAGAGCACTGATGTTGGCCCACATAGGATCGATAGGTAATAACCCCTTCTGACCCACACAAGATATGACCCACACAGGATTGGTATGCACTGACCCACATAGGATCGTTGAGTGCTGACCCACAGAGGATCTGATAGATGCTGACCCACACAGGATCGATAGATACTAATCCACATAGGATCATTGTTCTTTCTTTGCGTTACAGCCAGCCACAGTATTCCTCACACCCGGTGAACACGAGTTCTATAGAATCTACCCCTCAAGATATTTTTCATACCTTGACCACTAATAATATCAACAAAGAAGTAACCTAGAGGATCGTTATGTCGTAAGGGTTCCAACACGATAGACAATACGTCAATCAAACACTCGGTCTGTGAGTTAAAAGTGTTTTAGTTCCGAGGGCCTGGTTGGATTCAGGTTTGATCCAACCAGATCGTACTCTGTATTTCTCCAAAACTCAATTGGAGTATACCAAAAGGACCATATCGATCCAAGGATCCCAATTCTGCAGACGGTTATTCAAACGAACATCTGATTCTCAAGATATGGCCCTTTAAGTGTTTCTAGGTCTGGCTGGGCCCGGGTCCAGTCCGGGTCCGACTCGGCTGGGTGGGGCCATAGAGGGCTCAGTTCGCTGGGCCATAGTCTAGCCCGACCCACAAGGGGGTGCGGCCCACTGGCCTGCATGGCCTGGATCGTAGCGGAGCATGGCCCACTGGCACGCGCAGCCCGTTAGGCGGGTTCTGCTCGATCTGGCCCGGGAGGGGAGCGGCCCCCCGTTTGGAATGCGAAGCGGCAGTGCCTAAAGGCACTGTTAGGTCACTGCGTGACCCACTACGGGTGCTGCTGCCATGGCGTCAGAGTCTTGGCGTGCTCGTCGTGCCTCCCTCCCCTTCCACGGCTGGCCAGTGTGTCGGCCACCTCTTCCGACTACCGCGGCTGATGAGTCGTGACTGGTTCCTCCAGCGGCGTGGGTGCACCACCTCCTCCCTTGTGGCTAGCCTATTCCAGCTACCACCTTGGTCCTTGATGATGCCATTCTCTGGTGCCACCATGCCGGTGGCCTTCCTCGGGTCACCGGGTGAACTCCGGTGGCCTTCTGCGGGTCACCGGGTGAACTCCGGTGGCCTTCCGCGGGTCACCGGGTGAACTCCGGTGGCCTTCCGCGGGTCACCGGGTGAACTCCGGTGGCCTTCCGCGGGTCATCGGGTGAACTTCGATGGTCCGTTTTTCCTTCTGAAGGTGTCATTGAACTTCCTTGTACATCATCTTCACTTCTAGACCATCAAAATTGGGTTTCTTTTATCCTGAAAATTCACCCATGAAGAAAGCCCAAAATTCCAACATGGGCGGAGGGTCCGGGCCTTTTTCATTTGTCCCGCACCCTCCACATTATCTCGATAACAAGAGGGTAGGATTCAAAAATCATTTCAAATTATTAATAAAATAAATCCCTTACTCAATAATAATGGAGAAACACTCGTGGTTGAGGAAGTGGGTTGATGTTTTTCGTCCCCCGCAACTAGCCTCCAACAACATCCCTCGATCGTCGATCTTCGGTTTGGGTTTCGGTGTCGCTCGTCACCGCTCGTCAGAACCGGCTCCATCCTCCAAGGGTTTAGTGTCTCGACACTTTGTCAGCACTTCGTTTCTTTGTGAAGTAGTGTTGATACCTATCCCCAAGCTCTATATAAATAGGAGAGGGCGAGGGTGTCTAATGCTCTTGGGATTTATGAGGGTTCATTAATTAGGAACCTTCCTAATTCCCAATGATGTTGTTACTTAGTATTGAAGAGTCAATCCATTTAATGGCTTGACACATCACTGGTCCCACATTGCTGCTTGTCCATTTGAAGAAAAGAAATAAATAAATCAAATAACAAAGTTATTTTATTTATTCTTTTAAAAAGTCCCAAAATCTAACTTTTTCTCCAGACCTACTACGGTCGAAGTGAAGCCTTCCTTAAGCGAATCCCAGTGCTACGGGTTCAATGGAGCTCTCGGATTTTTAATCTGAGCACTGGTTCAAAAGTTAGAAAACGCTACTTGCATGTTTACTAAACGTACCTTAAAAAAAGTTCATAAATTCATTCCAAGCACACCGGACCTTGGAATCACGCGCCGTTAATTTTCACAGACTCGTAATGATTCTATATAATTTAAAAAAATAAATAGAAAATTTGGGCCTTTACATATTAAGTTGAAATTATTTAATAATTTTAATAATTTTAATTTAAAATATTTAATCCATTTTATGAAATTAAATTCACATAGGTGAATGAATTTAAATTAAAAATAAATCAACAAAATTTATCAACGATAATAAATTAAATTAATTTCATTGACTTATATGATTGGAATTTGAAAAAATAGATTCCACTTTCTGAATCAGCATAATTTATAATTTCTAATGAGGTCAAATTATTTTTTGACAAAAATATTTCTAAAAGTAATTAAAATTAATTACATCAATTATGAGTAAAAGTAACTTAACATGGTACAAAACCATAAACATAAGTCCCCAAATAACCTAGACACTTGTATAAAATTCATTGGATTTCCATATTTAAATCATATCTTTCATTTGATAGAATTAGGACCATTATTAGATCCACTTGTTATTGGAAAATGTGATTTGAATTCCCTTTTCAAAAATTCACAAGAATGCCACTCCTCCTCTAGTATAAAAAGGTACTCACCCTCCCACTTATTCCCAAATCTCAAGCCTTTTGTGTTGCCTAAACGCTACTCAAATAATATCCCAAAATCCCTCCCTTCCTCCTTGAAGCCTCCCTTTGGGCATAAATCCGACCAAGGTATCCCTTTTGTGACAATCAGAATGAGTTACCCAAAGAATAGGAGGTTTGAACGTGTACTAATAAAGTTAAGACTTAAGGTAAGGGGGTTTAATCTCACTTTTTTATTTCCATGAGATACATTTTTTAGTCACCACTAAATTCATTTGTGTGGTGTTTACACTACCAAATGATGTATTATATGATTCTTATACTTAAATTTATGGGTATTTACATATCTATTTGATGATATTTATTTTATGGGGGTTATGTTTCATAAGTTACTAAATTAGTAAATTAATTTTGTTTATATTTTTCTTTTTTGAGACACATTCCATGTAATGAACCTATATTTTTATATGAGGTGTATATACTAACTTTTTACATGTTATAACATGAATATACTTCTTTTCATATTATTTTAAGATTCATTTAATTTTATTCATTCCATTTTATTATAATTTATGTTACCAAAGTGGTAATAGTTTTTAGCTTTAATATCATCATTTATCGAGATTGTTTATGATGATGCTTCCATGAATGAACTTTTATGATCTATATCTCAAGAACACTCATGATTTTTCATACCATATGTATATGCATGTTATATCTAATTAATGGTACTATTTTTTCACTCATTGTTATCTATGATAATTAAGAAAATGTTTTATGAAAATATGACATTATTCCACCCTTGGGACGAAAATCTTTGTTCTTTCAAAATTGTGCTTTCTAAAAAATAAAAAAAATGGTTTAATATTATCTTATCATGTTTAAAGGACATTTTTACCCATTTATAACCTTGTTACAAAATGGTTTTTAAATTAATCTTCTTGTCATTTTCTGGTTAAGATTTTTTTTTTGAAATTTTAAGGTGAAAAAGGAATGTTTGTCACGTACAGACCTACCCAACATCATAACAATCATTTCATTGATGCCTACTTTTTAAGTTTACAAGGATATATTTTTTATTAAGGAAATTTTTTCTTAATATTATGGAAATTTATTGATATTAAAATGATTTTCAAAGAAAAATGTGTTTCCAAAAATTATTTTATCATGAAAAATGTTTTAAATGCTTTTCAAAGATTCTTCTATATGTTTTCAAAAATGTTGTTTCCAAAGGAAATTATTTTAGTGATATCAAAGATTATTTTATATTTTTTCAAATCATTTTTAAGGAAAATGGTTTTCAAAATTTTTTCAAGCCTCTTTTATAAGACTTCAAGGAAAATAGTTTTCAAAAATGTTTTTAAGATTCTTTTATAAGTTTTCAAAGAAAAAAAATTCAAAAAAAATTATGTTTATTTTATAATTTTTCAAGGTAAAAGGTTTTTAAAATTATTTCAAGAATTTTTTATATGTTTTCAAATTATTTTCAAATATAATGGTTTTTAAAAGGTTTTATGTTTTAAACATCCCTTTTTAAATATGAAAGTATATTTTCTTCAATAAATGTTTTTAAAAGATATATAAAATATATTTTCTATCTAAGAAAACATCCATTGATGTTACTGATATATATCATAAAAATAATCCAATGGTTTCATTCATGTGCATTCTATGAATGTTTTATGTTTTCATGGCATGATATTTATAAAAACCATTCCTTTTCCATGAGTTATATGCTTATGAAAACTATTTCTCTTCAATGGGTTATACCATGATAAATGATTATAAAACCTGCTTCCTTTCATGAGTTATTCAAGGATCAAATGATTATTAAACATATATATTATCCTTAGGTTATTATATAATTAAATTTTTATGATACCAATTTAATTTATTGGGTTAGGATATGATGTCTATAAAACCCATCTCTTTTTATGGGTCATGATATGATTCACATTTTAGTATTTTGTGGCACATGTATGTATGATTTTATTACGTGGCAGATGGGACCTATACCTCCCTTAAATGTATTGGTTAAATATTTATATCTCATTAGATAGTCATAGGATTCAATTCGATGGGCTTGATCCATAATGGGAAGATGGGGAAACCCAATCCCTTATAAGGAATGGACTATGACTCAGGATGGTGGTGTGTCCCTCCTCATAGGTGTAGTCACCATGAAGATAGAAGAGGGGGAAACACAATCCACTTTGGTAAGATGGATAAATCTGATCCACTATGGGAAGATGGGTAAACCAAGTCCCTTATAGGTAAAGGACTGCAACTAAGGATGGTGGTGTGTCCTTCCCAATAGGTTTTGTCCACATTAAATTCTCTAATAAGTTATATAAATATGCCTTGACTTATAGGGAATGATATTAAATGTTTAGGTGTATGACATAATTACATGTCTTACTCCTATGTTATTCTTTTGTAGATTATGCTCTTGATTTCCTTGTAATTCATTCCCTATGAACTGCTAACCTTTATTCCATGACTCATGTTTATAATCTTTGATATTCATTGTATGATCTTCTGATGTTATTATCACATTCTCATACCCATATTCTTAGGTTTATGCATACAAATCTCCTTGTTTATTCATACTGACCATCTAAGCTCGCCATGTTTTATGTTTCCCTCCCCATGTTATAAAGATATATTTTTTGTATGATATGTATAAGTGGGTGATAGTCTTGGAAAACCTAGTTGGAGATAATGTACCTCACTCATGTATCAGTGTTTACATTTCCATGTTTCCAAAGGCACTAAACTAATACAATATTTGGGCATCTGTTTTTGAAATGTTTTAAGTATTCTCCATAAATGATGTAATCCCTATGTAGGTTAAGACTGAGTTGTTATACCTAGTAAACCAATAAATCTAATGAAATATCTATCGTGTGTATAAGACAAGGCATGCATGGGTAGATCCCAAAAAGTGGTGAGTATATACATACCTAGTTGGAAACCCTGAATCACCTATCAAAATTCATCAAAAGTGTAATCAGATCATCATCAGGAAGATGTGTAAATTAGAATATGAGACATTATGTTGACAAAAATAACCAAGATATTCTCAAAGTTAGACACTAAGTCTCATGGAGGGGTCACATTGTCACTACCATCCTAGGATTAAACTAGAGGTTTAAAGGTAACACTTATTGGATAGAAATCACTCCATGAGTCTTATTATACTAATAAAACTCATATGAGATAATTTCCCATCGAGTCTATCCCTGAATAAGCACCACAGAAGTTGGGAGGGATCATTTGAGATACTCACTTAATTTGATTACACCTTACCAGAAGACAATAGATGCCAATACAAAGATAGGGGATCACATGAAGGGCCTATAGGGTATACCTGACCCTAACTAGAATAAACTGTTATATATGAGATCAGGTTCATGTATACTGAACACATGTTTCTTGAAATACCATCTAGTAAATAATATTATGGGAATGAGGGTATAATCCTTATGACCCCTGGAGGGATCCCAGATCCAGTCCGTTGAGGGGATCTTGTCCAATGATCTAAAAAATTTCCTTACTGAACCCTCCTAATGATGGACTAAGAAAACTCACTATATAATTATAGTAGGGAACAACCAAGGAGATAAAAATCGAGGGGACACACCCAAGATCACGGTAGAGACTAACTAAGAAGAAAAATTGCTCTAAAAATCTATTGAAAAAGTGAATGGTGTGTACCTATGGGTATATGACTTATCTCACAAACATAGAACTACCAATGTCTCGTGGTCTCACATGGTATGTATTCCACCAAAAACACATGATGTATACTAGGGTTACACTACATGTATAGGTTTTTCTAGAAATAAAAATGTTTTCTGGTCTTATCAATGTACTATGGCCCATTCCCGTGAAGTCAGGTTGTTCATATATACACTGGTTGTGTTTGAGTACTTTTTAATGTACATGGTGGTGTAATCCATACAAAACATGGTGTAAGGGGCCAATAAAACACTCATCATGTGTTTTTTTCCCAATCCCATGTACTTTCCAAAGAAAAGGGTATGTGCCCCACTACACACGGTGTGTGGAGTAATATGGTCTCTGGGTCGTATACTCCATGTCCGCACCGATCCATCCAATTTACAGGGTGTGTTATCTCACCACACAGGGAGTGGGGTTACATGGCCTCCTAGTCATGTTATCCATATACATGTTGATCTATAACAAATGATGACTTGGAATGTATCTCTATACACATAGAGTGATCTTTACATGTATTAGTTGAATTTAATCATTTTAAACATTGATATAGCTTGTTAAGGACACAAGACATCTAAGTAAATCACAATTTGTGTTATATTTAACTCAATTCACACCATAGATACCACATAAATGTAAGTACACATTGTGTGTTCCTAGGAACCACATAGTATATAGTTCATAATTTTATAGAAACTATAGTTCTTCATGAATATTCACCCACAAGTTGCAACCGGCCTCTGAAACCCTTAGAAATATTCTACCACACCTAGATCTAAGTAAAACATCCCTTTAATGTCACTAGTTCCCAGATCTAGCTACCCAATCCACTCGGGGGTTATCTACTCTCGATACTCATCAGCAAAACATCAATCCCATGAATTGGCCACCTCAAATCTATTAATGGATTGTCATTCATCATTAGCGAACGTCAATTTCAATAACAATCAAGAACATAGACTCATGGTATTGATCCTTTTCACCAAACATCACTTGTTAAGTGATCGAATACTGGAAGTTTTTTCAACTTCTAGCTTAATGAAATACCGGTGATGAATGTGCAATGAATGGTGGGATAAATGCAGTAAAACACAACAGGAGGACCAAACCATTACCATTTTTTTAGGATGGATTCATACCATTTACAATAGAACGATGAATAGAAAAAATAATATTAGATAAGTAATTATTATTAATTCCAAATCCTATGAAGATAAAAATGAATTAAAAATTGAAACATCAACCCATTAATTAATCTAATACCAAATTAATACATGTTTGATTAGGGATTATAAGAAAAGGGGTATTAAATAAAAAAACCACCCATACTCAAGTTTTGATAGAGAGATGATAATGAAAGTTTATGCTTTATTATCATAGGATATATCCAATAACTCCAGTGTTATTGATGATCTTTCTAATACAAATATAGTTTATGAATGATCCAACATCTTCTACTAAGGATCTCCCCCATAATCCTTTAAAATTCCTTGGGTAATGAGGATAACCTTAAGATTTTTCCCTAATATGGATTGTATAGAGGGGATAATAGTTTTATGAATTTAATGAAAAATAAATTTATTTATTTATATATTTAATTATTATTCCTCCCATGATCGATTATAAAAAAATACCCAACACTGAAAATAATAATTTCATACCTAGATTAATACCTATATTCTGAATTTAATGGAAGTATCAAATTTCCATTATAATAATGTGTTTGGATTTTATTCCACTAATTTATAAAAATTGTGTTCATGTGATATAATACATTTAATCTTTTTCATAAATCAACACTAAGGCGCTTGATGCCATAGAATTCTATACCGACACTACACTAAAATCTAGAAATATTTTTTAAAATATTTGAATTTTTTCTACAAAAAATTCAAAATTTATTACACATAATATGAATGGACCATATTGTAAAATAGTCAAACATTGGTTATCAAAACATCTACTAATACATCTAAGGATAGATTTAAACCAATCCAAAAATAACAAATCTTTGAAACTCTTAAAAGGATTATTATCCTCATTAAGATAAGAAATTAAAAAATATTCGATCAAATTGATTTATATTTAAAACCTAAATAACATAACATAACTCATAATTCCATATACTAAATTTTTTTTAAACACATTCATACACTTTCAAATATTTTCAAATCATTTCCTAAATGACCTAAATCGTCTGGTCATAGAAAAAATCAAATATTTATTCTAAAACTATCTGAATCCTTATTCCAAAATATTTTTATCCATTTAGGTGTGAAATCCAATTTTGAATAGGACAATAATCTTGTGGTAGGTTTTGTGACCTTGTTTCTTTTTAGTTACAAGTTTAAGCCCCATAGTTATGTTGAATGTGTCAATTTATCATCCGGCCTACAAAAAGCATAATTTTTCTAAAATTAGTTAAATAAAATTTGACTCTTCATGGAAAATATTTAAGGATTAAACAAATATGATCATAATTTTCCACAAACCTATAATAGTCCCCAAAATATAATGACCATATTCAAAAATAACATTCATCACCAAAATACTTTTCAACCTCCAAGTTTATCTATACAGTTTAAATTATTTTCCCAAAAAATCAAATAATCCATCACCGTAATTACCTCTATATTAAATGATTTAATAAAACTAAATGTTATCTATACTTTTCATTACCTAATGTCATAATTCACATATTCTAATATTCCATACAACTTAATATCATTAAATATATATCGAATAGACCTTGGATGTCAAATTATCATCAATAAATTCTATTACATCATAATTTTAAGATCCAAATACTTAGGTAATTTAACCATTCAACTTTATTTATAATATTATAACTATATTTTGTTGTTATATTCCCTAATAATTCATTACTAAAATTATAAATATGATTCATATCCAAAATTTCATCAATCTCAATCTAATCATATTTTCATATAAGGGTTATAACTAAAATAATTAATACCTCATGTATTTTACTCATAGATTCTATATCATGATCTATATAAAATTTGATTTTAATAATACTTTATTTAAATGACCCATATAATAATTTTCCTGATATTTTATCCACAAAACATTTAATTCAGATATTTATTTATCGATTTCATCTTTCTCCACATATAAAACATTATCCTAATAAATGAAAATATTTCCCAAAGTTCCTCTTCTTCAATTCCAGGTCTGTAGGATGTTGAATCCCATTCTTACCAAGGTTAAAATAAACAAATCCATAAAAATATATCTTTCTATTATTTTATTTTCTTGAAAAATTATATATTTTCAACTTTTAAGTTATGATATGAGATAATAGGTTGGGTATAATCACAGAATTTTTAATTCCATAACCAATAATATTTGTTTGTTCAGGAAAATAATTGAATTTTCCGCCACATCAATTGTTAAGATTGTTACTTTGGGTTGAAACCATTGACTGAAATGAAAAATCATAGTATGAGAAATAATAATAATTTTGGGAAATCATATAATCAGGAACATCATTTATAGGATGTTTAATTGTTGACACTTTCCTCTCAATATATGACACCTTAAGCATAACCTAAGTCATCCTTGGTCATTATCTATTAAAATCCGTCATAATGGTTTATGAAGAAAATGGTGATTAATGAAAGAATATAACCTGGGATTGTCAACCTAGATGAGTAGTATGAGTCCATTCATTGGGCATCAAAATTTTGGATGAGATATACTCGACTATGTCTTTTTGGGATATTAACTTTATATAAATCTTTCACTACTGAAAAATGTTACATGTGCGAAGGGTCATTTGCGACGAGATCCCATTGCAAATGAACCGTTATAGAAAAGGGCGTCACAAATAAAGTTTTTTTTGCTATAGACCATCGCAAAAAGAAACTATTTTTGGAGGGATGCGCATCTGTCAAAAATAGTTGCATCATAATTTTTTAAATAGTTTATTATGATGACCCATTATAAATAGTCTTGCCGAGTTTTTTAAACTGTGTTTACGAGGGGACCCATCGCAAATAGTATAAAAAATTTATAAAAAAAATTGAATAAAATAAATTATAAAATAATAAAATAATATTCATATAATAATAATAATAAATATTGACAATATAAAAATATTATTACTATTATTATTAAAATGATATTATTAAATTTATTAATATAATAAAAATTATTAAATAATGAAGACCTCAATATTCACAAAAATATATAAAAAAATAATCAAAATAAAATAATCAAAAATAATAATTAATACAATAATAAAAAAATAAAATAAAGAAATAAAATAATAAATAATTAAATAAATAATAAAAAATATAATATTCACAATAATATAAAAATGCACTAAATAGAAATGTAGACAATTAATATTAAAAATAGAATTTACATTCAAATGTTTTATAATAAAAAAATATATCACTAAGGGGGGAGGTCGTTTGGAGGAGATGGTGGAGGGAACCCCAACCCTAAAACACTAGTCAGAAATTGAATATACTCTAACTGATTCTACTCCTACTATTTCCACTATCGAAGCTTCTCCGCCTGCATCTCCTACTACTGTTGATACTATTGTCATAGGATCTTTTCCTGTTGCTAATGCTGCCAATGATGGATCTGTTCCATCTCCCTGTGGATACTCTCTATAAGCTCACTCTGAGCTCATAGCTACTCATGATACTGTACAGCAAATGATGATGACTCCCCATTAACTCCACATAATATGGATACCGATATTTCAGTGGTTCTATAATAATCCTCATATGTCAATTGAGAGTTGATACCAACAAATTGAAAATTCATGAAGGTATACATTGTTTCCTAGATCCATGATCTATCATCAAATCGGTGGGCACCGGTCTGAGTATCAGTCTCAACATGAATCTCAGTCTGTGTCTAAGATATCATGACCTTATATGACTCCTTCAATTATAATTTAAAATTAAAATAATTAAAATATTATTTGCAGTTAAATTTTAAACTCAAAAATAAAATATACTGACCGCAATCTAACACTGGAGAGCTCCTCAAATATCTACAGTGGACATATCACCGTACATCCTCCTATAAACGTCGAACTCCATAATATCGGGATGTTTGAATGCCTATATGAATATAAAATAAATTGTTTACATTTAAAGTTATATGAAATATTTAAAAAAAAAGTATTGACCATATGCTCCCTATACGTACTGAATGTACGACTACCAGCTCGATGTGTCACATCCTTTCTTCCCCAAATTTATCAACCTTAAGATTATCTCATCTGAAAACAACCACCCAACTGGTGTGAACATAATCTATCCCAAACCTGAGATGAAATGTAATCATTTCAGTGCGTGTAATAAGACTCGTCAAACTCTTCCACTCCTCTTTTATACATTTATTTCCTTCTCAAATTGTGTAAAAAATCACTACAACGCTGATGCATAGTCCCTTACAATGTCTTCTAGATAGTTTCATGCATGCTCTCATCAATGGGATACCATAAAACCTACACGTAATTTATATATCATGTAATTAATTAAATTAATTTAAAAATAAATATTATTTATTTACATACCAGATAATGATCAAACATGCAATGATTCACATCAATGAGAATCTTATCCCATGAGACCCATGCTTCAAAAATATAATTGTGCAATATCGAGGTCCCTTTTCTGGTATCTATATGCATAAGGCTATGAAAAAAAGAACAAATAAATAGGCAATTAGTATATAAATAAATTATTGAAAACTAACTAAAATACATAGGTAAACATACTGTTGTACGTGTGGATCAAAGCCGAGATGTGGACATTACTCGGGGATAGGTTCAAGAATAATCATTCTCTCAAGACCACACCCCCTCTGAGTCCCACCTGAACAACCAGTAGTCTAAGAGATAGATGACCCAATATCCTGCTTTTCTAAAGGTAGATTAGCTTCCTCCAACAGATGAAACAGATCATCATCCATCTGAAAAATGAAATGACTATTGTTAGTAAATAGTTGAAAAAAACTATTATATATAGATATATATTATATATAATTATAACTAGAATTTAATTGTTTCAATGTTCATCTTCATACTCATCTTCATATCTGACGATGTCAAAGTCTTCATATTCCTCCTCAACATCACCAATTTACATTTGAGTTTTAGTTTCATCATCTCTTATTATTTCAAATTCATTTAAAACATCATTAACATCATTGTCACCATCGACCATTAACTATGGGGTGTCATCATCGATATTCATTTTTCTTTGTGGAAAAGATGAATTTCTAGTTATCTCTTGAAAAATTTCCATTCCTTCTAATATAGCAGAACTACATTCACTTTGAGTAAACAAATTTTCCTGAGATTTAATTTTTATTATGATCCACTAATCACTCAACTCTCTTCAAGTATCATAATATTTTGAATAATGAATTTTATGTCCCTCATGAGAAAATGAAAATTGTTCATTTATTACAAAAAGATTTTTATACTTAATATCAATGATTCCATGGATCAGATGAACAGACAAGCCCCTCTCAGTGTCCAACTAGTGACATTTCAATATCATTATGTAATGTTTTCCCAGATAACACAGTTAAATAATTTTTTCTAGCATGCTGTAAAATTCAACTTCAGTTTCTCTATGATGAGATCCTCTCAAGAAAACACCACTATTCATTGTTTTTCTATTCCTTATATTCACATGTATAAAATCAAAAACCATTTTCCACATATGAATTATAAGATTTAACCATTTTTGATGGTGGGTTACTCAATACACAAAATCGATTATCAATTTTATCAGCATATTGAGATACCTTAAAATTTGTAAAATAATTATAAATATAACAGATAATAAATTGATTTTTTATGTTAAACTTAAAATGATTTATGTTACAAATTTTAAAAGTCAGTAGAAATTTTTTTTCGACATTCTTCAAGAGCAACTTGTGTAATTTGTGGATGTTGTTTATTGATATGATTCTCATATATCCTATAAATAAAATAAGATTAATTTAATGTTACAAAAAATATATAAAAAGTGGTAGGATATATCATTGTACAAATGGTGTTATTTCATCACAGTTGAAAGAATATATATATGAGCTTTGTGATGTTTATTATCTAAAATCCATCATTCAAGAACTCCACCAAAGACAAGTTTAGACTGATTGAAAACTGATAATTTATTTCCCATTTCATCTTCAAAATTTCCCTCATTAGATCCCATATGGTTGTGTTTTGAGGGATATTCAGATTGAAAGTAAATTGTGTAGAAAAATGAAATTTCCTCTTGCAAATAAGCTTCTGTAATTAAACCATCAAATTATGCTTTGTTATATACTTTTGTCTTCAATTTCTACATGCATCTCTCAAATGGGTATATCCATCAAAACTATATCGGACCTCCACATTTTTCTTTATTCCTAAAAAAATATTAAATGTTCCATTGAGTTAAACAAATCCAGTGGGAATATTTTTTTCAGTTTACATGAAAAACAAAATCTTCTTATAGTATGATTAATGGATCATAGTCACATGTCACCACATAAATGCCTTGAAAAAAAATATGATATGTTTGTTAACACATCCAAAATAATAGAATTCATTAAACCACTTAATCTAATCGGAAGAATTCTTTCTATTATAACATGACAATCACTGCTTTTTAATCTGATAATATGACCATTTCTAAAACATCTTTTCAAATTGGAAGCATAACCATCTAGAAGTCTCAAATCTGCAATACACTGAAAAAAAATCCATTCTCTTTATAAGGTGTATAATCTACTTTTGTCTTCATTAAATTCTTTGATCTGACATTTTCAAACAGTTCCTATTCTGGTCACTTGCAAATTTGGGCAAGATCTAATCATGCCATTATATTATCTTTGGTCTTACCTGGTGTATCCAAAACTATATGAAATAAATTATAAAAATAGTTCTTCTCAATATTCTTGACATCCAACATGTGATGGACCATCAAATCATACCAATATGTAAGATCCCAAAAAAATACTACGTTTTATCATATTGTGTTCTTTCCCAAAGCCATAAATTTTCGGTTGGTTTATTGTTGGTCTAAATGTGATGAGATATAATAAAGAGATAATTGATTTTAAATATATACCTAAAATAATTGTTGTAGGTTCATATCTTTAAATTTTTCCTTTTCTAAAATGATATTTATTACTCTGAAATGGATGATCAGTTGGAAGGAATCTGCGATGACAGTTGAAAAAACATGGTTTTTTTCCATTGATGATCATAAACACTTTGTTATCTCCCATACAGTATGAATATTATTTGGGACCATGTGTACTCTAGCCATATTACATTCAATATTATGGGAATTCACTAATTTTTTACATCAATACAGCTTTCGGTAAGATATTTTGTTTCGCAGCAACATCAAATGTACTGACATCATTACTCCACAATGAATTTAACTCATTAATTAATGGTTTCAAATAAATATCAATATTATTTTTCAGATGTCTTGGAATTAATAAGGTAAAAAATATATATGGTTCCTTTATCAACATCCAAGATGTTAAATTGTACGGAGTTATAAAGACAAGACAACATGAATACTGACTAATGTAAGAACCAAATGGATTGAAATCGTCAATAGAAAGATCTAATCACATGTTTCGAGATTCTAAAAAAATACATATGCACTTCATCAAAATTTTTCCATGACTCGCCATCAGAGGTATGATTTAAGGTTTTACAGGTTCTAATATTGGTTTTATTCCATGAAATCAAGACCATTGTGTTCTGAGACATAAATAAACACTGCAATATAGGTGTAAGTGCGAAATATCTCAATTATTTTATAGGAATCAATCCATACATGCCATGTTAAGCCTCTTTATACCTCAATTTTCCATATGTGGGACAACTATCCAAAAATACATTTCATTATAATATAAGATGCAATCAATTGAACAAACATTAATATTTTGATAACCAAGACACTTATTACGAACCAGCCTCTTACTCTTATAGAAATTTTTAGGAAACATATTTCCTTCAAGTATCAATGTTTTTAACAAAGATAATATCTTATTAAAATAGTCAATTGATATTCCATTATTTGATTTAATAGTCATAAATTTAGAAACTGATTCAAATTTACTTATCTTTCAACTAGGATATAAGGAATCCTCAGCAGACCTCAACAACTCATAAATATGTGATGGTTCCAACTCAGGATTTGAATTAATAACATCCTAATATTTATCTTATTGAAAAGATGGACCTTCCACATCATGTACTAATTTTTGAAATCATGCTAGATCTAGAACTAAATTATTAGTATCTTCTCTATAACTGCATTCACCATGTTGATTCTAAGAAATATAATCTGGTTGAAAACCAAAATGCAATAAATTACCTCCTATATTTTCAAATATGTCAAAAATCCTCATAACAATTTTTTTGCAAGAAAACTTAATTTTCCCTTATGAAACAAATTCTTGTTTTGATGAAACAAATGATAATAAAGCTTTAAAACCCTCAATATATACAAGATTTAAACAAAAAACCATTTGGATTCTTGTGCTGATTTATCCAAGCATGATCATCTAATAATGATTTTTATCAGCTTCCCATATTTCTTTAAAAATATAAAATAATTATTTTTTATATGAATTGTTATAAGAAAAACACTATCCATAAAATAGAAGACAATTAAATTCCCATTTTCTATCAATTTATAATAATTTCTATTATTTCATACTTATTTATAGTATTTTTTAAAAAAATTTATACTAATATACACTAATATATAATAATTTATACTAATTAATACTAATTATAATTAATTATAGCTAATTTTAAAAATATAATTACTAATTACTATCAACATAATTTCCAGCAGATTGACAACAGCTCTTTTTCCCGATGACTCATCTCCACTATCTCTGATTGAAATCACTATGAAAAATATGCTCTAACGTACAAATATCCATTTATGTATTCATAAGGATGGAGAGTAAGGAGGCCTCGTCGCGCTACTCTCAATTCTCATGTATACGAAAATGGTTATTCGTACGTCGAAGGAGATTTTTCATAGTGATTTTACTAGAAGAAAGTGGTAAGGAGATAAGGTGTCGTGCAAAAGTACCTCTTTTTCTAGACAGCTCGTCTCCTTGCAACTTTCTCCAAATGAGATCAGTATGAAGAATCTATTCCAACATACGGATATCCATTTTCGTATGCACGAGACTGGGAAGTAGGAAGGCCTCGTCGTGCTGTTGTACACTCTCGTGCATACAAAAATGGATGTCTGTACACAATGATAGATTTTTCATAGTGATTTCATTGGGAGAAAATTACAAGAAGATAAGGCGTCAAGAAAAAGGTGGTCATCAATCTCTTAGAAATTGTGCCAATTTATTACAATTTATTACAATTTCTTGCTAATTATTGTTAATTATTTCTAATTATTTCTAATTGTGGCTAATAATTAGTAATTATTACTAATTATTATAACTTATTATTAATTATTACGATTTATTACTAATTATTACAATTTATTAATAATTATTTGAATTATTATAATTAATTACTAATTATTTTCAAAAAAAATTTAATTTATTACAAATTGTTGCAATCTATTATTAATTGTTTCATTTTATTACTAATCGTTTCAATTTATTACTAATTGTTTCAATTTATTACTAATTGTTGCAATTTATTACTAATTGTTTCAATTTATTAATAAACGTTTCAATTTATTACTAATTTTTTTAATTTATTACTAATTGTTGCAATTTATTAAAAATTATTGCAATTTATTACTAATTATTGGAATTTATTATAAAATTTTGAAATTGATTGCTAATTGTTGAAATTTATTACTAATTATATCAATTTATTACTAATTATTTCAATTCATTACTGATTATTAGAATTTATTACGAATTATTAGAATTAATACTAATTATTAGAATTTATTACTAATTATAACTAATTTTTGTGATTTTTTACCAGTTATTAGAATTTATTGCAAATTATAGCTAAATATTGGAATTTATTACAAATTATTAGAATTTATTACTAATTATTAGAATTTATTACTAGTTATTAGAATTTATTACTAATTATTAGAATTTATTACTAATTATTAGAATTTATTACTAATTATTAGAATTTATTACTAATTATTAGAATTTATTACTATTTATTAGAATCTATTACTAATTATTAGAATTTATTACAAATTATTACTAATTATTACAATTTATTTCAAATTAATAGAATTTATTACTAATTATTAGAATTTATTATTAATTATTACTAATTATTATAATTTATTACTAATCATTACTAATTATTTGAAATTTATTACTAATTGTTGTAATTTATTACTAATTTTTTCAATTTAATACTAATTGTTGTAATTTATTCCTAATTGTTGTAATTTATTACTAATTATTGTAATTTATTACTAATTATTACAATTTATTACTAATAATTAGAAATTATAAATAATTATTAATTTTTTTTACTAATTATAACTAATTATTAGAATTTATTACTAATTATTACTAATTATTAGAATTTATTACTGATTATTAGAATTTATTACCAATTATTAGAATTTATTTCTAATTATCAGAATTTATAACTAATTATCAGAATTTAATACTAATTATTAGAATTTATTACTATTTATAAGAATTTATTACTAATTATTAGAATTTATTACTAATAATAACTAATTATTATAATTAATTACTAATTATTATAATTTATTTCTATTATAACTAATTATTAGAATTTATTAATAATTATTAGAATTTATTACTAATTTTTATAATTTATTACTAATTATAAGTAATTATTAGAATTTATTTCTAATTATTTGAATTTATTACTAGTTATTAGAATTTATTACTAATTATCAGAATTTATTACTAATTTTTAGAATTTATTACTAATTATTATAATTTATTACTAATTATTAGAATTTATTCCTAATTATTACTAATTGTTGCAATTTATTACTAATTGTTTCAATTTATTACTGATTATTACAATTTATTACTAATTATTGTAATTTATTACTAATTATTATAATTTAATTCTAATTATTAGAATTTAATACTAATTAATATTAATTAATATAAAAACTGTTAATTAATACTAATTTATACGAATCACACGTAATCATTTGTAAAAAAACATAAACAATGATAAAGAAAACAATCTAATTCAAATTTAATTTAACTGCAGCTAATTAATAATAATTATAACTAAAATAATATAAAATGAATTAAGTAAAAAATAAAATATAAAGATAAATACCTTAAAACTAAAGCTTTCAAAGGATATAAGCTGCGAATAATGACCCGAATTAAAATTTTAACCTATGAAAAAATGGGAGAGAAAATTTTCCACTAGAGAGAGAGTGGAGTAGAGAATTGAGTGAGATAGAAAAAATGGATGAGGGTATATATATGTTAGATTAGTCGCAATGGGATTATTTGTGACAAGACTACCATTTCAAATAGTAGCATTTCCGACAGGACCCATCGCAAATGTCCACCAGTTAAAAAGTCTTTTGCGATATGATATAAATCTCATCTCCAATACTAAAAAAATGATGGGTATTTATGAGGGGCTACCCGCGGTTTGGCACGCAAGTCGTACCAAACCTTTTGCGACGGGAACCCACACCCCATCACAAAACATTATTATTTGTGATGAGGCGATGCTCCCATCACAAAAAAGCCCTTCCGATGGATTATTTGTGATGGGTTAATGTCTCATTGCAAATAACTCAACGCAACTGCCCATATTTTCTGTAGTGTTTACCAAAACCATATCTTCTTTTATTATCCATAAAGGGATGTATTTATAGGAAAACCACATAATACACACCTTAAAAAATTATTTATTATATATTCCTATAATTAGACATATTCTCATTGGTTTTCATATGATTATGTTCCCCAATCTATATTTTTCTAAATCTAGTTTTCATGGTTTCTACTAAACTTGCTCTAATATAAACTATGACAACCATGAATCCAGTAACCCAAAGAAGGTATATACATTATTGAATTGGAAGAAATATACAAGGGATCACATAACCAATGATCAATCAATTTTATAGTATTGAATAACTAGACAAATACATGATTCCAATTTTACAACTGAACAAAACATAAAATGTAGTAAAAGTAAATATTCTACATCCTTCAATATTATTCCTAGATCCCTTCTTTATATCCTAGGGAGAGGAATATAAAATAAGGGTGAGATAAAATAATCTATAAGAGTTGTTTTCATAGGAAGATATCCTGAAAAAATAAGGAATAGTTAATACAACAAGGTAAATAACTAAGAAAAATTACATTTAATCAATTACTTGAGCCAAAAATTCATTGAAGGATAATATCAAGTTAATAATCTCATAGATAATAATAAAATAACTCTTAATGATGGAAATCCACAATGTTGAATTTTATAATCTTAAATATCATGATCTCTTTCCATCAAGGCCTTATACCAAGGCAGTTTAAGTATATCAGTAGGTATACACCAAAACTTGATTTAATAAGTCAAGCCAACTCATTTGTCTCATGAGACATATCAATACATTGAGGGGATATGTAATTTTGGGCCCACAAATCACAAAATATACAATGATTTCTTCATATATTGAATGATTAATTTAATACTACTTATCAAAAAAGATTTATTCTCATCAAAGAATATATAATATTAAGATTTCCTCAATCAATCAAATAAATTTCATCTTAAAACATTGTATGTAGAAATATTCATTTTTCTTCTTTTATCAAATAAATTCAAAATTGAACCTATCATGAAATATTTAAAAAATTAATTTCTTTTTAATTTAAATTCCAGGATAACATAAAAGTTCCTTAATAAATCATTTAAGAAAAAAAAGAAGGCCATTTTAAAAAAATCTCAAAAATATGGACATGGGAAAAAATACATCATCAAAAAGAGAAATAAGACCATATTTTATTTTAAATATTTTTCTACTTGATTCGAGTTCAAAATAGTGGAAAATATGGAATAAAACATGAAAACTCTATAAATATATATAGGATCATAAAATAGTTTTTTTTATAAAGGATATATGGTAATATTCCTTCAATGGAAAATATAAGTTATCCTAAAAATGAGATTATAAAATAAATTCTTACAACTTTGATAAATATTAAATCATAACCCCTTGATAGGATTAAATTTAATTGAAACATTAATCACCATGAATAGATATAGATTCATTAAAAATATATCCATGGGGAATTATTTGAACTATATAAAGGTAAATAGGTTCATAATAACCAATATATCTCAATGAAGTTAATATTTTTATGAAATTCCTTATAAAGATCACAACATTGAAGTGAGAATTTATCTAATAAGTTATTATGTTTAATAAATAGAAATAAAAAATAAGTTAAAATACAAAAAAATCATTGTTCATTTCACACGTAATATGTGGATAACATATTCAATGAGGTAGTAATATAAGTCAATGAATATAAATTTATTTAAGAAAGCACTTACCTCACTCTTCTACTTAGTTAAACATGATATAACATACTATTTAATAAATTTAGACTTGTTAGACATACATACCAGAACCATAAACATAAATATAATATCATATATTGT
The DNA here is from genome assembly GCA_963277665.1 of Viscum album. Classification (NCBI taxonomy): domain Eukaryota; kingdom Viridiplantae; phylum Streptophyta; class Magnoliopsida; order Santalales; family Viscaceae; genus Viscum; species Viscum album. The sequence goes on along the minus strand of OY728155.1, from coordinate 461,926,570 downwards.
TCACTTATTACATCTTATCACAAGTATGTTAAAAATATCTCTTTGTCATTTTTTCATGTATTAACTACCTGTTTTTTTCATACATGTTTCATCATGGATGTTACAATATATATTTAAATATTATTGTTACATAACATACATAATTTTATTAATGTTATAAAAATTTTAAATATTATTTATATATATTTTTATAATCATCCATGTAATATGGTAATGAAAAATGAATCACATTAGTTCGTGGAGGTGGAAGTCCACACATTCACATGAGGGACGTTACCATTTTCTAATAGATATATGAGAAATGGGTAAGTATTATTTCATCATTTTGAAGGGAAATTAAACCATAAATAAAATTTTATTTTTTTAAATCCACCAACATACACTAACCATGTGAGGTGGTGATGAAAAATGAATTATATCAGTTTGGAAGACGGTTGTTTAACGTACACACGAAAGATGGTTTCATTTTTCATTAGATGATGAATGATATGGATTAAGAATAACCCATTAACATAAAAACATATTATTATATGGTATATTTTTATTTTATTATATCAATATGGTTGGAAGTGCTTCAAAGGAGCTTTAGGAATAATTTTTTTAATAATTTGTTTAGAAGCTATAACTCTTATTTAGTTAACCTCCTTTGGTTTACACTTTATACCCTCTAAGGTTGGAATTATTCCATTAATAGGGCCTATATGAAGTGGTTAGGTATATTAGTAAGAGATTTTTGTTGTTCTTGCATGATCTTAAATTTTCTTTCAGTTTGAAGTGGAGAGAAGAGGGGGTGTCTTTTTATAGGTCAGGGAGAGGACACACATGACATTTTTGAAAAGAGTTAAATATTATTACAAAATTTTCTAGGAAACATGTCCCATAAAAAATTAAATTACATGATTATGCTGATAAGTGTATAAATAATTATATAAAATTTTATTTCGAAATGTTTTTTAATCATTTTTACCCTTATCACATTGGTTTAATCCCTCAGTAAACCTTTTTAAACTATAATTGTGGTAACAAAATTTTACTATTTCTTCTATTCATTATGACCAAAAATTATGTTAAACTTATTATCTAATATTAATTATTTTTATTAAAAATAAAAAATACATTCTATAAAATTATTTTCACCTAGTTTTATGAATTTAATTTAAAAATAAACATGAAATACATGATGAAAAGTGGGTTTCTTGAAAAAAAAAATCATCATAAGTATAAAACATTGTTATATAAAAAGTAAAAGTAAAATAGTTTTAAATGAACTTAATTGGATTATTAATATTTTAAATGAAATAATTTTACTTTTAAACCACTTTAAAAAATATAAATTTATAAGTGCTTGAAATGAAAAATAGTTTTTTTGGAAAACATGTATTTTTCTCTATTTATTCAAAAAATCAGACATTTTAAAATATTCATAAAAATTTAATCTAATATAAGTTGACATGATGATTTCCAAAATGTATTTATTTTTTTCTAATACATGTTCTAAAAGTTCATAAATTAATTATAACATTTTCTAATAGATATAAATAAAAACCATTTTTTAATGAAAATGTAAATTTGAAACCTAAAATTACTTTACTAAAAAATGTGTCCTTGTTTCCAAAGAATTAATCAGTACAATTGTATTGGGTAGTACCTTGGTACATATTTTTTCAAAATTTATTTACTTATATTCATTCCATATGATTCAACAATTAGGTTATATTAGTCACATTAGCCTGAATGGCCCGAAGGCCTTCTTTTTTATTTTATTATAGATAATCCCCCTTTTAAGGGTTGAAGGGGAACCCGTACATGACCCGTAGGCCCAAGGCACTAGGCCCGACATGACCCATAATACATGACCCGAAGGCCCAGAGGCATACCATGCCCATTACATGACCCGTAGGCCCATCCCACTAGAACTTCCCCTCCCCAGCATCTTGAATCATTGATCTCCTTAGCTCCCCACCTTGCATTGCTGATCGGCTAGAATTGCCCCGTACAAAGCTGCACGGTGCCTGGTCTCGATGGCGGCTGCTATACCCTCTCATTCTTCCAATCCGGTTAGCTCTACATCTAGTGGTTGCTACTCCTTATTGCTCTGATCCTCTTCTGGGGCCTATTCTGTATGAACTGGGCTACTCCATGGTCTACGTGACCCAAAGGCCCTGTGGCCCGAAGGCCTTTGATGACCTGAAGGCCCTGGAGACCCGTAGGCCCAAACCGGTGGCTCAAAGGCCCAAATCGGGTGAATAGTTCCGGCTGCTACAGTACCTAATAGTAACTTCTATAGTGACTGCTACATTACTGCTACAGTCCCCCCGGAAATTCGCCTCCACCCGGTTTTGATCCCGGGTCTCTTGGATGCCAAGCAGGAGCCCTTACCACTTGGGTGCGGGCTCGTTGGCTTATATTAGTCACATTTAAATAATATTATTTCACATTTTGTTTATTATCAATGTTATGTGTGGTGTGCACCATAAAAAAATATTATTTTTAGAGGAAGCTAAAATAATGGGGTTTCATATGAATCATCCCACTTTGGAAATGGATAATGTTTGGAAATTGATCACCCATGGATAATCAATCATAGAGTGGTGTGAGTTGTTTATTATATTGGGTTCTGTAAATTGAACCTTTTTTTCAGTCATATATGTATAGATATTATCTAAGAACACCATTCGTGGTGAAATACTAATCTCATACTAACACACTTCATGATCCCTCTTGTATGAACTCAAACATTATGGTTCTTGATACTAGTCTCAGAAAGGGACTATATATTGGATCATTTATGTGTAGAGGTACCACATATGGTTGGATGTATGTGGTTAGATATTGGATCTAGAACAAGTTGATTCTCAATGATGAGTTTGGTTACCCTTTATTGTTTTTGGAATTATCTACATTTTACCCGACTATGGGTGGTTCTGCTGGTCTTGTAATCTTCATGTGACTTTGTAGAAATTTATTTTTCATATCATATGTTATGTTATTTCAAGTTATGTTGACTATTTATTGATTTTATTTCACTTTTGTTTATAGTTAATATACCATAGGAAGTATTCCTCCCATAATCACCTCTTAGAACCTCATTGATAGTTTAAAGCCATAAAAATATATGGAGGTAAGCCTTAGGTAATTGGAACTCTATCACGGGTTTCGTTCAGGTGATCTGTGTTGGGTACGGTACAGTTCCCCATGTGTCTATTTGTTGTTAGAGTCCATTGTGTTTTAAATTCTTGTATTATTTTTCTTAAACCATTGTGTAAATAGGTATGTTCAGGATGTGACCCTAGGATAAAAATTGATCTTGTCCAAAACTTTTAAAATCAATTTTAGTGTATAGTGATATCCCTAGTATATCAACATATAGTTGGTTTATGTTATTTGGAGTAGCCCTTATTGATGAATAGTGAGACAATTTCCATTTTTTAAAGTTTTTTTTATTTATCTAAAAATTTAATATGTAGTCATGTTGTTGATATGTTCAACATATTCATTAAAATAGGGGAACAAGATCCATGATTTTCTAAAAAAATATTTTACAACCAAATTAACTACCTCTCTTGGGATGTGTCTAGAACACTATCTATGCAATATGTCATCTCAATTATATAGATTTTGTCCTCGAATTATATAATGTATAATTGAGGATAGATAATTAAGATAAATTATCACACATAATAGGAATCTTATCATAATGTTTTCTAAAAGTAATCAATTTCCATCTAATTAATAATATATGAGGACAACAGCTTATGTAAGTATTATATATAGCCTCAATTATATATAAATATGAAATTATACTTCTTATAACTCCATGAAAACAAGATAATGCTAAGAAAGTGACAATTTATATTGGTACACATTTTGTAAATCTAAAATCTAAAAAATTGTAAATATAAATAACTTACTAACGTAGAGAAGAACTGCATGTGTAGAACCAAATAAGGATCACTGTAATTTTAACACACCTGAAAATTACCTTTACAATAGTCAAGTGTGACTTATTTGGTTTAGCTTTAGGCCTTTCATAGATACAATCACTAAATATTAGCTGAGATATAATTATAGTCTTGTATAGAAGGATTCATATCCTTCATCCACATGGATTATAATCAATTATCTTTCATTCCAAATAATCATCCAAAATTCATCTTATACTCATAGGTTTTATTATGGTTTTATTGAATCCAAATTGAATCTATTAATCTATTATATTGAATTCTTACACTGATATAGAAAATTCCATCATCCCTTTGAAATATTAGAAACCCTAATGAAATTGAGTTCGACCATGAGGCTCATCTCAATATCACTAGACATCAGTGAAGAGAATTAATCAAATCATTATTAACATAATAATAAAAATATTATTTCATAAGTTTACATTTTCATTATCAAAATATGTTTTGAAAATCTATTATTGAATAAAGGAGGATAAACCTTTCATATAAATCCATTGTAAACATAAAAATTTTATATGGATTTATTTAATTCTAAAAACCCTAAAGTTATTTCCCAAAACCCTTATTATAAATTAACCCATTAAAAAGTGCTATTTACATTCATATAATAATTATTAAAACCCATAATTGATTCCTTTTTCAAAGTCATGTCCTTGATTTATAGATATTTCATTGATAAAAATATTCCCAAACCCATCTAGTTATTTTTAATATCTATTTATCATTAATAAGTTATTGATAATCCAGAGGGACCACTAGTTCTCACACTTGGTTCCCTATGAACTGATTCAATTTTTTCATAACAAGAACCCAATTGAGATATTCCTATACTTTGGAAACATCATAATGTACTATAAAAGATGTGAAATATGAATGATCTCATATATTATTGACTGTATATATAATCTAAACCCTAGAATTGATATCATCAAAAACATTCTCAATCAAGTGATCTTTAAAAGTATTCCATACTCAATTTTGATAAGTCTAAGTCTCCCCCCAAAATATAGATATATCTTATTTAATTATCCTTATAATATAATTAAATTCATTTGAATTTTGTTCTCCTATTCCTATTAAATATATTCTAATATTATAGAAATTTGAAACATATTCCTATCATAAAATTATATATGGGAATATTCTTTTAAAAAAATATTTTTAATAAACTATGTATGGTTTATTATTGGAATTGAATCCCAATAATAAGAATTTATCTAAATTTTCATCATTATTTTATATATTTTAACTGATGTTAAGGATAAATTATTTTGTAACAAAACATATAAAAGTAATTTTTTTATGATTTCTATTTTTCTATAGCTCATATGAACATTTATCAAGCATAGTATTGGGTAATATTCTATTCATTACATAACATGAAGTGTGGACCACTACTTCCAAAATTTACTTAGGGATATTATAATAATTGATCATAGTACATTACATCTATTTAATTGTTTCTTTTATTATTTAGGCTACTATATTCTATTATAGTGTCTTATGAAAATATAAGTTATGTGAATATCAATTTTCACTAAAAAACATCTCAAATTCATGTTTTTGTAACATATATCCTTGTTCAATTCTAATTGAAATGGTCCCAAAAACCTTCTCATATTTAACTCATTAAGATTAGTAGAAAACATAGATAATTTCTCACTTTTATGATATATGAAATGAAACCATGTGATCCAAGAGTATGCGTGCACTATCAAAAGAGTATACCTTTTACCATCATGTTATGTCTATATAAATCCAAATATATAAGTTGTAATGGTTTTATGGTATGTATTTCATTAACCAAATTGAATATTTCATTTATTTTTCTTGGATTAATGAAAATAACACATGAAATACTTTTACCCAAATTTTTGATAAGGATATTATAAAACACTCTTATGACTATATAGTTTAGAAAACAATATGTAATTAAATTTCCAATAATGTCAACTCCACAAGTAACTATTAGATTATAAATCATTCAAACACATAATATTTTTGAATTTTTTATTCATTCTGATTAATAAAATAAAAATTATATTTTGTATATCACACAAATTTAATTGTTTTATTCTTATATATAATACATTTATTAATCTCAAATTTGAAAAATAATCCAAAATCTGAAAACTATGAAAAGAAAATATGACTATATTGAAAACTGTCAATATAAAATTCATTACATTTAGTACTTTAATCAATGAAATTGATAACAACAAATACTTTGATTTTACCTTTAAAATTTTACCAAAATATAACATGACCCACATCATATGAATTTAATTATTTGAAGTTTTATGTGACTGCTTTGATGTGTATTGAGAACCCATTATGCATGTACCCTAATTCTTGCTTACTGTATCAAATTAATTTAACTCAAAACAATTTAATATTAACGAGCTTTGAAACCCATGAAACTCAGTGTCTAACTATATTAACAACCAAACCATTAGGTTACCATATTGATTAGGTAGTAGTATTTTAATTTGAAACTTAAGATAATGATTTATAAATATTTTATTTGGTATGAACCAACATCTAATGATGACATGGTAAATATTCATAGGAATAATTTCCTCTCCTAACATAGTCAAAAAAATAATAGAAAAGAAAACACCCATAATTGTCTTAATAATAAAATTCCAGTACATCGTAAGACCTTGACCTTTGTAAAAAATTCCATTATTTAATTTTGTTACTCTTTATAGGATGACCCATTTATCTAGATTCTATCTTCTATTGATGAATTTTTTTCAGATCCTTATTCTGTGTTTTAATTTTTCCTTTGTGTTTTCTATCATATTTATAAGACAACCTTATAGAATAAAAATTCACTAAATTTTAAAAATATTGAATCAAAAACATATTTACCTGAACCACTTTCTTCTGATTCTATTTTAGCTTCATTTATACAATAGAAATGTACTAAAATTCATCATGAAGTTTTTAAAGGAATAATTTAACACCTAAATATATATTTTTTCGATTTAGAATTAGATTTATATACACTAACATGATCAAGACTTTCCATCAATAATTTTTATACAAATTATTTTTTTTTATTCAGATTCATTACTTGTTGTGTTATCTTAACTAAAACCTTATGGGTATTTAATTAACATTTTCTATTTTAATTTTTAATTTTTTACTATTATTTAATTCTTGAGTTTGGGATAGTCAAACATGATATGATATTTCTTCCCACACTCATAACAAGTTACATCTATGGAAATGAAATTAGTATTAGAAGAATTACGTTTTATGTCCATCATTTTTTTTTGCCTCCTTGGTTTTTAAATCATAGTTATTTTTTGGAAACCTTTCCAATTTTTACAAATTCCATTCATACATTTAATTATTTAGTCTACATGTTCATTACCCATCAATTAATCATCATCAGAAGAATCAATAAATGAAATATTAGTATACTTAAGATGTACTCCCTTTATTCATCATTTCCATATTATGACAAGTTATTCAATTGATGTTTGTATTGTCATAATTAATAAATGAGTCCATCAATTGAGTATTCTATGAAATTATTTTTTTCATTGATTAAAATCTACCTTTTATGACACTTAATTTGAAAATCCCTTAAAATTATTTCAAAGAGTATTGAGTTCTCCATGATTTATCTAAAACTGCTCATGACACTCCTAATATTAGTGAATATTTTAAACATTTGACCTACTATTACATGTTTACATATCTTGAAATTCTAATATTTATTCATTATAATACTAATATTTTTTTTTCTTAAAATATTCATTCAAATAGAATTTAAATTAAGTTATTTTAAAATTTTGATAAACAATCATACATTTTGAAACATGAATAAATGAATTTATAATAATATAATAATTTAGGATATTCATAACTTTACTATTTAAAATATAATTTTAAAGCATCATTACCGGTAACTATTTTCTGATCTGCCATTGGGACTTTACAAGATTTCGACATACATGTATTGTGATCTGTGATTTAATTTAGTCAAGTAGGATTCCTTTTGTGTATTCTAATAAATATTCATTTCCATTAAAATGACTTGTTCTCTATGATATCCATATATTATTCTCACATTGACAGATCATGAAAAAAAATATTTCCCTTATAATGTTTTGTTCCTAACATTGATCCAGAACAACATAAATATCCAATAATGCTTGAAGATCCAATACCAATTTTTAACCAAATACATTTTCATCTTAGTGAATGGGGTGGGGGTGAATTGACTTATAATAAATAAAATTTAATGAAAATATAAAATTAAATCACACATATTTTTTATTATGGTTCAAAAATAAAGTCCTAGTCCACTCTTCATAGCCTTTATAAATACTTAAGTGTTGTTAATCATACTAAAATATGTCTTACCTTTAAAGGGTAGCAATAACCCTATATAAAATAAAATTTATAATGGAAGAAAAACCAAGTATTTATTCATTTTTATGTAAATATAACTAATATAATGTACATTTTATGGATAAATAACCAAAATATATATATAAAAAATTATGAATGGATATCTTAAACAATGTTTATAAAATAAATCATAATGGATAAAAAATCACATAACTACAAAATCAAAATAAAAAAATGGAAAAAATATTAATGATAATTAAAATTTCAATTTTCATGATCAAATAATTAAATTATTTTGATAAATAAATTGAATTATGTAACATTGTTGTCACCATTTTATTTTTGGTATTCAATATCATTCATTTTTAAATTAAAATATGTGAAATGGTTGTCTTATTTTATTTTCCAATAAGATCTATACCTTCTTTGGAGATGTCTTAGAATCATTTGCAGGTACTCTTTTACCATTTTTTGGAATGCCTTTTTTGGGTTTTACTATGGGGAGTTTTGGGGTGAAATTGGGGAATTTTGGAGCGAGGTGGGGCAGTGAACGGTTTACGCAAGGTTTGTCCAAACAGTGCATACATGCTAGAAAACTATGTGAATCCAACTAGAGGGGATTCACATGGGTAGCACATGGTTTGTTAAACTATTAACCCTCTTAATAGTAACCATGATAACCCTGGGTGGAGGTTCATGGTTAGGATCAAGGTTACGACAAACCGTTCACCCCGTACAAGAAATTTTGTGTGAAAAAAAACCCAAAAATTCATTAAAAATTTCCCAAACCCCCATATTATATTTCTAAAAATACTAACTCAACCTTATATCATTTTATTCATATTTTGAATCTCCTGGAAAAATTACTAAGGATTTCTAACACTCTTCTTAGAGAATCAAAGATCTGGTCGATAGATCTACACATTTCCATATAAGTGATTTCATGCCCTTTGGATTCCTCCCTATCTTGTCTATATTTTCAAACAAAGAGGATTGTTTTATTATGCATTATAATGGGTTTAGACCTGGGTTTTTATATATCTAACTTTGTTTGATCTTGTATCAAGGTTTGGGATGTAGATATAATTCTTCATCATGATCTTGGTTTTTCCACTTCAATTAGGGTTTTCCATTTGCAAGAATTTATCATCGATTTGATGTAAGTGGTATAAATTTCAAATTTCATAGTCTTTATTATATTCTTATTTATGTAATTGTGAAATATAAATTTCCATTCTTGGAAATCATATCTTGAAATGGATTAATTAATTGTTTAATTAATTAATAAAATGAGTTGATTATGAAATTGATGGGATATTGGGGTTATAGGATTGGATAATTAATAGGATTGTGAAATTAGTTAATTTTTTAGATATTGATTTATAATGGGAAAAGTGTGAGGTTTGATTAACATTGAAGAGTTAATGGTTTTTTTTGAATAAGTATTAAGAGCTTATTTAGTGGTGAATTATTCATATTATTCCATGTGATTGAAATAAATAATTATGATTGTTGTGATAAATTGAGAAGGTACACATCAATTATAATTTTTGATAATAAGGTTAATGATGAATTATGTTGATGTATATAAAATTTATAATTTTTTGATATTGTGATATATGTGATATATGTGATATAGATTCTGGGACTGGGAATGAGGCTCCAAATACCCATGTGACATTGAGTTATGGGATAAGGACTGAGGCTCTAAATACACATGTAAAATTTAAGTGTAGGACTTGGACTAATGCTCCAAATATCCATGTGACATTGAGGTGTTAGATAGAGACTCAGGTTCCAAATACCCATATGTGATAGCGCATGTGGGATAGGGACTATGTCTCCAAATACACATATGATATTTAGGTTTGGGATATAGACAGGGTATCAAAACCACCACAAGGCTCTAGACACGATGTTTTATGCTTATGATATTGGCATTGGTATGTGGATCCAAATATTCATGATATGAATTTAAATTACATGATAAATGATATCCATGGTATTTTGATACATGTTATATAGTTCAGAACCTGGCAAGGGAAAAAGAAGGTATTGATGGGTCGGGTGTCTTCATGAATGCAAAGAAATTATGTGGTAAATTAAATAATAATGAAACATGATATTTGTTTACTTTATTAATTTTAGTTTATTATTTATAAAATTTCATACATTTTTATTGGCTGGATGTTGTTTTAGATGTTGTTTGTAGTGGTCTACTGGTTAGTACTCATACCCTAGTTAGGCTTCCTAATCGGTACCTGAATAGACTTCATGTTTTAAGAGCATGATATGGAAAAGATACCTATGTTAGATAGGTTAGTCATGATGGAGCATGGATGAGGGAACTAGAATTGGTATTGGGCTCTGATTGGGAGTGTTAATGCGGCTTTATTTTGGTTTTACATTTTGATACTTGATACATATATTACATGACATATCTACTTATTTAGTTTGGATATTCTATTCCCTATTTTTTATTATTATGTGGTTTTTAGTCTTATAATGATTATGGTTGGTTAATGGTTTTTTTTATTACTAGTTTTCCGTTGTTCATTTTTTTATACTATTTTACTACATTTATAAAGAGGTTATAATCTCCCCGTGTTATATATTTGACCCTCTTAGATAGCCGGAAGCCTCTATAATATGGGGAGGCATGCTTAAGGTCATGTTACCGACCAGATAGGGGCACCTATGTGTTTCACCTAGGTTGGGATGTTACAAAGTGGTATTAGAGGGAATTTCTTTTATTTAATTTTTTAATATTATTTGGAAAAGTTAGACATGAGACTAGGAAAAGTTGGGCTTGGAACATGAGATCATACACAGGAGTAGTTAACCCATGTATAGTTTAAAACCCAAGTACAAAGGGTGGGATTATTATTATTGATGTTTGTTGTTATATAAAGATATTATTTCACCTTGGGTGATGCACTTATTGTGTAATGTGATTATTATTTATGAGTTTTTATTTGATTTTACTCATTTCCCAGTAAAGAAAAAGAATTGTGTATACATGCATAATTTTAGAAACTCAAAAATTATTGTGACATGTATTGTTTTAGGAACTCATGAGAAAATTATGTTTTTGGATGAGTAGGTTATATGAAATTAATTTTAATTATTGTGAAAATTTGAACAGAAAATGGTGGATAATATGGATTTAAAAATTTTAAAATGATGAAAAATGTGTAAAATGGGTGTTTAATGAGAAACATGAAATAAGAATGTGTTTGACCCCTGTTAACCATGACCAATATATAGGATGGTTAAGGGTGGTGATAACGACTTGGTATTGACCGTGTGGTGGGATATGAGAGGTTAATTGATATGGATTTATGTTAAACCCTCTCATTTAAACTTGTTAATATTGTATAATGTGTTTTAAGACATATGTTTTGAATTGTAGAGACATGCCTCCATGATGGCTCGTGTTTATTAGATGGTAGGAGGAAATGAAGGGATATGATCCACTATTAGTATAACCAAAGGAATAGATAGTTTCACATGATGGATATAAAAATAAGTTTTGGGATAAATTTTCTAACCTAACATGGGAATATCTGGAAAGAGACCTCGGTTGGGTTGTGAAGAGTATGTCTGACCTAACATAGGAATTTCTATTATAACACCCTCTAACCTCTATTGTTGGGGGTGGACCAAAGGTATTAGATTTATGTATTGAGTCCATCCATACTATACATGACCATTTATAGACTCCTCCTAAGTAGAGGGTCAAGTTTTTTTCATATATGTTATGAGTATCAACTAAGTGTTGGATGGATGTTCAGGATTAGAATGGGAAATAAGATGGTATATTATAGATGGAATTTTTTGAGATTTTCCAATATAACTTTTACCTAGAGAATATGATATAGGAAAGGGATTCTGAGTTCATGTGGAATACCTAGGGGGAATGTATGTGATGGACTATACTATTCTCTTTACTAACTTGAAGAACTTTCCTCCAGCACTAGCAGGGGATGAGACAGCTATGGAAACATGTTTTTAGGATGTGTTTAAATCTGATATTAAGTCTTAGGTTAACATATTTCAGTTAAAGAAGTTTTCTCAAGTAGTGGATTAATATCTCATATCTGAGGGGATCTTGAAATAATCTCCTAGTGGAGGACAAGTGGATCCTTTTAGATGATTTTGAGGTACATATTCTAAGAGTGGGAAACATTTCAATGATAATGTTGAATAGAGCTATGGAAAGTAGAGTTCCCATGGGGAAATATTAATTACTCAGGATCTTATCTAAGTGCTCTTTCACCAGTTTGAAAGGTTGTTCCACTTTCATAGACATTATCCCCAACCATTGGTAGAGTGTCGAGATTGTGGTAGGATGGGGTATCTATAATGATTTTGTAGGAACCTATGACAGATTTGTATTGATGGGGGTGTCTGGACAAAACCAAAGTGCTATAAGGGGGAATTCTAACCCATATAAATCTTGAAGTTATAGTTCTACTAGTCACGGTAGTTGAATCAGTGGACATGGTGTTTTTGGGAAAGAAATCCCATGAGTGGTGGAGCACATGGGACTCGGACTGCATCATAGGGAATAGGGGAAGGGTAGATTCATGTAGATTAGGATAAAATTGTAGATAGTGAGGTTGTACCATTGATAGTTATAGGTATTATTCTTGTAGATTCTATTTTTTCCAGTGCCTTATTTGATATTAATGCCTCACATTCCTTTATATATGTACAACTTGTGAATGGGTTGAAACAGATAGTGGAGTTTGGGAGTAGGTTGATGAAAATCGATACACTATTGGGCGTACTATAAAGGTACATCCTTTTATGCAAGGTATTTTACCTTGATGTTGGGGAGTATCATTTTTTATTGGATCTATACATCCTTGAAATGTCAGGATTTGACCTAATTATGGGTATGGAATGCTAAGTGGCGTACTAAGCCCACATTGGTTTTTACCACATGAGAGTGATTTTCTAATTATCCTAAGTGATATAATTATGTTCATCATGGATAGTGGGATATCTATGAGGTCCATGTAGGGACAAATCATCAGTAACTAGGGTTCTAAGTACCCAAGTTTCAATTCTGTTACAGAATTATGGAAGTGTGAAATAGGATGTCTTTCCACCTATATTAGTCTAGTTCTAGGATGTGTTTATTAAGGACTTATTTGGGCTTCTACCTGATAGGGATGTGGGGTTTTATACTAAGTTCATGCCTAGATAAGATCCAGATTATATTAAACATTATATAATAGTACCAATATAGATTCAAGAGCTTAATAATAAATTGGAAGAGTTGATGGATAAGGGTTTTATCAATCCGAGTATGTCTCCTTGGGTTTCTTCAGTCTTTTTTTAAAAGAAGTTTTGTGGGAGTTTATGCTTGTATTTTGATTATCGGAAGTTAAACCAGAAGATAGTAAAGAACTAATGTCCTATTCTACGCATCGATGATCTATTGACCATCTGGAGAATAGATTTTATTTTCTCTAAGATTAACTTGAGATTGGGATATCATGAGCTGAGTGATTGAACTTATAAAATAAAAAATACTAATTTAAAAAGCAGGTATGGTCTTTTTTATTTCATTATAATGTCTTTTGTGATGATGAACACTACTTCTATGTTTATGGCCTTGATGAATGAAATCCCCCACCTGTACCTAGACCAATTTGTGGTTATTTTTTTGAATGATATCTTAGTGTACTCCAAGAATCATGAAAATAATTCCCAAAATATTGAAATCATACTAAGTACACTAAGAGAGCATCATATATATGAAACGATATCTAAGTGTTGGTTTTGGATTGATCAGGTACATTTCATGGGTCACATCATCTCAAAGGAAGGTGTGTCGGTGGACCCAGAGAAGGTGAAGGTAGTTGTTTCTTGGGAATAGCCTAAGAATGTATTTGGTATCCACAATTATCTGATATTGGAAAGTTATTATTAGAGTTTCATCTAGGAATTTTCCCTACTATAAGTACCTATTTCAGGATTCATCAAGAAGGGAATAAATTTTGTGTGGTATGGAGAATGTAATAATGCCTTCCAAGAGTTGAAGAAGTGGTTCTCAATAACACCAATATTGATTCTACCCAAGCCAGGTGAAGATTATATGATGTTTTTTGAAACTTATGGGATAGGTCTCGGAATAGTGTTGATGCTGGTAGATCGTTTTGTGGCATATGGGTCATGGTAGTTGAGTCCACATGAATGAAAAAATCATATGCATGGCCTCGAGTTAACTCCAGTGTTTTATGCATTTAAGTGTTAGTTACATTATATATTAGGTGAAAGGATTACTATATATGATGATTCCAATAAGTTAAATTATATCCTTTCACAATGAGAATTGAATTTTCAATAGTAGAGATGAGTTTATTATATGCAATCATTTGATTTTGAGCAAGCATATAAGCCTGAAAATGGAAATAGTGTTGTTGACGCTCTAAATAGGAAAACACAGACTCAGGAAGTTCAAGAGCCTAGCTATGAGAGAAAGATAATGAAAATAATAGATGAGATTCATGTTATGGGTTAGGAGGTCCAGGGGAAGGTGACTCTAATATCATCTTTAGTATAGTCTAGACTTTTGATTCTGGTTATGGAAAGGAAGTATGAGGATCCAAACTGTTGGCACCGAGTCTCGTACAGGAGATGTTGGAGTAGGTTCCATTGATTCAGAAATGTATGGCTACAACTCGGAGTAGGGAAAAGTCTATATGTGGATAGAAATAGAATACCACATGATTTTTCAGTTACTGATCATGTGTTCCTTTGGATGTCACCTAGATTGGGTCACCATAGGATTCAGAGGTAGGGAAAGTTGGTGACCATGTTTGTTAGACTGTTTGAGTCTGTAGAGAGAATCAGGTTGGTGGAATATTGATTAGCTCTTCCATATAGGTATAGTGTTATGCATGGAATATTTAATGTGTCACAACTTCAGTGGTATCACCCAGACCCTTCTCATGTGATTGATGTCGATGATTTTGATATTGAGACTAATGCGTCCATTGAGGAGCATCTGATACATGCCTTAGATCATAGTGAGAAAGTTTTTTGGGGAAATACCATGTCGATATTTCATATATTGTGGAATCATGGGTGTGTTTAGTGAAAAAAATGGGAGATAGAAGTATATATGTGGGCTAATTGGCCTGGTCTTTTTACCTCAAAATCTTATAGATTATTGGGAGTACAATATGAGGATGAGTTGTTATAAGAATGGGAGATTTTAAGATCCTAAACTTTTATAGTTATATATCAAACTCATTTTAGGTACCCTTTTACCCTTGTTTTGGTGTGCCTTGGTTATGTTTTACTTTGGGTATTTTGGGGGTGAAATTGTACAATTATAGAAGGAGGAGCGACAGTGCACGGTTGGTGCCCAATTTTTCTGAACCATGTACCCAAGACTACAAAATGTTCAAACCCAAACAAAGGGGATTTTATTGGTTCACACATGGGTTTTTAGACCATATTCCCTCCTAGTACTAACTTTGATACCCCTTGGAGGAAGTACACAGTTAGATGCACTGTTTGGGAAAACTTTGTGCCCCGTACAAGAATCCATGCATGTGGAAAAATAAACCCCCAAAAATTCATTAAAAATTTTCCAAACCCCCATATTATATCCCTAAACACCTCAAATCAACCCTAAACTATTTCCTTTGAATTTGGATGCTCCTGAATGGATTACTAAGAATTTCAAACTCCATTATTGGTGAATTGAAGACCCGATCATCAGATCTGCACCTCTCCTGGTAAGTGATTTCTTCCCATTGGATTCCTTTCTCTCAAGTCACTATTTCTGAATAAATGGGAGTTTTTTATTATATGTTGTAATGGGTTTAGTTCTATGTTTTTATATATCATGCTCTATTTTATATTGTATCAAGGTTTTGGATCCAGATCTTGTTCTTCATTGTGATCTTGATTGTTCTGCTTTAATTAGGGTTTTATATTGGTGAGAACTCGTTATTGATATTAAATTAGGTGGTATAAATTTAAAATACAATAGTATTGATTATATTCATGTGTATGGAATTGTAAAATAGAAATTTCCATTTTTATAAAAATCATCTTAAATTGGGTTAATTAATTAGTTAATTAATAAATGGAATGACATGATTCTAAAATTGATGGGATATAAAGATTACAAAATTGGTCAATTAAAGGAATTGTGTAATTGGTTAAATATTGAGATTTTGATTGATAATGGGAAATTGTGGGAGGTTGGATTATCATTGAATAACTAATGGTTCATTTGAATACATATTGAGAGGTGGTTTAGTGGTGAATTGTTCATATTATTCCATGTGATTGAAATAAATAATTATGTTTGTTCTCATAAACTGAAAAGGTATAATTTAATGAAAATTTATGATAAAAAGGTTAATGATGCATAACCTTGAGGCATATGAAATTATGATTTGTGTCATATTATAATATTTATGACATTTCTGATAACATGTGTGGGAAAAGGACCAAGACTCTAAATATCCATGTGACATTGAGGTGTGGGATAGGGATTTGGGCTCTAAATACCCATATGACATTAAGGTGTGGGATAGGGAATGAGGCTCCAAATACCCATGTGATGTTGATATGTGGGACATAGATTGAGGCTCTAAAGACCCATATGTGATAGAGAGTGTGGAACAGGGACTAAAGCTTCAAGTACCCATGTGACATTGAGGTGTGGGATAGAGAAATAGGATCTAAATACCCATGGGGTGATAAAAACAAAGTTATACACCCATGAGATTGGAATTGGACTATGATTCCAAATGGTCGGGATATGAATTAAAATAAAATGATAAATGATAACCATGGTATTGTGGGATGTGAAATACCCTAGGGATAGTTCAGACTCCAACATGGGTTGAAGTATGTATTTATAGGTTGGGAGTCTTCATGAACCTGAGGAAATTATATAGTTAATTAAATAATAATTAAATGTGATAAATATTTATTTTATGCATTGTAAATTATTATTTATATAACTATATACACTATTATTGGCTAGATATTATTTTAAATGTTGTTGGTTGTGGCCTAATGAGTTGTACTCACACCCTATTTGAGATGCCTAATCAATACTTAAATTGAATTTAGTTTTGTATGATTGGATATGGGAAAGATACCTACATTAGATGGCTGAGTTGGGATAGAGCATGGATGATGGAACCCAACATGGTATTGGAAACCTCTTGGGAGTTCCAGTGTTTGTTTATTTTGGTTTTTCATTTAGAAACTTGACATATATATGACATGATATATCAACCACTTTCATTTGGATATTGTATTACCTGTTTTGGATTATTAATAGTTGTTTCATCTTGTAGTGATTCTTGTTGTTTAATGGTTGTTTTTATTACAAGTTTTCCATTTTTTATTTATTTATTATATTATTCTTATTTTATAAAGAGGGTATAGTCTATCCATGTTATATATTTGACCACCTATGCTACTCTGTAGCTTTTGGTGAATGGGGAGGAACACTTGAGGTCATGTGACTGACCGTATTGGGGCACTGGTGTGTGGTACTCAAGTTTGGACATTACAATTCCAAAATAAATTTTTTCATTATGAACTCAATGATATTGTGATCATGGTTTCCCTAAAAAATTATCATTATTTATTTGGATAATGTTTTTTTCCTATGTCTATGATAAGTATAAGACCGAGAACCTAATTTTGTTTTAAGAAAATTAAAATAATTCCTTAGATAAGTTTAATTTCTACATTAGAATATGAAAAATATAAAGTTTTTTAATATTTTTTTATTTAGGTTATAGTAACTAATTAATAATCTATATTTATTAAAAAAATTTGTAACAATTACATGTTCACTCATCAAAGATGTCTTGTATTGGTTCTAATTAGAGAGTTAACTCTAATGTACTATCTATATTATATAATCCATAAGGAATTTGGGTGGCATGTTGGATTTCATTAACTTATTAGTAAAATGATATTTATTTTTTCCTTAAATTTTGATGAAATCTCTAATTAGGTCATTATAATGATAGATCTGAAAATGTAAAAAGTGTAATAGATCAACAGATATAGAATCAATCGTACCTTATCTTTGAATAAAACATAATACATTTATGTGTTGTTTATTTTTTATAGTGATTTTTGATATTGTATTTCAATTATGAATCAATCTAAAACTTATAGGTTTTATAATACACATTATTTTATTAAAACAGAATAAATAATATATGATTAAAAATATAGTCATTTAATATCATTTAGAAAAAATAATAAATATCTAAGTGAAAGTCAATACCTGAATAACTAAAATAGATCATGGAATTTTATGTTCAATTATTTAAGGTAATAGTCTTGAGTTTCTACATATAATCCATTTATTATAATGTTATATTAATGTGTGACACATGAAGTGTTCTTCTTTCAATGCATAGTTTAAATAAAAGTAATATAAAATAAAAATGAATTTAAATAAAAAATAAATAAACTAATCCTATGTAAAGAGTGTTGTAATTACCCCAAAAAGTGCTATTATATTCTAGATTCAACAGCTTGGGGCATAAATTATAGAATTAAGGGGTAGGGGTGGTGAAATAATGTGTGATTGGGTGGGGTAGGGTGGTCATAGGTCATGTTAGGTATTGGTTCAGGTGATCATAGGTTATGATCCATGAGTTAGTTGTATCTGGTCATTATTTCTTGGTTTAGGTTTGCATAAGAAGGCCATGAGTTATGGTCATGGGCAGTCAAATATTAGTGCACAAAAATATCACTTACTTTGGAATAATTGATCTTAGAAATCCCTATTATTTAGGATATAAGATATCTTCTATGCAAAATAATATATTTCAAATGATTATCTTGGATGACCTTAATTCATCATAGATAAAAAGTTACCTAGTAATAAATATTTTCCATCATATATATCATTTATTTTTAAAATTTATATAGGATGAGTTATTTCTATCCCCGATACTGAATTTTATTTCTTGATGTGATTATATATGATGGATATAATTTATTTAAAATAAAATAATTACTTGGTTAGAAATTATATTATGTTCCAAATAAAATTTTGAATGAATATATTTTTTTAGAAATCATTTTTAGTATTGATATCAAACCCCTATAAAATTCAAGGTTTTTTTGTATTGGGGATAATAATAATAATCCAATATGTTAATTTTCTTATAGTGGTAGGGGTGGTACTATAATATATACAAAACCACAAATGGTTCTTGAACATGGAATACTAAGTTTATGACTAGAAGATAATTTCAATGGACAACATTCATGATAACATTATTTTTTTTAACCAACATCATTGAATTAAAAATCCCATTACACAATGTAAAACAAGACAATTGTGTTCTCATGAGAAGTGATTTATCGATGAGTGGTAAAATATTTTTAAATTATTTAGATATATCATTATTAGTGTGAACATGAACACAATATGTTAAATATTTATTCAATCCAATATAATACAATTATGAATGTAATGAAATTAAAATTTAATGACATTATCATTGTAAATTTACTTAATTAATTAATCATTGATATATTCCCTTGAAAAATTATTTGGTTAAGAAATTTCTCAAGATGTAGGTTGCGATTTGATTATAAGAATACATGAGACTATTTAATAGTTGAATAAATCAAATTCCTAAACTACTTAAATGCGCTTCATTGTAGCTATATTGGACCATGAATATCACCATGAATTATTTACATAAACATAGGGGATTAAATATAATTTTTTGTTAGGGATAGTGTAACATACCATCCTCAATACCTAGACATTAAACTCGAACCATCATGATACATACCTAATTCATGTTCTTGATTAACATTGCCTATAAAAATTCCCAATGGTATCACATGCATAATGATGAGAATGATTTAAAATTTATAATCAATAATGAATAAATAATTCTAAACATGAATCAAAAAAATATAACAACTGACATACTATCATACATGATAAAATGTGTAAAAGAAAATTTAATACAACATCTATATAAAAAATATATAATAAAATAAATAAAAAACACAATAAACTCCTACACTGATATCCCTAAATGGATCATTAATACTTCATATTCCACCTCCTCCATAAAGATACATCCTACCTATAGTCTACTCCTATGAAATTGAAACATCATGCATACCTGCATGAAAAATAAAGAGAAATATATATATATAAATACCCAAGGGTGTATATATGGGAGTGAGTTGAAATCCTTAAAGGATACCACTAGGATCTATAAAATATCATTCATTTGAAAGTCCACACGTGATAGTATAAAATTGAAAATAATAATGTTTTATTTTTTATTTTATCAAAATTAAGTCATATTGGACCCACATTTAATAATTTAAATTTCTAAATAAATATATTATCTATGTTATTCAAAATTGTTCATGATATTAAGTAATTACATGAATAAAAATAATTTTATAACAAATTTTGTGTCTTTTCACCCTGGGTGAGTACATATAAGACTTTAGTTATGTAAGTCCAATATTCTTATACCCTAAATTAAAATAATCTTTTTATAGGAAACTAGCAAGAGAAAAAAACTAATCTGGTTGTAAAGTCATTAGTCTATTCTTAGTCTAAACTATTGAGAAAATACCAAATGGAAGTATCTATATCATAATCCTAAATTAGTCAATCCTAGTCAATAAATAATATAAACTAGGGGAAATTATAGGTAATTAATTTTTTCACCAAGGGAGGATCCTCATCAATAGTTTCCCATTTACACACCATATTTATTTCCATGAAGTTATCTATGATCAATGAGATCAAAAAAATTAATTAAAGTACATAATATAAACGCTAATCTCTCATTGACACACCCTTTAAAGAAACAACCACTTCATAATCACCAATCATCCATCAAATAAGTAAATTTTTATGTTTGAATTTCATAATTATAATATCAGTCACGTGTGTTTTGTAATGAAACCCTTTGAATAAGAAAAAAGCACATTATTAAGTAAAATCAATCAAAAATGTTATTTCATTGTAAATTTATATCAAAATATACCATGAAATCAATCACAAATATTTTACTTTATATCCATACATGGTATTTTCACCAACACTTAGTGTAGAAAGGTATTCCAAAATAAATTATAGTTGTGATAAATGTAAATATATTTTGAAAATACAATGAATATAAAAATAATCCATGAATTTATATTTTTACACAAACTATAGGTCATATTATCATTATAAATTTCATTATGACATAATAAAACCTTATTTACCTTTTAACGAACACATTATGTGGTAGAAAGCTTTTGAGTATAATTTTATAAATATAATCCTTAAAACCCCTATTGAAATATAAAGAAACTGATATGTAAATCATGAAAATAATTTATAACATAATTATAGATAATTTTTATTATAATGTTATTCATGTAATATCACAATATAATATTCAGGAATTCATGGATTTATCGAATAATGGGAGAAGGATAAAAATAATTATCCAAAACCAGTAAAATCATGATTTATTCATCAAATGAAGTTAGTTCCGGTTATAATTAAATTTTACACCACTATAATGTTGGATGAGACAAATTTTGACAACCCAGTGATATTTTATAATGAAATGTAGATGAAATATCCAAGAAATATACACATATTGATGAAAATGGAGGGAAGGTTCCCATTGGATATGTATATTTAAACTATCAAGGAATAGAAGCTTGGATTTTACCCCAACTAACTATTAAATTATTATTATGAATGTAATAAGAATAAGAACACTGTTAAGGAGGTCTGGAACCGTGGACCTTGAGGGAATCCACATAAACAATGTACATAGAATCTGATGTTAAAGATATAACATTCAATGAAATAGTAATAACCTTCTCTAGTTTTCCTTAAGACATAAGGAGATTGGCCTCATTATTCTCATTATGCTTGGTGTGCAGAATATCCACATCCTAGTGGAGTATGCTTCTACATGCTCTGATGACATAAGAAATACTCCAATGAAATGATGAGTTCTCTGATAAGGATCATTCCATAAAATATGAGTTAAACACAATCCACTTGATCTTGATATTATTTGAGGTGCTAAGTGTAATCTCGGTTAACGGGATTTTACCCCTTTTATTTTAAAATCTATATAATAATAAAAATATAACAATAATAATAATACCATAATCTAGAAATATCCAATTATTTACATATCTCTATGTAATAACAACAATAACAATTTTACTACTATATTAACATTAAAATTAAAATTCTTAAAAAATTGTATTTATATAATACTAAAAACAATATATATGAATAATACTTCATTTAAAAATATATTTTATAAAACCATAAACTAAAATATTAATAACATAATTCATATGTCATATATAAAAAATAAATACTCAATAATATTATTATTACATTCTATAATTTGATCACAAAGTGTGTTGGGATATCGAGAAAATAATATAATGTTTGAGGTTAACTTTAGAAGAACACATTGTTACTATAAATGGTTATCCAAATTATACACCAAACTTGAATCACACATTATATTTAAAATTTTACACCACACAATTACTTTACACAATTTACCAAAACAATAATATACCATGCATCACATATGAATTTCAAATTTTATACAAATTCCACCATTTTTTATCCAAATTAAATTATAATAATATAATTTTAAAATTTTAGAAGTGGGTTGTTATAGATTATCTAATATATAGTTTTACCTAAAAATAAGTAACATGTGATAAAACATTTAATGAGAGAAAATTTCTGTCAACAAATGAATTATCATGTATATATTTAATAATACTTCTCACCATAATTATTCATGGATAACCCAAATGATCATTCTATATAATGAATATTTATAAGTTAATATATATTTAAACTAATATATTTTATTTTATTATATCTATATTAAATTAGTATAAATTAAAAAGAAACTATGAATATTTATCTTGAATTAATTATTTCATATTTTTAATAATTTATAATAAAAAATATTCAACTTAATATTCATCTATATATTCATTATTCTATTCATCTCAGTGAATTTCTTTAAAGCTAAATAAAAATTATGTAGACTTAGAAGTAGAAGAATAAGATTTATTTTTTTTACCCCCATGTAGGTGTATATTCACTCTTCTCAAGCCTTTAATTAATTTTTCCTAATTTATTATGACACATTCATGAACCCGCTCAATTTTCAAGGTTTATATATTACTTATGTATTAAATTATCATATGCCTCATGGCACTTTCAAGGAGAAAAATACATTCAAAATGGGAATGAATCCTGATGAAGTGAATGATAATATTCATTTTTAATTATATATACATATATAACAAGTAAAATATTGAATAATATAGAAAAAAATTCCAAAATAATTAAAACATAAAATATTCATAGAAAATTTACCTTATGAGGATTTACATTGTATCACAATGTTCAATTCAATTAGGTTTTATAAAGTAAATGTAGATGTAGAAACACAATATATCATCATCATTATTAGTAACCTAATAAGAAAGGTTTTCTCTAACACTCTTACCATTTATTTATTGATACATAATAAAGACTAATAAAAAAATTGGCTTAGAAAAAAATATAAAAATAATTCTCTTTCATACAATAAGAAAAGAATTAATTTTCAATGATTTTTGTATTTATTTGTTGTGTTTATCCA
This sequence comes from Viscum album, assembly GCA_963277665.1. Classification (NCBI taxonomy): domain Eukaryota; kingdom Viridiplantae; phylum Streptophyta; class Magnoliopsida; order Santalales; family Viscaceae; genus Viscum; species Viscum album. The sequence continues at coordinate 461,902,536 of OY728155.1, read as the reverse complement.
TCATTGGAAAATGTCATGAACCAAAATTATTTGAACCCCACCAAGGCCTGTGATGAGACTACATGATGATTATATAATTTGAATTGGATAGGTTATAGGTCGATGACTAGCATAGAAAATAAAATCTTCCAAAATGGAATACATTGGCATTGAGGAAATCTCTTTATCACCATGTGAAATAAAACTTTTATAAACCCTAATTATGAATCAATAGAAAAATACTCCATAAAAATAATCATAAAGTTTATACAATGAATGAAATTTCATATATGACCATAAAATCCTACAATAAATACTGAAAGGATTACTATAAATAACATCCTTATATAATTCAAGATATATAAAACATGATTCAAAATACAACTCGATATGAAATTCTCATACTTGACCTAATTTAACCTAACACCAACTATAACTCAATCATGTAAATATAAAAACAATATATATAACATGGGTATAATTATATAAATACAATTAATATGTACCTCTAATAAACACTCAATTATATACATGAATATAGCATACACAAGTACCTATTAATGAAGTAAGTAAAAAAAATATTAAACGGGCCATCCAAGGTAGTGAAAAATATAATATCTACCCCATATATCAAGAAAAAAACACTCCCTAATATATATATGTATATATAAAAAGTATAATATACACCAAATATATCAATACTACTTTACTAATCAACCATTAATCAAAGTGTCTCCACTAGTCCAAATTACTAACATCTTCGGTGTCCCATCCCTTTCACCACTAGATATCATAAAGTAGAACCCTTTATTTAAATAAACTACATACTCTTCATTATAATAGAAAAATGTTACTAAATGGATAGAAGGAGAGTGATATCCATCAAATATCTAAAAATCTCAATGATTCTAGATGTCAGTTAAAATTTATATAGAATATGATAAAATAAAAATATCCCCAAGCATAAACATCATGAAGATAATAATATCACAAATCCCAATTGACAAATCCCCTTCAATCATCATAATTTTCATTATCCCTTACATAATTTAGGGTAATTAGAACAAGTTGCAGTGGATACAAATTCCAAATATCTATTTAATTCTAATATCAAAAAGTCTACATAATTCTAATTTTTCAACCACATTAAAAAATCACACATCCCTCACAACCATGACATATTTAATATAAATATTAGGGATTTAAAAATACATATATCATTATAATCATCATATACACTTCATTTTTCATATAATATATTTATTAAAATCCTTTTCCAGGTAACACTTTACCCATACCTTTTAGTGTACGTCCAAAATTCCATATAATTAACCACACCATTCCAAAAAGAAGTTTTAATGGGTTTAAATATCATTTTGTGATCAATATAGCTGGTAACACAACCTCTATAGTCTAAAATATCCCCAGTCAAGAGGAAATGGAATAAAAGGAAACTTATCATGCGGTACACAACCATACTATTTCAAAATGACCCCTTGTATCTCATATAAGGGGATTACACTTTCACCAGTAAGTTTCATGATCCCTATACAATTATATACGAACCTGATATATCATTGTATAATAATATGTGTAAGTATTTTAATCAGTAACATCTTTTTCAAAGGGTATTAACCCCCTCATTTCATTTGGAATGTGTTAAAATGTGGACGTTCAGGTTTTTTAAATTGAAAAAAAAGAGGGAGGTAGCATTTTACAAAATTATAAAAGGATTTATTTTGACAAAATGTTACTTTAATAATTATAATATAGTTATTTAAATAATTGTTTTATATTTTAGATAAAAATAAAAAATTAATTTTATATATAACTTTGTATTATAAGAATTCCCTCAAGGTGAAGCTCAATGGTAGCTGCCCATTTGGGTCTTATTGTGGTCTCAAGTACAACACTCATATAGTTAATCCCTACATATTTGTGTTTCATGGTTTTATTCATAGTGTATCGCATTTTACAAAAATTATGTAAATGTATTACAAGAAAATTATTATTATGAAATGGTATGATAACTGTTTAAATTCATATCAAATATTTTTATAAATAATAATGTATTTATGTGATATTTGTGATTTTAAAAAATTATTTTCATATTAATCACATTAAGGTGTTTTGGAATAATAGAGTTATTATAAACTATTATTATATAATTATTCTATATTTTTATTTCAAACTTAATGATAATTATAATTTGATATTTTCATATTTATAATAATAAATTTTTTTGAGATAATAATTTATATTTTTTTGAGATGGGGAAATGATTTTATTGAATATAAGAATGAATTAACTCTATCCAAAATTAATAATTATAATGTATGATGATGTGTTATGATAGTAAGAATATATATAAAAAATAATAATATTATAGAAATAAATTTATTAATATTTATTATAGGTGGAAATAAATATGGTAGTTATAATTTTTTATTATGTGTTTGATTAAAATTTAAATATGTGTCATTAACACTAGAATGTGATATTTTATTTTTTATGGGAATTTGGTTTTTTTCAAAGTTAGCTGAAAATTTCATATTTTCTATGTATTATTGATTTAATTAATTATTTAAGTAATTATTATTATCATAAATATAAATATATTATTCAGATAGTGGGATTATATTTGGTTTTTCAATAAATATTTTTTTAATGTAATTAAAATGAGATGGTTAATAGAAGCTTTAAAATATTTATTTTTGGATTTAAATTTTCGACTAAAGGAAGTAATATATTTTTATGTAAAAGTGTAATTTTTTTAGAAAAGAATGATTTATTTTTTTCAAAGTTGTGAATTTAGTGGTTAATAAATGATTTAGTCATATAAGGAATTATTTTTTACAAATAAGGGGTTTTATATTTCTTATCTAGAATATATTAAATAAAGAAAAAATGATTTTAAAAATTTTATAATATGATTAATTATAATTTATTATGTATAAATACTTAATAAAAAAATTTAACTATATGATACATGTTATTTTTTTTTTAAATTTTGAAAGATTTATTTTCAAAAGTTGCTTTATAATATTATTATAATAATGTTAAATAGAATATTATTTATATAATTTTAATAATTGAATTATTAAATGGAAAATAATATTTTCTTTTTTATAGATTTTTTATTAGAATTAATTGATTTAAATCTAGTATAAATAGTTATTATATAATATAGATATAAATATATATTTATTATTTATAATTTCTATTTTACTAATAACCTTTAATTTAAAAAAATATATAGATTAATTATATATTGGGGTGTGACACTCTACCTTGAAATATCCTATTTCATTTTATAAATTTAGTGTGTATTGGGTTTTATAGTCCTCGTATTGTTTTTTTATTATTAATTATGATTATTATTATTATTATTGGTGTCTTCATTATCACTTTAATATTAATAATAAAAATAATTATTATAATAATAAAAATAATAATCTACATCATCATCATCATTTTGTTGTTTACTAAGGAAAAAAGGAAAGATGATTCTTAGTTGAAAACAATAATGGTGACTAGGTCTCAAATCTCATTAGCATATAGGTCTGGAAGGTATGATGATCCTAAGGAATAGGAATATCGAAATGAATTACTTTATTATGAGTACTTCTTATGTTATATTTACCATCTATTTGGAATTAGGGAAATTTATGTCTTGCCTGCCCCCAATTTTTAAAATATATCTTTTCTTTTTTTAGTAAATTAGGGATATGTTCCATGGACACTATTCTTTACCAATTTTCATTATAATTATTATTATTGTATATTATTAAATAAATGTTACATAATAGGGGAATTAATAGGCACATTATCTATTTATCTTGAATTTTTCTCTCCTCTCAGCCTCTCTATCACTCTCTCATTTCTCTCTCTATATATTTTTTCTCTAACTTCTTATTTTGATAAAAACTAAATATGATATCAAAATTTGTGATCCATCTATTGAGGTGTGATTATGAATGTTTTGGATGAACATGTATGCCCGCACTTATTTTGAGTCACTACGAACTGAATTCCAGAGGAAGACGATTATTGGAATGTTACTAGCGATGATCAAGTTATGCATTAATAGAGAGGATATGTAGTTAAGATCATCTCCCCCACATTGGGATATTTATTCAGTACTATAAGACTCTATTAAAGGTTTAATATATATATTCCTGAATCCATACCATATCCCAATATGGTATGAGTTGGAGTTTGTGACCTAGAACCAATTTTTGTGTACATTATGATAACATATATTCATAGTTTTGAATATTAATAAACTTCTTATAACATCTTGATTATTTGTTTTCATAAAAAAGTATGCGATAATGTTCTAAGAGTAGTTGTCTCACTAAAAGTTCATAGTAGTTCCCTGTTATGATGAGAACCCGGAAGTGATGTGGCATTATTTTTAAATAAATGTTCTATTGCTAGATTATATCATTTTAGGTACAAAAATGATACAGGTTATCAGAGGTGGAGACTCATAGGACTTTGTGGAAGTTTCTCATGTTGTATTCTCTTGGTAATATCTAGTATTGGATGGTATGAGAACAAGAACAACTATTAAGAAATCCACATTTATATTTATCATTGGATGTTCATATATGTGAACGTGCATATTGATCCTTCAAATTTATGATTATTATTAATGATTATTATGAGTCACGTACTTTGATGTATTTATGAAAACTATGATGACATATGTTCATGGTGAGGTCAGATATGTGAGGTGTGTCACGAGTAATATTGCGTTAATGAATAATGCAAGAAACAATTTGCCACTTCTATTCTTTAAATAAAGTTGATATTTATAATCCTTTGATGGAAATGATATATCCTAAATAAATCCATGTCCATGGGGTTCTATAGGTAAGTTAAATTACCAAAAATTCAAAGAAAGTGACATCGACCACATTGGTTGGTGATACCATCATGTAACCCACTTGATTAGAGATATCAAAGTAAAGGTATTATATTACACTATAAGTGTCCATATGAGGTATTATATACTTTTGGAATTACCTTATTTTTCTATCGATTCCTTGGAAAGTTTCTAGATGTTAACCTTAGATTTTAGGCTTATTTGCCTAATGCCACTAATAAAGAGTCCTAGAGGATCACATGCTATGTGTATTCAGAATATCATTTAAATAATATATTAGTTTTTATTTTTTAACAAGTTGAATAAATATTATTCCCACACATGGTTTAATGACCATTCATGTTTCCATGATCACATATATTCCATCTCTAGTTACTTTAGAGAATATAATGTGAGTAGAATATTTAGTAAATATTTATTTTATATTTAGTTAATATAATATTTATTTATTTTTGAATAATGCAGTGATATTTATTTATTAAATTAATAGTAATTATTCAATGCCTGATAAATATTATGTAGGAATGTAAGGAAATTTTTTTAGGTCTGATTAGAAATAATATATATTGAATATTATTTGATTAAATAATATTTTTTTAATTCACAAGTTAAGTGTATGTTGAAGAAATAATATTATTATTATTATTTTAGACATGGGGTTCCACAATGGATTAAATAATTATTAAAGGGCACTTTAAAAAATATTTTTTATAAAACCTTACTAAATTTAAACCTAGTTATATTTTTTTCTAAGTGAGCCAATTCATTTTGGGTTATGCACAATGACAGACATAGAGAACCTTTTCAAGCCCCGAAGAGATCCCTCTCAAAGAATGTTCACAAGAATGGAGAGTGATCTTCCTCCACCTTCCTCTATTGTGTCTAGATAGATTAATGAGAATGTTATGGATGAAATTATCATGGCGATCAAAGGTGAATGACACAAGCTACAGGATCTATCATAAAAGCACCTGGAGATTCCTACATAGATGCCCAAAGATTTTTGGAACACATGTAGATCGACACTAGAGGGAATATTATCTTGATTCCTACAACGAATGATGGTAAAATATAAATCTTTTTTTATATCCACTAATGAATAAGGAATTCATGTTAAGTAATTCAAGAATTTATTAAATATATTATAAATAATATGTGGTGATATTATCTCTTATTCTAGAGTTTTATACATTTTATGTTTTATTTGATTCAATACCATTAATCACAATATTTATCATCAAATAGATATCATATTGATCCGTGATCATGAAAAAAAAATTGAATGGACCCTCACACACTTCTGAAGCTCCCAGAACCTATAAGTGCTATCAGTGCGGTCACATATTTTTTTATAATTATATAATGATCATTGTTTTATTTATGCATATGTGATTTAGTTTTCAATTTTGGGTTAATATTGATTGAAATCAAATTGTGATATTTTTTTATTCCTATTCTTTCTCATAGATCTAATAAAAAATATTAGTTTCATGAATAAAATGAAATTAATGTTCCCATACATAGGTTCTGAGGATTCTGAATGGATAACATAGGAGTACATGTCGTGTAACCGGAGTTTCATGCCATTTACTAGTGTTCAATACACCAGGAATTAATTCGATATTAGTTTAACTAATTTTCATTGAATACACGTGGGTAATTTAATTTCTTACACCATGTGTTGACTGGGATAGCCTCAAACATGGTCTTTCAGAGTACACACCATGAATCCCATGTAATGGTGTGTAATACATTAAGTCACAGACAAGTCATGTATTTTCATACACATCTTACCTCACTAGTGACCATGTAACTCGAAGACTACACACTATGTAGACCTTGTACACTCCACATACTCAAATTTTTCTATGGAATGTGTTATATGCTGAGTTCCTAGGCATGTGCCTCAGATAGATGGTGAGATATGTACACGCCGTGTAGCTCACTTGTACACACCATGAACTTTCACCAGATTATGAAGAATTAAAATTAATTAATTAAACTATGTAAACCTTATTGATATGTGATTTTATGTGTTAATTAAGTTGATAGGACACACCATGTGATGTATTTTAATATATATATATATATGTGTGTGTTTGTGTGTGTGTGTGTGTGTTTAATTAATTTCTATGTAATGTTCATATTTTTATATCATTTGTGAGTCGTATTAAAAATATTACTCTACATGAATTGAATCATAAAAAGATAATTATTAAGGTGGTGGTATAAGTCATGAAGGTATGTGATATTTCGTGTATTCTATATGTCACAAGAGTAAACAATATAAAATTATAATACTAGTTGGGTAGATTTAGATTGATATTCACCCTGTTTCCTTCAAGGTACATTTATAAACATAGTTAATTTTAATTTTTTTTTTGTTTTTTAAATTATGATGAATGGGACTCTTAAGGAAATTCAGATGAGAATTTATATAAACAAACTGATTAATTAAATAATATAATTAATTGATTCACGCACAATTTGTCTTAAATAATAATTATTAATAATTGAATTCCTTTTTACTTTAAATGTGTAATTTGTTGCATGTGTCTGGATGATCATGAGAATAAACATGACCATTTTATATGATTAGTTTCATTTAATTTATTATTAAATTAAATTGCTGGCCTATATTCCTTCTATCATCTTATTATATAAGGGTATGCATACACATGGTTTCTTGTAAGTAAACCCTTTTCACTCACTTTCCTATGAGTAAAAGAATATGTAATGGATGGATCTCCCAAGCTAGTAGTGGTGGTTCATGTTTGGAGGTGAGGTGAAACCAATCCAAGATAGATACTTAGCTGGACAGGTGGAAATATATAACACAAACCTCAATTGGTTCAAGGTGTTTTACCCCTAGGTTAATAGTTAGTTTATCAACCTCTAGATAAACTTTCCATTGGTAATATAAAATGATCATACCAATTTATTATTTTATTTCTATCAAGTTTTATGATTATTTCATTATGGATGTTTTTCCACAATCACATGAACTAATCAATTAACAAGCATGCAAGATTGAAGTAAAATAAATTGTCTTATGTGTAAATATTATCTAAGAAATGATTGATAACTTAAGTAAATCTATTTAATATTTACATTCATGTAATAAAGACCGGAATTGTAAATTTAAAAATAAAATAAAATATCCCAAAATTATATATAAGTTGGTATTTCATTCTACAACTTCAGTTAAAATCAAACCATAGTTAAATGTTCTTGACCAGAAAAAGTTGGGGTTCTTTCCATTATCGGGAAATTCTAATATAATGTTTGGGTTTAATTAACTTATTTCAGATCAAGGGTTTACTACCAAAGTAGGTTTTAGTTTATCAGAGAGTTAAGGGTTTAAGAAATCCAATTTAATTATTTTGAGGATAGGGGAGTCCACTCAACACGTCAAGGAAATATGAGTTAATGCAGTTATCATTGGGAAAACATACCTAAAACAATTCAATTTACATGGACAACCAATTTGGGGGTAATGAGAAGGGTAATAAGTATCATTTCCACTAGAATTCCCAATAAATATTATATTCTAAAGCCAATGGTGGGGGATATTTGGTTTTGATAAAATAGTGGGAGATTAATAAATATAATATTTATTTAATTTTCTAAATTTTATCATATTTTTACTAAATATCTTCTCATATTAGTTTTGGAAACAAAAATAAAAATGACATGAAACTTATCACTATGATCCATACTTGATAAGGATAATCTTCTCATTGACCCAAATTTTCAAGAGTGGAAAAGTCTCTTATCCTTTATCCTTCTCCATTAAAGAAAATTATATGTGATGAAAAACCAATTATTGATGCACCTAGAAATGATGCTAGTGATTAAGAGTTGTCTCTCAATGAGAAAAATTTGAAGGATTATATAGATGTTCAGTGTTTAATTCTATCATCAATAACCAATGATATTTTGAAGTAATAAGAGGAGATGGATGCATATAACATGATGTCTCACCATATGGATCTCTATCAAGAGAAGGCAGGACAAGGAAGATACAAGATCTCCAATTCTTTATTTACAAAAAATATTGGAGTGTATTCACCAGTTGAGAATCTTATAGTTAATATTATTGGATATATTGAACACTTAGACATATTAGGGATTAAATTACCAAATTATTTTTGTATATATATCATAATTTCATCACTACCCAATAAATTCTCTAGTTTTATTATTAATTATAATATGAGGAATAATGAGACGAGTGATTCAGAAATTATTTCTTTGATTCACCATGTGGATAAGAACATGGGGTGTGATAAACCTAAAGTCCTTATAGTGAATAATAAAAGGAATAACAAGGCAAATGAGACCAAGAATAATAATAATTCTAATGCTCCAGAGCACTGTCATTCCAAGAAAAAAAAGATCAAGAGTTAGGGAAAGGAAAATGAGTCAGTATGTTTTTTCTTATGGAAATCCATTCCATTAGAAGAGGAACTGAACTCAGAATCAAGGGGAATCTAATGGTGTGTTCTCTATTAATTGTAATATTGCAATATCTACACATTGGGTATTAAACATAACTTTTGGTGCTCACATATCTATCCAAATACGGGCACCATGTAGATTCTAAAAGAGTGATAGAGGAGAGGTGAATTTGAGAGCTTCCAATGGTGCAAGAATGGTTTCTACAGACATTGGAGACTACCACATTTTATTTTTAATGGGAATTATTTTGGTTTTAAATGATTTTTATTATGTGATAATATTTACCAAGAAAATAATTTCTCTATCATTCCTAGACACATATGGGTTTACATTCCTATTTTGAAATAAAATTTGTTTCTTTTATAAAGAAAATATATGTTTTAGTGTGGCACATATAAATAATGGTTAAATTATGAAAAAATTGTTGGAAATAGATAACAAATCATGGTCACACAACTCATTTAACACCTATATACAATGTCACTATCTTGATCATGTTAATGATAATCATATGAAAAATCTCTATCAAGATGGTTATTTAGACTCATATGATCTAAAACTACTTGAAATATGCCATGCTTGTTTATAAGAAAAAATGACTAAAATGAAATTCAGTGGATATGGTGAAAGAGAGACATATCTTATAGGATTAATGCACAATAATGTGTGTAGTCCATTTCTAGTAAAAGCTAAAGGTGGGTATTCCTACTTCTTAACTTTGGATGATGACTTGACTAGATGTGGATATGTCTACTTATTGTAGTATGAGTATGATACCTTTGGTAAATTCAATGAATTCTGGAATGATGATGAGAATCAACTTGTAAAGAAGATATAGAAGATTCGATCGTATCACGGTGGTGAACATCTTAACCAAGAGTCTATCAACTTTCTATAGAAGTTTGGTATTTTATATCAATATACCCCACCTTACACACCAAAGTGAAATGGTGCAATTGAAAGGAGAAAAACTTACCTTGTTAGACATGGTAAGGTCGATAATGAACCATGAAAAACTTTCATTATCCTTTTTCATATATTCATTAAAAATTACAGCATATACATTAAATCGAGTACCAACAAAAGCAGAAGATGGATTTACCTTAAAGCTATGGAATAGAAAGAAACATGTTTTGTAACATACATTTGTATGGGGTGATGATAAGTATGTTAAGGCCTTATGAGGTAAGAAAATAGAACATTGGGGCACTTAGTGTATCTTTTTAGGGTATCTAAAGGAAACAAAGGGATACTACATAAACTACCCCCCAAACAAGAATGTGAATGTTGCCAAAAAAAATCCAGTTTTATTTATAGGGAGTATATAATATAAAGGATAGTTATAAAAATATTGAGTATGATGAATTTGATGCTCAAGATACACAAGATTTGGTATAGGAACAGGTTCTGTAGGTCCCCATGGAAGAATTAGTTCCTAAAACACAAGTATTGCATAGAATCATAAGAGAGGTAAGAGAACTAGAGAGATATGGTTCTCTAGTCACTAAAGTTGGTAACTCATTATAGGTTTAAAATGATTAATATCTCTCCTACAATGAGAGAGTAGAGAGATTATAATCTATAAGATTATAATAATCCATAAATTCTGAAATGGAAGCCATGTATTAGAACCATGTTTGGGTTCTTATCGATGCATCAGTTGATCTAAATCCAGTAGGTTGAAAATGTGTATTCAAGAGAAAAAATGACATTGGAGGTAAATTAAAGACCTATAAAGCAAGGCTAGTGGATAAAGGGTTTAAATAGTGTCAATGAATTGACTAAGATTAAACCTTTTCACCAATTTCCATATTCTAATCCATTAGAATTCTACATGCTATAACAGCTTTCCATGACTATGAGATTTGGAATATTAATTTCAAAAATGAATTCCTTAATTGGAACTATCAAGAACATGTATATATAACACAACCCGAATGGTTTGTGACTCCAGGTGATTCAAAAAATATTTTCAAGTTGCATAGATTCATTTATGGATTGAAGAAATTATCCAGGTCATGGAACATTTGATTCGATAAAGCTATAAATGAATTCAGATTCATTAAGAATGAATTTGATATATGTGTTTATAATATATTTACTGAGAATGAATCCATTTTCCTAGTAGTATATGTTGATGACATATTACTTATTGGAAATGACATACAAGTCTTACAGTCTATTAAGGTTGGTTAAAAAAGTGTTTCTCTAGGAAGTAATTAGGTGATGTGGCCTATATTATAGGGATCAAGATCACTCATGATAGATCCAAGAGGTAGCTTGGGCCCAATAAAAGTACATACATTGAATATATACTAAATAGATTTAGTATGGAACAATCCAAGAGGGGTTTTTTTGAGTGTCTCGTGGTTTACATATTTATAATAAAATGTGACATCATATAGAACATGAGAATAATAGAATGAGTAATATCACATATGCTTCAGTGATAGGATTAATCATGTATTTAATGTTATCTACTAGACTTGATGTTTCCTGTGTATTGATCATGGTAGGCAGATATCAATCTAATCTTGGAGAACAACATAGGTCTACTCCTAAAGTTATCCTTAAGTGTATGAGAAGAACTAAGGATATATTCAAGGTGTATGGGGGATACAAGGATCTTTTCACCAAGATTTATACTGATATTAATTTTCAAATTGATCAGAAGTCATAGTCGGGATATATTTTCTATATCAATGGAGTAGATGTGAGCTGTAAGGGTTCAAAGAAACTAGTTGTCATTGATTCTACAATGTATTCCAAGTATATAGTGTCTTCTAATGTAGCCAAGGAATCTGTTTAGATATAAAACTTGTTTCAAGATCTTGATGTGGTTCCAATAGTAAAGACCCTATCATAATGTATTTTGATAACAATTTTGTGGTGTATCTTGAAAAAGAGACAAGGTCACACCAACAGAAAATTAATATACTCTAAAAGTATCACCTCTTGAGGTATTTTTATCAAAGATGTGAATTTGTAGTGAGAATAGTATCCATGAAAGAGAATGTGGTGGAACCCTTAACAAATGGCCTATCTTAGCAGAATCACGAGTGTCATGTGATAGCTAGAGGAATGAATGTTGTTAGTAGTTTACTCTAGTGAAAGTGGGATTTTATTGAAGTTGGTTCCCTAGAAACAATTTTTGTGTACTTTAGGATGACCTATATTTATAGTTTCCAAAATTAATAAACTCATTATCACATCATCATTGTTTGTATACATAACATAGTATGTGGTTCGGGGAACAGAAGGCCCCTAGTCCACTCCACCAATGCTCTACTCCACAAGCTTGGTGATTTTCACTATTTGGTCCTCTTATCAATAGATCATTCCACAACTGAGTACAGGCAGTTGACACCTTTACAATCTAAGGCAGAATAAAGCCTTCTGGTTCAATCATAGAATCTACACAGCTTAGTACGAGAATCCAGTCACTCAAGATAAAAAAAAATGTTCTTTGAAAATACTTTCCCATTTTTCTTCGAAATTGAAACAGAATGTAATTGATAGTAGATGGATCGTCGCCTTAAAAAATAATGATCTTCAAGCAAGAGTCATTCTAAGTTGATCCTATTGCAGTAGATATAGAAATATAATTCACAACTTCAGCAGTAGTAGATTCACAACAGATCTTCGATGTCGAATGAGTGAATCTTCTATCGTGATTCTTCTTCTTCAATAAACAGTGCTTTTTCACTCTTCATAATCAGCAGATCTGTGTTCTTGATAGTCTCTATTTTTCTCCCTTTATATATATATATATATATATATATATATATATTCATCATTTTTGTTCAGAAAATCTTGTATATGTATTCTCTGTGTATAACGACGAGCACTTCTCCTGCAAATTTTGATCTATAAAAGTTGACTTCTGACTCATGATATTCAAACATTTGAATTAACAGAGCAGTCGTAACTCTCCTTGAAATTTGGCATGAAAATATCCTTTTAAACTGATCCTCTGAATCATACATAAAGCAGCTTTGAATTAGTCAAATACGCACTTTAAAAAAAATTAATCCAGTTTGAAATCAGCCTAATAATCCACTTGCAGACCGTTGCAAAATAATATCGTCTTTAATTCTCTGATGCCAAACGTAAGGTTGAACTGTATAGTATGCATCTTTCAAATGTAAGGTTGAATACAAACGTAGGGTTGATGAACCATAATTTTCTTTTCAACATTCAAACGTAAGGTTAAATACAAACGTAGGGTTGATATACCATACTTTTCTTTTCAACATTCAAACGTAAGGTTAAATACAAACATAGGGTTGATGTCACATCCTTCAAACATAATGTTGTTTACAAAAGTAAGGTTGATGAACCATACTTTTCAATATCCCAAACGTAGGGTTCCTTCCTAACTTAGGGTTCCTCTTTCATACTTTTCTGATAACGTATGGTTGATTAACCATACTATTTTGATAACTCATAAAGTATACACCATATTCCATCATTACGCTAAATTTCTCCACGTAGGGTATGAATAGTGATTCTAGAACCCGTATTTCATCCTTACGCTATGTTTCTCCACGTAGGGTATGAATAGTGATTCCAGAACATGCTTAAGTAATTCCCGAATATGTAAAGCATGAACAGTGTTTCTAGAACATGCTAATACTAATACTTTAGAAATTAAATCTCATTGTTCAAGAACTTAAATATTCCTTCCAGAAATAAAAATATAATGAATAATAAATTCTTGCAATATACTTAAAAATAAAATCATTAGAAAACAATTAAGGGTATTTATGAGCATCAAAATCATCGTAGAGATAGAGTATTGTTCTCAACAATATCCCCCTATTTAAATAAAAATATTATGTATTGTTGAAAACAACACTTGCTCAACAATATCCCCCTTTTTGATGATCACAAAACCCATAAAATAACCAATGAAATTAACTTAAAAAATTAATTACATATAGTTTTTAATTTTGCAAAGATAAATACAATATTACAATATTAGATTTAACTTAATTTGTCCCCCTTAAATCAAATTTCTCCCTAAAAAATGTTGTGTTTATCCAAATTTCTCCCCCTTTTTGTGATATCAAAAAGAATTTTAGAAGATGGAATAGAACACATATAATGTAGCACTGAACTTAAGTAAATTCTATTATTAACTGTTTGCAATAATTAAATATGGATTACCGGCATATGAAAACAAAGACAGTAAAACAAATAAAAACACACAAATATAGAATGAATCAAAATTTTCATTGATAACATGGAATAAGTACAATCATGATGAACATAGGAATCAAGGTGTGGTAAGGGTATAAGATAGGGTCTATCTCCTCTAAATTACTGCCATGATTTCTATCAACTACTCCCTCATCCTTTTCATCATTCCATCTCCCAGTTTGATAATAAGATCTCTATTTTCCTGAGTCATATGAATATATTCTATCAAGTTGACTCTGAAAAACTCATGAAGTCTCTCTTCCTTCTCCATAAATAGGGTTAACTTTTATGTGAATTAATTCAGTACATTTTTAATGCTTGGTTCACTTGAGGTTAACTGGTCAACCAAAAACTTCTGATTATCTAATAAAACTAATAGTGGAGCACTGTTGCATTGAAAATCATGCAATTTGTCATTCATATTGCTCATTGCTGTTGTGATAGCCTAAAATATTATGATTAAATCAGGTGAAGTACCTGATCCACTAGCTTCACCAGTCCTGACAAATGCAAACTGTGTCTCCATATAGTCTTTAAACTCTGACAGATCTAACTTCATCACCATTTATGATTTCAGCTTGTATACCTCTATTAACATCTCTTTCTTAAAAGTTTCAACTTCCTACCTTAAAACTGTACTTCCTTTAAGTCTATAAAATTTTAACGGTTCCTTTTCTAAGGCTTTCCTCAGAGCAACATTTTCAGATTCTAAACTGGACAGCTTCCTGTACAGTTCTTCTACTTCCTTATTCATTGAATCAGAGGCACCCTGTACTTGATTCTCATCTTTATCTTATACTTGATGCAGTAGTACTAATGGCAAAGAGTCTGCATTAGATTTTAATTTTTCTTCCTCCTAAGCTAGCTGGTCCACATACTTTTCCTCAGAGTCTTTTCCAGACTCTTCCATAGAAAAATCCTCATGAATTACCTCTGTTTGAACTTCAGAAACATTCTCATCAGGCTCTGCCTTCGTTTCCTTTTCAATTGTAACATAAGATTTAACTACAATTTGAGGTTCAATTTCAGTTACAACCATAGCCTATTCTTGAGTCTCAGTTTCATATTTTTCTTGGGTTTCAGATTGTACTTAAGGATTCACCTTAATTTGAGCAGTATCCCTTTCTTGTAGCTTCTCAAAAACTGCTTCTCTGACAAAACTGTAAGTGAGTAAATCTCTTGATGTTAAATCATGTGAACTAATTTCCTCATGAGTAATAGCATTTCTTTTCTTTTGAATCTGAAGTCCCTCTTGACTTTCTTCTTCTTGGGACTCTTTAGTTTCAAATCGTATTCTTCTCACAGTAGTGCTCACCCTTGATTCAGCCTGTACTTCCTTGGACTTAGCAGACTGAGCCTAGGAACTCTCTTCATCATCTTCATCTCCTACTGGATAAAATTTTCTTTTAAATATGCTCCAAAAGTAACCAATCTTTATCAGGGTTCCATCACCAAAAGTGTTACTATGATGGCATCTAACTCTGACTTTTACCAGCCTTACCATATCCTTTTTGAACAAAATTTTTGAGATGAATCTACTAAACGGATAAAAATTCATGTGAGCTTCTATTTGACAATAATAACAAAGGTACCTTACCATGTACCTAGGAAAATTAAGTCTTATATCACTCATCAACAGATACATTAAATACATATCTGGATAAAATATTTTCTCCAACTCAGACATCCTCGGTGTAATCCCTGTTTGCACAAACTTCACTAGTATTTTCTGATCCGACTCCAAGTACTTTATAAACATCTTCCTTGTAGATGTAGAACCAAAATGAAAAGACATAATATCTTTATACTTATGTACTGAATCTCCTATATTCTTCAAATAAAAATGAAAGACTCCCTCATGAGGGCAGTCCAGTATCTGACCAATCTCCACAGAGGATATAGAAACATCTCGATCTTTAATCTTAGCTACCATAGTATCATCATCGTCTCCCAGACTAAATTGTACAGACTTATGGAAATATCTCAACTCTACCTCGTATAAAAACTCAGACTTCTCACCATTGAAGGTCTACTCCATATTTTGAAAAGCGAGAGCCTGTTTCAGCAAAATATTTTTCTGAAATAGCCATTCCAGGTCTATGACCTTTCCTTGAAAAAATTTCCCTCTTTCAGAGCGCTGTCTCTTAGCAGTGTTGGACTCAGCCTCATCGGTTCTCTTAGTCTTGGCCATTTCTGTCGAAAAAATCTCTCAAGGTTCGAAAGAGGATTAGGTTTTTGAAGGTTCAAGTTCGAATAGACAAAGAGCGGTAAAGCGTCGTGGGTTTGAAAGGGTTTTTGGTAAAAATGAAATGATTCAGAATTCGAAAGGTTTCTAACCGCCTTGATTCTCGTTTCATCAATAATTATTACATAGATTTTAAAAACAAGTAAAATTGATCACGTGAGGAAATAAAGAAAAACTTATTCTATTTGAAAAACAAATACCTAATTTATTTTAAACAATATTAAAAGAAAGAAAAATAATAATAAAATTAAACTTTATTTAAAATTAAATAAACCTAGCTCCCCCTTAATAAAATCAAACTTTGCAGTAGGAAGTGGTTTGGTAAAAATATCTGCTAATTGAATTTCATTACATACAAATTCTAAGAATATATTCTTTTTAAGAACATGGTCTCTTAGAAAATGATGTATGATATCAATATGCTTAGTCCTAGAATGATTAATAGGATTTTTTGAAATATTTATAGCACTAGTATTATCACATAAAATAGGCGTACTATTAAAACTTAGTCCAAAATCCATAAAAGTGTTTTTCATCCACAAAACTGGTGCACAGCAACTGCCAGCATATACATATTCTGCCTGAGCTGTTGATAGGGAAACTGAGTGTTGTTTCTTAATTGACCGTGATACTAAGGATTTTACTAAAAAGTGACAAGTACCTGAAGTGATTTTCCTATCTAATCTACAACTTCCAAATTCTGCATTTGAATATGAAATTAAATTAAAATCAGACGTTTTGGGATAAAGAAGAGATTAAAAAACAGTTCCTTTTAAATATCTAAGAATTATTTTAACAGTAGTTAAATGGGATTCTTTAGGATTTGATTGAAATCTTTCACAAAGACATACTGAATACATTATATCTGGACTGCTAGCAGTAATATATAATAAACTACCAATCATACCTCTATATAACTTGTTGTCCACTGATTTTCCAGTTTCATCCAAATCAAGATTTATATTAGTACACATAGAAGTTTTATATGTATTTTTGTTTTCAAGTCCAAATTTATTAAGTAAATCAGTAATGTATTTGCTTTGATTTAAAACATTTCCAAAATCTTTTTGATAAATTTGAAGTCCTAAAAAGAAATTTAATTCTCCCATCATACTCATTTCAAATTCTTTTTTGCATTAGATTTGAAAACTCATGACAAAGAGATCTATTAGTTGATCCAAAAATTATATCATCAACATAAATTTGTACCAATAAAATATTATAATTTACAGTTTTCTTAAATAGTGTCGGATCTTCCATTCCAATAGTAAAATCATTTTTCAAAATAAAAGATCTTAATCTTTTATACCAAGCTCTAGGTGCTTGTTTAAAGCCATAAAGAGCTTTAGTAAGTTTAAAAACAGAATCTGGTTTTTGTGAATTTTAAAAACCAGGAGGTTGCTCAACATAAACTTCCTCCATTAAATAACCATTTAAAAAGGCAGTCTTAACATTCATCTGGAATAATTTAAAGTTTATATGAGATGCATAGGCTAAAAGGATTATAATGGCTTCTAATCTAGCTACAGGTGCAAAGGTCTCATCATAATCTATACCTTCTTCTTGATTATATCCTTTAGATACTAATCTTTATTTATTTATAGTTATTATTCATTGATCATATTGTTTATTTCTAAAGAATCATTTGGTTCTAATAACTGGATAATTTCATATTCTTTAAAATAATTTTCAAACTTCATTTTTCTTGAACTGGTTTAATTCTTCTTGCATTTCTATCATCCAGCTTTAATCATCTAGAGCTTCTTCTATAGTCTTAGGTTCTGGTTGGGATAGAAAGGTAGAAAACTCAACAAGATTTCCTATATTCCTTATAGTTTTTATTCCTACTTCTAAGTCTCCTATTACAGTTTCTAAAGGGTGATTCTTTAGGGTCCTTGACTGTCTAGGTAGTACACTTGTAGGTTCTTCAGTGTCATGTTCTTCTGTACAGAACTGAGTTTTATTTATATCATTTCCAAAATCATCTTTTAGGTTCTCCAATCTCATGTTATCATTAGAATCAATCTCATCCATTTGATCTGTCCTTTTCTCAAAGGGATCAATTTCATAAAATTTCACATGAACTGATTCTTCAACAATCCTTGACTTTTTATTAAAAACTCTATAAGCTTTGAAAGTAGCAGAATATCCTAAGAAATTGTCTTCATCAGATTTTGGATCAAACTTACCAAGATTATCTTTGGGGTTTAAGGTGTTAAACTTGCATCCAAAAACTTTAAAGTAGTTTACTTTAGGTTTTCTGTTATTCCAGAGTTCATAGAGTGTCTTTTTCAAAATTGGTCTAATTAAAACTCTATTCATTATATAGCAGGTTGTGCTTACAGCTTCTTCCCAAAAATAGGTAGGAAGATTGTATTCATTTAGTATAGTCCTATCCATTTCCTAAATAATCCTATTTCTTGTTTCAACAATTCCATTTTATTGAGGTGTTCTTGGTACAGAGAAGGTGTGTTTAATACCCATATTTGAGCAAAAGGAATTGAATTCTAGATTCTCAAATTCTCCACCATCATCACTTCTTAATGAAATTATTCTAAAACCTTTTTCATTTTGAACAGCTTTACAAAAACTTTCAAATAACGTAAAAGCTTCATTTTTAAATTTTAAAAATAAAATCCATGTAAATCTAGAATAGTCATCAACTAAAACATATACATATAATTTACCAGCCAAGCTTGCTACTCTTGAAGGTCCAAAAAAATCTATATGAATAAGTTCTAGAGGTTTAGATGTAGCAATTTGGTTAACATATTTGAAGGATGATTTGTTTTTCTTGCCAAGTTTACATGCATCACAAAATCTATCACTTTCAAACTTGAGAATAGGAAAATAAAAAACTAATTATTTCTTAGATAATTTATATAAAGCATATATATTGAAATTTCCAAGTCTTCTATTCCAGATCTAGGATTCATTTATCTTAGCAGTTAAGCAGTTTATTTGTTTTTTACACAAGGAATTTAAATCCAGGGTATACACATTGTTAGTTCTAGGTGCTCTAAATTTAAGCAGTTTATTTTTGAAAACAGAATAGCAATTGTTAGAAAAATCAACATCATAACCATCATCACATAGTTGAGAGATACTTATCATATTTTGTTTCAATCCTTGTGCATAAAGTACTTTTTTGATTGATACAACTTCTGAATCTCCAACTATTCCAATACCAATGATTTTCCCTTTGTCATTTACACCAAAAGTGACAAGTCCACCATATTTTTGAGTGAGTGTAGAGAAATTCGATGTGCTTCCACTCATATTCCATGAGAATCCACTATCCATATACCATATGGTCTTTTTGATTCTGTGACCTGCTTCCTACAAAGGCATTTAAACAAGTTGCTTTGGTACCCATATTCTATTGGGTCCAGTTGTGTTAGCCAGTAAAGATCTGGGAATCGAGACTTGCTTTGTTTTTATAAAATCAGCAGAATCAAATAAATTATTTGAAATAAAAGCTTTCTTAATACCACTTATTTGATTTTGTCTTAAGAAATAGTTTTTAGAAATATGTCACCTTGTTCCATAGTAATTACAATTTAATCTTTTTGTGCTTGGAAAAAAATAATTCTTGTACAGATTAGGTTTTTCACCTTTACTGCTAATTAAAAATCTTTCTTTCTTAATGACAGTGTTTCCAAGAATTTCATTCAAGAAGTTTTATCCATTAGTTGCACTTTTATATGTTTCTAATTCAGTTTTTAGTGTTTTTATTTTAGATTCATGATCTGTATAATCAATGTTAATTGAATTATACTTATCAGTTAACTCCTTAAATTGCTTTAGTATTCTATCTCTTTCATCTAAAACGGCCTTATGAATGTTCTTAAATGAATTATTCTTCTTAAAAAGAGAATCATACTTTTCCTCAAGCATGTTGCAGTAGGCTTCAAGTTTTTCATTAGAATAGCTTGTTTCAGAATTAGAGTATGTGTTAGAATCAGAAGAATAGTATAATTGTACCTCATCTGTTTCTACCATAAAGCAAATGTTGGATTTCAGATTTACTTCTTCTTTATCTGAGTCTGATTATGAAGGACTGATGGAGTCTTCAGACATACTCCATATTGCTTTCATTGCTTTTTTATCTTTTTTCTCATAATCATTCCTTTTGAAGAAATCCTTTTTCTTGTCTTCTTTAAACTGAGGATAATCAGGTCTGATATGACCCATCTTCTTGCACTCATAACATCTGACTTCATTTTCATCCTTTTTGAAGGTTTTTCTGAAGCCTTTCTTCTTTCTGTAAAATTTTCTAAACTTTATGGCTAGCTGAGTCAGTTCTATATCAGAACTTGATGAATCATAACTTTCTGATTTCACCTTTACTTCTTTTTTCTTTAGCTTTTTTCTTTTCCCTTGAGATGAAACATTTAAGTCAGTGTCTTTTCTCTTGATCAGAACCTTATGCTCATTTGATTCATCTTGCATCTCGGATTTATACATCATAATTGTTCCAATCAATTCTATCATGGTTAAGTCTTTGACAGGTGTTGACTATCTGATTGCAGTAGAGATTCCATTCCATTTAGTAGGAAGTACTCTCAGTACTTTTAAAGCTTGATCAACTTGTTTGATTGAGTCTCCCAAAGCTGTTATATTATTGACAATCTCTTTCAATCTTCCATTCATTTGAGTAATTCTTTCACCTTCAAGCATTCTGGATGTGTCGAATTTAATCTTAGTAGTATCATATCTCATTTGCCTGACATTGTCAGTTCCTTCATAAGCAACATCAATAGTTTTCCACATATCATATGTTGTTGGGAATTGAGATACTCTATTGAATTCATCAGGTCTTAGACCACATATAATTACATTCATTGCCTTTGAGTTCATATCATATTTTGCTTCAGTAGTTGTACTCCATGTCTCAGGTTTTTCAGGTATTTCATAAGGAGTCAGAATCTTTGAATATACTTTGTATCCAAGGTTTTTTAGATATATTATCATTCTTGATTTCCAGCATCCATAATTTTCTCCATTAAATTATGGTGCTCTGACCATAGACATTCCATCTTTTATATCATTCATCTTGCTCTGTGTATAATCACTTTCATCTGGTTAAGGCTTTATCATAAAGCTCAACCTTTGATACCAATTGTTGGATCGGATTATACCAAATATACACAAGTGGGGGGGTTGAATTGTGTCTTTTAAAAATTCTTTGCAAAATCATGTTCTATCCTTTTACTTTAATCAGATGGATTAATGTAGTAGAAATTCAAATAGCAGGGACACACAATGTATAGTGGTTTAGGGAACAGAAGGCCCCTAGTCCACTCCACCAATTCTCTACTCCACAAGCTTGGTGATTTTCACTATCTGGTCCTCTTGTCAACAGACCGTTCCATAACTAAGTACAGGAATTTGACACCTTTACAATCTAAGTAAGAACAAAGTCTTCTGGTTCAATCATAGAACCTACACAACTTAGTACGAGAAGTCGGTCACTCAAGATAAAAAAAATGTTCTTTGAAAATAATTTCTCGTTATTCTTCACAATTGCAACAGAATGCAATTGATAGTAGATAGATCGTCGCCTTTAGAAATAATGATCTTCAAGTAAGAGTCATTCTGAGTCGATGTTGTTGCAGTAGATATATAAATATAATTCACAACTTCAGCATCAATAGATTCACAATAGATCTTCGATGTCAAATGAGTGAATCTTCTATCGAGATTCTTCTTCTTCAATAAACAGAGCTTTTTCGCACTTTGTAATCAATAGATTTGTGTTCTTAATAGTCTCTGTTTTTCTCCCTTTATATATATATATATATATATATATATATTCTTTATTGTTGTTCGAAAAATCTTGTATATGTATTCTCTATGTATAACGACGAGCACTTCTCCTGCAAATTTAGATACATAAAAGTCGCCTTCTGACTCACGATATTCAAACATTTGAATTAACAGAGCATTCATAACTCCCCTTGAAATTTGGCATGAAAATATCCTTTTAAACTGATCCGCTGAATCATAGATAAAACTTCTTTGAATTAGTCAAATACGCTCTTTAAAAAAACTTTTAATCCGGCTTGAAATCAGCCTAATAATCTGCTTGCAGACCGTTGAAAAATAATATCATCTTTAATTATCTGACACCAAACGTAAGGTTTAACTATATAGTATGCATCTTTCAAACGTAAGGTTGAATACAAACGTAGGTTTTATGAACCATACTTTTCTTTTCAACATTCAAACATAAGGTTAAATACAAACGTAGGGTTGATGTACCGTACTTTTCTTTTCAATATTCAAACGTAAGGTTAAATACAAACGTAGGGTTGATGTCACAACCTTAAAATGTAAGGTTGTTTAAAAAAGTAAGTTTGATGAACCATACTTTTCAATATCTCAAATGTAGGGTTCCTTCCTAACGTAGAGTTCCTCTTTCATACTTTTCCGATAACGTATGGTTGATTAACCATAATTTTCTGATAACTCATAAAGTATACATTGTATTCCATCCTTATGCTATGTTTCTCCATATAGGGTATGAATAGTGATTCTAGAACCTATATTCCATCCTTACACTACGTTTCTCCACGTAGGGTATGAATAGTGATTCCAGAACACGCTTAAGCAATTCCCGAATATGTAAATCATGAACATTGTTTCCAGAACACGCTAATGCGAATACTTTAGCAATTAAATCTCGTTGTTCAAGAACTTAAATATTTCTTCTAGAAATAAAAAAATAATGAATAATAAATTCCTGCAATATACTTAAAAATAAAATCATTAGAAAAAAATTAAGGGTATTTTTGGGCATCAAAATCATCATAGAGATAGAGTATTGTTCTAAAAAATCTCCCCTATTTAAAGAAAAATATTAAGTATTGTTGAAAACAACACTTGCTCAACATATATGTCCATGATTTTTTATCTTGTTATACTATTTCATTGGTATGAGATGTTTCCGATTTAATATTTATTCCTATTATGCCTCTTTCTATCCCCCCTTCATATTTGAAGGCATATTACTGGGTATCTATATTTTTACCCCTATAATTTCTCATCATACACATTTAATTTCTTATGAAAATAATGGAATGGTTGGTAGGGACATTAGAGGAGCATAGAGAAACTTGGTGCATTGGACCATGTACGATGGTTGAATTTTGGAGATCATGATTTGGGATCTCTTGGAACTTTTAAATTTCTTTTTTCAGGATCAGACATCTTTTGGTTGGGAATTTATTTTTACCATTTTCTTTGAGTTTACACTACTATACTATTATAAACCCTAGAGGGTTTTCATGATTTGTTTTTGATCTAGAGGTTTCATCTTTTAATTACAATTCCTATGCAATTATGCATTGATGTGATTGGGTGTGTGCATATAAGTACATCAATAAATTTCCTCCCCATGCTAGATATGGATTTCAGCGCTTGTCTCTAACCCCAGGTCTATTGAGGTGGACTTGGGGTAGTTGTGGCTCGTTCCCTAATTAGGGTTGAGTTGTGATTGATTGGTTTCAAATGTGGTCTTATCCATAGGATGGTGTTTTGGGTAATCTCCTTTTTATGTGGTTAATGGATTATGATCATACCTTTGTCCACTTTAATAGACTTCATAACTTCATATTCATCACATTAATTCATACATTCAGATTTACGCCTTATGATTATTAGGCAAATCCTTATTATATTAACTTAGATATTTTTCTTTGTGAACTCCAAAATCATAATTTTTGCAGTAGGCTTCAAAAACAACATCCAATTTCTCTCATGGTTACACTAACCACATAAAATCATAATAAAACTTATTTAAATGGTTTTTTATATTTTTAAAATAATTATAAACTTCTTCTAGATCAGTTACAAGGTATTAAAACATATAAACCACTCAAGTTATTGTATTTCAATGAATATTTCTACAATCACGGGTACATATCTTCTTCAATCAATTGAGGAATATATTTATCCACCTTAGCCATCATCTATGAGTATATAAACATAATATGTATAATAAGAAACATGTATTTGAATTCTTTTATGGGTTCTACACTATCATATATCTCTCCTCTATGATTTGAACTAGGTTTATACATGTTCTCCAAATCCATAATGGCTTTTCTTCCGTAGGTTTGGTATCTAGTTTCTCATACTCCTTCACCCAATATGTGGGAAATAGCTTCGAGCTCTATGAAATGGGTGGATATAAACTCCATCACCCATATCCTCACCTCTACAAAAATACATTGAAAATGAGAATGAAATCAAGTAAAAAATAACAATAAATAATCCAATAGAGCATCAATATTACTAATTGGAATTGTTTTTAATTACATATTTACTCTAATATTCAATGATTTTATTATTTTTATAAATGAAAATTAATTAAAAGGTGAGGAAAAAACCTCAACTCCTTAATGTAAGGGTGCTCACATATATGTGAGGTACTACTTCCTCTCCTTATGATCTTCCCATAATCTTAGAGAATATAGGCATATCAAGCTTGTTTTTAATGATCCCTAAATTAATCATTATAAGTCTACTTTGGAAAATGAATTGTAGAAAATTATTGTTCAAAATATAGACACCAAAACGACCCATTATGTTTTGGGTTGTAGTCAAAAATCTAATTTTCACATACCCAAGAGTTATAATAATCATATTCAAAAACATTATATGGACCTACACTTAACATAGAAAAAAATCCAAATGTTCATGTACAATTAATCATTTTGTAAATTTTGTTAGGAAAACATGCCCATATGATAAATTCAAGTAAAATCTATGTCATGAAATATATATTGAATATAATACTATTTACATCTGTAATACCAAGGCTATCTAATTTCAAGAATTTAGGTATAAAAGAAATCAATAACATCCTTCACATTTTTAGTTTTTTCCCCTCAAGGTAATAACCTCTAAGCTCTAAAAAATGGGTGGGTTCGCACTCCATCAAACATATCCTCATGTTTGTAGAATGAAATTGACAATGAAGAAAATAACAGCTGAAAACAAATAAAATCATCAATCCAAGGGAACTTAATGTCAAAATCATATTTTAAAAGGCTATCAGTCATTAGGATATTACTAGTGATTCTTGGGTTACACATTTGTCAAGAGAATGAGATTTTAGTCTTACCACACCCTTTTTGGGGGAAATTTTTTCTGCTCTATGACTCTCAAAAATATTTAATACATATATTCTTGAATCCAACCCAAATATCAATATAGAAATGGTTTCCACCATGGAATATGTCATTTTAAACCATGTGTCTATATGGACATTTTTATATATTATAGGTTCTCTATAATTGATTTATTTGATAATGATGCAATTATTTAAATCCACACAACTGGATTCTCGAGAATTTATCACTATATAGGGAGGATTAAGGTGTATTATAGTTGAGATCAGGTCCATGGGAGGGGATTTTTATTTATCCCATTGAGTGTAATAAAAATCCATAGAGTTTGGTTCCAATTAAATGGAAATTTTATACCTTTAAATTCATGTGACATGGACCAAATTTGGTTCCTTTTAAGTCCATGACCAAGTGTAGTTCTTTCTAATTTCATGCATAGTAAATGTGTGGGATGTTATGATTGAACCTTATAAATGAATCCAATATATCCTGCTTAATGGGAATCATATCCCATGTAGTTTGGGTTCAAAATTTAAAGGTAATGTGACTGGAAAATTCTATCTAGTTTAATATCATGTGGTAAATACATTATTCTATAGAGCTTAATTTTTTTCAAACCAGGGTAACTCGATGAAAGGTCCAAGAAATGGGTTGGTGGAGGACTTAGACAAGGAATATATTTTTTATTTGGTTTCTTATGGTATATTTTCATTTTAGGAATGACGTATCACTAGGAATATACCCTATTGAGGAATAGTGAATAGAAGGGAATATGGACCATTTAGTTAGGTTGTCTTGGTTGATATATCCACATGAAGATGATTTTCATATGGTATATAACATCATGATGATTAGTTTCATGTGTTATATTACCATGAGGATGAATTAAGGCTTATTTTTTGGTGGCCATTATATAGATCAATTTGGTGGATTACACCTAGTATGAGTCATTTCTCTTATATGGGAGTAAAAATGATACATATGGGGATTATGAAAATTCTTACTCGATGTTCCATACCATATCATTTACTTAGGATAAGGAAGTTAATGTTGGGGAATACTCATATTAGTAGGCTCGTACATGGATCACTTGATCATCGAGTAGAAAAAAAAAGATCCACTGGGTTCTTGGGCTGAACAGATACTTGAAATTGGTTATCAAATATTTTAATCATGATGACTTGGTGGTTTAATTTGTATCCTCATGATAAGGACCATCATTAACTGAATACACACTAGATGAGATGTGTTTTGATGCTGACTGCCCAGTCATGTATTTCCAAAGGCCATGTAAGGGGCCTAAAGGGATAGGTCCCAAAGTATATGGAATTGATGAAGATATCACCCACATAGGATACTTGATCATAGGGGTGTTTATCCATTTATAGTGGGTGGGGGAGGATAAAGTGAATTATTCCACTTGTCATATTTTTGGGTGAAGTTTAAGCATTGTTAATTGTTTTGGAGAATTTTTGACCTAGTTTATACAAAATGGAAAAGTGTGACCCCTGTTGATTAGTTGAGAAAATAGAAGCCCGTGCAAGAAGGTGAGGAAAAGTGTCTACCCAGATTAGTGTTGGGTAAAGTTTCACCCTTGTTAATAGTAGAGAGATGTGTCATTCTTGTTTGGGGTCTAAGTGAAGGATCAACCTGTTATGAATGGTCACCCTAGTTCAAACCCCTTGGGTGACATGGGCACATGGAGCCTTGGTTACCCAACCCCAAGGTGTTTTAGTGACCGATGTCCTAGTGAAATTCATCCTGGATGGGATCCTTTACCCTAATCCTTTTAAACTATGGTGGAATTGGTATTTTAGGAATGTTTATGTATTAAATTAGTTTAATGACACAATTACCTCTAATTCCACTTAATAAACCCATGTTTGGCCTTAATTAGTCAACTAGATTGAGTTGGAAGACCTGGGTCTATGAAGTTCATGTGTTTCCTCCTCATCCTAAAAGTTCTGAAAATGGTGGCCATGGGGGTCTATTTATAGACCAAGGGGGACTAAGGCGTGAAGCTTTATACAAGAAAACCTGGACACAAAGGCTATGCATGAATGTGATTATACATAGGTGGGTTGTGTGCATGAGATGAGTGGGTATGCTTCTTGCTAATGATTCATGTGAGAAATAGTACTAGTGAACATGTGCACTTATGTGAAAGAGTAACACATGAAACTTCCTTACCAAGCATAGGGGACCTAAGCATGGATGAATGATATGTGTTCCATTAATGCTTCTTGTCATTTGGAATTTCCACATTAGGTCGATGTCTCCACCATTAGAAAAGGGGAGTCCCAATAATGATATTGTGATAAATTTATCTATATTTGATCATTTGAAATTAGTAAAATCAATGTTATCATAAAATAAATTTTATAGATGTACATTTCTAATCATTTCATGTAGGATATTTTGACCATTATACTATTTTCATTCCATGTGAATTTGTATAATTTTATATAAGTGGTGAACTATAAATTCTAGGAATTTAAAATAAAGAATAATTTATTATTTTAAAAAAATATATGAAACCAATGAAATTTATACTTATTATAATAAATGAATAATTTAGGTAAATTAATTGATATAATGAAATAAATTGATTGTGTGTTGTGAATATAAAAAATAGTGATATATTGGGATGAATTTTGGTTGACATGAAATGTTGAAATATTTTGGGAAAACATTAATGAGTTCATTATAGTAAAACATTGACTTATTTTTGGTTCAAAATTATTTTTTATAAAAATTATGAAATTTAAATGTGTTGAATACATACACATATATTATATTTATATATTTTAATTTTTCTAAATATAATTTAATCATAATTTAATTTAATAAAATTCTTAAGGATTTAAATAAAATAATATTTATTTACTTATTTTGATTGATTGGAATATTATTATATAATTTTTCAATGATAAATAATGATAATTTTATAATGGAATTTGTTATTGAAATATAATTTGTAATAATGAAATGAGTTTGAAACTTTTATATTGAAAAAAAAACTTGAATATATTTTATTAATTTTTTATTGAATAGTTTTATATAAAGAGAATATATAGGTTTTATTACATTGTATATTTTTATGTAGTGGTTATAAGATATGAGGAAATATATTATTTTTTGATGATAAAAATCTATGTTGTTTTATGGGTAAACAAATTTGTTTTTAAAAATATTTATAAGAATACTTTTGAAAGAGTTGTTTATTTGATAAATATTAAATGTATTGAAATGTGGTTGTGAAATATATATTATATTTTATTAGATATATATTTTTTATAAAATAGAGATGTAGTAATTATATTACATTATCTATGAATCTAATTTTATTATATTTTTTAGAATTTTTGACAAGAATCTATTGTAACAGAGTATTATTAATTAATTTAGAAATAAATAGTTGTGATATGAATTTTAAATATTGACTTTATATTCTCAAGGTAACTTCGATGCCATGTGTATGATGGTAATATTTATTAATGAGGTTTGTGTTTTGAAAATATATAAATTGATTTTAATTAAATAGAATCATAAAACCATGTTATTTTACTATGATTTATGTTTTCTAATTCCTAATAAATAATAATGTGAATTTGGAGATATAGAATTTTTATTCAATATTGAGTCTTTATAATTTTTAATATATGATTGATGTAATTTATTATGGGATGTTATATACATTGATACTGTGAAAAAAAATAATTACAAGATTATATTAATTCCTTATATTAAAAGATGTTAAGTAAATGAAATAATAATCTTTATCAATGATATTGATTATATGATATATTGATGACATGTTAGTAGATGATCATTAAATTATTATAGTATAGTGGGAAAATAATAGTAAAAATAATAAACAAATATATAATGATTTATGAGGATACTTTTTTTGTATCGATTGGATATGATAAGGAATACTTCTGAATAAGGATGTGATGCAATTATGATATTGAGCATAGATTTTATGTGGATATAATAATAATTTAGTTTATTTTTTGACATTATTTTTTGGGGATGTCTGTACTAAATAAGAGGATTTTTTCTATGGGGAACATATTTATAATTTCATGGTGTGTGTTATATTTTAAACATAATTAGTGATTTCTATTAAGTGAGTTAACATTAGATATTTTCTAATAATTTTTTATATGATTAATTATGAATAGTAGTTTATAAAAATAAATTATTTATCAAGAAATTATTATGAATGTTTACATGAAACTATAGTAGTTATAGGAGAAACATACTTATTTTACTTGTATAATGACCCTTATTTTATATTTTCTTTATATTTAAAAGATCATGTTAGTCAATGTGTATAGAAAAATTGTAGTATTTTTTTGTGAAT
Organism: Viscum album; assembly: GCA_963277665.1. Lineage (NCBI taxonomy): Eukaryota > Viridiplantae > Streptophyta > Magnoliopsida > Santalales > Viscaceae > Viscum > Viscum album. Next base: position 461,872,255 of record OY728155.1, on the reverse strand, counting down.
GAAACATATTTTTATTGGAATTTGGATCTTGTTTCAATTTCACTAAATTTTTTTACTCCCATATTTAATAAAACGTTTCCTTTTGTGATTTTATTTATTACTATTGGAAGTTTTGAAATAAAATATAATTTTTTGTAATGAAAATTTTTAAAATGTCATTTCCTTATTATTGGTGTTCCATATTGTTTAAAATATGTAGTTATTGAGTTCAAAGTCATGAGTTATTTTTTAGATAATCATTTGGGTTTCTTTCTAGTATTGTTTATATTTTTAGTGGCAATGATGAATTTTAAATAAATATTATAATATTTTTAAAAATTTAATGTTTTTTCATATTTCACCATATAAAAAATATTCTTGAGTTAATTTGGTCTAATGATAAACCTATAGTATATTTGTTTTGGATTTATCCACCAGGATTCTTATAGTTCAATAAAGATTATATACTCAATATTGATAGATATTGTTATTTGAATTGATACCCATTTTATGTGTCAATCAATGAAATTTTCATCCACATATTTCTCTATTATATATGGTTCATGTTATTTTGTTAAATCAATATATATTAAATATTATAACATTATGAATATAATATAATTTTTCTAAGATCAAAAAGAGTTATAAATTATGTTTTTTCTCAGAGAGAAGTTTGATAATCCAAACTTTTTCACTATGATTTGAAGGATTAATCTAGAATTTAATTATAAATGTCTCATATAATTTGGATATATTTTTCAAGAGTATTCTAATGAAATAATTATTTTAAATAAATGTTATGAATTTATTAATATTTGAAGGATAAGTTCTATGTTTATTTTTTTATGAAAGTGAAAATAACATAAAACTATGATGAAATAAATTATAAATGATACACTATTGTGTATATTATGAATAGAAAAATAGAAAAATACTAATAACATTAATATATGTAATAAAAAATTATAGATAATATAAAATTATGTTTTCTTGATATCTATTTTTATATAACTTTTCATTGCATTATAAATTGATTCGTGTCAAAAAAAAATATTTCTATGATATATGTGATGAGTAAAAGATATGGGGAAAATTTTGGGGACATTAGAGGTACTCTCTTACTAGGTTTTCATCATGGGTGGATATGGATAGTGTATTTGTTGATGTCATAGTAACAGTGAATAAGTAGTCAGAAAAACCATATGTGCTTTCTAAATTTTCATTAGGAAACATAGAACATTCATGGCGAATTATTCCTTAGTTTGGTCTTCCATGACATGTGTTTCGGGCATTGTAAATAAATGAATATACAATCAGGGAGATCAGAGGAACAAAATTTGTCTTTTATAGGTGAATACCACAGTTCAATCCATATATATATGGTCTATCTGATCCACAAATCACATGTATAGGATAGTGAGTAAGGAGGGGTCGTTGTGTCTGAACAGTGAGTGGCGATGTGGGGTTTGAAAGTCCATGGGGGATTTACATGGAAAAAACTTATTGGACATATACCCATAAGGAATGTAGTGTAACATTAGTGGTAATAATTAGGTTTGTAGTAAGTTAGAATCTATTTTATCTTATAGTACTAATGAAACATTATTGGTTCATTTTGGTGATGTTTAGTAATCAAATTTTTCTAATTACAATCTAAAAGAACTTTTGATTCTATGATGAAATTTTCTCACATTGTTCTCTAATGAAATACTCTATTTATTAATGAATATTTACTATTATGTTGAATTTTACTTCTCAATGTGATAGTCAATTATAATTTGGATGGTATGATTCACTAAACATGGAAATTAAGGGAAATATTATCAAATTATTAATGATATTATTTTTGATTTGTTCGATGATTTGAGTTACCCCTATAGAATTTGTATTACTCTAGAATGACACAATTTTATAATGAAGATGTGAACAACATTGGATGGTATGATTTACATTAGATGATGATAATTATTACTCAAGGAAATATGATGAATAAAATGTGACAATAAAATAAAACTTGAGGAAACTGATGTATTCTTAATGTAAATGTTTTGGGTATAATTATTGGAAAAATAAGAAATTTGAGGATGAATTATGATTAAAGGATGATTATTTTGTTCATATGTGGTGATATATGATTCCTTTAGATACCATTAATAATCTGATACTCTGAAGTATAAATTGGATACACTTGAGATGACATGAGTATTTTAGAATTCGTAAAAATTTCATAGATAACATTTAAAAATGATGATGAATGATGATGTTAATTCCAAATAACGATGAGTACCATTTTCAATAATTAAACAAATCTTTTATAGTAATGATATATTATTATTTACTTTTTCTATATTAAGAGCAACAAATGAATGATAAATAATTTGCACAATGATAAAAAGAACTGAAGATAGAGAATTTTACTTTGAATCTGTTTATTTATTCAAATGATTATGTGGATAAAATAGGGTAGTAATGTATAAGGTTTATTATTATGTTTTCAATGAAGTGATATGATCTGAATATGATCTTATATTGGAGATATTTATATTATTATGATGGTAGTTTTGTGATATCAATAATTTATATATGGAATTAAATTATCATTTGATTTTGATATTCTAAGGTTAGAAAAAATACTGAAGAGTTCTACAATTATATTATCGATTATTATATTGGATATTCTATGTGACCACTTTTTTAACCATTGATCAAATATCCACTTATCAGATGGTGGATTTCTTTTCATCATCCCTTGGGTGCTATTTGTGTTATTTTTACATTGTGGTGAAACATGTTGTAGATTAAGGCATTTTATAGACTTCAAATATTTCATAATGGCTACTCATAGGTAGAGATAGTGGTGTATTGGGTAGTGGGATGTGGACTTGTTGACAGTCTAGGGTTCATGTGGTACTGAATTTTGGAATTTTATTAGAATTGTATTCAAATTTATTCTTCTTTATCAATTTAGTTATATAATTTTGGGACTAATACTGTGCATGTTTTAGGACATCATTCCTTATAATATTTTATGGAATTGGCCTAATAATGTTTAATTCCCTCTAAATTCCTAAATTTAAAGCTATTTAAAATAAAAATGGGATTTGAAAGGTAATAAAAGTTTTATTCAATAGTTGGTGGTTATTAGTGAACCCATACATTATAGTAACTAATATTATACTCACTCACTAATTTTGGATAGAGTTAGACATTGACATTTTTATATTTAGCTCATCTCACCCATTAACATTCATTAATGATCAAGAATGATGTATATGAATATTTACTCAAATTATCTCCCATAATATTGTATCGATGTTAATTCTGTTTTTATTGAGTGTTTATAATAATCCTCTCCCATGGAACTTGGACCAAGGTATTTGATCATAAACTGAGTACTTAAACATTTTTCACACTTTTCTCTAATTTTGAGGTGGAAGATCAATATATGTATTTCATATATATGAAATGTAGAGGAGATACTTCTATGTTGGAATATGATGAATCCTAGTTATTTCATTTCATATAAGATTTATTATGGGTTGTGATATGTGATATCAATATATTATGATATATTATATGATAATAATGAGAATCGTATGATATATCACTGGTCGATGAAATGTTGCTACATGGTCTCTCTAGGTGGCCAAAATGTTATGATAGCTAGTCCCCTCAAAGATTATGAGGATTAAACAAAGTTATAAGGCCAAGGGAATGACTTCTTAGTGGTATTTAATGGGACTTATTTAACTTAGTGGCCTTTATTTTCAACATGTATGTAAATTCACATATATTTAAATATAAAGATAAATATCTTATTATTAACCAATTTCTCTAATAGTGAGTTGTGGGAATCATAAATACAAATTGAATCACTGATTAAAATAGATGATTATTGATTTGTAATATTTGAATTACAATGACGGAGATATTATCATTCTTTGAAAGGGAAGTGAAATATATTTTAGGTAATTTTTTTATGAGTATATTAGTTTTATTATTGATTCAAATATATACTAACTCTTTATAGAATTTTCTCACTTCTTATGAAGACTATTTGAGACTTATTACTCACCCTTAAATGTGACCATGTGAATTTTATACTACTATGCTCATTAAAAATAGAATGTGTAGCTAGTTTATAATTTTTAATTCTAGAGATTGATGGGAGACATTGTGGATTTTGTCTTGGGGTCCTCAATTTTGTGGCCACGTTGGATTTATCTTATCCAGAATGTATTAATTTTACGTGAAGATTAATATGATTCTTTTATGTTATATAAAAATGATATTTATTATATATAAATAATTTATTTTATGTTTTTGGTTTCTAATTTATATCATTGTCAATAATGGTTCTTCTTATTAGGTGACAAGTTATATCTATAGGTAATGTATGTATTTTTTTGAGTGGATGGCTCAGCATTGGTTTCCAACACTTGTCCCATTAGAGGTGGGCCATGGGAGTTAACCTTACAACATGCTAGAATGTGATATATTGGTATCAAGGAGTTGGGTTGGATTTTTGAGTAAGGTACATGATATGTTTTATTGGGATAAACTATTTAATTTTACAAAGGAACTCTACCATTTTTTTATAATAGAGGACATTGAAAATGATATGCACAGTTAATATATTCTTAATAAGGGAACTTATTCATTACTCATAACTAAGGATCCTTTGTATAATAATCTTTATTCATTCCATAGGGAAGTATATATCATAATTATATAGTACATGATTTTATACATGCACTTGAATTTATTGAATATAGGGATAGCTTGAATATGGTATACTAATAAAATATCTATAAATATCCACATGATATGATTTGGAAATGAAATGTACCAAACTATTGGGGACCTTATTAGGTCATAGAATATCCCTAGTGTGACATCCAAATAGAATATCCAATAGGCCAGTGTATGTTATTCATCACAATGAAGGAAACACACCCACATGGAATTCCAGTCTAATAATTTCCTTTAGTAAACTACATGCATCCAATAAAAAGTTGTATAACCTGAAATAATGATATTATAAATAAAAAATATATATAATTTTATTCATGAATAAGAGATTAAAAAACTAGAAAAACACAATGCGGAAACATTCTAATAATAAAGTTAGATACAAGAGCCCAATATCCCAATGTATGACCAACCCATGATATGGGAAACCACATCCTTACATTAATAACTACTTGTTTCATATTTACTTGTAATCATCATTATCATACACCACCAAGAACCACTTAGAATATACTCCAATAACTACACATCCATATAGGTCATCCCTAAATTTTGTGTCATTTTCACGGGAACAACTTGTGTGGGCACAAATGACCATGAATGGGTGAGTATAAAATTACCTATTAAGACAACTTGAATAGAAAAAGGAGGAAAAAATAAAATTTCATATCAAAACCAAAGATAGGTGGGGAAAAAGAGTATTAATTGGGAAACACAATTATACTTTAAGGATCAAACAACAAAGGATATGATTAAAATATATTTCTATAACCCTAACTACATAATGTATCTAAAAAAACATAAATATAAAATACACTATAAGACCAAAAATAAAATTATTACTAATCTCTCATAATTTATATATAATCTCTATAAAATAGTAGTTGATAAATTTTATATCACTGAGATTTATATATATCGGCTATGGTGGTTATTAATCCTTAGAGGTGACCTGAACCTTATTGATAGAAATATTTATTGATCATGGTGGTTACCTAGTCCATAGATAGAGGATCGACAAACCATCACATAGTGGGATTACCTACTCTATCTATATTATGGGAGACTTTTACCTTGTTGGGATCAAAGGGGAACCAAGATCATGCCCCAAGTGCCTGAAATGGGTGACCCATACCCTATACCAGTAAAGGGGTTCCAACTCCATGAAATGTGTATAAGACACATTCACATTATTCTTGATGAAATCAAAAGGTATCTAACTTTGTGACCACTTTAAATACCTTTCGTATACCATATTGTCATTTATATATGTTATGGGACTAAATCAATACAAAGAACCTCACTGATGGTCCATGATAGCTAACAGTACCCTACCATTGTATTCTATAAGGAAACAATTCTCAGAACAGATGATTCGTTTCTCTCATTCTGACACACTGAGGAGAAGATATGAAAACATACTTGATAAAGGATAGTAAATAACATAAACATCCTCTCTTTGGTGAGTTTCAAAAAAAAAAAAAAAAAAAACTAGGATATTATGGATTTCTTTGAGATATGATTTTATGGATTTCTTTGGTTCTCTTCTGCTTTGATGGCGCGACTACAGACGACGTGTGTGGATGTTTCTCGAGTGGATGGTTCTCTTCTGCCTTCATCATCCCAGGTGGTTTTTGATCCTAGTTCTACTGATAATTGATGTTCTCCAGTTGCTCAGGGAACATCAATTGGTTTGAATTCTACCAAGTCTTTTAGAGATACTCTTCTTGGAGGGGTGCCTGGTTTTCGTCCGTTTTTTCCGGAAATTTTTGTGGCACAATCAAATGTTCTTTATGAAGGATCCCGGATATGTTTAGACTTCTCTGCGTCGTCTTTTGAGGAAGATTCGGAATGCCTACGCTGGACGTTGGTTGCACATTTTAGAGGTTCGCGTCCGCCTTTTTCTATTTTCACTCGTTTTGTCAAGTCTTGGGGTCTTCAGTTTCCGGTACAAATTTCTTCAATTCATAGGCTATCCTTCTGTCTCGTATTGGGTTCTTTGGAGGATTTTATTCAGGCATGGAGTTTTGCTCCTCGTTATTTTGGCTGATGGAACTCTAGCTTATCCAGATGGTCTTTAGATGCTCATCGCGGAAAGGAGAGCTCAGCCGCAGCTGTTTGGATCAATCTACTGGGTCTTCCCCTTTCATTCCAAAATGAAGGATTCCTAAAGATGATTGGTAATTCTCTTGGTGGATTCTTATGCTCAGATATTAAAACTAAATCTTGTGTGGATATCTCGGTGTCTAGAATTTGTGTGGAATTGAATTTGTCTCATCCGATACCAGAAAAACTTGTTCTTCATGTGCAAGATTCCTTTTCTTGGAATCAAGATATAGTGTATCCTATTTTTCTACTTTTTTGCTCTAATTGTTATCTCCAAGGTCGCTCTATTCAGACATGTCGTAAATTTCATCCGGGCAAGTTTCAAACGCATAGTCAGGATGTTAAGTCTGGATCGACTCGAAGGCAGAATAAGATTGCTAGAAATGATTCAGACATTCTTTCTTCTGATATTGACGTCTCTTGTGATTCATTACAGGAAGAGTTTCAGATCATTGATGAAATGTATCATATATCTACCTCTTCGAATGAGCAGATGATAAAGTCTGGGGTTTCCTGTTTCGAGTTAGTACCTTATTTCCCACGACAAGTGTTTGATTTTCAGGTTAAGGATTGTCTTTCTTTCCTCTTCAATCATTTCTTTTCTTCAGTAAGTTGTGGAATGAATTGATATATGATTCCTAGTTTTTTTGGGTCTCTGTTACTTTTACAATCTGGGTCACAGATTAGTCCTGAGAAGGTGGATAATAATGATTTTGCAGATTCTGGGTCACAGTTTGGTTCTGAGATGAAGGTTATTGCAGATCCTAGGACACAGATTGGTTCTGAGAAGAAGAATAATGCTGATTTTGGGTTACAAATTGGTGCTGAGAGGAAAGATAATGCTGATTCTGGATCTCAGATTGGTTCTTATATTCCTTGTTCAAAGGATATGGTTGGTTACTTGTTATCTAATAATCTAAGTGAAGTGGCGTCTTTCACCTTGGATAGAAAGGGGAGTTCTCCTGATCTTCAATTCCCTTAGGATGTTTTTTCTCTCTTTTCTAGTAGAGATATCTCTTGTTTAAGTATTAAAGTACAAAAGGAGAGATTTTTTTCCCATTTTGAGAAGGCAATTTGTTCTGGGGCCAATCCCAGATCTCTTCCTTTTCAATGATTCCTGTTTTTATATGGAATGCCCGGGGTATTGGTAACTGGATAAAGTCAGATTTTATTTCTTCTGAAGTGTCTAAGCATAATATTGCTTTGATGGGTATTCTTGAACATAAACAGCCCCCAGACTGAATTGATGTTTTTTCCAGAAGGATCAATATGCATGGATTCATGCATGCGGATTAGGTTAATCTTCATATTTGGATATTTTGGCACAAAAGTCTTAAGGTTGATCTTATTCTTGCGGATGATCAATCCATAAATGTGAGAGCATCTCGAGATAATCAATCTTTTTTTATCTCTTTCATTTATGGGAGTTGTGATTCTCAACTTAGGCTTTTACTATGGAATAATCTTTACTCTTTTGATCTTGGTAATGTTCCATGGTTTGTTGCTGGTGATTTTAATATTATAGCTGATCCAGATGAGAAGAAGGGTAGAGGTCCTTTTCCTAGACGAGCCAGCGATGATTTCAAGCTTTTTATGACTGGAAAAGGACTGCTGGATCTTGGTTATCATGGAGATAAATTTACGTGGTGTAATAATCAAAAGGGGGCAAATAGATCTTGGAGTCGTTTGGACAGATACTTGGGTAACATTCATGCTATATCCACGTATGCTAATACTAAAGTTGAGCATTTGATGCGAGGTATTTCAGATCATTCTTCATTGCTGATATCTATTTCTTCCGTAAATGATAATTTTGAGAAATTTAGATATTTCCGCCATTGGAATGATGATCCGTCTTTTCATGACTTGGTAAAACTCTCTTGGGAAGAACCTGTTCAGGGCCATTCATGGAATCGTGTTCAGATTAAACTTAGGTGACTCAAGGAAAAATTAAAGTCATGGTCAAAGAATCTCATTCTTCCAGAGAAAATTTTACATGATGTCATGAAAGAGGTTGAGCTTCTTGAACGTTGTCTAGAGGAGGAATGGGATGATAATTTTTTTGAGGATCTTTCTAATAAGAAAGATTATTTTGCTGATTTGATTCTTAAACAGGAGACGATATCCAGGGATAAAGCTAGGATAAAATGGCTAAAAGGAGATAAAAATACAGCGTATTTTCAAGAAAGAGAGGTTTTTGATGTTATACCTCACTGTGTTTTAGCCAGTTTTAATGATGAGATGAGATCCCTTCCTCAAGAAAGAGAGGTTTTTGATGCTATGATGAATCTCAATCTGGAAAGTGTTGCTGGTCCTGATTTCTTTCCGGTTGCTTTTTATAGATCCTCATGGGAGATTATTAAGGATGACCTTATTGCTGCAATTCATGATTTTTTCAAGGGTGGGCAGTTGTCTCGAGCTACTTGTGCCACCATAGTGGTTCTTATTCCTAAAAACAGAAATCCTACTTCTATCCTCCATTATCGCCCTATAAGCATATGTAATGTGTCTTATAGGATTCTTGCTAGTCTTATTAATGCAAGGGTTTATTTTCATTTACCCAAGTGGATATCTCTTGAGCTGCATGGTTTTGTGAAAGGTCGTACCATCCGGGGAGCCATTGCTTTAGCTCAGGAAATGGTTAGGGACATTAACATTAAAACCCGGGGTTCTAATGTGGCCATTAAACTTGATATGAATAAAGCTTATTGTTGGACCCCATTTCAGTTTAATGGATATTTCTGAGTCCCACATTGGACTTACCCTCCTTGTATTTTGTTTTACTCATCTATAAAAGAATGTCTCCACCTCTCATTGAGGTAAGGAGAATTCCCAATAACATGGTATTAAAGGGAAATTAATCCCGAGCCCTCCCTCCCCTGCGGATTCCCGGTTCTGTCCGGCCCCGCCTCTCTCCCCTCTGCCCTAGCCATTCCCGAAGGCCCTCTCTCCCGGCGGCCCTCTCTCCCGGCGCGGCTCCCCTCGCGGCGGCTCTCTCTCTCGACGGCCCTCTCTCCCGACGCGGCTCCCCTCGCGGCGACCCTCTCTCCCGGTGCGGCTCCCCTCGCGGCGGCCCTCTCTCCCGGCGCGGCTCCCCGCCCCGACGCCCTCGCCCAGCGGCTCCCCTCCCGGCTGTAGGTTCCGGGCACAACGGAAGCGCATTGGTTGGTTTGCCCAACTTTAATTTTAATGTTAAGCAACGTTCAATCTGAGATCCGTCACGATTTAAAACGCCGAATCTTCGGAATAGAACGAAGAACGAAAAACTTAAGAGGGAATCCCGGAACCATAGAGATATGATCATCATATGTTGGTTATAATTAATTTAATTAATTCACAAGAATTACCTTGGTGGAATTCTTTCTTCGTTGATGTCTCCGGTCACAATCCGGTGATCCGTCATTGCGTCGTAGAATCCAAGTGTAGGATTCCTGTAGCGGTGATCCACACGTGTGCCACGTATCTCTGGACGTCGCCGAAGGGATCTCCGGGTGCTAGCGCGGAAGAGCCTTTGCTTGCGATGTCCACCTTCAACCGCCTTGATTCGGTGGAGGATCTCGCTCTCGTAACTTGAGGGCGTTCTTGGTGGAAAGGGAATTCTCTCTAGGCTTGAAAGTATTTCCAAATCCGTTGTGCACAACAAAATGGCTCTTGAAAAGTGTTGGGGTTGTGAGGATATTTATAATCGGGTTTGAGGTTAATAGAGTTATGATAATAAATAAACGCGTTACGCGTTTTATTTATTTCATTAACTCTTATCGAAACCCCATGTCGAATTATTAATTCCTTGACATGCGTCCACGCTGATTATAATTAATATCATTTAATAAAACAATATTATATCCTCAAAATCCCGACTGGAAAACTACACGGCGTGTAATAATTAATACACGGCGTGTACTTGTTTTCCATAAAACTACACGGCGTGTATATTTAATATATACGGCGTGTACTTTTATTTTCCATTTTTCTCCACCATATTTATTAGACCTTGAGTAATGACTGTTTATTTCTTAAATAAATGTAACTGCATTACTCGCTGATAAATATATTATTTCGCCCACAATATATTCTCTCGAATAACTAGTGTCGAAATAAATGCGATCAGACATCCTTAAATAATTATTAAACCACAGTCGGGAATAATATTTATTTAACTTGTTAAATTAATATTTAACTGAGATACATGGACACACTTAGTGTGTGACCCTCTAGGCCTTTTTCTTAGTGACATTAGGCGAAACCTGTCTAAAGTCCAAGGTTAGCGTCTAGCAACACGCCAAGACATCCATAGAGAAAGAAGTTAACGCCGCAATGACGTGTCACCTCCTACGAACGCTTATCGTGTAATATAATCCCTTTGTCTCGATATCTCTAATCAAGCGGGTTGCATGCTAGTGCCATCAACCCATGTGCTCGATTATTCTTTCTTTGACTTCCCAGAATTGAACTCGCCCATACCTTACCATGGCCATGGATTTATTTAGGCTATATCAATTCCATCAAAGGGCCTGAGATATCTACTTCCGTTATGGAACCGAAGGGACAAATTCTTTCTCGCATTATCTATTAATGCAGTATTACTCGTGGCGCACCCAACGTATCCTACCTCGCTGCGAACAGCGTGTCGTCACAGTTTTCGTCAATACATCTAAGTGCGCGAGTTGTAATACCCATTAATAATAATCTTAAAGTCTAAGGACCAATACACACGTCCGTAGATAGGAACATCCAATGACACTATGAAATGTGGATTTCCTACTGGCGGGTCTCGTTCTCATAATATCCTCCTGGATATTACCAAGGGCGCGCACCATGAGAAGGTGCTTCAAAGTTTTATGAGTCATCATCCCTAATGACCTGTATTATTTGTGTCCCTCAAATAATATCATCCGGCCATAGAACATATATTCAAGAACAGTGTTATGACACTTCTGGGTTCTCATCATAGCAGAGATCCGCTATGACCCATTAATGCAACAGCTGTCCTTAGGACATTATCACATGCATTGTCACGCAGAAGAACAATCAAGATGTGATAAGGCTTTTATTAACGAATAAAGTACAAAGTAGTTGGTTCTAGACCACCAACTCCAACAGACTCCCACTTGGACTAGAGCCAACTGCTAACAACCTTTAACCCGCTAGCTCTCACATGATATTCATGCTTCTGCTGAGATAGACCTTTAGTCATGGGGTCCGCCACGTTCTCTTCCGTGGACACTCTGCTCACTGCAACTTCACCCCTTTGATAGAAATCCCTCAAGAGGTGATACTTCTGGAGTATGTGTTTTGTCCGTTGATGTGACCTTGGTTCTTTTGCAAGAGTCACCACTGTAGTATTAGCACAATACAATGTAATGAGATCTTTACTGCTAGGCACCACATCAAGCTCCTGGACAAAGTTCCGAATCCAGACGGCTTCCTTGGCTGCATCAGAAGCCGCTATATACTCAGACTTTGCTGTAGAATCGGCGACAACTGGCTGCTTTGAACTCTTCCAGCTCACAGCTGCTCCATTGAGACAAAAAACATATCCAGATTGCGACTTCAGATCATTCTGATCTGTTTGAAAACCAGCATCAACATACTTTCTGATGACAAGCTCCTCGTTTCCTTCATACACCAGGAACATATTCTTAGTTCTTCTCAGATACTTAAGGATAGTCTTAACAGCAGTCCAATGATGTTCTCCTGGATCTGCTTTATATCTGCCTACCATGCTCAGTGCATAGGCAACATCAAGCCTGGTACATAACATGACATACATGATGGATCCTATAGCCGAGGCGTATGGGATCTTGCTCATCCTATCTTTCTCTTGTTGTGTGTGAGGACACATTTTCTTAGAAAAGATGTAAGCCATGTGACATTGGAACCAATCCTCTCTTGGATTGTTCCATACTAAATCTCTTTAGTATCTGGTCAATGTATGTACCCTGACTTAGTCCAAGCAGCCTCTTGGACCTATCACGAATGATCTTGATCCCTAGAATGTAGGCTGCTTCTCCCAAGTCCTTCATGGAGAAACACTTGTTCAACCAGTCCTTAACTGACTGTAAGACTGGTACATCGTTTCTAATAAGTAATATGTCGTCAACATATACTACTAGGATAACGATTGCATTTCCATTAAACCGCTTATAAACACATGGCTCACATTCGTTCTTAATGAAACCAAATTCTTTTATGGGTTCATCAAATCGAATGTTCCATGACCTGGATGCTTGCTTCAATCCATAAATGGGTTTCTGCAACTTGCAAACCCGTTTGGCTTCACCTGGTGTCACAAACCCTTCTGGTTGTGTCATATAGACATCTTTCTGAAGGTTCCCGTTAAGGAATGCTGTTTTGACATTCATTTGCCAAATCTCGTAGTCATGGTAAGCTGCTATGACAAGTATGATTCTTATGGATTTAAACATGGCAACTGGCGAGAAGGTTTCATCATAGTCAATTCCTTGACGTTGTCTGAATCCTTTAGCCACTAGCCTTGCTTTATAGGTGCTAACTTGACCTTCCATGTCCAGTTTTCTTTTGAATACCCATTTGCATCTAACAGGCTTTACATTAACTGGCTCATTGACCAGAACCCAGACTTGGTTCTGATACATGGAATCTATCTCAGAATTCATAGCTTCTAGCCATCTTGCAGCTTCTGAGCTTTCTACTGCTTCCTTGTAGGAGAGAGGTTCATCATTGTCTAACAATAATGATTCACCATCCTCGGTGACTAGGAAACCAAATCTCTCTGGTTCCCTTACCTCTCTTGAGCTCCTACGCAGTACTTGTGTTTCTGGAACCTCTTCCACGGGGACCTGTGGAACTTGTTCCTGTACCAACTCCTGTGTATCTTGAGCATCAACTTCGTCGAAGTCAATCTTGCTCCCACTATCCTTCTTGAGGATGTGCTCCCTCTCAAGAAAGACGGGTTGTCTGGCGACAATCACTTTCTTGTCTGAAGGGTTATATAGGTAATATCTTTTCGTTTCCTTGGGATATCCTATAAAGATACACCTCGTGCCCCGGGGTGCTAGTTTGTTGCCTGAGAAGGCCTTAACAAACACCTCGCATCCCCATACACGTGCGTGCGACAAAGTGGGTTTCCTTCCATTCCATAACTCTGATGGAATTCCATTTGCCGCCTTAGTTGGTACTCGGTTTAATGTGTATGCTGCGGTTTGTAATGCGTATCTCCAAAAGGATCATGGAAGATCCGCATGACTCATCATCGACCTCACCATGTCTAACAAGGTGCAGTTCCTCCTTTCACTAACACCATTCCACTGTGGTGTATAAGGAGGAGTGAGCTGAGATAGAATCCCAGACTCCCGTAGAAGATCGATGAACTCTTGGTTCAGATATTCTCCACCTCGATTCGATCGAAGCTTCTTTATCTTCTTACCAAGCTGATTCTCTACTTCATTCTTGAATTTCTTAAATTTCTCTAAGGACTCTGACTTATACCTCATTAAGTAGACATAGCCATATCTACTCAAATCATCAGTAAAAGTAATGAAATAAGAATATTCACCTCTAGCTTCTACTGGAAATGGTCCACACACATCCGTGTGTACCAATCCTAGAAGCTCTGTGGCCCTTTCATCTTGTCCACCAAAAGGCGGCTTGGTCATTTTTCCTTGTAAACAAGCGTGACATCTATCAAGTGGTTTTAGCTCAGTAGAGTCTAAATAGTCATCTTGGCAGAGCTTTGTCAAGTGTTTCTCGTTCACATGACCAAGGCGGTGATGCCACAACTGGGTGATGTATGAGTCATGTGAGTTTGTTTCGTTATCGATTGCCAACACTTGGTTTTCGTAATTTAATACATACAAACCATTATTCAAATGTGTCATACCATAACATACGTTGTTCTTATAAAAGAGACAACCCTTATTTCCGAACTTGAAAACAAATCCATCCATATCCAAATAAGATACAAAAATTATGTTCTTGGTAACACTAGGCACAAAATAATAGTTATGTAAAACCAAAATTATCCCAGTCGGCAATGAGAGGTGGTAGTTGCCAATAGCCAACGCAGCCAGCCTTGCGCCATTGACAGCTCGAAGATCCACCTCTCCTCTGGTGATCTTTCTAAATCTACTTGGTTTCTGCATTTGAATACAGATGTGAGCCCCACAAGCTGTATTTAATACCCAATGTGTAGAAATAGAAAGATTGCACTCGATAACGAAAGCACATTTAGCGTCCCCACGCTTCTGGGTGCAGTTCCTCTTCCAGTGGCCCTGCTTGCCACATGCAAAACACACCGCCTCCCGTTTCTTGCCCTGCCTCTGGATCTTCCCCTTCTTGGAGGGATTGTGCTCGGGGGCTTCAGACCGTTTATAAGTCTTTGGCCCCTTTGCCTTGTCCTTCCTTTTCTTGTTCACCATAAGGACTGCGGGTTTGTCACGCCCCATGTCCTTGTCTACCTGGCGAATCAAGGTCAGAAGCTCCGACAGACTCTTCTCATTGCCGCTCATGTTATAGTTGACAATGAAGCTAGAGAAGGTCTTGGGCGGTGATGATAGGATGAGATCTGTACACAACTCATCCGGGAATTTAATCCCTAAGATGTCCAGGCGTTCAATATAGCCAATATGCTTGACTACATGAGGCCCAGCTGGCGCAGACTCTCCAAGCTTCGTGGTAAACAAAGCATTGGAGATCTCATACCTCTCCTGTCTCGCCTTCTCTTGGTAGAGATCTTTAAGGTGAGACATCATGCTATACGCGTCCATGTTTTCATGTTGCTTCAAGAGCTCATTAGACATGGCCGATAGCATGAAATACTGGACATCTGTGGCATCATCCATGTGTTTCATGTAGAGAGATAATTCCTCATCACTAGCCTCTTTTCCAGGCGCAACTGGAATGGGCTCTTCCAGTACATACAATTTCCTTTCGTGGCGGAGGACGACGCGTAAACGCCTCTGCCACTCTTGGAAATTGGTGCCGGTGAGAAGGTTTTCCTTCTCGAGTATGGTGTGCAATGATATGTTTGAAGTCATTTTCTTGCCGTTTCTACAAATTAAGATGAGCAAAAGTTTAGTACTTTATTATAAAAATTGAGACAAATAAATAAATTAATACTTATTCGTCTCCCACTATTTTATCGAAATCCAATAGCCATCACCATTGACTTCGGAATATTCTGTTGCCTGAATATTCTAGTGGCAAGGATCCATATTGCCCTTCTCATTACCCTAACTAGGGTTGGTCAAGCAACTTGAAGGGTTTTAGGTAGGCATTCCAAATGTCAACTGCATTAACTCGCAGCTCTTTGATCCGCTGAGTGGACTCCCCAATCCTGAAATCCTTTTATTTTGGATTTCCTCAACCTTTGCCTCTTGGTCACACCAAGTCTTGCTGTGGCAGTCAACCCTTGATGCGAACCAAGTCAAGTCAACCCATAACCTTGAGTTAGAATTCCCTGATAATTGAAAGCACCCCAACTAGGGTTGGTCAAACACTTTGAACTATGATTCGATTCTAACCAAGATTATGGAAGGCTATACCGACTTAATATTTCTTTTAAGGGATTTTATCCTTATACGTAAATTGCTATTTTATTATCTTTGATTACATGCTTGTTAATATTAAGTGGGATATACTTAAGTGATTAACCATGTCTAAGATAATTTTTACGTATAAGCCGGTTTTATTTTAGTTTCATCTTGCATGCTCGTTTAATTCATTAATTGTGTGATCGTGACAACACACCCACAATAAATAAACTATGCAACTGACAGAAATAAAATAAATGGTATGATCATGAGCTTTTCTATTGGTTAGTTTATCTAGCGGTTGATAAACTAACCCATGACCTAAGGGAGAAACACCTTGAACCTTTCGGGTTCGTGTTTACAGCTTTCCACCTGTCCACCTTTGTATCTCTTTGGATTGGTTTCACCTTGGCTCCTGACTTGAGCCGCCTCCACTAGCTTGGGAGCTCCATCCATTACATATGCATTTATCTCACACGCAGGTGAGGGGTAAAAGAGGTTTTTACATAAAAGAATCCTTGGGCGCGCAGACCCTACATATTAATGAGGAGATGACTCGCAGACCAACAAATTTAATTTAAATAAATAAATTAAAAGAAACCATTCACATACAAAGGTCTCGGTCTAGCTCATGATTATCCATACATGCAACGATATTTACGCATAAATAAAATTAGCATTCAATTCTTTAATCGTTCTTGTTTAAGATAAATCACGCTTGAATCAATTAATTATCTTTAATTAATCAATCCTTTTATCTTAAACCCTTTTCTGAACTTCCTTGAGATTCTCATCCATCATAATTTTAAACAAATAAATTCATTTAAAATTATCCTTGTACGTAACTTGTACCTTGGAGGCAACCCGGTGAATTCTCATTTATTACGCAGATGTTAAATTAAACACATATATATAAAACACCTATCAAGTGTTGTGCCTCAGCTTTACGTCTGCACTATGGTACACGTCTCAAGGGTTTGTATAATATAATAATAAATTTTAATAAATCTGCGTAATTTGGGTGAGTACACGACGTGTAGTTCCGAGTACACGGCGTGTAGTTCCGACTACACGGTGTATACTTTTCTTCACCGTCCATCCGAAGTACACGCCTGGGGACAGGGCGTGTGAATGTAGTTCGGAAATTTTTCAGAATACACGGCATGCTCTGTGGGACACATGCCGTGTAGTTTCCGCGTTACACGGTTTCCAGCCGGGCAAGCCGTGTACGGGGTACACGGCCCAACCCTAACCCGAAGGGACTACACGCCGTGTTTATTGGACCACACGGCGTGTAACCCGGAAACCGTGTGCCACCTGTTTCTGGTCAACACACGGTGTCTTAAATTCTTAGAAAGAATCCAATACACGACCTGATTTGGCGGATCAGTCAATGCATTGAACCTAGACTACACGGCGTGTACTTCCGAATACACGCCGTGTATTCTGGTGTTGTACGGCTAGAAACGTTTGGCTCGTCCGGATGAGTTCCTCTATTTTATTTTAATCAAAATTAAAAGAAAAATTCGTTTCTGTGAGGTGAACGAGAAATGAGGGAGGAGGAACAGATCTCAAAATTCAGATTTCCAGAACGATTAAACATGAATTGAAATAACTAAATTATTAAATGTGTAAATCACCAACGAAAAACTAAATAATTATAATTAACGATATGACCCCTCTGATACCACTTGTAGGTTTCGGGCATAGCGGAAGCGCGTTGGTTGGTTTGCCCAACTTTAATTTTAACGTTAAGCAACGTTCAATCCAAGATCCGTCACGATTTAAAACGCCGAATCTTCGGAATAGAACGAAGAACGAAAAACTTAAGAGGGAATCCCGGAACCATAGAGATAGGATCATCATATGTTGGTTATAATTAATTTAATTAATTCACAAGAATTACCTTGGTGGAATTCTTTCTTCGTTGATGTCTCCGGTCACGATCCGGTGATCCGTCGTTGCGTCGTAGAATCCAAGTGTAGGATTTCTGTAGCGGTGATCCACACGTGTGTCACGTATCTCTGGACGTCGCCGAAGGGATCTCCGGGTGCTAGCACGGAAGAGCCTTCGCTTGCGATGTCCGCCTTCAACCGCCTTGATCCGGTGGAGGATCTCGCTCTCGTAACTTGAGGGTGTTCTTGGTGGAAAGGGAATTCTCTCTAGGCTTGAGAGTATTTTCAAATCCGTTGTGCATAACAAAATGACTCTTGAAAAGTGTTGGGGTTGTGAGGATATTTATAATCGGGTTTGAGGTTAATAGAGTTATGATAATAAATAAACGCGTTACGCGTTTTATTTATTTCATTAACTCTTATTGAAACCCCATGTCGAATTATTAATTCCTTGACATGCGCCCACGCTGATTATAATTAATATCATTTAATAAAACAATATTATATCCTCAAAATCCCGACTGGAAAACTACACGGCGTGTAATAATTAATACATGGCGTGTACTTGTTTTCCATAAAACTACACGGCGTGTATATTTAATATACACGACGTGTACTTTTATTTTCCATTTTTCTCCACCATATTTATTAGACCTTGAGTAATGACTGTTTATTTCTTAAATAAATGTAACTGCATTACTCGCTAATAAATATATTATTTCGCCCACAATATATTCTCTCGAATAACTAGTGTCGAAATAAATGCGATCAGACATCCTTAAATAATTATTAAACCACAGTCGGGAATAATATTTATTTAACTTGTTAAATTAATATTTAACTGAGATACATGGACACACTTAGTGTGTGACCCTCTAGGCCTTTTTCTCAGTGGCATTAGGCGGAGCCTGCCTAAAGTCCAAGGTTAGCGTCTAGCAACACGCCAAGGCACCCATAGAGAAAGAAGTTAACGCCGCAATGACGTGTCACCTCCTATGAACGCTTATCGTGTAGTATAATCCCTTTGTCTCGATATCTCTAATCAAGCGGGTTGCATGCTAGTGCCATCAACCCATGTGCTCGATTATTCTTTCTTTGTCAATTCCATCAAAGGGCCTGAGATATCTACTTCCGTTATGGAACAGAAGGGACAAATCCTTTCTCGCATTATCTATTAATGCAGTATTACTCGTGGCGCACCCAACGTATCCTACCTCGCTGCGAACAGCGTGTCGTCACAGTTTTCGTCAATACATCTAAGTGCGCGAGTTGTAATACCCATTAATAATAATCCTAAAGTCTAAGGACCAATACATACGTCCGTAGATAGGAACATCCAATGACACTATGAAATGTGGATTTTCTACTGGCGGGTCTCGTTCTCATAATATCCTCCTGGATATTACCAAGGGCGCGCACCATGAGAAGGTGCCTCAAAGTTTTATGAGTCATCATCCCTAATGACCTGTATTATTTGTGTCCCTCAAATAATATCATCCGGCCAGAGAACATATATTCAAGAACAGTGTTATGACACTTCTGGGTTCTCATCATAGCAGAGATCCGCTATGACCCATTAATGTAACAGCTGTCCTTAGGACATTATCACATGCATTGTCACGCAGAAGAACAATCAAGATGTGATAAGACTTTTATTAACAAATAAAGTACAAAGTAGTTGGTTCTAGACCACTAACTCCAACACCGGCGCCCTCGACCCGACGCCCAGAGGCGCCCTCGCCCCGGCGCCCTCGCCCAGCGGCTCCCTTTCCGACTCCCGCGCGACTTCCGGCTTCACTTGCACCCTCCTTCCCCGGCGCCTCCTGCCTGGTGCGGCTCCCCTGCGCCTTCCCTCCCGGCGCGCGCTCCTCCTGCGAACGACCCCCCCCCCCCCCCCGATCGCGGCCTACCTCCCAGCTCCCGCTGTGCCTGCCTTGCGCGCTCGTCCCGGCGACCCCGCACCGGCCGCGCCTTCCCCGGCTGTTCCCGACGACCGGCCCACCATGGGCGCTTCCTCGGTTCTGCCGTCCCTGATCACCGCCTCCTCCCGGCTTGTAGATGACCGGCTGGACGCCACGAATTTCTCCGTCTGGCGGAAGACGGTCTTGATGTCCCTGCGCGGCATGGGCCTTCATTCTCATCTTGGGAATCCTGCACCCGCCATGACTGACGACAAATTCGACTCTTGGCAACTTGCAGATAGCAAAATATTCGCGTTACTGGTCAACTTCATGTACCGATTGGTGAAAGATGTTACCTGTACTGCCAACACTGTCAAAGAACTATGGGATTCGTTGACTGTCATGTATTCCAAGACCAACAACTTGGCTCGGGTCTTCAACATTCTACAGCGTCTATCCCACATCCGACAGCAGGATCGGACCTTTCCGGCCTATTTCTTGGAATGGAAAGGACTCCAGGACGAACTGCAAGAGCTCTGGCCCGTTCCTCAGACTCCGACGGAAGCGCAGACTCAACGGGACCAGCTCTGCATTTTCGATCTCCTTAATGGCCTCGCCCCGGACTATGCCACGACGGCCACCGAGATGCTTGCCAGCCCTTCTACGCTGGATATCCCACAGGTTTATCATCGCCTGGGGAAAGCTCATCGAGCCCTTGCCCCACCCGTCCCTCACCCTGATCACACTGCTCTCTTGGGTCGTGGTGGTGGCCGCCCTACCGGCACTCGTGGAGCTGCATGGTCATACCATTCGGGGAGCCATTGCTTTAGCTTAGGAAATGGTTAGGGACATTAACATTAAAACCCGGGGTTCTAATGTGGCCATTAAACTTGATATGAATAAAGCTTATGATCGTGTTGAATAGGGATTTATCAATAAAGTTTTGGCAGGTATGGGTTTTTCTTCATGGAATGTTGATCTCTTTTTTCGTTGTTATGGCTCTGCTTGGTTGGATGTTTCTTTTATGGGAAAATCATATGGTTTCTTTAAATACACTCGAGGTCTTCGTCAGGGGATCCAATTTCTTCCAAGTATTTTTGTTTTAGTTCAGAATGTTCTCAGTGGTTTGATTCATAGGGGCCTGAATCATGGTGTTATCCTTCATTATTGGCGTGGTATGAATTCCCATTCGGTGTCCCATCTCATGTTTGGTGATGATGCTATTATTTTCATGAATGCTTCAAGCAGTTCTTTGAATGGTTTGAATAAGATCTTGGAAGAATATTGTCTTTGGAGTGGTCAAATCATTAACAAGAGCAAGAGCTGTTTTTATATATCCAAATCCTGTACTTCGAGACGTATGTCTACTGTGGGTTATATTCTGAATATGCAGAAGGGTGAATTTCTTATAGAATATTTGGGGGCTCCTCTATCATATAAGAGGCTTTGTATTTCTGATTTTGACTTTCTGATCAGCAGATTTATGACCCGGATTGTTAACTAGAAAAACTTTTTTCTATCATTTGGGGGTAGGATCACTTTGATTAACAGTGTTCTTCTTGCTTCTCCTATTCATGCACTATCTTCTGTTAAGGTTCCTAAGGGTGTGATAAAGAATATTTATAGAATTCTTGTAATTTTTTTATGGGATCCTAAAGCCAAAGGTAAGAGAAATTGGGTGTCATGGGATAGAATGGCTCGTCCTGTGAATGAAGGGGGGTTTAATATTCGATGCCTTTATGATACTATTAGGTGTATTCATGGGAAACTAGCATGGGAAGTCCTGGAATGTCGAACTCTATGGGGTAAAACTATGCTTGGCAATTCTGTTGGAGATAGAATTTTTTTTGGATGGACATGGGTCTCCTTTCTGGAAGGTGATTGGGTCCTGTATTAATTCCATTAAGTCTCATTCTAGATGGATGGTTGGGAAGGGTGAAATTTTATTTTGGCACCACAACTGGACTGGTGAATTAATTGGATATCCGAGCTGTCCTATTTTAAACATATCCTTCAAAGAAGCTTGTCAATTTACAGCTTTTATTAGTTCTGTTTTGGACTCCAAACAACAGTCCCTTGTCAATCTTATTACTTTATCATCTGAATCTGATAATTGTGTTTTCACTCCTTCATCTGGATCTTTCACTATGAGATATTATCGTAGGATCATCAATGTTCAGAACCCTGTGAATCCTTGGAATAATATCCTTTGGGTTAAGGCCATTCCCTTGAAATATAATTTCCTTCTGTGGAGGATTAGGAATGGTGATGTTTCAACTGATGAAAATGTTAAAAGATGTAGGATATCCATTGTTTCAAGATGTGTGTGCTGTATAAATCATAGTGAAGAAAGTTCTAATCATATTTTCTTTGATAGTGATTGGGCTTTTGATGTTTGGAGTTTTTTTGGTGATTTCATGACCTTTTCATCTCCAGCCATGGCCAATCTTTATTTTCTTGATCGTTGGTTTCATGGTTCGGGTTCGGGGAGTATTGAAAGATCTGCTCGCACTGTTATTCTTCTGGCAGGATGTTGGTGTTTATGGCAGGCCAGGAACATGTATCTTTATGAAAATATTGGTACCAATAGCTAGATCATTATATGCAGAATTAAAATTCTGCTTTCTGGTTTCATCAGGGCTTTAGGGAAATGGAGGGAGGTCCCTTTGCAGAAACTTGCATGTTCTCGGATGGTTGGACCTGCTCCTCTTCTTGGCGGAAATTGGGTATGTTGGCTTCCTCCTTCAAAAGGTCTTAAGCTTAATAGTGATGGTTCTTCTATTTTAGGCGGATGTAGGGGTGGAGGTTGTTCGAGACAGTTGTGGATCTACTGTTTTGGCTTTTTCTATCAGGCTGGAGCAGGGTAATTCTTTATATGCTGAAGCTATGTCTATGTTATCAGGTCTATCCATTTGCAAACAAAGGAAGTTGGATATTACCATTGCTGAAACGGACTCATTACTCTTATATAATGCTTTACAAGATTATGGTTCAGTTCCTTCGTATATTGTTTATATAGTGAGAAAGTGCAAAAGGTTTTTGGAGAATGGCATCAAAGTCTCACACATTTGGAGGGAGGGCAACCAGGGTGTGGACTATCTTTCGTCGATTGATATTCGTGGTACGGAAAATTTGTTTTTTCATGATTTACATAGTTTGAAACCGGAAGGGGTTAACATCATTATAGGATATTCTCTTGGTCTCCAATACTTTAGACCCCCTTGAGTCTTTTCTATCTTTTGGTTTGTCTGTTCGGGCCGTTTCTTGTACTCTTTGTTTTCTTTGAATAAATAAAATTATGATTTGTTGGAAGTAATGTATAACAGATGGGGTGTCTAAGCATGTATTTCTTCTCCCAAGTTACACTGCTTATTTAGACTTGTCTTATGTTTATTATTTACATACCATGTGTTATTTAATGTTAAATTTGGAATGTGCATAACATAAGTTGTTAATACATTATTTTAAAATATTTCATATTTCATAGGGGAATAATTTTGCAGGTTATTTTGCTCAATTATTAAAACCCAATTCGGTGGATAATAAAGTGACATGAAATGTGATTTCATGTTCAGATGCCATTATATCATTAATATTAAATCAAAAAAACAATTCACTTAGATCGTCCACCTTCAATGCCACTAAAATCATTACCATTGTCATAACTTATCAGCATTGCACCTATTTATGACATCACTATACACTATCACCCTGCAAGATACTTCCACCCTACCATTCACATGAAACCAAGACTCCAACTAGGACCTCATTCCTTCCTCCGATAATTAGATAATTTTTATATTTATTATAATTATTATATTTATATTTATATATACATTATAATATTATAATTATCATAAATAGAAATATATAATTACCATAAATTTGTAATTATAAATATAAAAATTATAGTAAATATATAATTATAATAAATGTAATAAATATAATAGGAAATATTCTTCGTTGTATATTTTGATTATTATAGTTATATATTTATTATAATTATTATATTTATAATTATATTTTGATTATTCTATATTCATTATAATATTAGAATTATTATAATTATAAAGAGAATTATAATAAATTTATAATTATAAATATAATAATTATGATAAATATATAAAAATAATAAATATATAAATATAGTAAAAACAAAAATATAATAATTATATAATTATAAATATAGTAAATAAAAAAATAAAATAATTATAGAATTATAATAAAAAAAATGAATGTAATAAATATAATAAATGTAGTAAATGTAATTATATATTTATGTATACAATATATATATTTTTTTGCTTTGTAAATATGCAATTCTATATATATATAATGTATATATAATGTATATATAGATATATAATTACATAATGAAAATATATAATTATATATATATACATTATATATTTTTTTACATTAAAAATATCTAATTATAATAAATATGTAATTATAATAAATATATGCCTATAATAATCATTTATTTTAATTATATATTTATTATATTTAGAGTTATAATTAGATATTTATTATATTTATAATTATAATTATATGTTTATTATAGTCATATATTTATTATAATTATATAAATATAAATAGAATAATTATATAATGTATACATAAAGATATAATAATTTGTAATAATCATATATTAATAAAAAATAATTTGTAATTTAATTAATGACAATTAATTATTTATAATTAATTTTCAATTATAATAACTTATTATTATATTAATTTGTAATAAATTATAATTTAATTTACTATTAT
Source organism: Viscum album (assembly GCA_963277665.1). NCBI lineage: Eukaryota > Viridiplantae > Streptophyta > Magnoliopsida > Santalales > Viscaceae > Viscum > Viscum album. The sequence goes on along the minus strand of OY728155.1, from coordinate 461,847,343 downwards.
AATTAATTTACAAATATAATTATTTATAATTATAATAATTTGTAATAATTATATTTTAAATATATAACAAAGAGTTGAAAACAAAAGAAATTTCATAAAAAATGTCGATGAAAAATAATTTTTAAGCAATTAAAACCACCTATTTGAAACATAAAAATGTTTCAAATACGTGTTTTTGAAAGACTATAATAGATAAAGTATAACACCGATATAAAGACAACTTTAGTCATTGATTAAACATATAATAAATATTTGAAAACAAAATGAATTTAATGAAAAATATCAATGTAAAATAATTTATAAGCTTTCAAAACCAGCTATTTGAAACTTACAAATGTTTCATGTACGTCAATTTGAAAGACTATAAAACATAAATTATAGCACAGATATAAATGAAACTTTAAACATTGACTAAACATATAATAAATATTTGAAAACAAAATGAATTTCATAAAAAATGTTGATGAAAAATAATTTACAACCTTTCAAAACCACCAATTGAAACTTACAAATGTTTCATGTACGTGAATTTAAAAGACCATAAAATAGAAACTATAACACGAATATAAATGAAACTTGAAACATTGATTAAAAATATAAAAAATAGTTGAAAAGAAAAGGAATTTAATCAAAAATGTTGAAGAAAAATAATCTATAAGCTTTCAAAACCAATAACCTAAAACTTAAAAATGTTTCAAGTAAGCGACTTTGAAAGACTATAAAACGTAAACTATAAGACCAATATAAATGAAACTTGAAACATTGATTAAACATATAAGAAATACTCGAAGAAAAAATGAATTTCATTAAAAATGATGACCAAAATTAATTTATAAGATTTCAAAACCGCCTACTCGAAACTAAAAAATGTTTCAAGCACGCGGCTTTGAAAGATTATAAAACGCAAACTGGATATGAAGAAAGGTCGAAGCCGCCTTTCGTTAAGGGCATCCTTGTCACACGAGTTTTCTGAAATTTTGACATCCAATTCACTGCAAGAAAGGCCAGAAGGTCCACATAAACACACCATGTTTGGACCTTCTGGCCTTTCTTGCAGTGAATCAGATGTCAAAATTTATACTGGATATAAAGAAAGGCTGAAGCCGCCCTTCGTTTTGGGGGGAACACCACCACAGCTTCCTACATCTCGCTTAATCGTTCAATTCAGTTTCATTAAATTTGGACAACCCCTCATTTTTAATGAAATTCTTTTTGTCTTCGAGTATTTCTTATATTTTTTTTTTAAAGGTTGGGGCCGAAGCCTCATTTTTATTAATAAAGCAAAGCAAAGACCTCTTTTAACTGGGTAGAGGGAGACCCATTACATAGCCCGAAGGCCCAGTGGGCTTGTAGCCCATTACATAGCCCGTAGGCCCAAATTTTTCAAGTTTTGTTTAAATTATTTTGTATATACTATATATTTTATTTTCTAATTATTTGTCTAAATAACAATCATTTATCTAAATAAATAAGGGTTTTAACATATAAATCATGACATCTGAATAAATCAACGTCGATGTCCCCCGATACCACAACGTGGCGTCTGAATCTCACGTCCTCCCCGCGTCCGACATATGTGTCGCTCTGGTGTCCTAGCAGTGGGATCCTCTGCTTTTGGTGCATCTGGTGCCTCCTCATGATGCTGTGTAGAGGGCTGACCAAAATCATGTGTGGATGACGGCCCAAAATCATACGTGGATGACGATCCAAAATCATGCGTGGAGCCAGATGGTCCTGGGGCTCCTAAAAATGGTAGAAAGGGCATACTGAAGAAGTCCTCGCTGGGAGGAGAGGGGGCTGCCACAAGCTGTGTCACCTGATCCAGCTCGTAGTCCATAGTAGTCATTGGAGATGACAGATGTGGTATATAAGCGTCTCCCTGCTGTGCAAGCTCATCAATAAGATGAGCAGGTTCATCTCTATGTGAAGCTGCCACATCTGCAGGAGGCACTCTCGGATGTCTATCTCGCCGCCTCTGCCCCTCTCGAGGTACTCATCTCCGTCTCCCAGCTGGCGGCGGTGGTGGCGGTGCATCGTCATCAGTAGGCATAGCAGAGACATCATCACCCTCAGGAGCTCCAGCTGGAGGATATGGATCAGGATATTCCTATGGCTCCTCGTCATAACAACTATCCCGTATCATTCGGAGATTGTCGTAGAGAGCCAACACATCTCGATGAACTACGTTCCGTCTAATATATGCCTCCTTCTGAGGATGTGTGATATGTGCAAGATGATCAATGCTGTCTGTCTGCAAATGAAATGACATTTATATTAATACCACAAAAGAGTTAAAACTAATATAATATACCTTAATAAACATACCATCCGCTGAATGTCAATCCCCTGACGTGTAAGATGCATGATGATATGACGTCGATACCAGTCTGCATAATCCCCCTGCAAATCACTGCACCCTTGCCTCTGAAACCTAAAATAGAGAGTTGGCCAACTCAATATGCTCAATCAACATCATTTAAAAGGAATATGGAAAAACCTTTGATCCATGTATGATTGACATGAAAAAACATCATCCTTCTGCATCGTAGCTTTAGTTGACCCAGTAAAGAACCAACTGTCACATATTCATGACCTTCGAATGAATATATGACAGTTGGTTCTTCACTAAGTCAACTAAAGAGGGGAATTGCCAATGTTGCAGAATGAATCAATGTTTTTTTTGTGAAGAAAACTCATTCTCATGGTTGAAAATGAGGGGCATAATGTTTTAATCATTTTCAAGAATATCAATTATTTATGTTCATCACTCTATTTAACACTTTTGAAGAAAAGGATGAGAGGGGCATAATGTTTGAAACAGGTTGATTGCTCACCTTCTTCTAAAATGTAGCTTTGTTCTTGCCTTTTTTTTATCTATTCCCACTTCATTTTCCTTGAATCTTTGGATTTTTTAGGTGTGAGTTCATCACGCTTTTCAGGTTGAACCTTGTAGTCCTGATTTCTTTATTTGTCATTTTCTAGGCTAGTAGTCTCAGATTCTGTTATATTCTCAATTTATTCTTCACTAGTATTCACTCTAACTGATTCTCAGATTCTGTTAAATGCTTGATCTTACATTTTATATATTTTAAAATTTCTTGTTATTTTTCTAAAACAACAACCACTTATTAAAATGATGATGATATATTAACTATGAATGGTTTCAAACTCATCGATGACAAATATTGATTACACATACAATGTGTTTACAGTAACTGATGGAGTACAAAAATCATTTTAACCATTAGATGATTGCTCTATGTGTCTAGGGCAACGTGTCTTCGTATGACCCTCTTGGCGGCATATGCTGCACCTTCGTCCAGGTGCCTGTTCACTAGGTCAATCCATCTCATTCTGAATACGAGTTGACTTTGGCCTCCCTTTAGTGCGAAGTCTACTGTTGTTTGGTAGAAGTGTGGGTGTGTCATCAGAGAGCTGAAAATTCTGATATTCTCCGATCGACATCCATAGAGTATTGTAGCCGGAGTTGATACTGTCGAGTCGATAAACTGGATCAACAAACTACTCCCAAGATACGTGTACGTAAGCACATGCTGCAATCACATGACCACAAGGATATCTCAGTGCTTGGAACTTTCCACATTCACAGTAATGCTTCTCCAATAAAACAACTCAGATACGACCATTGCTGCAAGCGACAACATCACCGGGCTCAGCGACCTCAAATCGTTGCTCTGGACAATTAAATGCAGTGACACGATAAGTTGCAGCTTCCTGAAGAACTGCATCTAGATCACGCTGGAAATGATGTCCATAGCGCATCCCTCTGTTCAAGCCCTCTTCAGCTTGCTTTCCTCGTTCCAAAAAATACTTGACACTATGATAGAAAGTCTCTTGTACCAAACCTATAATTAAAATTTAAATAATTATACTAATAGTATATTATAATTTTTCTTTTCTAAGCAACATATAATCAAATATTTATATTTACCTGTGATTGGTAATTTTCGAATGCCCTTGAAAACTCCATTTATGCATTCTACGATGTTGGTCGTCATATGACCATATCTCCTCCCATCATCATATGCCAACGACCATTTCTGTTTTGGAATTTGCATCATGTAATCATAAACTTCTGGATTAACTCTATGAATATCTTGAAGACACTCCTCCATTCTTTGTTGTTGAGGCTCGTATGCTATCATACAAGAAATAATCTGAACAGATAGGATCATAACTATGACAGAATTTTTTAATAGAAAAAAGGATATTCATACCAATTTTTAAGATTGCTTTCTTCATCAACTCATTCTTGAATCTCTTTCGTAAATTGCTAGCAATGTGTCGAATACAGTATCGATGATGGACATATGGTTCTCTCCATGAAAGTCCCTCAAACTGTACTGCCTCCTTGATTGCACGATGACGATCTGAGATAAGACAAATCCCTTCCGCGCCCGTAACAAACTCTCAAAGACATGTCAGAAACCAACTCCATGATGAGAAGTTCTCTTTATCCACAATTGCAAAAGCCAAAGGTAGAGGGGCTCGATTTCCATCTTGTGTGGCAGCAATCAATAAATTTTCTGTATACTTTCTATACAGAAATGTGTCATCTATTTGTATAAACTGTTTGCAATGCCTGAAAGCCGCCACACATGATAAAAATGCCCAAAAATAATCTATCAAAAACAACCATTGACTGGTCAACTTGGTTGTATTGGTTAACATATTCAGTAGTATGTAACCGATATATCACTTGATTATTATGGCGTAAAATCTCCAAAAGTTGTGGTAAAACTCGATAAGAATCGTCCCAATCACCGTACACTTTCACAATAGCCTTTTGTCGTGCTGCCCATGCCTTCCAGTAAGAAATCTGATACCCAAAAAGTTGTTTGATTCACTCCTTCACTAAAACAATAGGAACATCTTGACATGCTCTAATCATTTCAACAATAACTGATGAAACAAAGTCAACATCTAATGAAGAGTGTTCCTGTAACAAGCTTGGGTTCACACATGTGTGTGGAGTAAATCTTATGATGCACCAGCTGTGAAAAATGTTATCAATTATAGCTCGCAGACGCATTTGACAGTTCGAATCATATTTGTCACAACGGATCAAATAATAAGATCTTTTTGACTCTTCTACAACATAAGAGTAATGTATTTCAATGTGATATTGTTTTATCACATTTTTCATTGCATCTTTACTCTCAAACTCTCTTCCAATATACAGAACACCTTCATTTGTCACTCGATCTGTGCCCCCAATGATTCCTGGAAATTCTAAACTAGGAGTAATAACTGACAAATCGAATTCTGGAAAGCGATTCATGCCTTCCGTCGACTATGAACTCAATGGCGGGGGATGGTTCAATGGTCAGTTAAACCTCACATGAGTGGGAACTGACTGTTCTTCCGCATGCACTTCCTCTTCATCTTCAGCTTCCTCTTCATCTTCTAAATTGTCATCATCCTCAAAATCATCGACCAACGCATCTACAGTATGCGGGGGACTATCCATTGAAATTGTAACTGAGGGAAATGTCGGTACCATTGCAGATGGAACTTCTTGATGTGTTCTAACAGGAGCATATGAAATTGTCTCGTGACATTGTGATGACCCAGGTTCCAATGTCGATGACACCTCCATTGTAACTATGGTCACATACAACTCCATCATTTGATTGGGAGGTAGGAACTTGACCAATGACAATACGCATTCCCATTCTTCATCATCAGTTATTGGATAATCCACATGCCAAAACCTATCCAAATATTGTAGATTCCTGTATGTGATAGATTCTATCGCTTGGTTGCTCCTCAGTTTCAACTTTCGATGAATTTTCCTTTGAAGAGTTCCCAAAGTTGTACACCCTCCAAGCATTACAATAGCTTCTGGCTGTATACTATAACTACATCCTTGTTCTGTCTCAATTATTTGTCCGTTGCAATAAATATAAGCAACCATATTTTTTATCTAAAATAAACCCTCGTTAATAATCATATATTATCAAACAATCAATTTATGTCTGCATGCTTCTAGAATTTATGTTGGAATCCTAGTCCCTCCACCAAATCAATAAGTTCAAACCATATTGATGCGTAACTCTCTTTACACAACTCACAAGTTTGTGTTATTTACCCAAAAATAGTAAGTCAAACATATTCATACATATCCACATGCATCATATGCATGAGGTACATGAACACGTCATGTAAAAGCATAGAGTTATATGAACTTGAAAAACTCAACATGAATAAGCCCAGAGTGACAGATAGTCAACCCCATTCACTTTTTTAGACAAGGCAAGCCTCTAGTAAAGTAGGTGGTCCGACCCAAAGCCCCTCTATTTGGGGATACTTTACTCAAGTAAGCATTTCAGTTCATGACAACTCTAACACTTAATATGTAAAAAAATATATTCAACTACTATATTCAAGTTCATAACTACAATTACAAACTGAGGTCAAGGTAGATGACAAACTAAATTCATTATCATACTTAGAATGTAATGAAAATATATATTATATAAACAATTCATAATATAACTACTTCGCTAATTATTGTAACTACTTCGCTAATTATTGTAACTACTTCGCTAATTATTGTAACTACTTCGCTAATTACTGTAACTACTTCGCTAATTACTGTAACTACTTCGCTAATTAATTGACCAATTATAAGGACTAATTATAAACCAATTATAATGACTAATTAGATTCATTAAATGACTAATTAGTTTCATTAAATGACTAATTAGATTCATTAATTGACTAATTAGATTCAATTAATTGACTAATTAGATTTAATTAATTGACTAATTAGAATTAATTAATTGACTAATTAGATTTAATTAATTGACTAATTAGAATTAAGTAATTGACTAATTAGAATTAAGTAATTGACTAATTATAAAATTGACTAATTAGAATTAAGTAATTGACTAATTATAATTAAGTAATTGACTAATTATAATTAAGTAATTGACTAATTATAATTAAGTAATTGACTAATTATAATTAAGTAATTGACTAATTATAATTAATTAATTGACTAATTATAATTAATTAATTGACTAATTATAATTACTTAAATTACTAATTATAATTAATTAATTGACTATTTATAATTAATTAATTGACTATTTATAATTAATTAATTGACTATTTATAATTAAATAATTGACTATTTATAATTAATTAATCGACTAATTAGAATTAATTAATTGACTAATTAGAATTAATTAATTGACTATTTAGAATTAATTAATTGACTATTTACAATTAATTAATTGACTATTTAGAATTAATTAATTGACTATTTAGAATTAATTAATTGACTAATTGACTAATTATAATTCATTAATTGACTAATTAGAATTCATTAATTGACTAATTAGAATCCATTAATTGACTAATTATAATTAATTAATTAACTAAATGACTAATTATAATTCATTATTTAACTAATTGACTAATCATAATTAATTATTTAACTAATTGACTAATTAGATTTAATTAATTGACTAATTAGATTTAACTAATTGACTAATTAGATTTAACTAATTGACTAATTAGATTTAACTAATTGACTAATTAGAATTAACTAATTGACTAATTAGATTTAATTAATTGACTAATTAGATTTAACTAATTGATTAATTAGAATTAATTAATTGACTAATTAGATTTAATTAATTGACTAATTAGAATTAAGTAATTGACTAATTATAATTAACTAATTGACTAATTATAATTAACTAATTGACTAATTAAAATTAACTAATTGACTAATTATAATTAACTAATTGACTAATTATAATTAACTAATTGACTAATTATAATTAACTAATTGACTAATTATAATTAACTAATTGACTAATTATAATTAACTAATTGACTAATTATAATTAACTAATTGACTATTTAGAATTAACTAATTGACTATTTAGAATTAACTAATTGACTATTTAGAATTAATTAATTGACTATTTAGAATTAACTAATTGACTAATTATAATTAACTAATTGACTAATTATAATTAACTAATTAACTAATTATAATTAACTAATTATAATTAATTAATTGACTAATTATACATAATTAGGTACCTAATCATGCTTACTTAATTAACCAAATTAAATTAATTATTTAACTACTTACAATTAATTATTTTTTAAACTAATTCTATAAACTAAACAAATAAATTAATAAACAAATTCTATAATCTAATTACATTAACTAAACAATTAAATATACAATTTGAAATATTAAAGAAATGTAAATGAAAACTTACCTCAAATTTGTGGAACGGTCGGCGAACAACCAGAATTTTGTTCTCCAAATTGAGAGAAAGGGAGGAGGTTGAGCAGGTGAGGGGATGAATGAGGGGTGAGGGGGTGATGGGGTTTTATAGGGGGCGGGGGAGATCGACGCCACTTGAAGTGGCGCTGATCCGTGTAGTGGTAAGGGATCGGCGCCACTTCAAGTGGTACTGATCAGTTTACCCAGAAACGGATCAACACCACTTCAAGTGGCACTGATGAATAGTATGCCGAATTCTGCCTAGCGCCACTTGAAGTGGCCCTATGACATTTTTTTCCATTAGCGCCAATTGAAGTGGCACTAGGGTGCCCCATTTCCTAAATAAAAAAAATGGGGAACCCATTTTCATAAAAAAAATGCCCCTCCCACCCAAAATTTCCTGATAAATAATCATGAATTACAAGTTAGATTAATTTTCTTGGAGAACAAGGAATGAAACAAAATTATTGTCATACCTTAATAGTGATTCATTATTTTTATAATGATTAGTTCCCATTGGGTCATGAATCCATCTTCACTCCACTAATCTGATGTCTCCTCCATGAATGAATGTCTATAAACCCAAGAAAATAATGTTTATTGGGAAATTTAGTCAATAATATAACAATAGGATTAATAATTAAATTAATATATCTTAAATTGTGCTAACTATGATTTTTATTTTAAGACCCAATAGTGTACTAACCCATGTACCATAACTCAATAGAGGCATTATACCACTCGTAGATAAATCCCAACATTCTAAACATAATCTTTGTATTGGAATTTACATATAGGGATATGTGAAGTATTCATAGATATTCATAAATGTGGATAATAATATTCATTTACTTAATAAATACTAACCCCCCCCCCCCCCCCACACACCCCAAAGGAATTATACTCTTTCATGATTTCCCCTATTAAAAGTCACCATGTCACAAGATCAATGGAGTGATTGAATTTTTTTCCATGGTTGATTACTTGGGATAAATTACTATTATACACCTTTTAATGTGTTCTAGGCTTCTAAGAATATAAAAAATAAATGTCTTATCAAATTAAAAACACATATTCTTACAATTCTCCACAAATTCATTTTTTTCATCCAAAAAAATGTGAAAAATAAAGATACTCAAAAAGGAAGTTTATAAAAACCACATGAAAGAAGATGAAATGACCTTTCACAAACATCATCCAAATCTAAGTACTAAATTATATGCTATATAAGAAAACAACATGAGAAAAATATCCTATATTTTTATCAATTTCATTCTGGATTCATTCTTTGGATTTCAACTTTTTAAATAATCAATTAGTTAAAGGTTGGTCTATGGGCAATTCCTCCACAATAAATAAGGCTACATTACATGAGTATCATTATGATTTATTACATTATACATTTAACATATACAGGTCATTTGTATTCATAGAATAACCCCCAATATCAACATTTTTATGGTTTAATAACCAGTGTACCTCCTATGAGAGAATTACACTTCCCACGATTAATGAGTGACTAAGAAGTATTCTACGTAATGACAATTGATTCACATAAAAACTTGTTACTTTGTGCACCAAAAAAATCTATACCATCCCTATAAGATTTTTAATTTAACAAGTTCTTTAAGATCTTATTCTATATATCATCTTCCACCATCATGGGTAGGTAACAATGTCACCAATATTAAGTATCATGATAACTGAATCGCAATTTCACAATCATTCCTCTAACAATAGTGGAAACCACACATCTATACTTCTGGTATAGAAAGATGATATCCACAATTGTAGATGAATTACTTGGGGGTTTTAATCAATTTTAGGAAATATAATGATAATATCAATAATAAATTTCCCAAACCTCCTAAATCCTTTAATAAATTAACCATAAACTCAACAGTTGCCTATTTTATAATAATTTGTATTAGATAGTTATGAACTATTTTGATATCCCAACTCTATCATCTCCAAACACTATGAAAACACCCACCTAAACTTGAGTAACTGAAATCACTACCTATTCTACAATATCTACCACAAAATTATATGGTTTAAAATATATATTTGATGTATAGTTGGTTTCTTTTTCATAAATCTTGAATATCTCATGCTCCACTGGGATAACCCTAGTTCAAAACATCGATCATGGTACCCAAAAAAACCTCATGGTATTCCACAATCAAACCCTGAATGGGTTATTCATCCTCCTAACCTTTATTAAATCTCTAAAGTATTTTAAATATTAATATATAGCAATAAAATAATTCACAAGCTATGTTTCAATGTTTGGAATCCCTCAATTTGTGATGAAGTGTGTGGGACACTACTATCAATCAAAATAAGCTTAGGAACTCCACTAAACTAATAAAAATTTCATGGATGCCAAATTCTACATCAAGACACTCATATAGTGAATCCTAATCCAAATGTGGTCAATTATCCACGTTATGGGTGTCATCTATAAAATAGACACCTTTAACTTTGACAAAGTTACTTTAAAATTTTAATGATTGTATAAATTCATAGAATGAAATATTTATGTAATATTTCTAATGAACCAAAAGAAAATGATATCCATACTTAAGATAGATCTTTGAGAACCATTTTACTACCTTTATCTAGAAGAATAAGTCCTCAATTATCAGAATTATGGGCAATATTTTTTCTTTTCTCTCACAGAGATGAGGTAGGGATTGTTAACAAAAATCCTCATACCCCCATATCCCCTTTGTAGAATTGAATAAGTTATTCTGAGGGGAACATACAAGTCCAAGAAAACCTTTATCATAAAGTTTCTCCAACTATATCTCAAATATCCTGATCATAGCTATGAATATTCATTTTTAGGAGATATGCGTATTTACATGGGATGTGATTTGATTAAAATTTAATATCATGAATATTTGGAAACCTAAGAATATATAAGGGGGAAACATACCAATATTTCTATACAAAATTAGTCATTAATCCTCTAAATAATCCATAGAATTCAATGGTAAAATCATGAACATGTAGGAATTAGCTTCAAACTCCTAAGGGTTTGACCTACTTGTTAAACATGATAGCCCCACTCATTAGGAAATGTGATCCTAGACCCATTATCCAAAGTAGAATTCACTCAATGATGACATTGATACATCCAAGCCTAAATTGAAAAAAAAAACAAATCCTTACCCTAGAAAATATTATGAGGTCTCGTCACTATTTTGATATGATTATGAGGAAACCACTATCTACCAATAGAAAACTCTCACGATCAACATTCATGGGTGATCAATAATAGTTTTAGTCCTTAACTAATGTGTTCTATCTAGGGGATCTAACGATATTTCAAATTCCCAAACTAATTATGCAACATTGAATTTTTGGATATAATAAGGATCGATAAGTATGTGTGATATTGTATAAGTGAAACTAATCATACCTCAGGATATAGTTGACACTGCTTAATCTAATCCTTTCATAATGTGCATTTGTCCATGGACCTAGACCCCACCTTCCAATCCTGACGAGGACCACCTATGGATGGTGATGAAAGAATATCAAAGCATCATCCCCCTCTATATACTCTTACTAAAAAAAATATTATCATAGACCATATTTTTCATAAACTAATAATATCCTTCTATTGTGGGCATAAATTCATTGTCTATATTCTATATCCTAGATCAAGATGAGATCCACCAATGGACTGTGGTAGAGGTGGAACAGAGCTTCATAAACCATTATCTCTTCCTACTACACCATTGGATTCTTTTCCATTGACACCTATTAGTGGGGAACTTTTTCCATCTTGGAGAGCCCCCAAATCTTCATGATACCCCTATCATAGTGATATACATATGATAATATTTTTGTTTTCTCATTTCTGATTTATTGATTAGATAATATCAAGCCACATATCATCAAACCATGTAAACATAATGAATACTACTTACATACTTCTTCTACACTCTATGTGTCCCTTCTTATGCTGATCTCCATGAATGAGATCATGTATGTGTATGCAGTTGATGTCAGGGACCTCACAATCATCATGGGATGTCTACTGCTGATAGTCCAGCTTTGAGAAAATCAAAACCTTCTCCAGCAATTGGCCATGTCTCTATTAGGATTATATTAAACACATAATATATACCCAACACCTTGACATAGGTTTAGATGTAGAGAGTTATATTCCTAACCTAAATCTATTTTTAGTGGCCTCAATCGAACCTTATAGCTTGTAAGAATCCATAAAGCATAATTTCTACATAGTACAACTTATGGTATATTAATGAATGTATATTAATATTTTATATTATTCAATATTTATAATTTTAAGATATTTCTCCTCCATGTAATGTTAATAAAACTCAAACCATGATTATGTGGATGCATCAAATTCTTGAGTAACCAAATCTCACCAATGGATTATTGAACCAAGAAGGAGATGTGAGGTTAAAATCACCATCTGGTTGATAAATGTCTAAAAATAATGGAAAATATGAGTCACTCAAGATAATCCTTTATTTCCTAAGAATCAGGTTTTCCATGAAACATAAGAGGCTATTATCACTAAAACCTATGCAATACACTCAACCTTAGGGTAGTCTCATCCCACTCACTTGAAAGTGTTGTCTTCTCCATATATGGATGATATTATATAAAAACAAATAATGAATGATCTTATATTGGTTCAAGGGATATGGGTATCTCTTGATTAGTTCTCTAAATTAATGTCTTTTTATTCGATGGTTCATTTATTGGAGGATCTATTAATGAAACAAGATCATCACAACCTAGGTTTAGAACCTCAGTTGTCTATGTATGATATAACATATTCTATTAAATAGGATGAACCTGTACTCATTTAAATCTTATTTGGATGACATGAATTGAGGAGGAAGTGAATAAATTAAAATCTAATGTGGTATATGATACATGTATCATCCCATTTGTACCATAAAAATGATTCCATAAAATCCAAATTAAACTAAAAAATTATCATAGTCTTTGAAAATGGATATATCATCCAAAACACATAAACCATGTTTCATAGTTTGGAAACTAAGTGTAAGAGAAATTTGAACTATTTTCTAAAATTTTATAAATTAATCATGAAAATATTCTTAACTCTAAAATATGTCCTTGTGATAGTCTGAAACCTCTTTGATAAGATGCTGCCTATTGGGGTCCCACATGTATTGTGGATTGTTTGAGTGTGCTACCCAAATCCCAGCCTTAATGGGATGGTGGCTAGTAAATATCATAGAGAAGTCATAACACAAACATGGGAGTAAATAACCTAATGAACACTAAAATAAACCACATGTCTCAAATGAAAAGTATTATAACCAAGAATAAACAATATCATAAATAACTAAAAAATATTTCTATACATGAATGAGATAATAACTATAAAAAAATAATATTTAGGATGATTCAAATACAAAATATGGATACATGATCATCATATCCTAATCTATGAGATACACATGAAAAGGGAAAACTCTTCCTCATTATAGTATAACTTAGTACAAACTCTAACAGAGAATGCCACCATCAAATACCATTGAGATCGACGTGGGTGTTTTCCACCATATCCACATCTAATAATGTCACCTATGAACTATGTTCTCTATATATTGACAAAAAACATGTTAAAGGAATTATAGTTCAAGGGTGAGTATAAAAATACCCATCCAAACACTTCATAAATAAAAAATAGTGTACATACACAACAATGCATCTCAAAACTGAAGATTGTTGTGGAAATAATGAATCTAGGAGAAAAAATATATATTCATTAAGGATTAGACAACCAAGATAATGGTGAAAAACCATGTATTCAATCTCATTTTTACATTATATATAAAAAGTAACTAGATATACCTAATTTGTTATAAATTCCGAGAAAACCAAACTAAAAAACTCTTATAAATTCCTTATATTCTCTTTGAAAGTATAATTGGGGACTCTCAACTCACTAAGGTTTGTTTTTCATTCAATGGGGAATCCAACACTTAGAGGGGAATTATACCTCATTGAAGGAAGTGATTATTAATTGAGGGGGTTACCTATATGATGGATCACTACTAGAAAAACAGGTATTTGCGACGGGGCATTTGCGACGGGATCCCGTCGCAAATGGCCTTTTGCGACGGGGGCCCGTCGTAAATAGCCCGTTGCTGAAAACGCCGTCGCAACAACACTTATTTGCGACGGGCCCGTCGCTAAAGCCTTTTTTTGCGACGGTCATTCTCCCCGTCGCAAATAGTATTCCGTTTTTTTGTAAAAAACTTTTAAAATCGTTTTTGCGACGGTCCCGTCACAAAAACGATTTTTGAAAAAAAATAAAAAACTATTAATAATACTAGTATTTGCGACGGACATAGTATCCCGTCGCAAATACGATTTATAGTATTTGCGACGGGACCCGTCGCAAATACTATTTTTAAAAAAAAAATAAAAACTATTAATAATACTAGTATTTGCGACGGACATAGTATCCCGTCGCAAATACTATAAAAAAAATAAAAAAAATAAATTATTAATAAATTATTTTAATTAATATAATAATAGAATTATAATTCACAAATAAAAATAATTAATTATTTTAATTAATATAAAAATAATAGAATTATAATTCAAAAATAAAAAATAATAGAATATTAATAAATGATTTAATTAATATAATAATATTAGAATTATAATTCATAAATAAAAAAAATATTAATAAGTTATTTTAATTAATATAAAAATAATAAATTATTTTACATTCAAATATTAAAATAATTCAAGTATTACAAAAAATATAATTAAATTATAATATTATAAAATTTTAATATATATATATATATTTTAATATTATAAAATATAAATAATATTATTATTCATATTAATATTGTTATTTAAAAATATAATATTATTAATATTTTATAATGAGACAAAAACTAAGAATAGAAAAAAAAATATTTTGATTTCCCAAATTTTATAACATAAATACAAACTCTAATCTGAAGGAGGGGGGGGGGGAGGTGGGGGATCTGCAGATGGTGGTGGAGGAAACTCCATCCCTAAAGCATGAGTGAGTCGGCGCATGTACTCCATCTGCTCCTGATGCTGCTGCTGCCACCGACTCGTCTGCTCCTCGTACAACTGCTGCTGGCGTCGACGCTCCTCCTCATGCTGCTGACGCATCTGCTCCTGCTCCTGTCGGAGACTCTCTATCTGTGCAGTCTGAGATCGCAACTGATCCTCATACTGTGCAGTAGAAGAAGAAGCACGAGCTCCTCTCGAGCTGGACGCTGACATCGCAACACTGCCATAATAATCTCCGGGAGTCAGTCGAGAGCCGATACCAACTACCCGGCCCTTCTCGAAGGCATACTGGGTGGCCTGCATCCATGCCGCCTCATCAAACTGACGGTCAGTGGTCTGATCTGATGACTCGGCCTGACTCTCAGGCCGGGCCTGTGACGCTGCGGCCTCATATGACTCCTATAGTTGCAATTTAAAATTAAAATTGTGAATATATTATATGCAGTTAATTTTTAAACTTGAAAACAAATAATACTGACCACGATGTGATGCTGACGATCACCTCTGAGCTCCCCAGTAGCAGGATCACTATACATCCTCCGATATACGTCGTACTCTGTAATATCGGGGTGCTCGACAGCCTATAAGAATAAAAAATAAACTGTTAATATTTATAGTTATATAAAATATTTATAAATAATGTACGTACCAGATGCTGTCTATGAGTACTGAAAGAACGACTCCCAGCTCGACGAGTCACCTCCTGTCTCCCCCGATTCTGCCTCCCCACCGATGATCTCCTCTGAAAGGCACCACTCAACCAGTGCGCACATAATCCATCCCATACATGGGATGAAATATACTCTGGTCGGTGTGCTCTACATGACTCCTCAAAATCTGACACTCCTGCTTTCTTCATCGCAGCTTTTCTTAAATTGTGCAAAAACTGACGAAGGCGATCACGCATGGCCACCTCCCATGCCTCGTGGATGGCGTCACGCATGGTATCCTCGATCGGATACCATAAACCCTACAAATAAATCAAAATATCAAGTTAGAAATGAAATAATTTTCAAAATAAAAATTATTTATTTACGTACGTACCAACCAATGGCCGAACATGGCCTGCTGCACATCAATGGGAATCTGCTCCCATGTGGTCCACGGCTGAGAGAAATAGTTGTGCAAAATAGCGCTGCCCTGTCCGACTGTTATATGCGGAAAACTGAAAAAATAATAAACATTTATTATGTGAATAGATTAATGAAATCTTAGTCAAATCCACAGGTTATCACACAGGTTATCACACCTCCGGGTGCGCGGATCAAACCCAAGACGTGGACGTCACTCGGGGACGGGGTCAGGAATCATCAATCGTGCAAGACCGCGCCCCCTCCGCGTACTCCCTGGAGCGCCTGCAGGCTGAGGGTCATCTGCCAGCAACTCATCCGCATCGAAAGGCAGGTCAGCATCCGTCAACTCACGAAATGTGGCCTCGTCCATCTGAAACAGAAAATGTTAATGTTAGCAAATAATTGATAATTACTATTATATATACATATATACATATTATGATTGTATATAAATACCATGGAATGCTATCAGTGTTCATCTTCATCATCATTTTCATATATGTCAATGTCATCTTCATATTCCTCCTCAACATCATCGATATCCATTCGAGTTACAGTTGCTTCATCTCTTACCATTTCAAATTCATATGTGACGTCATTAACATCATCGTCATCACCGACTCTTAAATGTGGGGTGTCGTCATCGATACTCATGTCTCTTTGTAAAAAAGATTGATTTTGAGTACTCTCTTGAAAAACTTCAATTCTTTGCACATCAGTGAAAGCACATTCACTTTGACTAAACTGATTGTCTCGAATTATGATTTTTATTATACTCCACCAATCAGTCAAGTCTCTTGATGTTGCACAGTACTTTGCATAATAAACTTGATATGCCTGTTGAGCCAATAAGAATGGTTCATTTACTGCGAGAACACTTTTACATTTAATATCGATGATTCCATGAGTCGGATGAACACGCACGCCTCTCTCTGTATCCAACCACCGACATTTGAACATGGTTATGTAATGTTGTCCAAGATAACAGAGTTCAATGATTTCATCAAGTATGCCATAAAAGTCAACTTCATTTTCTCGATGATGAGATCCTCTCAAGCTAACTCCACTGTTCATTGTTTTTTTCGATTCCCCATATGCATGTGTGTGGAATCGAAATCCATTCACCACATATGCATTATAAGTTTTAACAAGTTTGGAAGGTGGGTTACTCAATACACACAGCCGTTTGTCAATTTTATCAGCATGTCAAGACACCTGAAAATTTGTGAAATAATTATCAATATAGTAAACTATACATTGAATGAGTTGCTAAAAGATAAAGAATTTATGTTACCAGTTTTTGAAACCACTGAGAGAAATTTTTCAGTCGACGTTCTTCGAGAGCAGCTGCTGTAATTTGTGGAATTTGTTTCTTGATATGATTATCATACAACCTATAAAACCAAAGTTATTTACTGTAACATAAATGATAGAATAAGTGATATAAACACTTACAGTACAACTGATGTCATCTCTTCACAGTTGAGCAGAACATATGTATGAGCTCTCTGATGTTCATCATCTGAAAGCCAGCGTTCATAAACTCCACCAAAACCAAGCTCTGACTGGTTGAAAATAGATAATTGATTGTCGATTTCATCAATATTCCTCTCGTTCCGTCCCATTCGGTTGTGTTTTGAAGGATACTCAGATTCAAAATAATGGGAGCAGAAAAAAGATATTTCCTCTTGCAAATAAGCTTCTGCAATAGATCCTTCAACAGATGCTTTGTTCCGTACTTTTCTTTTCAATTTTTGCATGCATCTTTCAAATGGGTACATCCATCGAAACTGTACCGGACCTCCACATTTGGCTTCATATGGCAAATGTAACATCAAATGTTCCATTGAGTCGAAGAAAGACGGCGGAAATATTTTTTTCAGTTTACATATAATTACAACAACATCTTTTTCAAGTTTTCCTAGAGCAACATAATCTGCCGTAGCCGCACAAATTTCCCGAAAAAAATGAGACATGTCTGTTATGGAATCCCAAATCACAGAATTCAACAGACCTCTTAATCCAATGGGTAGAAGTCTCTCCATTATAACATGACAATCATGACTTTTTAATCCAGTAATATGACCATTCTTTACACATCTACCCAAATTAGAAGCACAACCATCTGGAAGTCTCAAATCTGCAATCCACTGACAAAATAATAAACGGTTTTCTTTAGACAGTGTATAAGCTGCTTTTGGTTTCAGTAACCTTTCTGTTCTGACATTCTCAAATAGTTCCAATTCTGGACGCCTGCAAATTTGGGCAAGATCTAAACGTGCATTTACATTGCCTTTGCTCTTTCCTGGTGTATCCAAAACTGTATGAAACAAATTATCAAAACAGTTCTTCTCAATATGCATGACATCTAACATGTGTCGGACCAACAGATCAGACCAATATGGCAAATCCCAAAATATGCTAAGTTTAATCCAATTGTGTTCTTTCCCAAAACCAGAAATTTTCTGTTGATTTATTGTGGGACCAAAAGTGATGGGAGGTAATGAAAATACAACTGATTTTAACTCCGAACCTGATAGCATTTTTGGAGGTCCATCCCTTTCAACTGTTCCTTTTCTGAAATGAGATCTGTTTCTGTGAAAAGGATGATCAGCTGGAAGAAATCTACGATGACAGTCAAAATAACAAGGTTTCTTTCCATGAATGAGCATAAATGCTTTGTTCTCTCCCATACAGTAAGGACATGATTTCTGACCATGTGTACTCCAGCCAGATAACATCCCATAAGCCGGGAAGTCACTTATTGTCCACATCAATGCTGCTCTCAGTATGAAATTCTGTTTCGTTGCAACATCATATGTACTGACACCAGTACTCCACAATAAATTTAATTCATCAATCAATGGCTTCAAATAAACATCAATATTTTTCTTCGGATGTCCTGGAATTAGTAAAGTCAAAAAGATATATGGCTCCTTCATCAACATCCATGGAGGTAAATTGTACGGAGTTAAAAAAACAGGCCAACATGAATATTGACTACCATAAGATCCAAACGGACAGAAACCATTAGTGGAAAGGCCCAGTCGAACATTTCTATCTTCTAAAGCAAAGGATGGATGCACTCTATCAAAATGTTTCCATGAATCACCATCGGCTGGATGATTCAAGCTTTTATCGGTTGAAATATTCTCTTTATGCCATGACATCATTGTCGCTGTATTCTTAGACATGAATAAACGCTGAAGTCTGGATGTAAGCGGAAAATATCTCAACTGTTTTACAGGAATCAAACCAGACTTCCCGTGTTGTCCTTCTTTATATCTCAGTTTCCCACATGTAGGACAACTATCCAACGACTCATTTTCCCCAGAATGTAAAATGCAGTCATTTGAACATGCATGAATCTTCTGACAAGTAAGTCCCAAATTTCGAACCAGCCTCTTACTCTCATAGTAATTTGCAGGTAAAACATTTCCTTCGGGTAACAGTGTTTTCAGCAAAGAAAATATCTGGTCAAAACAGGTGTTTGACATTCCGTTATCTGATTTGATAGCCATAAATTTTGCAACTGCTTCTAATTTGCTCATCTTGCAGCCAGGATATAATGCATCCTCAGCAGATTTCAACAACTCATAAAATTCAGACGGTGCTAACTCAGGATTTGAAGCTATATCAGCCGGAGTTTCTGTATGTTGAACAGATGAACCTGCAACATCATGTACTAAATCTTGAAACCGGGATGGATCTGGAATCAAGTTGGTATCACCTGCTCTGGAACTGCGTTCACCGTGTTGATACCAAAAAACATAATCTGGTTGAAAACCAAAACGCAAGAGATGTTCTCCCACTTTGTCAAACGTGTCAAACGTTCTCAATGCACATTTTCTGCAAGGGCATTTTATTTTGCCTTCTGAAACAAATTCTGAATTTGATGCCGCAAATGATAAAAAAATCTCCACACCCTCAACATATACTGGATTTAAACCAGAACCGTTTGGATTTCTACGTTGATTTATCCATATGAGGTCACCTAATAATGATTGTTGACGACCTCGTTGTTCCATATTTCTCTATAAAATATAAAAGCATTACTGGTTTTGAATAATTTGTTAGAAAAAACACTCAAGTAAAGATTGAATATATTGAGAATAAAGCAAAACATGTTACAAATATTGATAATTTTAATATTATATTGATTTTTTATTATTTTAATAATACTAATATAATTTTTTCATAAACATTAATTATATAATAATAACATTATTACATTATTAATATATTTTATTATTAATACTAAAATAACATAATTTTTTATATTATCTACAATTCTCTTTCATCTGTGTGTTTAACATTCTGTCTCCACATGTAATATTTGCATTCACTTTCACCTCTCCATTGGCGAGTAGGTTGATAATTTTGAAAAAGAATGCGAATATTACATGTGGAGACAGAAAACACACAGATGAAAAGAGAATTGTATATAATATAGAAAATTATATTATTTTAATATTAATAATAAAATATACAAATAATGTACTAATGTTATTATTCGTAAATATTGGTAATTATTCCAAATTATTGGTAATTATTTCTAATTATTGGTAATTATTTCTAATTATTGGTAATTATTGGTAATTATTGGTAATTATTGGTAATTATTGGTAATTATTGGTAATTATTGGTAATTATTACTAATTTTTGGTAATTATTACTACTTATTGGTAATTATTACTAATTATTGGTAATTATTACTAATTATTGGTAATTATTACTAATTATTGGTAATTATTGGTAATTATTGGTAAGTATTGGTAATTATTGGTAATTATTGGTAAGTATTGGTAATTATTGGTAATTATTACTAATTATTGATAATTATTACTAATTATTGGTAATTATTACTAATTATTACTAATTATTACTAATTATTGGTAATTATTACTAATTATTACTAATTATTGGTAATTATTACCAATTATTGGTAATTATTACCAATTATTGGTAATTATTACCAATTATTGGTAATTAATACCAATTATTGGTAATTATTGGTAATTATTACTAATTATTGGTAATTATTGGTAATTATTGGTAATTATTGGTAAATATTGTTAATTATTACTAATTATTGGTAATTAATACTAATTATTGGTAATTAATACTAATTATTGGTAATTATTACTAATTATTGGTAATTATTACTAATTATTGGTAATTATTGGTAATTATTACTAATTATTGGTAATTATTACTAATTATTACTAATTATTGGTAATTATTACTAATTATTACTAATTATTGGTAATTATTACTAATTCTTACTAATTATTCCTAATTCTTACTAATTATTGATAATTATTACTAATTATTGATAATTATTACTAATTATTGGTAATTATTACTAATTATTGGTAATTATTACTAATTATTGGTAATTAATACTAATTATTGGTAATTAATACTAATTATTACTAATTATTGGTAATTATTGGCAATTATTACTAATTATTGGCAATTATTACTAATTATTGGCAATTATTGGTAATTATTGGCAATTATTGGTAATTATTACTAATTATTGGTAATTATTGGCAATTATTGGTAATTATTGGCAATTATTGTTAATTATTGGCAAGTATTGTTAATTATTACTAATTATTGGTAATTATTGGTAATTATTGGTAATTATTGGTAATTATTACTAATTATTACTAATTATTGGTAATTATTCCTAATTCTTACTAATTATTGGTAATTATTCCTAATTATTGGTAATTAATACTAATTATAGGTAATTATTACTAATTATTGGTAATTAATACTAATTATAGGTAATTAATACTAATTAATACTAATTATTACTAATTATTACTAATTATTACTAATTGTTACTAATTATTACTAATTATTGGTAATTATTCCTAATTATTCCTAATTTTTCCTAATTATTGATAATTATTCCTAATTTTTCCTATTTTTTCCTAATTATTGGTAATTATGGGTAATTATTCCTAATTATTACTAATTATTCCTAATTATTCCTAATTATTCCTAATTATTCCTAATTATTCCTAATTATTCCTAATTATTCCTAATTATTCCTAATTATTCCTAATTATTCCTAATTATTCCTAATTATTCCTAATTATTACTAATTATTACTAATTATTACTAATTATTACTAATTATTACTAATTATTACTAATTATTACTAATTATTACTAATTATTACTAATTATTACTAATTATTACTAATTATTACTAATTATTACTAATTATTACTCATTATTACTCATTATTACTAATTATTACTAATTATTACTAATTATTACTAATTATTACTAATTATTACTAATTATTACTAATTATTACTAATTATTACTAATTATTACTAATTATTACTAATTATTACTAATTATTACTAATTATTACTAATTATTACTAATTATTACTAATTATTACTAATTATTACTAATTATTGGTAATTATTACTAATTATTACGAATTATTACTAATTATTACTAATTATTTGTAATTATTGGTAATTATTACTAATTATTACTAATTATTGGTAATTGTTGGTAATTATTACTAATTATTACTAATTATTGTTAATTATTGGTAATTCCAAATTATTGGTAAGTATTTCTAATTATTGGTAATTATTACTACTTATTGGTAATTATTACTAATTATTGGTAATTATTACTAATTATTGATAATTATTACTAATTATTACTAATTATTGGTAATTATTACTAATTATTACTAATTATTCTTAATTATAGATAATTATTGATAATTGTTCCTAATTATTAGTAATTAAATGAATAATTATCAATAATTAGGAATAATTACCAATAATTACAAATAATAACATTATTAATATATTTTATTATTAATATTAAAATAATATAATTTTCTAATTTATATACAATTCTCCTTTCATCTGTGCGTTTTCTATCTCCACATACAAATAATACATGTGAAGACAGCAAACACACAGATGAAAAGAGAATTGTATATATATATAAAATTATATTATTTTAATATTAATAATAAAATAGACTAAAAATGTAATAATGTTATTATTCCTAATTATTGGTATTTATTACTAATTATTAATATTTATTCTTAATTATTAAAAATTATTACTAATTATTCCTAATTACCATTAACTATGAACAATACTAATAATTTAAATTTATTAAGTAATAAAACAATGTAAACATAATTAAATTACAACTAATTAAGAATAATTGAAACTAATAAAAAATTAAAAATAAATATTAAATTAAAATGAACATAAATACCTTGAAAATTGATCTGCTCTGATCGTTCTTCAAAACTTTAATATCAGCTCCGGAGAAAAAAAATTAAACTGGAAAAAAACTGAACTCTAGAAATATAATTTTGAGGAAGGAGAAGATAGAGAATGAGAATGAAATGAAAAAAACGGATGGGGGTATTTATAGGTTAGATTATTTGCGATGGTACCCGTCGCAAATACCTTAGCCAACATTTGTTACGGTCAACGGGTAAATAGTTATTTGCGACGGGTCCCGTCGCAAATAACCACCTGCCGACATACTATTTGCAACGGGGGAATATTCCCGTCGCAAATACCTTTTACCGCCGCCGGTTATTTGCGACGGGAATATTCCCCCGTCGCAAATAAGTTTCCCGCGATTTGGCGCGCAAACCGCGCCAGTCCTTTTGTGACGGGGAAAGCTGTCCCGTCGCAAAAGGCTACTTATTTGCGACGGGCAAATAACCCCGTCGCAAATAAGTTTTTAACATGGCTATTTGCGACGGGATTTATTCCCGTCGCAAATAACCCGTCGCAAATGCCCTTTTTTCCCGTAGTGGATAGAGGACCCACACCCCATCACATCTGGTGTGGGGGTAGTTTACATACTCTATCAGTCTTATGGGGGTCCCATTACTTTTATGGATAAAGTGGATACATATCCCATACCTAAAGTTCTCAAAATGAATGTACCATAACCTTGATCAATGGGGTGTGGGGGAGGTTCCAACATAATGAAATATGTATTACATACAAGAATTTCAATCAGAATGTCACAAATGGATTATAGAGTCCTTTCCTACTTTGAATGCTCAACCATATCCTTTCATCATCATTACAATTTTAAGTAACCCGTTTTTTCCAAAACACATATCCAAATTCCTTTAATAGTGAAGATGACCCAACCATGATTCCATATTTAGTAAAACACTAAAAAAATAACACAAGGTAAATAAGAAATGAAAAACTACAAGATAAATGATATAAAATAATATTTAATTCAACTCCACATGTCATGTGGAATAAATTAAGTTAATTGGGGGTGTATGGATATCATCTAATCTTTTATTATCTTTATGAATGGATTATTTTTTGAACTGAATTGATGTGTGTATTCCCCCAAATATCCTGGAATAAAATTATATCATGTGTTGTGAGTTTTATATGACATGGAATGTGATTTTAGCTATAAACCATGTATACTAGATGGGGTTGTTGGGAATTTATTTCTACATCCTAGGAAAATTTCATACTCAGATGTGGTGTATGATAGCATATGATATGTTATACATGATTGAAGGACAACATATGAATGTAAGTTACACAAAATTTTCCGATATTGTAAAAAAACATGGAATAGTAGTGTCACAACAGGTAATATTTTTCATAATTATTGAAATCCAAGATTCCACCTAAAATAAGAAAAAATGTGTACTTAGAAGACCACACGTCATGTGGTCAAGGATATGTAATCCAAAACCATATTGTTTTGGATCATTCACCACCAACACCTCTACAATTACCATTTCCATGAAATCCCCTCAGTATCACACTCACTATGGATTCATCTTACACTATCACACTTTCATTCACCGACTCCTTTATGTTCAAGTGAAATTATGATTCCCCATGTGGAACAATGTTTTCCTCTATTACACTACCTCCTGAAAAAATCACTCAAGACTCCTACAAGATATCACCCATCATGGATGCCCCTCGATGCACCACAATTTCTTCATGGGACACTATTTCCATTTTTCACCTCTAGTATCAGCTTGTGTATTCCTTCCCATTAATACCCATTTCGATCTTCTAGTGACTGTAAAGGTTTATGGGGTTCCATTTGTTGTGAGTAATAATGGATGGATGAGAGAAAAAGAGGGGGTGATTTTATACTGATAATAATAGACCATAATTCCTTTTAAAACCATTATCATCCATTAGTAATTGCATTGAGCTACACTGGAGCATGTAAATTGAGAGATAATGGAGATATGGTGGCTGATGATTCAACCAACCACCTATTCCTTGTCAAAAAACATGAAATATTCAATAATTAACAAGGAAAATTTTATACAAGATGATATCAATAATTTATGATGGTGATAAATAATCAAGATTAATAATTGAATCAATATACATGAATAATACAAAATGAAATTTAATTAATGCCTTACCAAGATGGCGAGTTGCTGTTATTTCATGGCTTTATCCTTATTGGATCATGAATCTACCTTCAAAAAACCAATATAGTGGATACTTCAGGAATGAGTGTCTCAAAACCCAATCCTTTAAGGGTTATTATAAAATAATTCCAATCCTCTTGTATTAGGATTACTGGGAATATTTATATCATGTGAATTGATTAAAATAATTTTTCATTTGATGTCCAAACACAGACCCAACCTTGGGATCATAACCCAACAAAAAACCCATTTATCGTCTACATAGAACCACATATTATAGAAAAAATCACAGTTTTATAATTTACACATGGTAATATATTTAGAATATATAGTCATTTATATGCATAACAAAATTATTCATTTATATGATAAATATTAAATGACTATAAAATTCAATAATCTATAAATTTCACTAAACCTTATCCCAATGGAAATCACTATATATTATGACCACTGTAATAATTATAAAACCATTATAGGGTTTTAGATGGGTAAATTTGTTATTATACCCTTTTAAGGTGTTTGTGGCTCTAAAGCCAAAAAATGAGCTATGTTTTATACAAGGGAAAATATAAGTATTTATAGGGAACAAGTTTAATTTTTTTGAGAAATACAAATTTATTAGAAGATAAATATGTTATTATGGAGATTTATAGAATATTAGAGTAGAGACAATGATATTAGTATTTATACATAGTGGGTTATGAATTTATTATGTATAAAATATTAAATTCTTATAAATATATTGAATTTATCACTTTTTATGGATGTGATTTGAATGATTTTTTTTCATTTCTTATCTATGTGATATTTTAAAATAATAAAGTAATATTTTTTGAAGTTGATAATTAATACGACCATGTTTACACAATTTATTGTGAGGAAAATTTGTAATCATGTGTATTTTGAGGTCATTTTCTAGTGACTTTAGTATTATGGTTATATACCTATATACATATAGTGTCTCAAGTCTTGTAGAGTTTACTACATCATGTGTCGAAATGTTGATTTTAGTTTATTTGATGAGATGGTATGAGAGGGATGCACGTCCTCTAATGATTTCATTTGTTTATTAGGAACTTTTTAACTTCCCATTTATTTCTTTTTATGCAATTGTGGTTTTTTCATTATGTGATATTTTGGGACCTCCATGACTTCCAACATTCATTTCATTATTATGGTTATGGTTTCATTATAATGTGTGTTCCCTATATGTTTTCAAACATTATATATTATTTTTATGATCATGATTCGCATAATATTCAAAGTGTTGGTATTGGTGGTTAGTGAGTTTAAAATGGGATATATTTGGCTATATTGAGTTGTTGGATGTGTTTGTTTAATGATGAGCTAGTTTCATGGTTGGAATGTAGGTAGTGAATAATGATTATATATTCATAGAGGGTGATTTAATATACCTATATGTATGGTTTAAGTTCTATTTCAATCATAGTTATCTCTTCATTATCACCAGGGATATCATTCACCTACTATGAAATTTGGGATACATTATTTAATTAGCATATTGCATATATTTGGTTCAATATTGGCCAAATTTCATAAGGGTAATAGTGATGCACTTTAACAGACTCGCCAGTATGAGTATGAGTTACGAGGTGAGTTTGAGAGGAGATATATATTTCTAGATTTCAAGGGGATTTTTTGATAGGCAATCCAAATTGAGATCATTTAAGTGGTGAATGGGTTTAAATGTTTCTTCAAATTTTGTGAGATATTGAATTATTTTATTGAAATGGGTATTATAGGGGGTGATGAGAAGTTTAATGACTTTATATATAGAATATGAAATATTAAATGGAAATATTTTTTATTTTTTATTTTTTATTTATTATAATTTCACAATAAGAGATTTAAAAATATTTTCTCATTAGAGTAAGGATTTGAAGTAGAGTTATGAGTATGTTTTCCTGAAAATAATATAAAAAAATTTTATATCAGTGATTAACTAAACTCTAAAATAAGATTCCAAGACCATAATATTTTTTGTGACATGATAGGTTATTAGATTTATTACTACCTATCTTCTCTATTTCATTATTGATACCATTAGTATATAGTGGTAGTGAAATAAATACATCTTTTAGAAATTATTTACTTATAAAATAGTGGTTATATGGGTTTTCTTGGCATTATTTTAGGTTTTGATCCTGCTGATAATGTTAATATATATAAATTTTTGACCATACACTTCAATGTTTTTGGTATTGGAGTTTTTGTACCATATATAAGACCTTTTTTCATGTACCTTCCTTTAGATAGATATGAGGAATCGATCAAATAATCTTCTAATTAATAAATAAATCATGATTTCTAATAGTTTGAATTATTATATATTATATATATTTGGATATATTTAAATTTAATATAACATTATGGTTCATTGATGTCAGTGCGATGAAAAATTGGTGAAATTAGAAGTTTTCCATTTTCCTTCTATATAAATGTTAGTGATGTTCATAGTATCACCTAAACAAGTGATGTATAAAATAAATATGAGATGCGTTAAGGAAATATTGTATTATAATATATAATTTTTTTAATAAACTACACTCATTTTCAAATTTTTGGGAACATTTTCTATATTGAGCATTGTAATGTCCCGGTTCCGGAAGCCACCCAGAGGCGCCCCATACCTAGTTGGTCACATGGCCTCAAGCGCATTTCCCCGAATGCTAGAGGCTGCCGAATAGCAGTGAGGGCCTTGGGTGTGATAGTGGGGAAACTATGCCCTCATTGGCAGAGTACACAATGGAAGTAACAGCACATACAACAGCGGAAAAAATAAATATACAACAACAATAACAGCGGAAGACTGATAAATAAACAACTGGAGCAGAAATATATGTAAATGATGCATGATACATATATGTCTAGGAAAATAGCCAAACAAGTCACAATGCTGAATATAGTACTAAACCAAAGTACAAAAGAAAAAAAGATAAGCAACTCCTCTGCATCGCAAGCCTCAACTTGGTCCCATGCTTTCCAGCTCCAGTGCAATCAAGAACCTGAAGTAGAAGGGCGCTTTCCCTTATCTATACCTGCAACAATATAATCTATTTTTGCCCAAAATCATGACCCAAACAGGGTGTGAGATAAAAAACCCAGTAGGCAACCATCCGAAGATCTGTGCCTAACAGTAAGTGAGTATATGGTAGGTAAAGGTACAGTAAACAGTAAACAAGGAAGTACTAAACAGTAAAAAATCCACAGTTTCTAGCATATAATCTTCAAATGAGTAAAAATCCACTCAAGAAAGTAGAACAAACAGGTAACCTATGGGTAGTTCTCACAGCCTAACCCCTATGGTTCAACCTACAAGCATAAAAAACCCTCTGGGAGGAACACACAGTCTCACCCCTCTGGTTCAGCTAAAGAATAGACTCTTTGGGGAAGCAATCACTATCAATTCCCCCTATAGTCTCTTATTGTACTAAAGGTGATCTGGGGAAGCACTCAATGTCTCATTCCCCCTATGGCCCACGTCGAGGAACTATAGACACTCTGAGGAAGAACTCAACATCAATTCCCCCTGTGGTCTCGCATCGTAAATTAAAGACACTTTGGAGAAGCCCTTACGTCCATTCTCTCTGTGGTCTACTACACAAGGTTCTCACATCCCTGTGTAAAATCAGCAAGTATCGCATCGCGTAAGGGCCAAAGTAACCTAAAGAACTACTTGGATAACATTATATGGAATATCGGCATGAAATAACAGTCATACCATCTTACAAACTAGGCATGGAACTGACAATAGCCTAACAGACAAAACTAGACCAAAAGGTCATAAACAGGAAAACATGCATGGGAAAAGAATCCAAAGCATAATAAAATTACTTTATTCACAAACAATAACCTCTACTCAAGCATATAAGCAAAGCAGATAAACAATAAGGGCAAAAATAGGAAACACGCAATACCTCGTCAAGGGTATTGGTGGAATTTGCACAAATACTCAAAGACTTCTTACATAAAGGCACAAAGCACCTACCTCGACGTTAGTAGATTGATATACTCGAACCTCAAAGCTTGAATCTCCTTGGAACATTGTAGATCTAAGAAAATGTCCAAAACGCTCAACCCACAATAACTTGAGAAAGAGGAGGAATTGGAAAATGAAGCTCTAGGAGAAGGAAGAGATCATCTCTACGGTTCCAACACAATCAACGATGGTCGATTCGGAGAACGGACGAAGGCTTGGGGGTTAGTTGAAGATCCGAAGCTGTACGGACGCTCTCAGTTGAAGAAACTGGAGAAGAATACATTTTTAGGGTTAAGATGCGACCCCGGTGCGTTTAATGAAAAAAATAAAGTACACGGCGTGTAATCTTGGGGTACATGGCATGTACTAGGATTTTCTGTACACCACTTTAGGTGGCCTCCATGTCACCCCTATATGGTCATGTGTGTGGCCATGACATGACTAGAACATGGCCTCGAGCGACAATGAAGAACACAGCGTGTACTCAGAAAGTACATGGCGTGCACTTCAAAAATTTCCATAAACTCCTCTTTTCTCAAAAACTCCAGAAAAAGGAAAAACATACCTAAAAAGAAGGTCCGGGTTCTTACAAACTTCCCCCTTAAAGAAATTCATCCTCGAATTTCCCTAGCGAGGCATAGAAGAAGAAACCCCAAACAGCTCTGGCCACTGCGATCGTACATCGGCCTCCCTCTCCCAAGTCTCTTCCTATACTCGCCCATGCTGCCATAGCACCCGTACCAGAGGAACATACCATCCACATAGAACCTTCGTACTGCGATCGACAATCTGGATAGGATGCTCTTCAAATGATGCATCCACTTTGAGCTCAACCACATCAGGTTGAAGGACATGAGACAAGTCTGAAAAGTAACGTCGGAGCTGAGAAACGTGGAAGACGTCATGCATATCCTGGTACCTTTGAGGTAACTACATCCGATAGGCAACCAAAACAACTATCTCCAACACCTCAAACGACCCGACGTACCGTGGTGAAAGCTTACCCTGTCTCTGAATCCTCTTGTGTCCCAACCTCGGTGTGACATGCAGGAAAACCTGATCCCCGACCTTGAACTCTAGAGGTCATCTCCGCTGATCAGCATAAGACTTCTGTTGAGACTGTGCTGTAGCCATCCTCTTCCGAATCAACTCTATCTACTCTAAGGTCTCCTGAACAAGACGAGGTCCCAACAAAGCTGCCTCTCCCGCCTCCAGCCAGTATAAAGGTGATCGGCATGACCTACTGTACAGAGCCTCGTAAGGTGCCATCTGAACAGTCACATGAAAACTGTTGTTGTAGGATAACTTGAAAAGAGGTATATGCTTCTCCCAAGAACCTCAAAAGTCTAGAATGCATGCATGAAGCATATTCTAAAGCACCTGAATCGTACGCTCAGACTGGCCATCTGTCTGGGGATGGTATGTTGTACTCAAAAGTACTTGTGTACCCAAAGCCTTCTGAAGCCTCTGCTAGAACCGAGAAGTAAAACGCGCATCCCTGTCTGAAACGATGGAGTGCGAAACTCCATGCAGACGTACAATATCCTGGATGTACAACTGTCACAGCTCATCAACACCGAAGGTCTCCTTGATTGGCAAGAAGTGAGCAACCTTCGTGAGTCTGTCAATAACAACCCATACTACATCATTCCCTCGAGGCGATCTCAGCAAACTGGTCACGAAGTCCAACGTAACGTCGTTCCACTTCCACTTGGGAATGGGTAATTGTTGTAAAAGACCTGCTGGTCACTGATGCTTTGCCTTCACCTGCTGACAAGTGGAACACCTCATGAAAAAACCAGCAACATCTCTCTTCATACCTGGCCACCAATACTAGCGGTGTATATCATGATACATCTTGGTGATGCCAGGATGAACTGCCCAAACTGAGGAATGAACGTCCTGCATCAGCTCCTCGCGTATATCTGCTGGCACCCATATGCATCCCTAGAAGCACAAGATCTCATCCTCACCTACTGTCCATAAAGTAATAGGGTCCTCTCATGACACGCTTTCCCATAGGACTAGGCCTTCTGAGTCTGATAGATGCCTCATCCGTACCTGATCAAGAAGTGTAGATATAACAGCTACAGAAGATAGAAAAGTCTACCCCTGTCTATCGTGCACCTCCAAATGCATCTCATAGAATAGTGTAATAAGCTGCCACTCACTACTGGCCTCCTGAACTGCCTGTATCTGAGTCCTCCTACTCAACGCATCAGCCACTGCATTGCCCTTTCCTGGCGTATAGGCAAGTTCAAAGTCAAAGGACTAAAGATACTCAACCCACCTACCTTGTCTCATATTCAGATAACACTGGGTGAAGATATACTTGAGACTCTTGTGGTCGGTGAAAACCACAAAGTGCTCTCCCAAGAGATAATGTATCCAACATCGTAAGGCATGAACAACTACCACCAGCTCGAGATCATGCGTCAGGTAGTTCCTCTCATGTGGCCTCAACTGTCGAGACCCGTACGCAACGACTCCATCTCCCTACATAAGTACAGCTCCCAGCCCGATACCGGAAGCATCATAGTAAATAGTGTATCTCTTTCTCGACTTTGGAAAGACTGGTATCGGTGCTGAAGTAAACCTCCCCTTCAGCTCCTGAAAGGCTGACTCACAAGAATTTGACTATAAGAACTTCACCCCTTTATTGGTCAGACCTGTCAATGGTGCTGCTAAGCGTGAAAAGTCTCGTATGAAGTGTCTGTAGTATCCATCCAGCCCTAAAAAACTTCACACCTCAAAGACGTTCTTCGGTTTCTCCTAGGAAACTACTGCTCTCACTTTCTCTGGGTCTAATGATACTCCTGTCTCTGAGATAACGTGACCCAAAAAGTGAATCTAATCCATCCAAAAGTGTCATTTCGAGAGATTATCATATAACTGATGCTCTCTCAGTGTACTCATAATGATCTCAAGACATGTGGCATGGTCGTGTTGAGTGTGAGAGTACACCAAGATATCGTCCATGAAGACCACCATGAAAGAGTCTAAGTATGGATGGAACACTCGGTTCATCAATTCCATGAAAACTGCAGGCGCGTTCGTGAGCCCGAACGGCATAACCATATACTCGTATAGACCATACCTACTCCTGAAGGTTGTAAGAGTTATATCTGATGGTCTAACGCACACCTGTTGATAACCAGACCTCAAATAGATCTTCGAGAACACCCAGCCACCTCGAAGCTGATCAAAGAGATCATCAATCCTAGGAAAAGGATATCGGTTCTTGACCGTCAAATGGTTCAACTTCTGATAGTCCACACACAGCCTGAGGGTACCGTCTACATTTTTCACAAACAGGATAGACAATCCCCAAGGAGACGTACTGGGTTGGATGAAACCCTTTGCCCGCAACTCCTCCAAATACTTATTGAGCTCCTGTAACTCAGGTGTAGCCATCCTATAAGGAGGAATGGACACTGGTGCTGCTCCTGGTACGAGCTCAATAGAAAAGTCTACCTCACGCTCCGAAGGCAAACCTAAAAATTCCTCTAGAAAGACATCCCTGAAACAATCCACCACTGGAGGAAAGTCTAACTACGAAGTCCCCTGGTCATCCAGATATAGACTGACAATTTGGGTTGTAACTCCTCCTATCCCATGATGCTCAGGTCCTGCTCGACTCGCCTGGACATCCCACTCGCTCCGATGAAGAAAAGATCCACCCTCTGGTGATATGAAACTCACCCTGTGAACAGTCGATGAATTCCTGGAAGGGAACTAGCCAGTCCATTCTGAGAATGAAATCATAGCCTGCCATTTCTAGGACATAGAGGTCCCATAAGAAGTGACACCCCGCAACCTCAAGAGGGCACTCTTTTCACTGACGTACACTAACCATTCTAGTACTCAACGGTGTGTCTAGAGTCAAAGTATCGGTAGAGGAAAAGATGCAGAGCCCAAGGCTCTCCACAACAGCAACACAAATAAAGATATGGGAAGCCCCTGTATCTAAAAGAGAAGAAGATAAAATAGTGGCTACTAAGATCATACCTCGAACTGTAGAGGGTCCGGGATCCTACTCCGGATGGGTATGCTCCACTGCAAAAGCTTGACCTGTACCACGACCCTGTTGCCCTACCTGATTACTCTAAGCTAATCCGCCCTGATGTCACTGAAAGACCGGTGAATGACCACCACGACCTCCACCTCCACCTCGGCCCGAACGACCTGAATAACTCCAGTTCCCAGACTGGTGAGAAACTGGTGGTGCTACTCCTGAACGAGGATTCATGGAAGAACCCCTGTCACCAGCTGCTGGTGAGAAAACCTAACAAAAGTGCTGAAGTTGACCCATCTTGCCACAAGATCAGAACTCCACTGGGTCTCTCTGGCACTGCGGCCTCATATGCCCAGCCCTTCCACACTAGTAGCATACCACCTAGCTACCAGAAGATGTGTCTCACTGCCTCAAATCACTGCACGTAAAATCCTTATGGCACTTCCTACTGTCAGCTAATGAAGCACTAACCCTGGAAGTGGAACCACGCTAGCTCCCAACTCCGTAAAATCTCATATTATGCTATGAAATCAGTGCCTAGTTGACTATGGAAGTGATGGAAGTTAGCCTGAAGATATTCACATATGAGCGGATCTCCCGTATGAGGCCATCCTCAAACTTCTTTTCCAAGAACAACCCATCTGCGCTCTGGAGGGGTGTGAAATGCTGAATCTCGGTGAAACAAGAGGAATACTCCATGACAGAAAGAGTACCTTGCTCTAGGCTCATGAACTCCTGGGCTCGGTCGGCCCTCAGGGTCTCCGGATAGAAGT
This sequence comes from Viscum album, assembly GCA_963277665.1. Classification (NCBI taxonomy): domain Eukaryota; kingdom Viridiplantae; phylum Streptophyta; class Magnoliopsida; order Santalales; family Viscaceae; genus Viscum; species Viscum album. The sequence goes on along the minus strand of OY728155.1, from coordinate 461,812,659 downwards.
AGTCATAAAAGATGTGCTGAAACTCCTCCCAAGCCATAACCTGCTGATGACCCGCCTGTGAGATCACGTCCCACCACCTCTTGGCAGAGTCTCGTAACATGTAGGTAGCGAGCTTGACCCGCCTTTATAGAGGCATCTCTAGATGATCGAAGATCGTCATCATGGCTTCTATCCATGACTCTGCAGCCTGAGGTCCTCCTTCCCTTGAAAAGGTGGGAGGATGTTACTACTGGAAAACCCACGTCAAGTCTACCATAGTCAAGGCAGGAGGCGGTGCTCCCTGGAAGGTCTGCATCATCCTCAGAAAACCTTCCCTAAAATACGCATCAACCCCTGTATCCGGTATCACTACTGGTACCAAGGATGACACAACAGGAGGATCTGTGGGAAGTCCCTGATCAGCCATATCCAGTGTCTGATCACCGCCTGGAAACTGGTGTACAACCGAAGGATGTCTCGGTGCCATGAATCTGCAAGGTCAAATGTACACTGTAGATCAACATTACCAAGAACTGAAAAACTGAAGGTACAAGAAGGAACAGGGAAAAGAAGGCATTCAAGTTATGAAAAACATGACTACACAACGTGTACTTTCCCTACATGGTGTGTTCCCTTAGTCATTCACATGGGTGTGTACTTATACCTAAACTGGTCATGTAACAACCAAGATACACGGCGTGTTGTCCTAATACACGGCGTACACTTGAATCCTATTCCTTGCCCAAGTCCTTCCACTACTAGAAAAACAGGTATTTGCGACGGGATCCCGTCGCAACTGGCTTTTTGCGACGGGGGCCCGTCGCAAATAGCCCGTTGTTGAAAACGCCGTCGCAACTACACTTATTTGAGACGGGCCCGTCGCTAAAGCCTTTTTTTGCGACGGTCATTCTCCCCGTCGCAAATAGTATTCCGTATTTTTTGTAAAAAACTTTTAAAATAGTTTTTGCGACGGGTCCCGTCGCAAAAACGATTTAAAAAAAAAACTATTAATAATACTAGTATTTGCGACGGGCATCGTATCCCGTCGCAAATACTATTTTTTAAAAAAAATAAAAAACTATTAATAATACTAGTATTTGCTACAGGTATAGTATCCCGTCGCAAATACTATAAAAAAAATAAAAAAAATAAATTATTAATAAATTATTTTAATTAATATAATAATAGAATTATAATTTAAAAATGAAAATAATAAATTATTTTAATTACTATAATAATAGTAGAATTATAATTCAAAAATAAAAAATAATTGAATATTAATAAATGATTTAATTAATATAATAATATTACAATTATAATTCATAAATAAAAAAAATATTAATAAGTTATTTTAATTAATATAAAAATAATAGAATTATTTTACATTCAAATATTAAAATAATTCAAGTATTACAAAAAATATAATTAAATTATAATATTATAAAATTTTAATATATATATATAATTTTAATATATATATAAAATTTAATATTATAAAATATAAATAATAATATTATTCATATTAATATTGTTTTTTAAAAATATAATATTATTAATATTTTATAATGAGACAGAAACTACGAATAGAAAAAAAAATATTTTGATTTCACAAATTTTATAACAGAAATACAAACTCTAATCTGAAGGAGGGGGGGAGGTGGGGGATCTGCAGATGGTGGTGGAGGAAACTCCATCCCTAAAGCATGAGTGAGTCGGCGCATGTACTCCATCTGCTCCTGATGCTGCTGCTGCCACCGAATCGCCTGCTCCTCGTACAGCTGCTGCTGGCGTCGACGCTCCTCCTCATGCTGCTGACGCATCTGCTCCTGCTCCTGTCGGAGACTCTCTATCTGTGCAGTTTGAGATCGCAACTGATCCTCATACTGTGTAGAAGAAGATGCACGAGCTCCTCTCGAGCTGGACGCCGACATCGCAGCACTGCTATAATAATCTTCGGGAGTCAGTCGAGAGCCGATACCAACTACCCGGCCCTTCTCGAAGGCATACTGGGTGGCCTGCATCCATGCCGCCTCATCAAACTGACGGGCAGTGTTCTGATCTGATGACTCGGCCTGACTCTCAGGCCGGGCCTGTGCCGCTGCGGCCTCATATGACTCCTATAGTTGCAATTTAAAATTAAAATTGTGAATATATTATATGCAGTTAATTTTTAAACTTGAAAACAAATAATACTGACCACGATGTGATGCTGACGATCACCTCTGAGCTCCCCAGTAGCAGGATCACTATACATCCTCCGATATACGTCGTACTCTCTAATATCGGGGTGCTCGACAGCCTATAAGAATAAAAAATAAACTGTTAATATTTATAGTTATATAAAATATTTATAAATAATGTACGTACCAGATGCTGTCTATGAGTACTGAAAGAACGACTCCCAGCTCGAGGAGTCACCTCCTGTCTCCCCCGATTCTGCCTCCCCACTGATGATCTCCTCTGAAAGGCACCACTCAACCAGTGCGCACATAATCCATCCCATACATGGGATGAAATATACTCTGGTCGGTGTGCTCTACATGACTCCTCAAAATCTGACACTCCTGCTTTCTTCATCGCAGCTTTTCTTAAATTGTGCAAAAACTGACGAAGGCGATCACGCATGGCCACCTCCCATGCCTCGTGGATGGCGTCACGCATGGTATCCTCGATCGGATACCATAAACCCTACAAATAAATCAAAATATCAAGTTAGAAATGAAATAATTTTCAAAATAAAAATTATTTATTTACGTACGTACCAACCAATGGCCGAACATGGCCTGCTGCACATCAATGGGAATCTGCTCCCATGTGGTCCACGGCTGAGAGAAATAGTTGCGCAAAATAGCGCTGCCCTGTCCGACTGCTATATGCGGAAAACTGAAAAAATAATAAACATTTATTATGTGAATAGATTAATGAAATCTTAGTCAAATTCACAGGTTATCACACAGGTTATCACACCTCCGTGTGCGTGGATCAAACCCAAGATGTGGACGTCGCTCGGGGACGGGGTCAGGAATCATCAATCGTGCAAGACCGCGCCCCCTCCGCGTACTCCCTGGAGCGCCTGCAGGCTGAGGGTCATCTGCCTGCAACTCATCTGCATCGAAAGGCAGGTCAGCATCCGTCAACTCACGAAATGTGGCATCGTCCATCTGAAACAGAAAATGTTAATGTTAGCAAATAATTGATAATTACTATTATATATACATATATACATATTATGATTGTATATAAATACCATGGAATGCTATCAGTGTTCATCTTCATCATCATCTTCATATATGTCAATGTCATCTTCATATTCCTCCTCAACATCATCGATATCCATTCGAGTTACAGTTGCTTCATCTCTTACCGTTTCAAATTCATATGTGACATCATTAACATCATCGTCATCACCGACTCTTAAATGTGGGGTGTCGTCATCGATACTCATGTCTCTTTGTAAAAAAGATTGATTTTGAGTACTCTCTTGAAAAACTTCAATTCTTTTCACATCAGTGAAAGCACATTAACTTTGACTAAACTGATTGTCTCGAATTTTGATTTTTATTACACTCCACCAATCAGTCAAGTCTCTTGATGTTGCACAGTACTTTGCATAATAAACTTGATATGCCTGTTGAGCCAATAAGAATGGTTCATTTACTGCGAGAACACTTTTACATTTAATATCGATGATTCCATGAGTCGGATGAACACGCACGCCTCTCTCTGTATCCAACCACCGACATTTGAACATGGTTATGTAATGTTGTCCAAGATAACAGAGTTCAATGATTTCATCAAGTATGCCATAAAAGTCAACTTCATTTTCTCGATGATGAGATCCTCTCAAGCTAACTCCACTGTTCATTGTTTTTTTCGATTCCCCATATGCATGTGTATGGAATCGAAATCCATTCACCACATATGCATTATAAGTTTTAACAAGTTTGGAAGGTGGGTTACTCAATACACACAGCCGTTTGTCAATTTTATCAGCATGTCGAGACACCTGAAAATTTGTGAAATAATTATCAATATAGTAAACTATACATTGAATGAGTTGCTAAAAGATAAAGAATTTATGTTACCAGTTTTTGAAACCACTGAGAGAAATTTTTCAGTCGACGTTCTTCGAGAGCAGCTGCTGTAATTTGTGGAATTTGTTTCTTGATATGATTATCATACAACCTATAAAAACCAAAGTTATTTTCTGTAACATAAATGATAGAATAAGTGATATAAACACTTACAGTACAACTGATGTCATCTCTTCACAGTTGAGCAGAACATACGTATGAGCTCTATGATGTTCATCATCTGAAAGCCAGCGTTCAGAAACTCCACCAAAACCAAGCTCTGACTGGTTGAAAACAGATAATTGATTGTCGATTTCATCAATATTCCTCTCATTCTGTCCCATTCGGTTGTGTTTTGAAGGATACTCAGATTCAAAATAATGGGAGCAGAAAAAAGATATTTCCTCTTGCAAATAAGCTTCTGTAATAGATCCTTCAACAGATGCTTTGTTGCGTACTTTTCTTTTCAATTTTTGCATGCATCTTTCAAATGGGTACATCCATCGAAACTGTACCGGACCTCCACATTTGGCTTCATATGGCAAATGTAACATCAAATGTTCCATTGAGTCGAAGAAAGACGGCGGAAATATTTTTTCCAGTTTACATATAATTACAACAACATCTTTTTCAAGTTTGCCTAGAGCATCATAATCTGCCGTAACCGCACAAATTTCCCGAAAAAAATGAGACATGTCTGTTATGGAATCCCAAATCACAGAATTCAACAGACCTATTAATCCAATGGGTAGAAGTCTCTCCATTATAACATGACAATCATGACTTTTTAATCCAGTAATATGACCATTCTTTACACATCTACCCAAATTGGAAGCACAGCCATCTGGAAGTCTCAAATCTGCAATCCACTGACAAAATAATAAACGGTTTTCTTTAGACATTGTATAAGCTGCTTTTGGTTTCAGTAACCTTTCTGTTCTGACATTCTCAAATAGTTCCAATTCTGGACGCCTGCAAATTTGGGCAAGATCTAAACGTGCATTTACATTGTCTTTGCTCTTTCCTGGCATATCCAAAACTGTATGAAACAAATTATCAAAACAGTTCTTCTCAATATGCATGACATCTAACATGTGTCGGACCAACAAATCAGACCAATATGGCAAATCCCAAAATATGCTACGTTTAATCCAATTATGTTCTTTCCCAAAACCAGAAATTTTCTGTTGGTTTATTGTGGGACCAAAAGTGATGGGAGGTAATGAAAATACAACCGATTTTAACTCCGAACCTGATAGCATTTTTGGAGGTCCATCCCTTTCAGCTGTTCCTTTTCTGAAATGAGATCTGTTTCTGCGAAAAGGATGATCAGCTGGAAGAAATCTGCGATGACAGTCAAAATAACAAGGTTTCTTTCCATGAATGAGCATAAATGCTTTGTTCTCTCCCATACAGTAAGGACATGATTTCTGACCATGTGTACTCCAGCCAGATAACATCCCATAAGCCGGGAAGTCACTTATTGTCCACATCAATGCTGCTCTCAGTATGAAATTCTGTTTCGTTGCAACATCATATGTACTGACACCAGTACTCCACAATAAATTTAATTCATCAATCAATGGCTTCAAATAAACATCAATATTTTTCTTCGGATGTCCTGGAATTAGTAAAGTCAAAAAGATATATGGCTCCTTCATCAACATCCATGGAGGTAAATTGTACGGAGTTAAAAAAACAGGACAACATGAATATTGACTACCATAAGATCCAAACGGACAGAAACCATCAGTGGAAAGGCCCAGTCGAACATTTCTAGCTTCTAAAGCAAAGGATGGATGCACTCTATCAAAATGTTTCCATGAATCACCATCGGCAGGATGATTCAAGCTTTTATCGGTTGAAATATTCTCTTTATGCCATGACATCATTGTCGCTGTATTCTTAGACATGAATAAACGCTGAAGTCTGGATGTAAGCGGAAAATATCTCAACTGTTTTACAGGAATCAAACCAGACTTCCCGTGTTGTCCTTCTTTATATCTCAGTTGCCCACATGTGGGACAACTATCCAACGACTCATTTTCCCCAGAATATAAAATGCAGTCATTTGAACATGCATGAATCTTCTGACAAGTAAGTCCCAAATTTCGAACCAGCCTCTTACTTTCATAGTAATTTGCAGCTAAAACATTTCCTTCGGGTAACAGTGTTTTCAGCAAAGAAAATATCTGGTCAAAACAGGTGTTTGACATTCCGTTATCTGATTTGATAGCCATAAATTTTGCAACTGCTTCTAATTTGCTCATCTTGCAGCCAGGATATAATGCATCCTCAGCAGACTTCAACAACTCATAAAATTCAGACGGTCCCAACTCAGGATTTGAAGCTTTATCAGCCGGAGTTTCTGTATGTTGAACAGATGAACCTGCAACATCATGTACTAAATCTTGAAACTGGGATGGATCCGAAATCAAGTTGGTATCACCTGCTCTGGAACTGCGTTCACCGTGTTGATACCAAAAAACATAATCTGCTTGAAAACCAAAACGCAAGAGATGTTCCCCCACTTTGTCAAACGTGTCAAACGTTCTCAATGCACATTTTCTACAAGGGCATTTTATCTTTCCTTCTGAAACAAATTCTGGATTTGATGCCGCAAATGATAAAAAAATCTCCACACCCTCTATATATACTGGATTTAAACCAGAACCATTTGGATTTCTACGTTGATTTATCCATATGCGGTCAACTAATAATGACTGTTGACGACCTCGTTGTTCCATATTTTTCTATAAAATATAAAAGCATTACTGGTTTTGAATAATTTGTTAGAAAAAACACTCAAGCAAGGATTGAATATATTGAGAATAAAGCAAAACCTGTTACAAATATTGATAATTTTAATATTATATTGATTTTTTATTTTTTTTAATAATACTAATATAATTTTTTTCATAAATATTAATTATATAATAATAACATCATTACATTATTAGTATATTTTATTATTAATATTAAAATAATATAATTTTCTATATTATATACAATTCTCCTTTCATCTGTGTGTTTCACATTCTGTCTCCACATGTAATATTGGCATTCACTTTCACCTCTCCATTGGCGAGTAGGTTGATAATTTTGAAAAAGAATGCCAATATTACATGTGGAGACAGAAAAAACATAGAAGAAAAGAGAATTGTATATAATATAGAAAATTATATTATTTTAATATTAATAATAAAATATACAAATAATGTAATAAGGTAATTATTCCTAATTATTGGTAATTATTTCAAATTATTGGTAATTATTCCAAATTATTGGTAATTATTCCAAATTATTGGTAGTTATTCCAAATTATTGGTAGTTATTCATAATTTTTGGTAATTATTCCTAATTATTGGTAAATATTGGTAATTATTAGTAAATATTGGTAATTATTGGAAAATATTGGTAATTATTGGTAATTATTGGAAAATATTGGTAATTATTGGTAATTATTGGAAAATATTGGAAAATATTGGTAATTATTGGTAATTATTGGTGATTATTGGTAATTATTGGTGATTATTGGTAATTATTACTAATTATTGGTAATTAATACTAATTATTGGTAATTAATACTAATTATTGGTAATTAATACTAATTATTGGTAATTAATACTAATTATTGATAATTAATACTAATTATTGGTAATTAATAATAATTATTACTAATTATTGGTAATTATTACTAATTATTCCTAATTAATACTAATTATTCCTAATTATTACTAATTATTACTAATTATTGTTAATTATTACTAATTTTTACTAATTATTCCGAATTATTACTAATTATTACTAATTATTACTAATTATTATTAATTATTACTAATTATTAGTAATTATTGCTAATTATTACTAATTATTGCTAATTATTACTAATTATTACTAATTATTAGTAATTATTGATTATTATTAGTAATTATTGATAATTATTAGTAATTATTACTAATTATTGGTAATTATTACTAATTATTGGTAATTATTACTAATTATTGGTAATTATTACTAATTATTGGTAATTATTACTAATTATTAGTAATTATTACTAATTATTCGTAATTATTACTAATTATTCGTAATTATTACTAATTATTTGTAATTATTACTAATTATTCATAATTATTACTAATTATTGGTAATTATTGGCAATTATTGGTAATTATTGGCAATTATTGTTAATTATTACTAAATATTGGTAATTATTGGTAATTATTACTAATTATTGTTAATTATTACTAATTATTGTTAATTATTGGTAATTATTACTAATTATTGGTAATTATTCCTAATTATTACTAATTATTGGTAATTAATACTAATTATTGGTAATTAATACTAATTATAGGTAATTATTACTAATTATTGGTAATTATTACTAATTATTGAGAATTTTTCCTAATTTTTCCTAATTTTTCTTAATTTTTTCTAATTTTTCCTAATTTTAGGTATTTATTACTAATTATTACTAATTATTGCAAATTATTGGTAATTATTGGTAATTATTGTTAATTATTGTTAATTATTGCTAATTATTGTTAATTATTGCTAATTATTGCTAATTATTGGTAATTATTGGTAATTATTGGTAATTATTGGTAATTATTGGTAATTATTGGTAATTATTGGTAATTATTGGTAATTATTGGTAATTATTGGTAATTATTGGTAATTATTGGTAATTATTGGTAATTATTGGTAATTATTGGTAATTATTGGTAATTATTGGTAATTATTGGTAATTATTGGTAATTATTGGTAATTATTGGTAATTATTGGTAATTATTACTAATTATAAATAATTATAAATAATTATAAATAATTATTACTAATTATTCCTAATTATTCCTAATTATTACTAATTATTACTAATTATTACTAATTATTACTAATTATTCCTAATTATTACTAATTATTCCTAATTATTCCTAATTATTCCTAATTATTCCTAATTATTCCTAATTATTCCTAATTATTCCTAATTATTTGTAATTATTGGTAATTATTGGCAATTATTGGTAATTATTACTAATTATTACTAATTATTGGTAATTATTGGTAATTATTACAAATTATTACAAATTATTTTTAATTATTGGTAATTATTCCAAATTATTGGTAAGTATTACTAATTATTGGTAATTATTACTACTTATTGGTAATTATTACTAATTATTACTAATTATTCTTAATTATTGATAATTATTGATAATTGTTCCTAATTATTCCTAATTATTACTAATTATTACTAATTATTGATAATTATTGATAATTATTCCTAATTATTCCTAATTATTCCTAATTATTCCTAATTATTCCTAATTATTCCTAATTATTCCTAATTATTCCTAATTATTCCTAATTATTCCTAATTATTTGTAATTATTGGTAATTATTGGCAATTATTGGTAATTATTACTAATTATTGGTAATTATTGGTAATTATTACTAATTATTACTAATTATTGTTAATTATTGGTAATTATTCCAAATTATACATAACTATTACTACTTATTGGTAATTATTACTACTTATTGGTAATTATTACTAATTATTACTACTTATTGGTAATTATTACTAATTATTACTAATTATTGGTAATTATTACTAATTATTACTAATTATTGGTAATTATTACTAATTATTACTAAATATTCTTAATTATTGATAATTATTGATAATTGTTCCTAATTATTAGTAATTAAATGAATAATTACCAATAATTAGGAATAATTACCAATAATTACAAATAATAACATTATTAGTATATTTTATTATTAATATTAAAATAATATAATTTTCTGATTTATATACAATTCTCCTTTCATCTGTGCGTTTTCTATCTCCACATACAAATAATACATGTGAAGACAGTAAACACACAGATGAAAAGAGAATTGTATATATATAAAAAATTATATTATTTTAATATTAATAATAAAATATACTAATAATGTAATAATGTTGTTATTCCTAATTATTGGTATTTATTACTAATTATTAATATTTATTCTTAATTATTAAAAATTATTACTAATTATTCCTAATTACCATTAACTATGAACAATACTAATAATTTAAATTTATTAAGTAAGAAAACAATATAAACATAATTAAATTACAACTAATTAAGAATAATTGAAACTAATAAAAAATTAAAAATAAATATTAAATTAAAATGAACATAAATACCTTGAAAATTGATCTGCTCTGATCGTTCCTCAAAACTTTAATATCAGCTCCGAAGAAAAAAATTAAACTGAAGAAAAACTCAACTTTAGAAACACAAGTTTGAGAGCAGGAGAAGATAGAGAATGAGAATGATTTGAAAAAAACGGATGGGGGTATTTATAGGTTAGATTAGTTGCGACGGGCCCATTTGCGACGGGTACCGTCGCAAATACCTTAGCCCGCATTTATTACGGTCAACGGGTAAATAGTTATTTGCGACGGGTCCCGTCGCAAATAACATACTATTAGCGACGGGAAAATATTCCCGTCGCAAATACCTTTTACCGCCACCGGTTATTTGCGACGGGAATATTTTCCCGTCGCTAATAGTTTTCCCGCGATTTGGCGCGCATCGCGGGAAAACTATTTGCGACGGGGAAAGCAATCCCGTCGCAAAAGCCTATTTATTTGCGACGGGTAACTACCCCCGTCGCAAATAACCCGTCGCAAATACCCATTTTTCCCGTAGTGTTCTACACGGTTAAGCCACACGGCTCCTCTAAAACAAAACTACATGGCGTGTTCAAGGTAGCCACGACGTGTACTAGACATGCCTTACCTAGCCCGTGTTGTTAGCGACACGGTCAGACACATGGATCAACACTACACGGCATGTTCCATGCGGACACGGTGTGTACGAGAAAGGGTAACACCGACCCGTGTTGTTCGTGACACGGCCGGGTACCTAGATTAGACTACACAACGTGTAAAATTCAGACACGACGTGTATGTGAAAAGAAAACACGGCCTGTGTTGTTCATGACACGGTCGGGGTACCAATTTCATACTACAAGGCATGCTAAACTAGTACACGGTGTGTTCCTACAAGATTTCACCACCTCGTGTCTCTGTTCGCACAGTCAGTGACCCGGCTAAAGACTACACGGTGTGTATTCATAAAGTACATGCTGTGTATTCTGGGTTTTTCTGGACAGTAGCCTCAGAACTGCACTGGAACCCAGAAAACACTGAAAAACACATTAAGGTGCCAAATTCCGATCCGTGATGGCCCATACTCCTCGCGAATCAAAGTTTGGCATCTTATACAAGTCACAAACAAGGTAAACAGGTCAATGATCCACCAAATTCCAGTCAATGAGGGCCCATAACACCTCAAGAAGCAAAGTTTGGCGTCCATTTAAGCAAATTACTACACAAACAAATCCTCTATCAAACAGCATAGGTTCTATCAAGGCATCTATCATAATAGCATGCATAATCTACACAACATCTATCACAACAACATGCAATTGCTAATGCATCCTAGATGGCATGGCAAGAATGCATGGCATGTGATTTCTAACAAGTGCCTATATGATGCATGAGATAGAATACCCTCATCTCATCGGGTTATGACAGAAATAGAACCGCAATAACAACAACGATAACAGCACAAACATGTGAATCACCTAACAGTGAAATCAAATCAACTGTAAAATTGCAAACCAGTAAAATTGCAATAAACGAGATAGTATGGCCTTTCCCTGTACATGGGTTAGCTACTCCTAGACACAGCTCATTACCAAGTACCTATTCCGTCCTATCCCTAGCTATAGTCTCCAAATAGTAAGTCAAGGGAAAAGAAGTCCTCTGATACCACTTTGTAACGTTCCGGTTCCCGAAGCCACCCAGAGGCACCCCGTACCCAGTTGGTCATATGGTCTCAAGCACATTTCCTCGAACTCTAGAGGCTGCCGACTAGCAGCAAGGTCCTTGGGTGTGATAGTGGGGAAACTATGCCCTCATTGACAGAGTACACAACAGAGGTAACAAAACATAAAATAGTAGAAGCAGTAAATATACAACAACAATAACAGCGGAAGACTGATAAATAAACAACTGGAGAAGAAATATATGTAAATTATGCATGATACATATATGTCTAGGAAAACAGCCAAACAAGTCACAATGCTGAATACAGTACTAAACCAAAGTACAAAAGAAAAACAGATGAGAAACTCCTCAGCATCGCAAGCCTCGGCTTGGTCCCATGCTCTCCAGCTCCAGTGCAATCAAGAACCTGAAGTAGAAGGGCGCTTGACCTTATCTATACCTGCAACTATATAATCTATTTGGGCCCAAAAGCATGACCCAAACAGGGTGTGAGATAAAAAAACCCAGTAGGAAAAAATCCGAAGATCTGTGCCTAACAGTCAGTGAGTATATGGCAGGTAAAGGTACAGTAAACAGTAAACATGGAAGTACTAAATAATAAACAATCCACAGTTTCTAGCATATAATGTACAAAGGAGTAAGAAGCCACTCAATCAAGTAGAACAAACAGGTAACCTCTAGGTAGTTCTCATAGCCTAACCCCTATGGTTCAACCTAAAAGCACTAGCAACCTTATGGGAGGCACACACAGTCTCACCCATCTGGTTCAGCTAAATAATAGACTCTCTGGGGAAGCACTCACCGTCAATTCTCCCTATAGTCTCGTATCGTACTAAAGGCGCTCTGGAGAAGCACTCAACGTCTCATTCCCCCTGTGGCCCACATCGAGGAACTACATACACTATGAGGAAGCACTCAATGTCAATTCTCCATGTGGTCTCACATCATAAATTAAAGACACTCTGGAGAATCCCTTACGTTCATTCTCCCTATGGTCTACTACACTATGTTCTCACAGCCCTGTGTAAAATCAGAAAGTATCACATCGTGTAACGGCCAAAGTAACCTAAAGAACTACTTCGCTAGCATTCTATATCATATCAACATGGAAGAACAGTCATATCATCTTACAAACTAGGCATGGAACTGGAAATAGCCTAACAGACAAAACTAGACCAAACAGTCATAAACATAAAAACATGCATGGGAAAAGCATCCAAAGCACAGTAAAATTACCCTATTCACAAACAATAACCTCTACTCAAGCATATAAGAAAAGTAGACAAACAACAAGGTCAAAAATAGGAAACACACAATACCCCGTTCAAGGGTATTGGTGGAATTTGTACAAATACTCAAATACTTCCTATAGAAAGGCACAAACCACCTACCTTGACGTTAGGAGATTGATATACTCAAACCTCAAAGCTTGAATCTCCTTAGAATGTCGTAGATCTAAGAAAATGTCCAAAATGATCAACCCACGATAAATTGAGAAAGAGGAGGAATTGGAAAACTAAGATCTAGGAGAAGGAAGAGCTTACCACTGCGGTTCCAACGCAATCGACGACGATCGATTTGGAGAATGGACAGAGTCTCGGGGGTTCGTCGAAGATCCATGGCCGTACGGATGCTCTCAGTCGAAGAAACTGGAGAAGAAGATGTTTCTGGGGTTAAGATGTGACCCCGATGCGTTTAGTGAAAAAAAGAAAGTACACAACATGTACTCTTGGGGTACACGACATGTACTAGGATTTTCCGTACTCTGCTTTAGGTGGACTCCATGTCACCCCTACAGGGCCGTGTGTGTTGATATGACACGGTCAACACACAACCTCGAGCGACAATGAAGTACACGACGAGTACTCAGAAAGTACACGACATGTACTTCAATAATTTCCAGAAACTCCTCTTTTTTCAAAAACTCTAGAAAAAGGAAAAACATACCTGAAAAGAAGGTTCGGGTTCTTACAAGCATCCCTTGTAATATTGATTTTCACCCTATGTTTTGAAGAGAAATTCATAGATTTAGATTAAGGTTGATTAAATGATTGGTATTATATTTAGTGATAATATATTTAATAAATAAATGGTCATAAAATATAAATTATCTATAATAAAATTTTCAATATGACTTCCCAAGATTATTTATTAATCATCATCGTATGAAATTTCAGTATTCTTTAATCTTTCATTTCATAAATATTGTTTAGAAAAAATATCATTACCAATTCTTATTTCAAAATATAGTCATTGTGAAGAAATAAATTTTTTATTTTTTCCCTTATAATGAAATCACATTGATGTGGATACAATAAAAAAGATGAGTTTTTTTTGTGATGATGCAACAATAAAAAATTTAATGTTTTGTGCTAATTGATGGTGGTTATATCACATTGTATTATTCTTATAAGGTGGATCTTATATAAAAATGGATATTTTTATTTTATTTTGTTTTTATGGTGAGATTATGTTCTAGAAAGGATGGAGTTTATTATATAATATAGAGTTAGATGGATCAATGGTGTATGGCCTAACAACGGTGAAATTTTTCGGGAATTTTATTTATGTGGTTTGTCAATAGTGAGATATTGGCATTGTGAAATTAGTGCATCGATACGACCAAAATCAAAGTTGGTTCCCCTAGGGGATCATGGGAGGATATATTGTTGACCTATAATTCATTGGTTTTATTTTTCAAATTTCATTTTTCAGTTTGAATTTCAAATTTGAAATTACTGTGTATGAAATTTGCAGTTTGCAATTTGGTTTTGCTAATGTATATTGGAGATTATGTGAAGGTTCGCACTCAAACTAAAAAATTGTTTTTATAAAATACCAAAAAACATAGAGTGGGAGGAGGAGGATCATGGTATGTGTTGATTTTTTAATAACCTATTTCTGATATATATGTGATATGTTTTGTTATTGGGTTCTATAATGATCTTTTGTTCAATATTTGGTTTTCTAGATATAATAATGGTGTTATTGTGATGCTTATATTACCTATCCTTTAAATTATTATCATGATTAATTTGTAATCAGTAATTAATTGATTAGTCTATTCATTACTATATTACTAATGTTCTGGAGTCTAATTAATGGATAAATCAGGGCACAATTATCCTCCCCTCCTTAGGTTCAAATTCCATGTGTTATTTTGTATGAATGAGACCTATGAAAATTTTATTATTCATCCTTTGGTAAAATTTGATATTATTATCTCCCTATATATTTATTTTGGAATAATAAAATCTCATTTTATATACTATCAGTACAAGGATGTACCCAGGCATCCGATGAATTTTCTGGGTACATGATAAGATCTTATATAAAGAATAAAGGGTGAATTAACATTAGTCAGTGTTTATGTCTCCATTTAATATTAAAATTAGAGTTATAGATACCATCATGGGTTTATGATTTTAGGTTTGATTATCCCTTTTAAGGTATTACCTGATTGGAGTTTATCTAGATTAAGGATATTGTAAGAGGCATTAATTCCAACAAAACACTTTGGTTTTGTATATTTTTTAGCGAAAAGATTATTTTAGGAGGACAACCTTTACAATTTCTGGAAATATGATTAAAGGAACTAGTAACCATTAGGGTTTATATTATTTTTATGTTAAGGTAATTATGTGTTGTATTTTATAACCTTATTAATTCATCACACTTTATTACTATCAGAGAATATTTTTCTCTGGACCAACTTCCATGAATATACATTAAAAATGTGATAAGATTTATTCGAGTAGATCATTATCTTGTAAATCATCAAGATACAATGTTTAATGTTATGTTATGGTAAAGTGTTTAGAAATATCTTGATTCAAAGTTGAGTTTTAGAACTACATATCATCCTCATATAAATGGTTAGTCTGAGAGAAAAATTCAAACCCCGAATGATATGCTAATATATTGTTCATTTGATTTCAAAGTTTGTTGGGATCAATATCTTCCTATATTTGAGTTTTCTTAAAATACTATATTTCACTTAAGAATTCAGATGGATCCTTATGATGACCTTTATGGAAATAAGTGTAGAACTACATTGTACTAGAATTTAGTTTTAGAAATATACCTATTGGGACTGAGCTAGCTGATGAAATAGTAGAGAAGGATACAGACATTTAGAAAATCATAATGGAAAAAATTTGACATAAATGTTATGCTGATAATCAATGATCTGATCTAGAATTTTATGTTGGTGAGAAGTTTATTAAATTGATTTATCCATGGAAGAAATAAGGAAAGACTAATCCCAAGGTCTATTTGTGCCTTTCAAATTCATGATTATGTCAGGATCATAGATTATCGCATGGAAATTACACCGAAACTCACTCAGTTTTATGATGTGTTCTATATCTCTCTCTTGAGTAATTATATACTTAATCCTTCATATTTACTAAACTCAGTGTTTGTACTATCAGAGCATGATCTTTCTTATAAGGAACAACCAGTGTAAATTTTGGATCAAATAGACAAACATCAAAGAATCAAGACCACTCACAAGGTAAAGTTTTTATCGAGAAACCACTATCATGTGGAAGTTATGTGGGAACCTGAGGATGTTATGAGGAAAAAATATCACCATTTATTGGTACCAATTAGATGAATTTTTGGGGATAAATTTAATTTTAAGGTGGGGTAGAATATAACAAACCATGATTTTTTAATTAATTTTTTTGAAATAAATTTAATATTTTCAATATTTTTTGTTACATGAAACACTGATTTTTCCTTGCATTACACACAACACCGAGTTTAGATTGAGTTACATGAAACACTAAGTTTTAATAAGACACAAAATCTTATTAAAATATTATTATTCAATTTGATAATTACCACTTATCCTTCAGAATGGTGGGTATGAATATGATCAACCAAATTAAGAAAATATATGATATACACATTTATATATAATTTATTCTTTGGTTCCCAATTATTTAAAAAATAAAATGAAAACCATTTGAAAATAGAGGACATATTTTTTCGGAAAACAATTTTTATACAAAAAAACATGATTTTACTTAACAAATAAAAAAAATTAATTTTGGTGAATAATTTTAAATAAAATTAGATATTTTATTTTTATTAAAAAAAGTAACATTAATAATATTTTTTTTAGATATGATATTTGAATACGTTCAATTTTACACTTAAAACTGTATATTTCTAAGAAGTTGTTTAGTCTTCTATTGCGAACATATATTAAAATCAATTATTTTATTATTTTAAAAAATTTAATTTTAAAAATAATAATAATTATTTAAATCATGATGTTTTAATTATATTTGGGTTATTTTTTTTAAATTTCTTGATTTGATACATTTTTTGATTAATAGTGAAAAATGCTGGTTTTTATTAAGAATCGTTATTTTATTTAAAACATTTATTAACATCAAAAAATTATTATAGTTTTAAAAAGTAACAATATATCATTTATATATCTATTAATATAATTTGGGTCATTGGAATCCATTTAATATTGAATTTTTAAATAATTGTTTTGAACTTTTGAACATTTTCTCTTTGGAAAACTGTTTTCTCGTTATATCTTTAGGTTTTATTTTAAAATAAAAATTTTCACTTATATAAAATGAATTTGAAAATATGGATTTCATATTTTTAATTGTAATATTTTTTATTTTCTAATAATTTCAATTTAAATTTTTTCATTATGAATAGTAAAATGAATAAAAATTAATTACCATGGTTAAGGTAAAAATGTGATTACTCAAATTTAATCTATAATGATAAGTGGTAAAATGACCAATAAACTTGTCCAAAACCCATTTTTTGAACATATTTCAGCTTTATCTCCCCTTATGATCTATAATTTCCCATCTTGGTGCCATTTTTCATTTGAAAAACGTGGGTTCACCATTTTCTTTTCAAAAATTGAAAATGTGCAACTCACATCACTTATAGATGGACACCCCTTACCCTCTTCTCTTAAAAGATCCAAAACCATTTGGTTATACCAATAAATAACATAATATATTCCTTAAATCCATTTTTTAATCCTATAATACATATTTTGTTCACAAATCCATCCTATGATGCCTTTTGGTTCAATTCAGAAGAATTTATCTGAAGAAGTTATAAGGCCCCTAACCAGACATTTGATTTTATTTCTTCCTCCAAAAAATTAAATTATTATTTAAAATATTTAATATAATGATATGTTATTATGTTAATTTAATAATAAAAAACCTTCTTCACTTTCATCACATGGGATATCAAAAAAATCCATGTGTAAGGTGGACTACAACCTCACAAACCAATGTCATTATTTTTTCCATTACAACCTCTCAAGGATGGAAATAATGATATATTTAATGTTTATATATGATATTTATAATATTATTATTATTTTTGAACTTTTATATCACATATACATTTATACATTCCATTCAGTGGGAATATAATAACATCAGTCGCGTATATGGAGGACTAGAGCCTTGCGAAGAGATACAATTCATTCAAAAATTAAATTAAAGAAAATAAGGATGAGTTTAATTAAACTATGTTATATATATGAAAAAATAATTATATTATGGTAATATATTATTTAACTTTCTTTTTTTCAATCCATCGATAAAATGAAGACAACTTTCATGCGTATATATGACCTACCATCTCCCTGAATAGGGTAACTCATTTTCAATCTATAACTTTTAGGTATAACTCTGTATAAATATATAATGAATGTATATGAAATTAAAATCATGTTTAACATTATGTAGATTATTAAACCATTATCAATGTATGATGACCAATAAAATAATAAATTAAAACATGCACAAAATAACAATTCATTTCTTCCCAAAATGAGATTTTAAGAAGGAATAATTAACAAACAGGTAATAAAAGGTTATAAGTAAATCATATATGGTATGATATATATTTATGGCTTTTTAATATAATTATAATAAACTTATATTTAATATACATAAGGTTCAAACTATGTAAAGGAAGTAGAGACTTATATTAAGGGATTTTCATCTCACATTTTACTTTTATGAGGCACATTCCATATTCACCAAATATTTCTTTAATGTAGTGTATATAAATCTCATGAATGTATTTAATGAATATTCAACTTAAATTTTTTTGGATTTACATATCCATTTAAGGATATATCTATAAGAATATAGTTATTGATTCAGGTATGGATCCATTAAATTTCACTCTAACTCCTTATTATAGACCTTTTTCGAATGCCTAATGAGTTCAAAAAGGTATCGGGGGTCTATGGGGCTTGTTTGAAGCCTAGAGCCTGGATTTGTTTGGTAGAAATTGGTCTGTCGCACGATTAGTGTAAAATGTACGGGTAAGACTCATTATTATATCAAATTATGTGGATGGTCTACATATTCGAGCAGAGCGATTTATCATGGTTGGCACACAGTTTCCCTAACCATACTGACTAACTATGTGGTATGACCCTTCATCTAGGTGCATGTTCATGGTTGGAACATGGTTTGGAAAACTGTGTACAAGCTAAATTTTGGGTAATTTTACCATTTTACCATTAATTATCTAATTATTCTCCTCGTTCTTTATTATTTTGAGTTTTAGTGGAGAGAACCCCCTTCCCTCTCATTTTAGAGAACTTTGAAGGATTAAACTATGGATTGAAAGATCTCTTTCATCTGGGATCCAATTGAGATTCTATTTGTCATGTTGGATGTGTAGTGGTATGTAATCAAGTCATTTTTAGACATTCTTCATATCTCTTTATCTTGACCTAGTTATCGAGTTGTGAGTTATTATAGTTATTTTTCAGATCTACTCTGATCCCAGCCAAATTAGAGATCGATACTGGATAGGGTGAGTTGTTTGAGTACGAGGTGGGTGGTCTATAACTCATCCTTCAAGTTCATTGATTTTGTAATTATTGTGTCGGGCCTGGAAATTTCATCAGGTTCCATTTATTTAATTTATATGACTTTCTTATAGTAATTAAATTCGTATGGTTATGCTCTTTCCATAAATGTGATTCGTTTTTATTGGTTACATCCACGACTCCCAACACCCCATGTTGGGTGATATGCCATAAATGAGTTTTTAGTGTTTTAATACTTTCGAGCCATCATTCAGGTGTGATCAATCTTGACCACACTAATGATAATCCTCCTTATATTAAATTCCTACTGAATAATGAAATTGGGAATGGCTTGTACCATGTAACTTACACTTGAACCACCTAAAGTATGTGCTTAAATGTAGGTAATTGATTCAAATGATATTATGGAAATCGTACTTATGTATATGAATTGTCCTTATTAAATGTAAATGAATGTTTGGTTTCATGTACAAATCACACCTCATTTTTATGGATGGAAGTGGTGTGAACTTTCTTAATTGAACTTGAATTACATGTTTTTAATTAAAAGGTTTCATGCTACTTGTCCTCGTCAAAATAATGAAAGTCAAGGATTGAATAAATTGAATTTGTTAATGGCATGGTTATCATATGACCAAATTAGTTGTAATGAGTTAAATATAAGGATCCTCTTTATGCACATGGACCTCGACATATTTATTGTATGGACTAACTCATGTTAGCTCTTAGATTCCCAAGGTAATTCCATTGGTGCTTGGGGACGTCAATCCATTCAAGTATGCTGGTTACCTTAGGGGAGACCTACCTAAAAAACTGATCCTTTAAAACCTATTGATGCTTAGTATGACACCATAGGATCCCTTCATTATTATTATAGGATGTCTCAGATACAATCCTTGGATCTAGTGTGACTTGAGGAGCCATGGTTACATCCTTTGGCCCGACCATTGCTTATATCCCATTTTACCATGGATAAATTCTTTATAATTGGTTAGAAACATTATTATGGTAATTTCTTGGATTATTCTCCTTAGATTATACTCTTACCCCTTAGCTAGACTCAATTACTATTGAGTTAGTGGCACCTAGGGTCTAGGATTACTTGGTGATTACTATGTAACCACTTTATATTAATTATCAATTATGGTTTCCCTATTACATCTTGTAACCTTCACTATTTATACTATCATGAGGTGATGTTCATGCTAGCTATGCCTCATGTGACTTGTTTATATAAACTAGAATTAATTAAATGAGAAATTGGTTACATGTTTAGAAACCATCTAAGTGATGTAGTAGGTACTTGGGTATTTAGTTACATTGTATAGCTTTTGTTGAGTCAATAAGGTTTTCCTTATGACTTTTCCATTCCTTCTTATTTTGAAAATCACAAACACCTTATCTTTAGGAAAATTGCTTTTATAAGAAAAATTGCTTTTATAAGAAAAATTGCTTTTATAAGAAAAATTATCTTTATCATATTTTCTTTCTTAAGTATAAAATTCGGATTCATTTCTATTCTCTTGGAATCGTTGAAACTTTGATATGAAGCATTCTGTTTTAGGATCCGAATTCTGGATAAGAACTATAAGGAAGTTTCATTCTGAATTCCAGATACGAACTCTGGTTAAGTTCTACTCCAGACTCAGGATATGAATCCTTATGAAGTTCGACAACAAATTATCATTACGAATTCTAATGAAGAATTCTTATTCCGAATTCGGATGACGAATTCTCATTCCGAATTCTGATGAGGAATTCTCATTACGAATTCTGTCAAAGAATTCTCATTACGAATTCTAATGACGAATTCTCATTCTGAATTCTCATTCTGAATTCTCATTCTGAATTCTCTTATTAAACAGAATCTAATTATCTTTGTTTTATACACTCTGAATTTATTCAGACTCCGAAAATCATTTTTGTTAGACTCCGAACTTTCATTTTGCTTATGCCTTTATATTTTGACTACTCTTTATTATTCTCCTTACACTCCGAACTTTCACTCCGAAGTTTTCATTCCGAACTTTTTAGTTAAGATTTTAAACGATGTCGTACTTTCTGTTACACTTGTTTTGTTATAAAACGATGTCGTCTATTTTGTTATAAACTAACCATTGTCTAAGTGACACGTGTACAGGTCCCTCCGATCTTTAAGGAAAATATGACCGTTGGAAAGGAGGCCGACCTTACCTATAAATAGGAGCTCATTTGAAAGAGCCCAAAACTGATGGATGAAAAATTTGGTTATTATGCATACATACTGTTGAAGTGATTTCTAGAGAGAGAGGCTCTTATTAACTCTCAAAGCTTCGTGTGACTCCGAATGTTGGTGATTACATTCGAGGGCTTCCGGGGATAGGAAGACAGAGGTGCCGACTACCTTGAAGTTCGAGGGCTTCCTTGCTGAGGAAGACAGAGGTTTCCAACTACCTTAAAGTTGAGGGCTTGCGGGGATAGCAAGACAGAGACTCCGATATTTGTATCGAGGGCTTACCCTGGTGTGGGTAAGACAGACTTGATTGAAAGTATAAATCAAGGGACCTTTATCCAAGGTTGTTGGATACCCTTCTCTTTGGGTTAAAATACTTATATCTTGTTTACTTGTAGTTCTACTACTAGTTTATATTCCGCTGCATATTGTATTGTAAGGAAAGTATAATTTTCTTATACTTCCTTATTTGTACTCTGTTTCATTTAGATTCTATACGCTTTAAGGTAGAATCTCATATTGAAATCTTTTTTTAAGGTTCTATTTCCGGAACCATATTTCCGGAACCTTCTTTCGGAATCTCTTTCCAAGTTTTGTTCGGTGTTAGAGGTGTTGTGAATTTTCTTAGTTTAATCTTTGTTAAACTTAGCTCTTTCCTTTTCTTAAAGAAACTATAGTTATTAATAACTAACTTTAAAGGTTCCAAAGGAATTTTTAAAGTGTAAAATTCACCCCCCTCTTGTAAATTGAGCATCTACATCACTATTTCGATCCTATAATTGGTATCAGAGGTTGGAAACCTCACACTCTATACCAATCTTACATTTAGTATCAGAGGAGGTCTCTGAAATACTTATACTCACGAATAAGTTTTTCTTGGTCACTTTCTCATTCCGAACTTTACCATTCCGAAACTTTCCCATTCCGAACTTTGTGATTACAAACTTTTGCTACTAACAAGTTTGTGTGCAAAGTTATTTTAAGTATGACATGAGTCAATGTTGGTTCGATTGACAATATGAATCCTACAAGACCACCTATCTTTGATGGTAATGACTATGAGTACTGGAGAGATCGTATGAAGACTTTTGTTATCAATACTGGAGTAGACAACTTTGTTATGCTTACTGGTGATTATAAAATTCCTGACAAGGAAGTCAGAACTTTTACTAATCAAGAAAAGCAGGAATATCAACTCAATTATAAGGTACACAATACTTTACTCTGTTCAATGACTAGAAATATATACAGCCAAATTTCTTCTTGTGAAGCAGATAAATGTATCTGGAAGAAGTTAGAAGTTACACACTTTGGGACTTCCAAAGTGATTGAGACTAGAAGAGCTATGCTTAGAGCAGAATATCATGGCTTCAATTTTCCTTATGGTGAACCAATATGCAAAGTTCAACAAAGATTTATGACTATCATCAACAGCCTACAGTCTATGGGAGAGAAAGGTCTAGATGATGAAGCTCTTGTGGATAAAATAATTGATATTATGCCCAATGAGTGGGAGTCCAAGAGAACAACTATAGATGAGAATAGGAAAGTCACTCAAATTACTCTTGATGAGCTTTTTGGAACTCTTCTACAACATGAGACTAGAATGAAGAGAGATGCTGACAACATCAAAAAGAATAATGGAAATGGTACTGTTGCTTTTACAACAACTTCAAATCAGATAAAAGCTAAGACTCCAGAGAGAGTAACCAGATCCAAGTCTAAGAAAGTCATTTTCCAATCCGAATCTAGTGAGAGTGAAGTCTCAAAAAATAAACTAGAAAATCTTGCTCGAAGGATGAACAAGATAGCTGGACAGAGAAATTTTCAATCTAAGTATAAGAAAAAGGAAAGGAAGGATAAGAAAGATGGAGAAGTTACTTGTTATGAATGCAAGAGAGCTGGACATATAAGACCAGATTTCCCTTTGCTCAAAAAGAAAGAAAGGAAAGAAAGGCATTCAGATAGGAATAGAAAGAAGTATTATAAACCCAAAGCTAAGAATGTTCTGAAAGCTAATGACACCTGGAGTGCCAGTGGTGGTGACTCTTCAGATGAATCTTCTGATTATGAATCTTCAGGACAGAAGAATATTGGTCTTATAGCTAGATTACCTATTGATAATCATTGTTTTATGGATAAGGTACAAAATGCTGAATCATTGACCAATGTTTCTTTAAATTCTAATGATAGTAAGTATTATAACTCTTCTGATGAAGAATCTTCTTCCGATGATGAAAATACTTTACCTACTTATGAAGAAGTCTCTAGGTTTGCTGAACTTCTTGAAATTGAGAATTCCAAACTCAATAAGAAACTTGATAAAGCAAACTCTAGGAATTCTATTCTTACGAAAGAGATATCAAATCTTTCTAAAGATCTTGATAAGAAGAATGCTGATTTTGAAAGTATTTCAAAAAATCTTGAGGAAGTTAGTTCTGAAAAGAACAAACTTTCTAAAGAATTAGAAAAATTAATTTCTAAGAAAAATGTTTTCGAGCCTAACTCTAGTACAAAAACTAATGATTTTGAGGATAAAAACTTGGTTGTAAAACTCAAGTCCGAAATTTTTTCCTTAAAGAAGTGTTTATCAAACTTTACCCATGGTAAAGAAAATTTTGATAAGATGTATTCTCAAATAAGACCTTTAAGAAATAAATCCGTATTTGGCTATACCCATGCAAAACCAATTTTTAGTAACAATTATTTTGTTCCTCAAAGTGCCCCATTTTGTACTAAATGTCAATGTGGTGGTCACTGGGCAAAGAATTGTTCCTTAAATAAAACCCAATCTTTAGGATTTCACAAAGCTTACTTTTCTAAGAAGATGTGGATACCTAAAATTTTATTGTCTGGAAATCTCAGATCTAAGCAAGTTTGGATTCCGAAAGTCTAATTCTCTTCTTGATTTCAGGAAAATAAAGAGAGTACCAGCAACAATACATGGTACATGGATAGTGGATGTTCCCGGCACATGACTGGTAACAAAAGATATTTTGAAAAGATTATCAAAATGAAAGGAGGAAAAGTAACTTTCGGAGATAATGCTAAGGGAGAGATTCTTGGTATTGGTAATATTGTTCTTCTTGGTAAAACCTTGATTTCAAATGTTCTTTTTGTTAAGGGTCTTAAGTACAACCTCATTAGCATAAGTCAGTTATGTGATGAAGGTTACCTTGTGAATTTTAGGAATGATAAGTGTTTAGTTCACAATTCCAAGGAAGAATTTATTCTCTCATCCAATAGGCAAGAGAATGTCTACAATTTGAACCTAGAAGACCTCAGGAGTCAAGATTTACCTTGCTTAAGTGCAATGGAAGATCATTCCTGGTTATGGAATAGAAGACTAGGACACTGTAATCTCAGAAACCTATGTAAACTCTCTAAGAAGAAACTAGTTAAGGATCTACCGGAGCTTAGATTTGATTCTTCTAAAGTTTGTGATTCTTGTCAATATGGAAAGCAACATAAATCTAGTTTTAAGTCAATCGGTGAAGTCTCAACAACCGATGCATTACAGTTAGTACACATGGATCTTTTTGGTCCAACACAAACTGGAAGTATTGGAGGCAAATACTATGTGTTTGTTCTAGTTGATGATTACACTAGATTTACTTGGGTCTATTTTCTAGCAAAGAAATCTGAAGCTTTTTCCTATTTAAAAAGTTTTAGAGCTTAGGTTAAAAATGAGAAAAACCTTCCATTGAAAACTATTCATAGTGATCATGGAGGAGAATTTCAAAATTCTGATTTTGAAACTTTTTGTAGTAAGAAAGGTATTACTCACAATTTTTCAGCACCTAGAACTCCTCAACAGAATGGTGTAGTTGAAAGAAGAAATAGAATTCTTCAAGAGATAACTAGAACCATGTTGAGTGAATATTCTATAGCTAGACATTTCTGGGATGAATCTGTAAGTACTGCTTGTTATACTATAAATCGAGGTTTGATTAGACCTTTTCTTAATAAAACTCCTTATGAGTTATGGAATGGTAGAAAACCAAGACTATCCTACTTCAAGGTTTTTGGTTGCAAAGTATTCATTCTGAATACTAAAGATAATCTACATAAATTCGCACCAAAATCTGATGAAGGAATTTTCTTAGGTTATTCCACAACCTCTAAGGCTTATAGAGTTTTTAATAAAAATACTTGCAATGTTGAGGAAACAGTACATGTAAAATTTGATGAGTCAGATCCTTTTGTTTTCAAAACATCCCATCCCACATCCTCGGATGTATTTTCAAAAACTGATTATCAACCTTTAATAGAAGAACCTTCTGATAAGGAAATTGTTCTAGAAGATACTTCTGAAACATTTACCCTAGAATATTTTCTACCCTATGTTGATGAACAGGTTTTACAAAACCCAAATCAGGTGTTTCTTAAGAATCATCCTAGTGATAGTATCATTGGTGATGTAAATCAACCTGTAAGGACTAGAAGTTCCTTAAGAAATGAAGTAGAACATCTAGAATTTCTTTCCCAATTAGAACCAAAAAGAACTGATGAAGCTTTAGGTGATGATGACTGGATCAAAGCAATGCAAGATGAACTAAATGAATTCGAAAGGAATAAAGTCTGGACCTTGGTTGAAAGACCTAAGGAAACTTCTGTCATTGGAGTAAAATGGGTTTTCAGAAATAAATGTGATGAAAATGGAGTCATTATTAGAAATAAAGCTAGACTTGTTGCAAAAGTATATAATCAGCAAGAGGGAATAGACTATGAAGAAACCTATGCTCCGGTAGCTAGACTTGAATCTATCCGTATTCTACTTGCCTTTGCAGCATTCTTTAATTTCAAACTTTTTCAAATGGATGTGAAATGTGCTTTTCTTAACGGTTATGTTCAAGAGGAAGTTTTTGTTGAACAACCTCCTGGCTTTGAAGATACAAAACATCTTGATCATGTTTTTAGACTTACCAAAGCTTTGTATGGTCTTAAACAATCCCCACGAGCATGGTATGATAGACTCACTGGATTTTTGCTTCAAAATAACTATGTTAAGGGAAATGTAGATCCAACCCTTTTTATAAATAAAGATAAGAAAAATGTTTTGATTGTTCAAATTTATGTTGATGACATTATATTTGGTTCAACTCAGCAATCTTTGACTGATTCTTTTTCCAGTCTAATGAAATCTGAGTTTGAAATGAGTATGATGGGTGAGTTAACTTTTTTCCTTGGTTTTCAAATTTCTCAAAAACCAGAAGGAACCTACATATCTCAACATAAGTATATTAAATATCTTCTTAAAAAGTATGGTTATGACAATACTAAAAGTATAAGTACTCCTATTGGTACCTCAAACTCTTTAGATCTTGATGAAGCTGGGAAACCTGTAGATCAAACATCTTTTAGAGGTATGATAGGAAGTTTACTTTACTTAACAGCTAGTAGACCAGACTTGATGTTTTCAGTATGCTTATGTGCAAGATATCAATCCAATCCTAAGGAATCTCACTTAAAGGCGGTAAAAAGAATATTTCGATACCTTAAGGGAACTATGGATCTAGGATTATTTTATACTTATGGAAATGATTTTGTTCTAAAAAGCTTTTCTGATGATGACTTTGGTGGATGTAGAATGGATAGAAAAAGTACATCCGGAACTTGTCATTTATTAGGAGATTAATTAGTTTCTTGGTCCTGAAAGAAGCAACATTCTGTAGCACTTTCCACTGCTGAAGCTGAATATGTAGCAGCTAGAAGTTGTTGTGCTCAAGTGTTGTGGATGCAACACACACTCACATACTATGGATTGAGTTTTACTAAAACTCAAATTTTGTGTGATAACACAAGTGCCATTGCCATAAGTAAGAACCCTGCACATCACTCCCATGCAAAACACATAGATATTAGGCATCACTTTCTTAGGGATCACACACTTAAAGGAGATATTATTCTTCAGTTTATTGGAACGCAAGATCAACTTGCTGATATTTTCACAAAATCATTGCCTTCTGATAGATTTGAATATATTAAACAAAAGTTAGGAATGATAACCGTAAGGTAATCCTCCTTAATTAACTTTCTGTTGAAAAATTCTCCTTACAGTAATAAACTCCTTTTCATAGGGGGAGTACATTTGTTTGATAGAATAGCAAAGTTTTCCAAAAATTTGTTTTCAAACTTTTCGGAACGAATATTTCCAGAATGGAATTTCCGGAATTACAATTTTCCAGAATGGACATTTTCGTACAGAATACTTCTGGAATGGAAGTATTCATATTAAAAACATCCAGATTATAGTTTTCTTAATTCTTTGTTTTAATAAAAACCTCAAAAAGATCGGATTCAAGTTTTCAACCGTCAGATCTGATCTCAGCTTATCCCAACCGTTAGATCAACCGAGGAAGTTGAACCGTCATTCCATTGCCTATATAAAGGGGACTCATATACTCGTCCCACATCGATTTCAAGCTCTCATGTCCCGAATCTCTACCTCTCTGTTTTAAAGCCGTTCCGAACTTCAGATTTCTCCGTTCCGAACTTCTCAGAGGACTTCAGATCCAAATGTATGTGGAGTTAGCTTCTCAAGAAATGTCTTCCACCAAGCCTATTTCACAATGGTTAGTTTACAGAGAAAGGATAGTCCATCCGGATTTCTTCAATAACTATGATTCTCTTATTTCTAAGAACATTAAGTTGAATGGCTGGGAAGATATTGTTGTGTCCAAAACGGGGAATCAAGACGATTTCTTTTCGGAGTTACTTGTTGAGTTCTATGAATCAGTTTCCTTCTTTATGGAAGATAATAGGGAGAAGTTTTCTTTTAAGTCTTATGGTAAGACTTACAAGCTTTCTTATACCAAGGTAGCAAGCTTGGTAGGACTGTCCTATGAAGGAGAAGCCGAGTTTATATCTCATGTTTTGCCAGATTCTAAGGGTAGCTTCGACAAAGAAAAAGCCTTGAAAACTCTCGGACTCTCAGATGACAAAGCTCCGAAGATTGCTAGTTTGCCTACAAATTTTCGGATTCTAGAATTGTGGGTACAAGGGCTTATCGTACCAAGGAAAGGTGATAAAGACAGCTTGAAGAAGAGTGAGATCTACATCTTAGATTTCCTGATAAATCTAAGGAAGTTTAACTTCATGAGGCACATTCTTATAACCATTGAGAATCTTATGAAAGGAAATCTCAGAGCACAGATCGTAATGTATCCAACAATATTATCAAAGTTGATAGTTCGGTGCCTTGAGTCTTTCAAGGAAGCTTGCAGATCTAAGCCAAGGGTTTGTAAATTTTTTTTGGTCAGTGATGATACCCTTAAGAGGATGGATGTAGCTTTCAACAAGGAGACTGGTGAGTTCTTTGATTTGCCTAATCAAGAAGAAGCGGCTCCGAAGGCTGCTGAACCGGAATCATCTAAGCCAGTAAAGAAAAGAAAGTTGAAAGGAGTTGCAGCTGAAGTTGAAGATCCAAAAGCTAAGGAAGCTCAAACCGCACCTCCCAAACCAAAGAAGAAGAAAGCCTATTCTGATGAAGTTGTTGCGAAGTGGAGAGCAGACAAAGAGAAAAGGAAAGAAGGGGATCCGCAGTTTGGATTGGACCCTGCGGAGGCTAAGGCCTTAAAGGAGAGAACTGCTGATGATATTGAAAAACAAGTAAAGGAAAAGAAGCTCAAGAAGAAGATGATAGAAGCCAAGGCTGTCCAAGCGTTATTGAAATTTAATGAGATGGTATCCGGAAGCATTCCAGTTCTGAGATCTTTCTCCTTGGAATATCTACCTAAGACTCCAGGAAGAAACCTTGATTTTTCGGAAGAGACTACAGCTGAGCATGTTGAGTAACTCGAGCAAATTCAGCAAGTGGGAGAGGAAGAAGTAGTTGTTGAAGGAAGTGGTGAAACAGGAGATCTTTTGAAACAAGTAGATGATTATAAAGGATCACCTTCGGAACATCTATCACTCCAAACTTCAGAGGATGAATCCTTTAAGTTAGAAACTCCAGAGAAGGATAAGATTGAAGAAGATGTTTTTCAAAAAGTTGTTGATGATATTATTCAAGTATCTACTAGCGAGCATAAAACTACTGATCAAGAATCTATTCCGAAAAAGGACAAGGGTAAGCAAATCCTTGTTGAGACTCCAAAATCAGTGGCAAGCAAGAAAAGATAATGTGGTGATTCATCTAAAAGGAAATTGGAGCTTATTGAGGAAGAAAATTCTCCAAGTAAAGTTTCAGATTCGGAGTCATCCTCGTTGGGACATGACTTTGTTGTTCAATCTTTGAGAAAGTTAGTTGGTTCCATTACGACCATCTCGACTATAGACTCAAGATGCCAAATGCTCCAACATGCTCTGAATCAGAAATTATATTCCGTATCCTTGGTTATGGATAAGTGTGTCGAGTTTGAAGCTGAGTTCAAATCTTTTCTTGTTGGATATGAAGCACACAAAAGATCTTGCAAGATAATGACAAGCTGGTCGAGGAAGACTGTGGAAGAGATGAGGCTATTCGATGAGTTTCAAGACAATGTTAAAGATGCCTTTGAGACTGAGGACAGGAAGATAAATGAGTTAACTTCATCCTTCGAAGAGAAGCTGACAGATGAAAAGAACTTCTGAATTCAAGAAGTCAGAGATCTGAATGGGAAGCTGAATTCCGTTTCTCAGAACTGGAAATTTGAAAGAGATCATCGGATTGAGTTTGAACAGAAGATGAAAGCTCAGGAAGAAAAAATTAAAGCTCAGGAAGAAAAACTGAAAGCCCAGGAAGAAAAGATTGTAGCTCAATCTGCAAGAATAATGGTCTTAGAGAAGCAAGCTGAATAAGATCATAAAGACCTGAATAAGATCAAGACTATTCTTAAGGGGCTCATGTCGAAGGAAAAAGATCTGAAATAACCAGATCCGATCTTTTTGTTGTAAATTTTTTTTGTTGCCAACATTTCAAATCTAATGAAAATTGTGCTTCTCGTTTCCATTGTTGTTATTACTAATTTTTTCAGGTACTTTGTTTTTTTTCCATTCCCTCGAATTCTTTTTGAAAATCACAAAGGGGGAGAAGGAAAAGATCCTTAAGAAAAAGAAGAACTCTAATAAGAGTTTATCTAAGGGGGGAAGGAAAAGATTCTTAAGAAAAAGAAGAACTCTAATAAGAGTTTATCTAAGGGGGAGAAGGAAAAGATCCTTAAGAAAAAGAAGAACTCTAATAAGAGTTTATCTAAGGGGGAGTTTTTCATTAAAGAAGACTTTCTTATTCATAAATGAAATATCACTCCAGAAATCTAGAATACGATCCTTAGAGTTTCAAAGCCTAAGGGGGAGTTAGTCGTATTCATCTATATCCTTAAAACAAGGGAGATAAGCTTTTTTCTTCTTAGAATTTCTTTTTCGTAAGGATGTTTGTGATTTCCAAAAAGGGGGAGATTGTTGAGTCAATAAGGTTTTCCTTATGACTTTTCCATTCCTTCTTATTTTGAAAATCACAAACACCTTATCTTTAGGAAAATTGCTTTTATAAGAAAAATTTCTTTTATAAGAAAAATTATCTTTATCATATTTTCTTTCTTAAGTATAAAATTCGGATTCATTTCTATTCTCTCGGAATCGTTGAAACTTTGATATGAAGCATTCTGTTTTAGGATCCGAATTCTAGATAAGAACTGTAAGGAAGTTTCATTCTGAATTTCGGATACAAACTCTGGTTAAGTTCTACTCCAGACTCAGGATATGAATCCTTATGAAGTTCGACAACGAATTCTCATTACGAATTCTAATGAAGAATTCTTATTCCGAATTCGGATGACGAATTCTCATTCTGAATTCTGATGAGGAATTCTCATTACGAATTCTGTCAAAGAATTCTCATTACGAATTCTAATGACGAATTCTCATTCCGAATTCTCATTCCGAATTCTCATTCCGAATTCTCTTATTAAACAGAATCTAATTATCTTTGTTTTATACACTCTAAATTTATTCAGACTCCGAAAATCATTTTTGTTAGACTCCGAACTTTCATTTTGCTTATGCCTTTATATTTTGACTACTCTTTATTATTCTCCTTACACTCCGAACTTTCACTCTGAAGTTTTCATTCCGAACTTTTTAGTTAAGATTTTAAACGATGTCGTACTTTCTGTTACACTTGTTTTGTTATAAAACGATGTCGTCTATTTTGTTATAAAATAACCGTTGTCTAAGTGACATGTGTACAGGTCCCTCCGATCTTTAAGGAAAATATGACCGTTGGAAAGGAGGCCGACCTTACCTATAAATAGGAGCTCATTTGAAAGAGCCCAAAACTGATGGATGAACAATTTGGTTATTGTGCATACATAGTGTTGAAGTGATTTCTAGAGAGAGAGGCTCTTATTAACTCTCAAAGCTTCGTGCGACTCCGAATGTTGGTGATTACATTCGAGGGCTTCCGGGGATAGGAAGACAGAGGTGTCAACTACCTTGAAGTTCGAGGGCTTCCTTGCTGAGGAAGACAGAGGTTTCCAACTACCTTAAAGTTGAGGGCTTGCGGGGATAGCAAGACAGAGACTCTGATATTTGTATCTAGGGCTTACCCTGGTGTGGGTAAGACAGAATTGCTTGAAATTATAAATCAAGGGACCTTTATCCAAGATTGTTGGATACCCTTCTCTTTGGGTTAAAATACTTATATCTTGTTTACTTGTAGTTCTACTACTAGTTTATATTCCGCTGCATATTGTATTGTAAGGAAAGTATAGTTTTATCATACTTCCTTATTTGTACTCTGTTTCATTTAGATTCTATACGCTTTAAGGTAGAATCTCATATTGAAATCTTTTGTTAAGGTTCTATTTCCGGAACCATATTTCCGGAACCTTCTTTCGGAATCTCTTTCCAAGTTTTGTTCGGTGTTAGAGGTGTTGTGAATTTGCTTAGTTTAATCTTTGTTAAACTTAGATCTTTCCTTTTCTTAAGGAAACTATAGTTATTCATAACTAAATTTAAAGGTTCCAAAGGAATTTTTAAAGTGTACAATTCACCCCCCCTCTTGTAAATTGAGCATCTACATCACTATTTCAATCCTACAGCTTTACTGTATATATTCATGCCTACACACTGTTACATTTTCATAACATGGGATGGATGTTATAGACATATTTGGTGGTGGCCCACTGAAATTTATCTCACACCCTCTCCGGGCACCATTAGTGCCCGAGGCATATTACATGTATGCAAGTGTTGATAAAGGGAAGCATACTACTTCAGACACTTGATTGCTTTCTATGTTAGTATGGATATGGTAGTAGATGACTGAGCTAGAGCTCGATATGAAAAGGATAGATTATGTATTTATTTTATGCTATATTGGGTTTTACATGTATGCCTACTACTTTGTATCCTTATTTTTTTAGCTTTTGATTTACATGTCATATGTCATCATTAGTAATTGTATGTTATTCCTATTATTTCTATTATTATTGGTTTGTCTCTTTCCCATGTGCATCTTATTTACTTATATTACTTCCGTTATTTATCTCATGTTGTTTCTTATATGTTATCTATTGTGTTTCACTTTTCGTAATGAGGTAATAGTCTCCCTATGGACACACCCAAGGCCCTCACTATTAGTCTACAACCTTTGGAGTTTGGGGATATGCGCTTGAGGTCGTGTGGCCAACCGGGCTCAAGGAACCTCCTAAGTTTCATCCGAATCTGGGAATTCACAATTAGTATCAAAGGGGGTTACTTTCTTTATTTACTATTTGGAGATAATAGATTGGAGATTAGAAATGCTTGGAAATTGGTTATAAGTAGTTCTTGGGTGTCGTGAACCCTTGATTGGGGTAAATTCCATGTTTCCTAAATTATAATTGTTGTTGTACTTTTTCCTATTACAATTGATATCATTTAACTATTGGGTGACTCACATGTTATATGGTGTAGCTGACTATTATTATGATTGAGATTCTATTTTATCCTTGGCCTAATTATATGAGGGAATTGATAATTGTTACATGAATCACATAGACACCTAGGATTTACATGTCATGCATGTTCCCATGCCATATAGGTGCATTTCATTACTTTCATTACCTGATATACCTATGATTGTTGAGTGATCCTTGCTTGAATATGTGCTTATACTGATTTTGGGTTGTGGTTTGGTGATTTCCTGTTTCAATCCATGAGATGTTATGGGCCCTTGTGGGTTGGAATGAGTAAGTTACCAAATCAATCCTTTAATTAGAAATTCAAATGGTTTTCATTTTTAGTGATAAGTAGTATGGGTCCTAATTCACTAGGAATGATGGTCAATTTTAAAGGTACTTTGATCCAATTTATAAGAAAATACAAACATAAAAGTGAAATAGTCACACCTCCTAATCATGCATTTTCATACTTATAAAAGGAAATTGAGTGAAACTGTTAATTAAATATAATTTTAAATCAAATGGTTTCCAATAAATGATGAGGCAAGGTACTATTGACCCTTCATCAATTTGAACTCCTGAAACATATAACTGATCACTTACTGATACCTGGCCATCTAAGCGAGTGGTTGGGGTAGTATGCCTTGGTTAGTGATCTTTATTACACTCAAATTCTGTTAGTGTTGTTGTATTTTTTATTAATTCTTGTTCTGAGGTGTGTGCTTAGAAAAATTATAGACCAATGTTGCCACAATGTCCTCGTGTCATGCACCATGAGGGCAGTGATGACCATGCTCCAGACATAGTGGGGCTTGTGCTGCTATTCTTACCTCTAGTAGTGAAACATGAGGAACCACCTTATGTACCAAAATTGGGAACTGATTCTCAAGTTTGTGATAGTTTCCTACATCTGATGAAGTCCATGTGTGGTATACTATGAGCTGTATCTATGATGACTAATTTGACCTATGATTACCAGCAGTAGCATCCTCCTACTTTCTCAGGTGATGGTAGTCCACAGGCTGGTGAGTCTTTTCAAGAAGTCATCTTGTCTATCTTTTAGCATCTGGAGAGGCCTCCAAAGTAGCGGTATAAAATTTATGCATACATACTCTATGATTAATCCAAGAGTTGGTGGGATGTGATTAATCAAGCTGGTCTCCATCAGGACACAATATGGTCTGATTTCAAGACTACCTTCTATGATCAGTTATTTCCTTAGATGCTAAGAGCTGACAAATCCATAGATTTTATACATCTCGAGTAGTATTCAATGTCAGTTATGGATTATTCAGTGTGTTTCACTAAGTTACAATGGTTTTCCCCAATTATATCTAGTGATGATCTTTCACGTGATAGATGCTTTTACGATGGGATCATGTATTCCATCTATACTCAGGTGAATATCTTTCACCTACCTACATTCTTTGAGATTGTAAATTAGTCTCTAATCACTGAGCACAACCTGAGGTATGGAGATAGTAATGGGCATACAGGATTAGTGCCGCGTCAAGACAAAAGTTCTTCCGATATTAGAATGTGTCCCCTTGAGGTTTCTCTTTAGGGTAGTGGCATCCAAGGTACCCATGTAGGCAGCTCTATAGTATTCCATTAGTGTGAGCATATAAGGCATCTAAATCCTTAGTGTGATTGAGACCCTCTGGAGTGTCAAGCTTGTGGATGTATGGGGAAATTTTATAGATTTGGTTGGAACTTTACATCACCTTATAGTGGAAGAGATTATGTACCATCTCCACCTTCAGTGGAGTGTTCTTTTACACTACACCAGGTGGGAGTTGGAGTAGCACTAGTAGAATTGGTTGAGGAGGAGATTGTGGCCATGGTAGTCAAACCCCTGATCACCAACAGTGCTAGCATAGTAGTTTTGATTGTGGTAGTCCATCTCTTTCTCAGGGCCATGTTTTAGGCCAGATTCATGATTTACAGCCGATACCCAAGGATCGGGCTATGGGATAGTCTATAGTACGAGGTACTATTCTACTATCCTCCACTATAGTAACTAATTTATTTGATATAATTGCTTCACACTCTTTCATCTCTTTCTCTATCATGGAAAGTCTTGGGATGGAAATAAAATTTTACTGTGGTGTTATGACCCCAGATACACCATTTGGAATTTGGTCAGAGGGAATACACCAGTGTAGGGACTATCCCCTTGATGTAGGCAGTTACCCTTTCTTATGGGACCACTTTTTCCTCAAGATTACATGCATTGATTTCATTATCAGAATGGTTTGTTTGGTTTTGTATCATGCCTTTTTAGACTTCTATCTCTAAAGGGTATCGTTTATATCACCATAGGGAAATATATATCTACATAAGGGTGATTGTAATGTATAGGATAGAAGGGATGGACTAGAGCATCATGGGATAGGTGGGGTGACCACCCAAATTTACAATCTCTTCATAGAGGATCATGGTTTAGGCCAGGCTAAATTCCCTCCAGTAGTGGATCATTTCAGGGATGTTTTTATTGATGAATTTTCTGGCTTAACTTCTAAGAGTAAGGTAGAGTTTACAATTTTGATTGTTCTAAGAGAATATCCAGTGTCCATTCCTCCATATAGGATGGAACCTACTGAGCTCCAAGAGTTTAAGTGGTAGTTATAGGACTTGAAATCCAAAGGGTTCCTACATACCATCACTTCCTCTTATGGTTTCCCATTCTTTTCACCAAGAAGGTGGATGAGAGACTTTTTGTGTGCATGGATTACCAATGGTTGAACCATCTATTTTTCAGGAACCGATATCCACTTCCTTAAATATATTATCTTTTTCAACAACATTGAGGAGCTAGGGTCTTCTCTAAGATCAAACTAATATCAGGATATCATCAGGTTCAAGTTAGCGCATTAAAAATACTTCATATCACCTTTCATAGAAGGTATAGTATGTATGACTACCTCGTTATACTATCCAGTCTTACGAATGTGACCACTGTCATTATGGCTATGATGAATAGGGTGTTTCACCCCTATTTGGATTATTTTGTCGTAGTATTTTTGTAAAAAAACTTGGTGTATTCTCACACTTTTAGTGACCATAAAAAGCACCTTGAGATCATTCTGAGAACACTGAGAGAGAATCATATTTATTCCAAGATGGCTAGGTTCCACTTCTAGATCAACAAAGTTCCCTTCTTGGGTCATATTATCTTAGAATTGGGAGTTGCTATGGACCCAGAAAAGGTTAGTGTTTTGGTTTCCTAGGAGAAACCCAAGAACATGTTTGATATATATTTTTTTTATTGGGAATGTATGGATATTAAAGTTGTTTCATTTAGGAATTATCACACCATGATTCAACTATTACCAATCTCATAAAGAAGGTGTTATGTTCCTATGGTTAGAAGAGTGTGATAAAGCATTTCAGGAGATGAAAGGGAGGCTTGTCTCGACACCTATTATGACTCTTCCCCAACCATGTAGAGATTATATCATATTCTATGATGCATCAGACATCATCCTAGGAGTATTTTTGATGTAGGAGGACAAATTCATTATGTATTATTCTTAGTAGTTAAGGAATCATGAGATAAATTACCCTGGCACATAACCTTGATTTAGAAATAGTTTTCCATGAATTACATTGTTGGAGAAACTATCCATTGGGTGATTGATTTATGTTGTAAACATACCATAAGATCCTCAAATATATCTTTTCACAACATTACTTGAATCTCAAACCACAAATATGTTTTTGTTTCGTAGTTCCTTGAAAGGTGTGTTCTAGTTTTAAGAATCATTGCTTCTAGGTGGTTTCCATTGGATTTATTTATGGAACCATAAACTTCCAATAGTTCTTTATACAAAAGGGACCTGCTTTCCAAAGGTAGGTGTTCATTAAGTTTTAAAATTTATGATAATTAAGAACGTGCATTGGTCGAGAGGATGGGAGGTCAGACTCATCACACCCTTTTGGGGGGAATTATTGTCTACTCTGGGACTCTCTTTGCAAAATTAAAATATTTTCATGAATCCTTATTAATTCACCAAGTATATCATAAATATACCCTGGAATTTATAACCACTTATTAACAAGTGTAAAATTTAGAATCATCAGTATGCATTCAAGGTTCTTCATCAATGGAAACATCTGTATGTATTTGATATTTTCCATCAATGGTATCCTCTAATATACTGATTAGATATTCTTTTAATCATCATTGTGATGATACTTATTTTTAAGCCACTCAGTGGGGCACTCTGGAATTTATTTTCATCCAGGGAGATGAAGGTTTGTTTTGATCTTGGGATCATGCCTGTAAAATGGGCTACCTACATATCCTTGTGAAAGGAATCAAAACCCTCGTAATTTAGTGTTTCTTAATAGGACACATCATAACTTTTAAGGTCATGTGATAAGGACCTCTAATCGAAAGGTGATTAATCAAAACTTAGTGTGGGACTTACACTGAAGCATCTCGAGGAACTTGGAAAAGACATGAGTTTCCAAGTAGGATCAGACCATATTGGGAATATGGCCCAAGGAGAATATGGTTGATTTGAAGTGTTGGGTTTAAACCTCAAGGAGGCTTCCTACATATCCCATATTAATGGGAATCAAAGCCCACATAGTTCTATAAATATCATAGGAGAGTATGTTCCTATGAGAAAGATGAGTTTGGGATTACTTTCTGAAAAGGATGCCTTGATGATTTGAAGATTGAATTTTGGGCTTATTTCCTAAGGAGGATTCCTAGTGAGCTCGGGCCTTAAGACGACTTCCTACGTATCCTGATAGGAATCATAATTCTCATAGTTCTTTTGGGGGAGTGTTTTTGCACATGTTGTAACCATCACATATCTCTAAGCCCACGTGATTCATTCTCCATGTGAGAAACAAGAGGATGTGAAAGATTCAACAATGACACTTCACACTCTTCCTTCTCCGTTGATGGAAGAGGGCGTGTCGACCGTGGAAGAGGATAAGGCAATGAGCCTTCCCTCTGTTCTATTTACATTGGATAAGGGTCCAATGTAAGGAGGAAGGGATGGAGGTGAGGGGATTACACCAGGATGGTTGCCCTGAAATTTATCTTGGTAGGAAAGGGAGACTTCTCCTTTACTTGTGTGGAAAAGTAAGTGTGAACTATACCTTCCCTACTAGAGACCTGCGGTTCCGGGTCACCTCTTTGAGAAAGGAGAGGCCAAAACCCAACCCTCCTCCAAACTGGGAACTTCCCAACACTGTTTCTGGGAGAAAGGTCCATGTGACTGTAGATATACAAACCCACAGACATTTCATGAATCCGAACCCCATTGTGAAACAAATGTGGGAAACCTCTAACTTCAGAAATAAAAACCCAAATATGAGACACACTGATGTGCCTTTCCCAAAGGTTTGATAATTTAGGAGGTTTTTGTGGAGGCTTCAACTTAGTCCCTTTCAGATAAGAGAACCAAGGAAGGAGATACCCTTCCATGAATGGATTTTAAAAAGGGTACTTGATTTGGTTGCATAGGTACCTCACACAAGTATGCCGCGTAAGTACCCCATGTTTCTATACCATGTAGGTATAACGCATAGGTATGGTGCGCAGGTATACTGTGTAGGTATAAATGATGACTGAAGAATGTGAAGACCTTCAAAACATGATTATCCCATTTAATTATCTCTTCTATCGTGGTCTAGAGCACTACCTGAGAAAATTTGAGGGATCCAGGTGAAAGAGTTACGCAATGGGAGCTTCAGAGAGTCTTTCAATTTTTTTCAGTCTTTGAAATGGGGAACCCAAGGGCTCTATTTATAGGCACAAATGGGACCTGGTTGAAGGGAAGTTGTCCACGTAGGTCCTCCGCCTAGGTCCTTCATGTAGGTCTTCTGCATAGGGGTGTGGAAATTCATTTTCCACATAGGTCTTCATCATAGATCCTCCGCATAGGTCCTCTGTGTAGGTCCCTTTGTGAAATTTATCCATCTTCCAAGTGCCATAACTTTTGATCCGTGAGTCTATTTAGGCTCCATGACTAGTCAAATCATAGGTATTAAATATATCTACACTTATTGAGATTGTAATTACACCATGTCTTCTCGAAATAAACTCAGAAATTGAATTTAATGTGTCGATAACTTTTCATCATCGTTATGAGAAATCCACTACCTAATCCTGGATGGGGGAATTAGTCCACTTATCCATTGGTATGGAGTAGTATTTTGGCACATTGAAATCCAGCCCGCATCTTCTTCTTTTCTAGTGAAAATATATTTACTTATACTTTACATTTGTTTTCTATGTGAGAATCATATATTCACTCTATGGAAAAGTGTGTTGAACACATTTCATGGTGTCTAAAGAAGCCCCCCCTTATAATTTGATTCGTTTGGAACAAAAAGAATCTTGTTCTAAGGTAAAATTAGGGCACTTTGATGCATTCCAACATCATTTGGTTAGATTTGGAGCTACGTCAAGTTTGGAAGGATGCTCAAATTTTTTCCTAAGACATTGGGCCTAGTGATCATAGTTTGAATATCTATAGGGCCATATGGACAACCCTACATTATTACCTAAAGCATACAAAAATGTACATTTAGTGAGCTGGGACTTGACTTTTGTCCAGATTTCTCTATGCGGGTTTCTAATCTGGTGAGTAGCATGTCTCTTGTTATTGGCAGTTTAGAGTCATGCATATTGGACTATAAAAGAATAATATTTATGGTTGAATAACTTTGACCATAAATTTTGAAATTAATTCCTAAACTAGAATTTGTGACTAAGAATTACTTTAATATTCTTTAAATATTTCTAAGGGGAATCTTGAGCCATGATTTTTATGGCCACCAAATTTAAAACCTGTATCAACATAAGGGAAGTCTCTTCCAATAATGAAGTTACCATTATTTTAAAAACCTGTTATGGGGGCTTTGTTATGTAGGGACATCTGAGGTATATTCTACATAGCCAAATAGTGGCATCTTTTGACTAACAAGCCTGTTATGTAGGCAACTTATTCAAGGCCTCCTAAGGGAATGTGATGCATAGTTATACAAAGGAGATCTTTTAAGTTTATCATTTTGTTGTTGATAGATTGGAGAAAATAAGATTTTGGTAACTCAGGACCACAGTGAGTGGTTTTTCCAAGGAAAGAAATTTTAAGAATAAAAAAGGGCTATTCGGACCAACATAAGTCAGAAATAGGAAAACCCTTTCTATACACATTTGGTGTATGAGTAATGGTTAAAATTTATCATAAAAGAGGAATTTATAATATTATACTATGTAGTTTTAAGTCATGTAGTGAGGACGTTGTACTGTGCAGTTTTAATTCTTGCAGTGAAGACGTTGTACTGTGTATTTTTAAGTCATGCAGTGAGGACTTTGGATGGATTTAATTTAAGGTCTTTAGCTTTGAACAAAGGTATGAGAAAAATCTCCCAATTTCTTGATAATTTGTTTAGAAACATACTATCATATTCAGGTATGAAAGGTAAAATTGTAAATTGTGATTTGGGAATTTCTAAAACTGTGGAATGATATGCGAAAAGGGCTAAAAACATTAGAGAAAGTCTTTTCCCAGAA
Source organism: Viscum album (assembly GCA_963277665.1). Classification (NCBI taxonomy): domain Eukaryota; kingdom Viridiplantae; phylum Streptophyta; class Magnoliopsida; order Santalales; family Viscaceae; genus Viscum; species Viscum album. The sequence goes on along the minus strand of OY728155.1, from coordinate 461,771,281 downwards.
CAAAGTTACAATTATTTGACAAACCTGTTATGGGGGCTGTATTATGCAGGGCCAAATGGGGTATATGCTACATAGCCAAATAGTGGCATCTTTGGACTGATAGGTCTGTTATGTAGGCAACTTATGCAAGGCCACCTAAGGGCACGTACTGTATAGTCAAACAAAAGAGCTCTTAAAAGTTTAATGTTCTATTGATAAAAGCCATAGAAACTTTATGGAGATTCAGATTTTCCAAATCACAGAGTTTGATTTATAGATAAAAGTACCTGAATATGGAAGAGGTAATTCCAACAAAGAGTGTCCAAAGAATTAGAGGAATAAGACTTTTATGGAGGTCTGACCCAAACGTAAGAGGTATGGTGTCTGTAGTTTTAGGCCATACAATTAAGACTAGAAATGGAAACAATATATAACATGTGGCCAAGTTATTTCAAGGTTATTTCATAGTGCATCTAACACATGGTGAGGGAAATGCATAAACCATGGTCTTGAAGACTTTCATATTGTGAGAAAGTTAATGGGACAAGTATACTTAAATGACTGTTTTAAAATACAGATTCTTGTATATTTTCATCAATGATTAAAGGGGAAAAAGATACTATAACCAAGAACGAAGTTACCATATTTTGTAAAACCCCTTATGGGGGTTGTATTATGTAGATCCAACTAGGGCATATGCTGTATAGCCAAATAGTGACATCTTTTGACTGACAGGCCTGTTATGTAGGCAAATTATGCAAGGACACCTAAGGGAACATGATTCATAGTCTGGTAAAAGAGCTCTCATGTATTAGAAACTCTGTCACCAAAAAACCATAAGAAAGATTATGAGGATCTGGAAATATTCAATATTAAGAGTGTGAAATATGGAAGGGGGTTATGTCCAATTCATATGAGAAATATTTGAACCAATATTGAAGATGAGTTTGATGTCCTTTACATAGATCTGACTCATATATAAAATGGATACTTTCTTTGTTTCCTCTAAAAGAATATTATGATATGCAGTTTAAAGTCATGCAATGAGGAAATTACATTGTGCAGTTTTAAGTCATGCAGTGAGGAAATTTTTACCCTCATAAAGAATTGAAACACCTTACTTATATAATGAAACCTTTTACACAATTCCTAAGATCACTTGAGCTATGCTCGGTGTGAGAAAAAAGGAGTAGTAAGGGTTTATTTTATAATATAAAGGTGGCCCAAGTGAATAATAGGGGTGTTAAATTTCCATGCAGTTTAACTTCATGAGGTAAAGACGAAAATGAACCAATATGAAGGGAAAGATATATTGTAACTGGATTAATGGATAAAACCCATGTGGAACTATATGTCTTATTGGGGAAAGAATCATTTCATACATAGCTCTTAAAACATTTTCTGTGAAGATTTGAATCTTAAACAAGAAATAAAGGGGTTTTTTTATTGTGGATGGGCCTAAGATTATAGATCTAGGCATCTCTACGTATCTCATTGAAAATGAGAATCAATCCATACATAGTTCTTAAAATAATCATTCCTCGTGCTAATGGAGTTTGACATGAAGAAAGGGGGATTTTTTCACGTTCTGAGAGAATGATAAATCTTAAGACATAAAATGGTATAAGGACCAAATTACATGTCTTAAGGAAATGATCTGTATAGATATGGTTCATATACAGGAGTAGAAAAAGAAATTAATAATATTTTGTGTATGTGGCTAGGCCCATAATTGGAGATTCAGGCGTCTCTACGTATCTTATTAAAAATGAGAATCAAGCCATACGTAGTTCATGAAACATGGCCTCTATATAGATTTAACTCAGACATAGGAAAGGGATAGACTCATATAATACTAAGAAGTAGTGATGATATCAATGGTATTTTCTTATGGAAGCTTCTAATGTAAAATAGAGAAAATGTTAGTTGTACAAATGATGTCATGCAGTTTAACGTCATGCGACAAGGATGAAGATGCTATGCACTTTAACATCATACAGCATGGATGCTTATGGTTTTTATAAAGTTTAATGTATTGCAACTAGGACATGGTACTATGCAGTTTAAAGTCTTGCAGTGAGGACTAAGATGTATAATTACCCAAAGTATTTCTTTAAGAATCTCGCATTGGTTGGAGTTGTAATGAGCTCTCCATCCATTGAGATTAAAGCATAGGATCCATTTGAATAGACCTTATGTATGGAATAAGGTCATTCCAATTTTGGTTCAAGTTTTTGAGGTTTCTTTCCTAGTATCATTGGATTCTTAAGGACCAATACCAATTCTCCTTGAAGGAATGAATGAACACAAACTTTCTTATTAAAAGCTCATGCTATTATGTTTTGATAGACTTCTAAATTATGAAAAGTATGCAGTCTTTTCTCATCTAATATTTTCAACTCATTGAACCATTTCTAAGACCTCTCATCTGTAGAAAATTGATCACAGATTGCAACTCTAAGTGAAGGAAATAGTATTTCAATTGAAAAAACTGCTTCAGTTCCATATACCAACGAATAAGGAGTTGCTTGGGTAGCAGTACGGGTAGTTGTCCGATAAGCCCATAAAGCATCCAAAAGTTTATCAGTCCATGATTTATTATCTTTATCCACCATCTTCTAGAGTATATTTTATAGGGTCTTGTTAAAATCCTCTATTTGTCCATTGGCCGCTGCATGATAGCGAGATGAGTGGTTGGACTTGATATTATGTTCCTGATACAACTTTTTTACTTCAGCAGAACAAAAATTGGTGCCATTGTCCATCAAAATAGTATGAGGGATGCCAAATATGGTGATGATATTAGTTTTTACAAAAATAACAATGCTTTTGTCTCTAAATTCCTTGAGAGGTACTGCCTCATCCCATTTAGAGAAGAAGTCAGTAGCAGTGAAAATATACTTGAACTGCTTAGCCGTAGCTGGAGGATAAGGCCCTACTACATCCATTCCCCATGTGGAAAATGGACAGAAGTATGTAGTTGTATGTAGAAACTCTGGGGGTTGATGAACGAATTTGGAATGCACTTGACAGGGATGAAATTTTTTAGTGAAATCTGTACAATCCTGTGTCATTTGAAGGCCAAAAGTATCCAAGCCTTTGGATTTGATTAGAGAGTCTGTGCCCAGATTGATGGGCACCACAAGCTCTTGAATGTACTTCTTCCATGATAGTTGTGGTCTCTTATCCATTAATACATCTGAAGAGAATTCCATCAAATACTCACTTGAAAAGAATCTTTTGGTGGTCTGGACTATCATAATGAGTAAAATTGGCTGCTCATCGCCAGATCTATTTTTTCTCATCCTTGTCTGGTGGAAGTATCCCATTTTTAAGATATTCCATGATGGATGTTCTCCATCCTGTGGTATGACCATACAGTTCAGAAATAGGGATAATTTCATTAATTTCTTCCCTTCTGGTTTGAACAAAATGTGAGACCACATGGTGATGGGTTATGCTGATAACTGTTTCATCTTGATTTGGATCTGCCAAGGCTGAGCTGCATTATCCAGTGCATCTGCTTGATCATTTTATGATCGTGGGATATAAGACAATGTAGGATCTAAGGGAAATTTATCCATTAACCCTATAACATGATCACACAAAGGGATTAACTATTATTTTCTCATAGAATATTCCCCATTGATTTGTTTGATTACTAATTATGAATTAACTTTTACCTTCAAATGATCCATTTGCACCTAAAGGGCCAATTCCAAACCTGTGATGAGATCTTGGTATTCTGCTTCATTGTTGGTGCCACCTTTTGATAATATGAAAGAATAAGGAAATACTACATTTTTTTGGTAAATAAGGACAATTCCTAATCCAACCTTGTTGATTTTAGGATTTTCCATTCTCTTTCCTATTGGAATTCTAGAAACACCATCAAAATACATTTCCCATGTTTGGGAATTATCTTGAATAGAGAAGACCTCTTCATCAGGAAGTTCAGTATTAAACGATGTATCTTCCGCAGATGGGTGCTCAGCAAAGAAATCAGCCAGATCATGGCCCTTTACTGCCTTTTGAGGCACAAACTGGATGTCAAAATGTTGTAAAATAACCGCCCACCATGCTAGACGTCCTATAAGCATAGGGCGAATGAGGATAAATTTGAGCGGGTTATTGCGAGATACTAATTATACCTCATGATATTGTAGGTAGTGCCTCAATTTATGAACTGCAAAGATTAATTCTAGGTATCACTTCTCAATACTTTAATACTGAGTTTCCGCATTAATCATAGTTCGACTAAGATAGTAAAGGCTATTTTCATTCCCAGCGTCATTCTTTTGGGCGAGAAAGGCACCTAGTGATCACTCTAAGGATGTCATGTAGAGAATAAGTGGTCTTCCTTCAATAGGTGGCATCAATACTGGTGGACTCAAGAGATATTTCTTGAGGGTATTAAATGATTCTTGTAAATCTTCATTCCATTGGTAAGTGACTCCCTTCTTCATTAATCTGGTGAAGGGTAAACACTTGACTACCAAATTGGCGATAAAGCGCCGAATATAGGCCAAGTTTCCTTGGATTCCTCTTAATTATTTTAAATTTATAGGAGGTGACATACCAAGGATTTTTTTTTCTCAGGATCAACTTTGGTACCACGATAGTGTACAACGAAGCCAAGTAATTTTCTTGAGGTTACCCCGAAAGCACATTTCAAGGGGTTCATCTTCAAAATGTGTTGCCAAAGTTTATTGAATATGGTTTCCAAATCAACCAAATGATTGGAACGTTGTCTGGATTTGACTACCAAATCATTCACATAACATTCAACAAATTTCCCTAAGAAGGGTTTGAAGATATGGCGCATGGAATTTTGGTATGTTGCGCCCGTATTCTTTAAGCCAAAGGGAATTACCCAATAGGAAAACACACCTTGAGGGGCTCTAAAGGCTATAGATTTTCCATCCTATGGGGACATTCAGATTTGATTATACTCAGAGTAACCATCCATAAAAGAAAGAGCTTAATAGTCAGTCATTGCATCAATTAGAAGTTCTGTAACCGGGACTGGAAAATCATCTTTAGGACAATGCCAGTTAAGTTCTCTGAAATCAATGAATTCTCTAATTTTACCATTCTTCTTTTTCACTGGGAAAATATTGGACATCCATTTGGGATGCTGAACTTCCCTGATAAAGTTATCCTTTATAAACTTATCAACTTCAACTTCAATTTTAGAGGCATGAGTTGGGTGTATCCTTCTTGTTGCTTACTTGAATCCACGATGTTCTTCTGGAAAACCCAAATGATGGGTGGCTACATCAGGATAGACCTGTAATTTCTATATAATTCCAAGAAAATATATCTTGATGTTTCTTTAGAATGGAACTATACACCTCTTGCTCTTTAGAGGTCATGGACACACTAATTAGAGTGGGGTGTGGATCTTCTTATCTACCCAGATTTATTTATCTGAGTTCATCCATAGTGGTAGAGACACCTTCTTCAAATGATGGAGAAGCATCCCAGAGATCTTCTTATTCTTCATCATTATGTGTTACCTCTTCTATTTTCATTTTCATGGTAGATGACAATGAAAAACTCCTAGTGTTAGGAGAGGGGTCAGTATTTGAACACTTCGAAGAAGAGGCCACCATTTTTGACCCTACTGATGACGAAGGGTATTCTTGCGGTAATAAAGAGGGATTGATGGATTGAGAATCAACATCTTTGTCTTCCCCTATAATTTCTACAATTTCTTCTAATCTGATTGAATAAGTAGAGGCTTGTTGTAGTTCATCAGATGAAATGAAAACATCTCCATTTAGGCTTCCATCATTGATTAGTGTATCAATAATTTCTCTCATGTTGTTCAGCTCAATTGCTACAATTGACATTATGGAAATTACTGGATAAGTGCATGAATTTGGTTTTACCCTTTCAATTTAATTGATGGGTAGCACATAATCTGTAATCAAATGCATGAATGGATTTTCTGGAATCTTTTCCAGTCCATTTAGAGCATTAACTCTGGTTATTTCCTTTATCATGGACTTTATTCCTTTTGTGTGATAAAACTCTGCCTCAGTGTATTGATACTCACATGTTTTTAATGGAGCATTGTCACCATAAAATGTCCCAATTTGACCGTTGAAATAGTATTTCAGACATTGATGGTATGACGAAGGTATGGATGCATGCTGATGCAACCAAGGCCTTCTAAGCAGAATATTGAAGGTTGTGTCCTAATGCACAACCATGAAATCTGAATTAGACACAAGATCTCCAAACTGAGTTCTGAGTGTAATCTCACCCAGAGGTTCTTATTTATTCTTGTTATATCCTTGAAACATTAAAGTTGAAGGAGATAAGTCAGATTCACTCATGCCCAATCAACGAAGTGTACAAACGGGAATGAGGTTGACCCTAGAGCCATTATTAATGAAGGATCGTTGGATATCTATGTCATTGAACTTTCCAGACAGATACAAAGGTTTGATATGACCATGTACCACATGGTTTTCATCCTCATATGTAAAATATATGACTTCATGACAATCTGTAGAATCATTCTCTATATGGTAAACCTCAGTAGCAGCAAATTCAATTTCAAACTCTTGAAGACATGACAAAGACTCAATGAGTTCCTCTCGAAGATCTTTTGATAGATTAAAAGCATCCAAAATTGACAACTTGGCTGGTAATTGGGCCAATTGTTTCAAGATGTCATACTTTTGGTCCAAAGGTCTGCATTTCCCATCACAGAGATGCGGTTTTGCAGGTGATTTCGAATTTTATACGTCTGATATAGTCATATTATGTATTGAAGCAGAAGTGGGAGATATTCTTGAATTTAGAAGATTAGACTGACTAGGTCTATTAACTTGCTGAGAGGAAGATGGAACTTTTAATCGGTCCTCTAAAATAATTGTTCCAGAACTAGACTTGTTTCACATGGAAGAAACTCCTTATTCTTGTTGAGCCCGCAAAAGGGATCTTCCACTAGTTTCGTCCACATATATGGTTTGGGCAGGGGTACAGTTAAAACAGTGATTTCTAAAATTCTCATGTATTCCCCTGTATCCTCGACCTTAGCCTCTTCCTATAGTTCCCCAATTTGGTATAAATAATTCTGACTCATTATAATCAGAATCATCATTGGCATAAGGATCTGTTAGATGGATAACATTAACAGAACCAAAGATCAATTCTTTTTCTGATGAGGATTCTACCTAATAGGTTACTTCTAGTTGTGCCGTTTGGCAGGGCGGTGCCCATGATTTTGAAACAGATGGTATAAAATCTGCCAGGGTCAAGGAAAACTTTGGCTTTGATGCGAGCTCGTCTTCTTCTAACTACTATTTATCCTTATGATCACTTTTTTTCTTTGAGGAACGACCTTTTGATGAAGATGGTTTTGCTGTGGTAGGAGTGGTAGAATACATAATTGGTTGTTTCAACTGTGTTCGTAAAATAGCACAAGTCCGGTTGATTATTTTCTTGATCATCCAATCATCATATTTTTTCACATTTTTACATTTAACTTCTTGTTATTCTTCTTCTTCCTCTGGATTTCTAGCAGTAACACATGTTATTTGAGCTGATGAAATTTTCAATTTCACTTGTCCAGAGTCTACCATATTTTGCAGAAGGTCTTTGAAAACAAATCACTCCTGAATGGGGTGCCTCAATATCTGATGAAAGGGAAAATAATTTGGACGATCTTCATCTCTGTCTTTATTTGGCTTCTTTGGCTTTGGAAACTAAACCAAATTGTTTTCTAAGGTTGAGATGAAGTAAACAGGAACTTGTTCATTCCTGAAAGAATAAACTTTATTCTTTAATTCCTCAAATTGTTTCTGTCTTTGATCTCTTTGATCATCTTGACAAGACGGTTGTTTCTGCTAATGCTCAGAAGGTGGAGCCCTTTGTTATAATGAAGGTATTGAAGTAGAAGTAGGTACATGTGCCTGTTTGAGTGTGATTATAGCAGTTTCTACATTTCCTATCCTTCTTCCTTGAGGAGATGGAATTACACGAGTTTTAGCCTTAGTTTCTATAATAGATTCTTCTATCTACTGAGCGATTGAAGTAAGGTCTCGAAACCCTCCTATGTATTTCACAGGGATCAATGTTGTACGTAATTCATCACGCAAATTTTCCACACAGATTGGCAACAAATATTCTTGAGGGAGTGCTAAACTTAAGGAATATGTTAATCCCTTACATAGAGTAATGGAATCTAAAACTCTTTCATTATCCTTTTTTTACAATTGGTAAGATCAACAACTATTTTCTTTGGTAGTGTTGAGCTAAATTGAAGAAGGAATTTCTGATGGAGATCTTCCAACCCAGTAATTGATCGAGATTGCAAACTTGTATACCAGACAAAAGATGGTCCTTGTAATGACTGCACAAAACACATAATCTTAACTACTTCTTGTTGTTGAGAAGTTCCCATAATAGGATCACAACGAGAAACAAAATGTGTTAAGTTTTGTTCCGGATCTCCCGAACCATTAAACATTGGGAATGTGGTATTCATAAAATTTGGTGGGAGAGGAATTGCATCAACCCATTCAGGGTAAACTCTCTTTTCTGGCTGAACTAGTGCACGTCATTCCTCTATAGCTTCCAATCAAGTCATTAATGCCTCAATTGTGTTCATAAGAATTTGGGGAATATCCGGATGAGCTGGATTCTATGTAGGTATAGCAACTGGGGCTTGAGCTGGTGCAACGACCAGTAAAACCACTGATGGTGGTGCTGATATCTTCTTTGGATAACCCATAGGAATAGGTCTATCAAGATGTATATGATCCTGCCTTTATTGTGTACCCAATGGAGGGAATTCATTATCCACATCTGTAGTTACTACAAATCCCCTTTGCTGAGGAGCTCCTACATAATTTTCAAGTTGAGGACTTGCCCGGGGAGTATGTCTAACAGAAATGCTATTTCAAAGTAACTCTGTATTGAGTCTTTTCAACTCCTTCATTTCCTCTTATTTCTTTGCAAATTTCTCTTCAAGTGAAAGAGATTGACCTTCTCCGGTGGAAAAGTGAGATGCAATCTGACTTTTTTTTATTTCCACTTGTAAGATGCCCTTCAGAGAGGGGGGAGTTGGTTATTTGAAGGCATGCCTAAATTCTAGGTAAGCCTCAGATTTTGGGTATGAACACCTTATTCATTTGCCTCAGTGTGTACCATATTATGGACAAGAACTTAATCTTCTGATTACCCTAAACTAGACTTATTTTCTAAAGGATCTTCTGCAATGGTGTTAATAACATTCATTGACGCATAATGCATTGATGGAATTTTGTTAGTGTTTCTGCTAGATCATCTCCCTTTTTGTCTTTCACGAGACTATGTTCTCCTATATGAATAATTCCCTAGAACTGTTTGGAAGACAGTAACATGAAGGGAATCATTGGATAGTTCAGTTGTACGCTTCCCTTGTGGATTCTTCCCTAATAGGGAGAAAACTGACTTCCATTGAGGAGGGGATTGTAAATGTGAAAAAGCCCCCAGACTTGTAGGTTGGGGTTGATCCTATTATTCTTATTCAAATATTTGAACATTGTTTAATGAATTTGAAGGTTTAATTAAATGAGCCCCCATCCTGGAAAGCTAGGGTGATTCTTGAACTGCTATAGCTGAAATTCGTGCAACTTCTCTTCTGATTTTGCAGATTTTGGTTCGAACATTTTCTGGGTGCATTATCCTACAATCACTCACATCATCTGTTTTAGAAGATCATTATGCTATTTCAAACATTTGCATCCTCTGACACCTGACATCCTCTAAACGGGACGCCTGCTCAAGATTCTCAGAGGCTTGATGTAAAAGTAACTCAAAAAATTCTTTTCTTTGGGCCTGATTTTGATGAAAACAAGTTGAGGCATGTTCTTGAGTGTACATTTTATTACATAAAAATCCTAGTGATTGTGGCTGACTATGGGAAATAACATTGCATGAGACCACTTTTGGCAAACTTTTCTGATTTTGGAGTGCAGTGAAATGCAATGCTCCATATGCACCCCATCCTCTGATGCAAAAACTAGATGGGGAATCAGAAATTAATTAGTGTATCCTCTTTAGAGCATTGAGACATGCACAATGAAGGTTTATCTGTTGTTTTTCAACCCTTGGATGTTGGGAAACTGAGAGATATTTCAAGTCAATTTGGTGCTGCAACCCTTCTATTACCTTTACATGATTTTGATATTCATCATATGGTAATACTTTGGTTTTCAAATGACGAAGAGTTTTCCATAATTTGAGATTAATGTCATGAATGCAATATTATGTTATCAATTCTGGAATATCATACTGAGAATTTTCCAAAGTCCAGAACATGACTGGTATTTATCCTTTAGCTAATTGTTTCCTCATGTTTAACACATCTTCTTCATCTTTCACAAGAGATTTTTCCACTTGATCTGACCAGAGTGGATGCTCTGTATTAGAAGAAAAATGACCTAAAGGAGTTTCAGAGAATGACCATTCCCTTAAGTCGTATTCTGGTTGAGAAAGTGTTTCACCCATAAATGACAAAGCACCCGACATGACTAGCTTTGTGTTTTCAAGTTCCTCGAGATAGGAGGGATTTCTCATCGCTACATTGTAAATTATGGAATCATTTTGACAATGAGGAATACTACTGCAGAGAGGACTTTCGCAGTGAATTACATCATGGGGAGGATCACCATGGTGGATTACAACAAGGGATAAATATTCTTTCTCCTTAGTCTTATAGCCACACTGAGGGTTGTCGTGGATCTCATATGGAGATAGACACTCTGGATTGACCAAATTTTTATAAAGAAATCCTTCATGATGAAGTGTCTGATGAGAAACTTTAGAATTACAACTACCACTCCCAAAATTTAATAATGAGAGGGTAGGATCTTGAGCTGCAACAGATAAATGTCTGAGGGCTTCAAGAACTCCAACATTAAGAGGAGTTAAATAACAACTTGACTCTTGATTTTCCAAAATTTTTTGGCGAGACTTATTTTTGGATGTTCTCTTATACTTAGTTAGGGCCACCTGCTGGGAGAAGTGGTTATAATGGGCAGATGTATATGCCTGCCTTGGATTAGTTACCAGAATGGATCTATTAACTCCAATTGGAAAGGGTGTATGTTCCTGATTCTGTTGTCTATATGATATGGGGGAATATTCCACATGACCCTCCTGGACTAGAACAGAGGTGTGTATCTACTCTGGGATGACATGCTGATGTGTCATCCCATGTGTGAGGACAAATTTATATGTCTGTTCCCCTAATACTACTGAAGTAGTTGTTAAAATATCCTGGCATGCTTCTAGAATATGGGCAAAGATATGTGTCTTCCCTTTAACCATTGATAAGATGTGTTTAGTGACTTTAATGACTAGAACATGAATATACGTCCATTCCGTATCTGGAGTAGGTGTATGTGCCTGATCCTGTCCTCCTTTTTCTATCAATGTATATTGACAGTACTCACGAATGGGGGAAGAGACCTGGGTCTGCCCCAAATTTGTCATCAGAGATTTCTGACTGAATTCTATGGGTGCTACCAAACGAGACTATTGGAAGGCTTGATGAACATTGGTAGGTTTATGTATTGGATAGATATTTTCCATCAAGTATGGTTGACGGACTTCCTTCAACACTGGCAGATGATACTGCTGATAGAATCAGTGACTGCAAACAGGTGTATGTTTCTGTTTCCTAGTTTCCACCATATTATATTGTCAGGCCTTTTTAAATGTAGCCAGACGAGCCTGCTGACTGGCTGATAACTTTTAAGCAGGTGTATATTCCTGTTCACGATACTACACCGAGTTTATCTAGTGGGATTGGTGTGTTGCTACCAGATGATCCTGCTGATCAACAAAATTAGGACAGACATGCCTATGTAACCGCTCATTGTTTTCCATAAAGTTAGGTTGATGGACTTCTCCGAAAGGGGTAGAGGTAAGAACCTGCTCCCTATTGACCAAACGTTGTCCCTGGCGGTTCGTCTTGCATGCCCGAGTCTGAGAGACCTGGGTCAAACGTCCAGAGGCAACCCCCTCATCATGTCGGGGGTCCACTACCACATGATTATGCTAGCAGTGATTGTTGATGAGATTCCTCAAGAAATACTCATTCATTCTTGAATCGAGGCCTTGAGTGACCTCTTGATCCACCTCCCTATAGTACAAGAGGGACTGGTTGTTTTATTCCGGGGATAAGGACCCGAAATGGTTGGAGATAGTGGTTGGCACCATCTGCTTCTTGATAATTGGTCATCATTGGCCAGATGATCGAGGATTGTTGTCGACCTGGAGGGACTATTGAGCAGCCTCCAAAGTCAGGATTGTACCATGATGGTGATATTTTTTTACTAGAACATTAGAGACCCAACATTGAAGATGTTGGGTTGGTGATAACGTCCTTCCCGTGGATGGAGATCCATCTTGAGCAGCGGTTGAGAAATTTACAGATGTTGTCTTGGAGAAAACCATTATTTGGATTAAAGGGGATTCTGTGTAAAAATGAGAACAATGACGAACTCTATTAAAGCAACATCTTTCCAAATGGATACATGCATGATTAATTCCTTTGTCTGGCCTTACTTTATTAATTGATAGGGGCCTAACATGTGGGTAACATTATTAACTTGGTTAAGGATTCACGTCGAGTTAACCATTTTTGTTTCGTAGTTCCTTGAAATGTGTGTTCTAGTTTTAAGAATCATTACTTCTAGACAGTTTCCATTAGATTTATTTATGGAACTAAAAACTTCCAATAGTTATTTATCCAAAGGGGACCTTCTTACCAAAGGCAGGAGTTCGTTAAGTTTTGAACTTTACAATACTTAATAATGTGCATTGGTCAAGAGGATGAGAGGTAGGACTCATCACACCCTTTTGGGGGGAATTATTGTCTACTCCGGGACTCTCTTTGTAAAATTAAAATATTTTCATGAATCCTTATTAATTAACCAAGCATATCATAAATATAACTTGTAGTTTATAATCACTTATTAACATGTTTAAAATTTAGAATCATCAGTATGAATTCAAGGTTCTTAATCAATGGAAACATATGTATGTATTCGAGGCTTTCCATCAATGGTACCCTCTAATATACTGATTAGAGATTCTTTTAGTCATTGTTGTGATGATACTGGTTTTCAAACCACTCAGTGGGGAACCTTGGAATTTATTGTCATCCAGGGAGATGAAGGTTTGTTTTGATCTTGGGATTGTTCTCGTAAAATGGGCTACCTACGTATCCCTATGAAAGGAATCAGAACCCTCATAGCTCAGTGTTGCTTAATAGGAAACATCATACCTTTTAAGGTCATGTGATAAGGACCTCTAAGTGAAAGGTGGTTAGTAAAAACTTAGTGTGGGAATTACACTGAAGCAGCCTGAGGAACTTGGAAAGGATATGAGTTTCCATGTAGGATCAGACCCTATTGGGAATATGGCCCAAGGAGAACATGGTTGATTTGAAGTGTTGGTTTTGAACCTTAAGGAGGCTTCCTATGTATCCCATATTAATGGGAATAAAATACCATGCAGTTCAATAAATATCATAGGATAGTATAGTCCTCTGAGAAATATGAGTTTGGGTTTACTTCTTTAAAAGGATGACTTGATGATTTGAAGATTGAATTTGGGGCTTATTTACTAAGGAGGATGCTGGTGAGATTGGTCCTTGAGACAAATTCCTACGTATCCTGACAGGGATCAGAGTTCTCATAGTTCTTTTGGGGGATTGTTTGTGTACATGTTGTAACCACCACATATCTCTAAGCCCACATGAGTCATTCTCCTTGTGAGAAACCAGAGGATGTGAAAGATTCAACAATGACACTTCACATATTTCCTCCTCCGCTGATGGAAGAGGGCGCGTCGACCATGGAAGAGGATGAGGTGACGAGCCTTCCCTCTGTTCTATTTATATTGGACAAGGGTCTAATGTAAGGAGGAAGGGATGGAGGTGAGGGGATTAAACCAGGATAGTTTCCCTGAAATTAATCCTAGTAGGAAAGGGAGACTTCTCCTTTTCTTGTGCGGAAAAGTAAGTGTGAACTGTACCTTCCCTACCAGAGACCAGAGGTTCCGAGTCACCTCTTTGAGAAAGGAGAGGCCAGGACCCAACCCTCTTCTAAACCGAGAACTTCCCAACGTATTTCTGGGAGAAATTTCCATGTGATTGTGGATATACAAAACCACAAATATTTCGTGAATCTTAACTCCATTGTGAAACAAATGTGGGAAACCTATGACTGTGGAAATACTAACCCAAATAAGAGTCACACTGATGTTCCTTTCCTAAATGTTTGATTAGTCATGAGTTTTTAGTGGAGGCTTCAACTTATTCCCTTTCAGATAAGGGAACCAAGGAAGAAGATACACTTCCATGAATAGCTTTTAAAAAGGGTACTTGATTTGGTCGCGTAGGTACCTCACGCAAGTATGTTGCGTAGGTATAACGTGCAGGTATGGCACACATGTATACTGCACAGGTATAAATAATGACTGAATAATGTGAAGAACTTTAAAACATGCTTATCCCGTTTAATTATCTCTTCTCTAGTGGTCTAGAGAGCTACCTGAGAAAATTTGAGGGATCTAGGCAAAAGAGATACGCAATGGGAGCTTCAGAGAGTTTTTCACTTTTTTTAGTCGTTGAAATGGGGAACCCATGGGCTCTATTTATAGGCATAGATGAGACTTGGTCGAAGGAAAGTTGTCCGTGTAGGTCCTCCACGTAGGTCCTTCACATAGGTCTTCCGCGTAGGGGTGTGAAAATTCATTTGCCGCGTAGGTCCACCGCATAGGTCTTCAGCGTAGATCCTCTACATAGATCCTCCACATAGGTCCCTTTGTGAAATTTATCCATATTCCAACTGCCATAACTTTTGATCCATACGTCTGTTTAGGGTCTGCAACCAGTCAAATCGAAGGTCTTGAAGATATCTAAACTTCTTGAGATTGTAATTACACCATGTCTTCTAAAAATAAACTCTGAAATTGAATTTAATGTGTTGAGACCTTTTCATCATCGTTCTGAGAAATCCACTGCCTACTCTTGGATGGGGGAATCAGTCCACTTATCCATTGTTAGGGAGTAGTATTTTGGAACATAGAAATCCAGCCTGCATCTTCTTCTTTTCTGGTGAAAACATATTTAATCATACTTGACATTTTTTGTCTATGTGAGAATCATATCTTTACTCTACGGAAGAGTGTGTTGAACACATTTCATGGTGTCTATAGTGTCAAATATATTTAGTACTTTTTTTTATCTTGACTACATGCATGGAAAGGGAAACATAATCATTGATGTACTGAGTTAGAAAACTCAGGAACTGGATCTATGGGAAGCCAGTGGTGAATGGAAGTTAATGGCTCTATTTTATGAGCTGCATCTACAATTTCATAACAGTCAGAAGCAGTCTTACCTATCATCCTTGACAGTTACATCTTCCCTTGTTGAGAATGTGAAGGGAAAGAAATTTTTAGATCCTGAGGGCTTGGTTCTCTATGAGATTATATTAGGAGCTGAACCATCTCTGGATTGGAATATGGATTGAGAAAACATCATGTGTATTCATGGGAGTGTTTGGGTTCCTACAGATATGAGATAGGATTTGATGCAATAGTCTCATGCTTCTCAGTGGACAGTTCATCCAATCATCTCTAAAAATTTATTGAGATATGAAATTATAGTATTGGTGTACTGGGATGAAACACCAGATAGAAACATTTTTCACTAATTGTTTCACCAGTAAATAGGTGAAGGTAAAGAACTAGATACCTATAGGCTTGCTATAGTCACTTCCATTCCTATAATAGAAATGGAAATATATTTATATGGATTTCATATTTGACTTACATAGGTCAGTGAGGGGTAGTCACACTATACAGGTTTTTATTGAATGGATAACCAAATTAGTAAACTTCATTACTATTCAAGATAATTTCTAAGTTGATGATCTAGGAAGTATCTATGCCCTTGACATCATATGACTACATGGGGTCCCTAATACTATCATTTATGATAGGGATGATCATTTCACGTCACTATTATCATAGGGTTTGCATAATTCTATGGGTATATAGGTACTCCTGAGCACAAATTTTCACCCTTAGACTGATGTACAGTTGAAATAGATGATACAAGTTCTAGAGGACATGCTTTGAGCATGTTTCCTTGATTTTTAAGGTTCTTAAGAGAATCGTATCCCTCTTATTGAGTTCACCTATAATAGTATCCTTCTAGTGAGAATCCATATAGCTATTTTGAGGCCTTATAAGGTAGGTTGTTTCATTCACCCCTATGTTGGATAGAGACAGGTGAGGTAGCCCTACTAGTTCCTCATATTGTGTAGGAGACTTTAGAGTAGGTTTAGCTGATTAGTAAGTTTATGAATACTGCTCGGTCTAGATATAAATCTTATGATGATCTCTATTGATGGCCTATAGAGTTCAATGTCAAGGATCATGTTTTCCTATGAATATAACCCAAGCTAGGGAATATATGGTTATGAATACAGGGGGAAGTTGTCACCTTGTTATGTAGGAACATTTGAGATCTTGGAAAGGTTCAGGCCGGTATCATATTAGTTGTTACTAACTTAGAGATACCGTGCTATGCACAACATCTTCCACATTGCACAGCTTCACCGTTATCAAGCCGAATCATCTCATAATTTTGATCTTGATAAATTTGAGCTCTATTCCATTTCTTCTTTTGAGTAAAATCAAATAAGCATTGTCAACAGGAGCATGAATGATCTCCGAGTCCGGTATGTACCTCTAGTATGAGTTCTATGTCAGCACACCCATGTAAAAGACAAGACTTGGGAGCAGGAGGCTAATGCATATGCTCAGTATCCAGAGTTATTCTCAGACATCACCACCCTTGGAAGGTGAACTTAGGGATGAGTTACTTTAAGGGGGGAAGACTGTAAGAACCCAGTTTTTTGATCAGGTATTTATCCTTTAATTTTTTTTAAAACTCCTTATTATAAACCTTCTTCAGATTCCTAATGAGTTCACGAAGGTCTCAGGGGTGTAGGAGGATTACTCAGAGCATAAGAAATAGCTTTTTGGGAGAAATTGGCCTGTCACATGGTTAGTATAAACTGTGCGGGTAGGGCACATGGTTAGATATAACGATGCAGATGGTCTACATTTTTTGTTTGATCCATTCCACATGGTTGGTGGATGGTTTAACTAACCGTGTGAACTAACCATGTGGTATTCTCCTTCCTCCAGGTTCTAATGTATGGTTGGTTCATGGTTTGGAAAACCATTTAGCCAAACCATGCATAGGATAATTTTTGGTAATTTTACCATTTTACTCTAAATGATCTAATTATCCTCATCCTTCTACCCTGTCCTAAGTTCCTATTGATAGAACCCCCTTACCTCTCATTTTGGATCTCTTTGAAGTCCTAAACTAGGTATTGGAATATCTCCTTCATCCAGGATCTGATCGATCTTTCATTTTTCACGTTGGATGCACAATGGTAAGTACTTGAGTACTTTATTCCATTCTTCACATCTCTTGATATCGACCTAGTTATCGAGGTGTGATTTATTATACTCATTTTTCAGATCTATTCTGATCCAGGCCAAATTAGAGATCGATAATAGATAGGTATAGGAGTACAAGTACGATGTGGGTGCGCTATAATTCATACCTCTTGTTTTCTAATTTTAGAATTTTCATGTGGGGCATATTGATTTCATCGAGTGCCTTTTATTGAATTTATATGCCTTTATTATAGTAAATATAACTATATGGTTATGATATTTCCTATTGAATCATGAAATTGTGGATGAATTGTACCATTTCACTTCCACTTGACCCACCTAAGGTAGGTGTTTAAATGTAGGTAGTAGATTCAAATGATATTATGGAAATCATACTTAAGTATATGACTTGGCCTTATTAAATGTAAATGAATTTTTGGTTTCACATAAATAGAATACCTTTCCATGTTTATGGATGGTATTAGAGTGAACCTTATTAATTGAACTTGACTTACATGGTTTTAATTAAAAGGTTGCATGTTACTTGGCTTTGTCAAACTAATTAAAGGCAAGGCTTTAACCAAGTGAATTTGTTAAAGGAATAGTTATCATATGACATAATTAATTGTAATGAATTAAATGTATGATTCATATTTATTCACTTGGACCTTGACATCATTATAGGAAGGATTGAATCATGTTTTCTCTTGGATTCCCATGGGAATTCCATGGGTACTCGATGACATCATTCTAAATCAAGGATGTCAGTTGCCTTGGGGGAGACCTGTTCGGGAACCCAATACTTGGCTACCTCTGGATTCTTGATATAACACCATAGTATCCCTTAATTTTTATTATAGGATGACTTAGACACACTCCTTAGATCTAGTATGACTTGATTTTCCTTGGTTACATCATTGGGCCCGACCATTTCTTATCTCTTATTTTACCTTGGATGAATTCCTTAGGCTTAGTTAGAAACATTATTGTGGGAATGACTTGGACAATTATCCTTGGATTACACTCTTAACCCTTATCTATACTTAGTTACTACTAAGTTAGCATCCCCTGAGGTCTAGTTTTTCTTGGTTATTACCATGGAACCACTTCATATTAATTATCAATTATGGTTGACTTGTTACATCTTTTAACCTTCACTATGAATACTATCACAAGGTGTTGTCTGTGCTACCTATGCCTTATGTTACTTGTTTATATAAATTATGACTTAATTAATTGATGAATTAGTTACATTTTCATACACTAACCGAGGGATAAAGTAGGTACTTGGGTATTTAGTTACATTGTACTACTTTAATTTATATATGAATGTCTACACACTATTATATTTCCATAACATGGGACAGATGTTATAGAAATATTTGGTGGTGGCCCACTAAGATTTATCTCACACCCTCTCCAAGCACCATTGGTACCCAGGGAATATTACATGTATGAAGGTGTTGATAAAGGGAAGAATACTATTTTAGACACTTGATTTCTTGTTGTGATAGTATAGACCTAGTAGCAGATGGTTGAGCTGGAGCTCAAGATGCTTGGGATAGTTTATGTAGTTCATTTTTTCTACATTAGGTTTTTCATGTATTCCTCCTATTTTGTATCCATGTTTTCCATATTTCTAGTGACATGACATATATCATCATTAGTTATTGTATGTTATTCTAGTTATTTCAATTATTATTGATTTTCCTCCTTCAACTATGCATTTTATTTACTTATATTTATTTCTCTATTTATCTCTTGTTGTATCATATATGTTATCCATTGTGTTTCACTTTAGTAATGGGGGCATAGTCTCCCAAAAGACCCACCCTAGGCCATCAATTCTGGTCGGAAGCCTCTAGAATTTAGGTAGATGCTCTTGAGTTCATGTGGAAAATCTAGCTTGGGTAATATCCTAAGTGGAATCCAGGTTTGGGGCATCACAATATCTTTCATGGGGTTTACTATTCAGAAGATACCAAAGCGGTAACATATTTTTGTGTCAATTTTCCTTCTTTGAGACATATGTAGTGTTATGAACCTATCTTATTTTATATGGTTTATATAAATACCTATTTAAATGTAATATAATAAAATTATTTAATTCTCATTATGTATTATATTTCATTTAATTTTATTATTTCATGGGGATTACAATTGAAAGTTACCAAAGTGGTAAGGGTTTTGTGATACAATCTAATTGTTTATCGGGAATATTGATTTTTTTCTTCTGATGATGTAATATTATGATTTATATATCAAGAAACACATGGATTTTATTCTACCATAGTTACTTCTGAAGAATTCATTTTTTTCATTCATTTTCCTCTCTTTATGTACTCGTGATCCAAAAAGAATATTTTTACAAGAAATTGGTGTCATTACTCTCTTTTTTTTGAAAATTATTTTTATTCCAAAATCATGTTTTCAAAAAATATTTCAAAAAATGTAATTAAAATTATCCTAATAATTTATTAGAGATAGTTTTACCCAATTTTTAATTTTTTTAAAATGATTAAAAAGGAATCAACACGTTTTTTCTAAAATAATTCTCATTTGGATATTACTGAAAATGTGAAAAGAGTTTTGCTTTAAAGTGTACAAAATGAATGATGTTATCTTCAATCATGAATAACTTATTATTTTTAAAGCTTCCAATATAGTTAAGAATTTTATTTTTAATTAAATAGAGTTCTAAAATGTTTTATTAATTTTTATTTTTAATAAGTGATTTTCAAAATGGAAAGGATATTTTCCTCAAGAAATGTTTTAAATGGTTTTAAAATATTTATAAATAATATGCTTTTTTTAATCTATTTTTCAATATGGAGAGGCTATTTTACTCACTAAATGTACCAAGTACTCATTGAAAATTATTTTCTATCTAAGATGAAATCCAATGATGTTATATATTATTTACTAGGTTTATCATCCATGGACTCCATTCCTATTATTTATATGTATGGTTTGTGTTTATGATTTCAGGATTTTTTTGAAACCCGTTTCACTTTGATAGGTTATACCGCAATAAAATGACTATGAAACTCGCTTATTTTTCCACATGTTATAATTTTATAAGATATTGAAATGACTATGATACATGATTATTTTCTACAGGTTATGTTATTATGAAATGTTTATAAAACTAATTTTTTCATGGGGTATGATACAATGAATGTATTATGGTATTTTTGTACACATATTTTCTATTTTCATTATGTGATAGTGGTTGTGTTATAATAATGGATGGTGGTTATGTAATAACTAAGGATGGTGGTTATGTTATAACCTAGGTTTTTGTTTACATTATAACCATGATGGATGGGACCTATATCTCCCTCCAATTCATTGAGTAAAGTTTGATATATCATGATATAAATAGGATTAGAATGGGGAGTGAACCCATTTCCGTAAATTAATTTTTCCACTATGATAGTCTGGGGAGTGAACCTTGACTACTATGATGGTTTGGAGCATGAAATCATTTCACTATGATCATTTTGTAAATGATAATTTACTACTAAATAAAATAACTTATATGATTATGTGTATTCCATAAATCTATGCCTTATTCCAATATTATGTTCTCATTATTCATGTTATTTGATTCCATTATGATTCATGTCTTATAAATCGACATGATTTATGCAATGACTAATGTTTATAATCTATGATATGCTTGGTATGGTTTTCAAATGTTATTCTCTTTTTCCCATATAATTACACTCATTATATGTTTATATCTCCCTTGTTTACCCTTAATTTGAGTCTAATATCACCCATTATTAAATTTAATTTCTCCAGGTTATAATGAAAGGTATTATGTATGATATGTCTATGAATGGAGCTAGTTATGAAGAACATGGGGAGAGATGATGTGGATCACCTAAAGACTATTAGTTTATTTGTACATGTTTCCAATGGAACTAGAACTAAATGAATCTTTGGTGGATCATTATGTTATGTGATGAATATTCATCAATTAAGATTTAATATTAATGCATGAGAATTTTGGGTCTTTACACTTACCATTTGGTGCTATTGAATACATAATTTTCCTTTATATGATTTCTATATTGGCATAGTTTATTGATCATGATTGATAGTGATCACATGTGGGTGCTTGTATAGACCATGAAACCCATTTATGATTCTAGAAACCATGAGTAATGTTATAACTTAGTGACCATGTTTGATTATGGTCACATGTATTTTATGTTGATACTATTTTTCTCATGATCATATGTTATTCCTTTCTTTGTATGCTCAACCCTATTATATGTGATACCATTCCTTTGTATTTTTTCTTCTTAAAACTCATGATAAGTGGACCATATTAATATGGTTATACCATATAATGGTAGTGTGCATGTCGTGTGGTAATGGTGATGATGGACCTGAGTAAACTTTAGTGGCATGGTGGCTTGGAAACCTGGCCCATTGTAGTAGAATTAGGGGCAAGATAGCCTAGATGCCTGACCTAAGGCATAGATAGGATATGATGTCCTAGAGGCCTGACCCATGGAGTATAATTTATATATCTTTCTAGAGGCTTCATCCAACTTGATGCTTTCCGACATCCAAAGAAATGATTATTAGTTTTGTGGCTAGTTATTTACAACTTGTGACATCCTATGATTATCCTTTCAGTATGGGGATGAATATGACATAACATCAACCCATGTTGGATTATTTATCATGAAATTCCTTGAATCGTGTTTTTTATACTTTTTTGTGAATTTATTTTATCATGGAGCACATTTATTATATATGTGAATTTTTTTAATGAAACATCGATAGTGTCTTACTGGTATTTATTAATCACACACTACACATGAATATTAATGTGCATTCAGGCTTCATAAATAAGTATCCATGAAAGTGGAAGGGTCCCATTGAATATAGATCATAAGTGAAGTATAGATATTATCACGGTATAGGGACTAACTCTATAGGATTTTATTTGTTGATATTATTACATAATTACTCTAGATTGGATTTCCACAATGGGATCCTAATTTATATATAATTATTTATATATATGACATTTTTTCCATATTATATTACATTATGATTTCTTATCCTATTATTTGATTACTCTGAGTTGATTAAGATTTTATTGATATTATTGGTGGAATAGTTTTATACAGAGAGTATAGTCTCCCCACTAATGGAATTCTAACTTTTGATACTAGTCTCCATCCTCTTGTGTATGTGGAGGTCAGTATGAGGTTATGTGTCTCTTAGGCTCAAACAAGGTGGTTTAGGTCCGGGCATTTCAAAATGGTATCAAAGAAGAATTTAATTCTTTTTCCTGACTAACATAGGAGATGGTATAAAGGATATAGGAACTATGGGACTTGAGTAGGGGTGTTTCTATGTTCCTTACTAACCAATGTGTAAAAAACCACATATTTACTATTTATAGGAATACTATTACAATTTTATGGGGTTTGGTGTGTTTATGTATCATGAATAGGCATGTGGGATCACATTACATCTATATAACTACTGTGTGACGCATACTAGTTCCTTAATTTAATTATTTTATGTGTTATATCTATTTAATATATAAATTTATTTATGAATGATTGATATATATTTTTTCCATGTTTTTGTGATATAATTATGATGAATTTAATTAGTTGAACTTGATAATTATAGTATTGATATATATATATATATATATGACTGTGAATTACATGAGTGATGGAGAAAATAGTGTTTCATATGAGGGGTATACCACGAGTAATATGTATAATCCAAGGGGAAACTTTTGTGATCCCATAGATTGATTATGATTTATCCTACAGACTTCAGTTTTTATGAATATTTCTTTTTTGTCTTAGAATATGCATCCCCAAAGGTGACTAATGAGACTACTATCTTACAAAGGTCTGGATAATCCAACTAGGGATATTTTCCATGTTACATTGACTACTATGTTGGAAAGTGCAATAGAGTATGCCCCCACACCTGTCCCAGTGGTGTAGTTGAGAGTCCATCTACAACTCCTTCCCAGGGTATTGGGGCACTGAGTTCTATGGTCAATTATACTAGAGACATATTGATTGATTCTCCAACATCCTCTCATTTAATTGGGGGATAACATGATATATAGGACTAGATATATACCATATAGGGTTTATTTTACCTCTTTTCTACATTTGAGGATAGAATGGTGATGATGGAAATAGTCACGCTACAGGGACCCACTAGGAGGTGGTGGGGCATGATGAGATTGGATATAATATGTGAGGGTTTCACCTGGGAGGCCATAAAATCCATATTCATGGGAGAATTATTTCCTAATATAAAAATTCTAGACCCAGGATAGTAGTACAGGGAGCCATATCCATGGTCAATGATGGTATACACATACACTAATTGTTTCTCCAAGTTACTTCTCTTTTCACCTTAGTTGGAAAAATAAAAGGCATAAAATTACCAGAAGTTTGAGATCATTATTTATTCTGACGTTAGAGGATAGGCTTACAGATTCAACAAAAATATATACCCATAGGTTATGTATAACTAATTAACTATTTTGAAGGTCCTGGAGGATGACCAACCAACAAGTATTCTCCCACCCATCAGGGCTTATGTGGGAGGACTTCCCACAACAATGATGTGTTCCTCATCTGGTAATAGGAGTAAGAAAACATGGGATTTGAATCAAGGTAGTATTATGTAGATAGATTAGATTATAAATTTTTCATTTCCCTTGATTGGAGTGCCACATTACTTCAACAATAGAAAGGTCGGATGTTATCACAATTTCTACACAACACCTTAAGTAATGTGTTGACATTGTGTCAATA
Organism: Viscum album; assembly: GCA_963277665.1. NCBI lineage: Eukaryota > Viridiplantae > Streptophyta > Magnoliopsida > Santalales > Viscaceae > Viscum > Viscum album. The sequence goes on along the minus strand of OY728155.1, from coordinate 461,746,982 downwards.
TGGGGAATCCTCCACAGTTCTTTTCCAGATCATTGTGGCCAAGTTTCTACAGAGTTACTGAGTGGTTGTGATCTATGATCTAGAGATTCAGTCAAGGTCCTTAACAGAAGTCTTGGATAATGTCCATGGTGAGTCACATACATTAAGGATATAGTCATAGATCTTCAGTTGGCTAAGTTTATAAAGTGGAATAGACTCTACACAATGGTGGTAATAGACTGTCTACCATTTTAGGTATGATCATGATTTCTTATACATTGACTACTACCTTGATAAATACTAGTGATTCCCATTCCTTTATATATACACAATTTATTAATGGACATAACTAATCAATCAAGTTATTTGTTAACATACTTTCCCTTAATACACCGTTCAGTATAGAAGTGAACCAACTAAAGCATTTCCTAGAGTGTTCTATAGTCATTACTAGTTTTGGACATCTAGGGACTTCATGATTTTAGAGATGAATGGATTTGATATTATTTTTATTAAGGATTTTCTGTCTAGTTTTCAAGAACATATTGATTTCTATTATAGATAGGAATTGTTTTGTAATGACACAAACTGCTATAAATAAAATTCCCCTTATTATTTAATTAAATGAATTATTATATATTATAGATATAGAAAAAACAAGAACTTACTTGGTATAATTAAATCCTATCAGATTTTAAAGATAGTTAAGAATCAATACCATTGATAATATAACCATTAAACAGTGATCACATGATTAGTATAAATATAGGGTTTTAAAAAATCCAATTAATACGAACACAGGAAGTGATAACCTCAACCAGTAGGATCATACCATATGAATCCCATTTATTGGAGATTCTGAGGGATATATCATCACTTGGATTTTCCCTTGACCAATCACAAGCTTAGATCCAATAACTTAAGCATGAGATAAACTATTTACAATAGATTTTCAAGCTCATCGAGATCACAACCCAAACCATGTACGTCGAACCGCCTCACGAAAGTGTCATAGTCATTCACCTTACCCTTAGGAAGTATTCTGGTGTATTAAAGGGATATGTATCAATACCATAATAACATTAAAAAATTTATTTTTATTTTTAATATAATAATGTTTATATTTACTTATTGTTACTTTATAACCAATTTTGAATTTGATAAAATAAAACACAAATTGTATTTTTGAGTAATATTCAAATTCAATTAAAGCATTTATTTATATGAATTAATTCATATTTTAAATAAAAATTATTTTACTGAAATATTATTATTAAATAATTTTTATAAAATTTAAATTATCGTAAAATTTAATGAAGTCAAATGTAATTTTTATAATGGTTCGAAAACTGTTATTGTCAAAAACTAAGAATTTCATAATTAATGTAGATTGTTATTTTAAAATTGAAAATAAACATATTTATAATGTTATTTTGATAAAATAAAAATTATTTTTTTAATTAGAATGTAGAAATTATCCAATGGTGATCTTTTCATAATTTTTCGAGAAAGTTGAGTTTTTGGGTAAAAATTAAACACCGTAAAAATATATTATGTGCATTATGACCCCATAATGACCCAAATGTGATATAATAAATACAATAAAGTGTATCAACAACCAAATATATGTATTCCCTTTAAAATAATTTTATTTTATGTTTTTGACTAATTTTATAAATCCTTTATGAATCCTTCATAACCATTAATATGTTTTAATGTTTTAAAATAATTCTTCAAGAGTATGACTCACTTCCACATCATAAAGGGTATTATTTTATAAATTTCACCCCATTGGAATGTAAAATAATGAAAACCACTCCCCTTTGGTAGAAACAGGGGGAAACCCCGTAGGTTGGTTTGTGGTTTTTGGCTAATTTATTATATAGATTCTAAATACTATGTTTGAGAAATGATAAAGAATTCCCCACTCATTTACTATATAAAACCACTCAAGATCACATTTATCTTCACTAAAAATCCTTGTATCACATAATTTCCCTAACATCAACTCTCTAGAGTCCTCTAAATGTTCCCCCAACTCTCAAGAAGCCCCTCTCAAGCATTTTAAGTCACACTCTCAAGGTAAGGGTTCTTTTATTTCTCATCATTATTCAAGTATCTTTATTATCTTATGCAATTTTTCTCCAATTAATAATGTTTTTATATGTTCTTCCATATCACCCTTACTACCCCTATGAAACCTAAATGATGAGATACCCCTTTCAGTCCCATCGGTTCCTTCAATGATCATTTATACACCTCCGTTAGTCTGCTGAAATTCCACCATGATTTTTTATGCCACACAATTGTGTATTGAATACTCGTACCCATTTTCAATCATGGGAGTTCACATTTATTCAGTTATACTTATTTTATTGGTGATGTACATATATTTATTTGACAATCCTTTATTGTTAAATAAAATATTATGATGAATTAATCCATGTTGTATGATCTATGTCGTAAACTTAAGCATGAGAATGAAATGTAAGTGACGGGTGTGGCTGAAATTATATAGTAATCTAATGCATGGGTAAAATTTTAGTCCCATGAGACATCATGTAATGGACTAAGAAGTGAACTATTGGTCGGAGTGGACACTCAAGAGGGGGGTGAATTGAGTTCTAATTAAAATTTCTGCTAAAAACAATTTCTATTAAAATCCCCCAATTTCAAAAACAAATTAAACTGTAGTGAATTTATACAGATTATAAAGCTTCAATTAGTTTCTCAAAGATTGATTAATTCTCAGTTGAATTAATCTTATGATTAAATTAACTTTTGAAACTAAATTACTGGTTTATAATAAATATAAACACTTGCGAGTTTAACTATCAAAGTAGCTTTGAAGATAAATTATATTTCAAAGTAATAGCAGCGGAATATGAAATAAATATGTACTGTATGGATATAAACTTTAACTAAAAACACAGAGGAGTTAAACAAGAGGTTCAGTCTCAAGCCAAGACTTAGTCCTCTCAAAAGTTTATATAAAGATGATCCACACCCTGGATCGGGGTTCCACAGTTTACAACTGTCCAGGTCCAAGACCTCTACCACTATTATTCGTGGGAAACAAAACAACAGCAACCAGCTGTCCAGGTCACACACGACCTCTACCACTATCCACAGTGGGAAAATGAATGAAAAGATAGTGAGTGAGGATTTACAAATCCTCCAGTTAAGGTTTAGGAGACAGTGTGTGTGTAAAATACAACAGATGACACACACTGCTCGTAATGTAAAAAGTAAATCACAGAGATAAAGATTTAGAGTTTAGAAATGTCTCTAGTGATCTTCGTGCAGCTCTTGACTCCTTTTGTTGATTAGAATTCGTTCTGAGTCTTCTTCTGATTTTTTTCTGGAAAACAGAGTATCATCTGTTTCCTTAACTTCCAGGTTCAGCTTGCTTATCAGCTCAAAGAATGAAGAGTTTTGTGTAGTTATTCTTTAGCATAGATTGCTCGATGCATGATCTATGTTCTGGAGGCTGGTAGTAGTAGTATCGTGAGTGCAAGTTCGCCAGTTGTTCTTGGCACGTTTTGAGCTTGATCGCCAGTGTGTTCTGTGTGCTCGATCTCTTCAAGTCTATTGTCTCTCTTACTGATACATACCCATTGTTCTTGCTTTTTCTTGCCTTTTTTTTACATTCACCCCCTTTATAACCTTATGCCTTTTTGCTGAGAAGAAGGAATGATTGTATTTTTAAATCGTACTTGGTACGGTTTCCTGAAATGGCAACAGAAATCATTTAATAACCTTAAATGCATCAAAAGTAACAAATGTAGCCGTTAGTGTAATAAACAAATAGTGTCGAGGATATAGTGTCGAGGATATAGGATTTGACTCCGTAGTTCATTATAGGTAGCCGTTTGTTTGTAGACGTGTACGGTTGACTCGGTGTAGGATATCGGTAGCTCTTATCGGTAGCTCTTATCGGTAGCTCTTATCGGTAGCTCTGTGCGTCGGTAGCTCTCTATCCATCGGTAGCTCTGTGCATCGGTAGCTCTCTATCCATCGGTAGCTCTGTGCATCGGTAGCTCTCTATCCATCGGTAGCTCTGTGCATCGGTAGCTTTGGCTATCGGTGGCTCTGGCTATCGGTAGCTCTGGCTATCGGTGGCTCTGGCTATCGGTGGCTCTGGCTATCGGTGGCTCTGGCTATCGGTAGCTCTGGCTATCGGTAGCTCTGGCTATCGGTAGCTCTGGCTATCGGTAGCTCTGGCTATCGGTAGCTCTGGCTATCGGTAGCTCTGGCTATCGGTAGCTCTGGCTATCGGTAGCTCTGGCTATCGGTATCTCTGGCTATCGGTAGCTCTGGCTATCGGTAGCTCTGGCTATCGGTAGCTCTGGGTCTTATGCAAACCACATCTAATTGACTTATAATTGTTTCAAAGCTTGTATAAACAAGGATAATCGAGATTAACATAAATCAGAGATTATTTAAACATTATTATTAACTTGATCACTGATTTGAAAGAATTAAAATGTAGATCAACAGTAATTGATAATAGCATAATATATGAACACATAATTGGGATTATCAAAACATATAAATACACGATTGGGATTATCAAACCAGGTGAGGTCAACATGAACCTAATCTATCAAAGGAATTTTTACATCATTATTTTTTGACATCCATCCTTGACCTAAGTTTATGATGTAATATTTTAAGTTGTTTCCACATTTCCCATGTTCCCTTTATGTTATCATGCTATATCAAGTCTAATTGTTCATGTATATGATTCTTATTACTTTAATAAACTATTTATATTCCTATTGTCTGACATGTACAACTCTCTTCATATTATTCTATGTTTATTCCCTTAGTAGGCTTTATAGCCCACCCATTTCTTATGTATATCCTCAGGTCACCCCATGAGGTTTAAAGTACAAAGGAATATTATGAACATGTTGAGGAGGTTTTAAATAAATATGATATATTTTGTATTTTAATTTGTTATGTAATATACCTAATTTAAAAATATACAATTATTATCAATCTTTTGGGTTGTATTATGTGTGATATTATGTAATAAACCATGGAATAAAGTTAATAAAGTGTGGGGTTGTCATAAGTTAACACCACCCAGGGGATATAAGTTCATTATGACTAGTGAGTTGGAGTTGGGAGTTGGTAAAGTTGGTCCAAATATGACCCATATTAGGATTATTATGGTGTAGTTTGTAGGAATGAATAAATCAATAGGATTAGTGGTATCACCCTAATTTTTTCACCTATTTTGGATCTTTATTAGGAGGTATTCCCATATAACTTCATAGTACTTGAACCTGATAGTTAAATTTTTCTCAAGATAGAACTCATGAAAGGTGAAAAACACATGTTGATTCCCCATTATCATATGGTTCAAACTAAGTTAATGGAACTTAATTTATAGATTACAGACTTTTAAATAAATGTATTTATCAATCCAATTAATTTAATATGAGGTGAACATTTTTTTCCAATAAGGAATGTGGTATTATTTGATTCTTCATATATTTTAAAGACATCTTCAATGATCTATTTGATTATTTGTGGGGTTAATGATGGCTCTTAATGAACAATATACAATTTGGTTATCACTAGTTATGAGTTAGAGAGGAGGAAACCACAAAGATGGGTTTTTAGAGAATTTATAGTTTGTATGGGTACTTGGTCATGCCTTTTGGATGAATGAATGAACCAAAAATGTCAATAGATCTCATAAATAATATCTTTCACCTATATATTAACTCATTTTTTATGATATTATTTGATGAGATTTTCATTCACTTGAATACACTAAAATATAAATCCATACATATCATGATAGTTCCAAGTCCAATTTAAGAACATCATATTTATACAATTCTCTCAAAGTGACAGTTTTTTTATTCCAGAGTTTTCTTTCATTGGGAATGTGCTTTCTGAGATAGGTATATCAATATAAATAGAGAAATTTTATGTGGATATGTTCAGGATACACTCCAATAATGTGATCATGATCAAGAAATTTCTAGGTTTAACAAGATACTATTATAATTTAATATAGGACATATCACATATATCAGCACAAAAAACTACACTAGAGGAGAAATGGGTGAAGTTATAGTGGTTAGACCTATGTGAGGTGTATTTTCTTGAGCTTATGAGGAGGTATAATACATTTATAGTTTTGAAACCTCTTGATCTTGCAATTAATTATGTTGTTTATGTTAATGAATCAGGTTTTGGTTTTTTAGAATTATTAATGCAGATGTGTAAGGTAGTAACTTATGGGTCATGTCTGTTGCAACTCCATGAGTGAAACTATCATACAAATGACTTGGATCGAGCTTTCATTATAAAATTTTATATATTGGTGACACTATCTCTTTAGCGATAGGTTTTTTGGATATACGTGCAATAAGATCCTCAACTATATCTTCACATGGCTAGACCATAATTTGATACTAAGGTATACGTTAGATAACCTGCAAAGATTTGACTTTGATATAGCCTATAAAATGGTTAAATTTATTGTAATTGTATATTATTTTATAAATTAGACATTAATATATTATAATCATGGTGAATGGAATTTATAAGAAAAATAGCATCGAATGATCTCATTAGCTGACTAGAGGGGGGATGATTTTGAGGATGTAGGTTTGAGGGATTTTCCCAAGTGGTGGTTACATATTCTATAATAGATCGAGTAAAGGGTAGAATGTAGATTGACCCAAAGTGTACAGTTATGCAAGAACATCTAGTAGGTGGTGACCATATACTTAGGTTTTTATTGGATAATGAATTTATGATTTCATTATATGATAGAGTTGTAGTCCCTACTTTCATCAGTGATGGGATGATCATAGACTTTGATACCACTAAGTGTGTGGTATTTCCTAGAGTGAAAAATATTTACCATGAATTTATGTAGATGTTATTATAAATAGTTATGATATAATATTTTACTATATTTATTTCATGATGCCTTTATTTCTATAGGATAAAGGTTTAGTACCACCATCATCATAGTTTTACCCTTCCACTTTTTATGCTATGTGGATGTCGGAGGACATCACGATGGAATTTTTGAGAGGGGTACCATGGACTCCATGAATCCATGAAACTATTTTTGTAATTTTTATCAAATAATGAAACTTCATCATTTTACACTAATCCATGAGACTCACTTAGTGGATAATCTAGGAATGATTTTTTTTCTGGAGATATTATTCTTTCATGGAGATCCCTTGATCATTTTATTTAATAGAAATACATATTTTATATCAAGGTATTGGAAGGGAATTAAGAATGCCATATAGACTCAATTGAAATTGATTAAATCCTACCAATCCCAAATAGAAATACAATCAAAGAATAAAATTAAAATATTATAGGATATCTTGCAATATTATATTCTATTCTTAAGTGGATCTTTGGATGATAACATAGACTTAGTTGAGTTCTTATACAAAATTAGTTCTTGTATTATATTTAGATGAAACCTTATGATTATCTTTATAGTAGGTAATGTATTTCACCTATTTTTGGGAACGTGGTTTGTGAGGTAGTAGTTGTGTGGACTAGCATTGTATTAGAGAACTATGAGATAGTTAAAGTTCTCTAGAAGAGGTTTATTACTGATCAATGTAGGTAGATATCTTATTCCAACCACATGAGTTTTCATTTGGTTTTTCTATAGGAAACCATGTTTTTAAAATACTGACAACTTATTTGGGTCACCAACATTAGTGGTTTCAAGGGATGCTGGTTCCACATTATGTTATACCCTTTGAAATCATAGAAATGATTTTAATAATTTTTCCCTATTAGGATATTTCGTCTCACTACTGAAGTATGTATGATGTGTTTTATGTGTCACGAATCTGGAGGCACACTCGTAAAACTATTAATGTCATTAAATATGAATATTTTTAGATGGATCTTGACACATATTACATGGATTTCCTTATTGGATTATATACTAGAGTGATAAATTAATTCATTGGAAGACAATATATTTTTTTGGATTCTATGGTTTTATGGATGGATCCATGAGGATACCTATGATGGGAGGTTGAAGTCCATGATCAATGTCCATATTTTTTGTGACTAAAAAATTAAAATTACTTATTGAAGATGATAATTAATTAGTGGTGGATTTGACATCACCACTTTTATTTAATGTTTGATAAGTTTTATGTTTATAAAATTCCCCATTCACATTTTGATTCATATCTTATATAGTTACTAAAGATGATATTTCATTATGAAAAGTGTCAGGTATCAATGGTTGGAAAATTAGAGGAATACAAGACATTATGGTGTTTTTAAACTACTACTATATAACCATTGGACTCTACTGGTTCAATTATGGAGTTATTAGAGGTATTTAATTTACTTCAAACCCCGATGCTGATTGGTTATTCTATCGGCCCTTTGGGTGAGTCCTATTTACTCCTCGATGTGCCTAGGATAAGGGTATAATAAATGCACCCAAAATATTTTAATCCCACTCAATTTTGACCCTATTTAATATCCAATTATGCCCCTAGATATCGTATATCGATTTTGATACCCCTCCCATATATCCTAGATCTCTCCAATTTATCCCCCTTGATTCTTTGAAGTTGGGATGATCTTGTGATGATATATTGATGAGTTTTTAGAGATATATAACAAATTATTCTTTCTATTTGCGAGATAAACATAGATATATGATGGATATATGGTTTATATGATAGTAAAATGAATAATTTATCCTTCCTTTATAGATCAATGAAGGTTCAAGTAGTTTTGGATGTCTCTGTATTAGATAGAGATTTACTATAGATAACATACCTTTTATGGGTGTGTGTTTCTGAATAATTTTTCTATATCTATTATTGGAGATCTTTTGATGATAGATCTGTAATATTTTGATGATACTTTGGTAGATTTTTGGGGGAATCAATGTGTCCATGATGTCTGTTTGACTAGATCTTGATTCCACATCAAGAAAGGATGTTTCTGGGTATGTTTCCTTAACTCAATCATATTTATATCTTATTATTCTTTAATATAATCTTGGATACCTTTTCAGTTTGTGGATTATTGTTGGATCAATGATTTTTTTCTATAAATGATAAACTATTAAATAATTGGTGAGTAATTGAAGAACTATTATTGAATAAACAATAGATCTATTGAATTGAAATCATTTTCTTTAACATATATCGGAATTAGTTCCATTGATGAAATATCTAAGGTATGTAATTCTAGAACAACATTCATGACATGAAATCTAATTGGGTATTCTTTATAAAAGTCTTTATTATTTAAACTAGATCCTTATTTTTGAATCCAATATACATTATCTTGTTTTCCATAGTGTCATAATGTAGTTCAAGATTCGACTTTCTAATGAACATTTAAGTACTTAATCAAAAACCTTGATTAAGTAAGTTCCTTACCATTTGAGTATCTTTTATAAACCTGTTTCATTAACATGATTTTTATTGGAATATTTTTTATCATTCTTGATAGATATCACATGTGGATGTGTTTGTATCACATGAGACTCAATTTTGATACTTGTTTCCAAGAATATGCATGATTATTTTTTACCATGTTTGATGTTGATCCCATGTAATGTATGTAGTGATTATTTTTTTCAGGATGATATGTTATTCCTTCATTTGTATGATATACCATTTTATGTGTGTTAGCATTAATTTGGATATTTTGTTCTTGGTAATCAAGGAAGGAGGAACATCTATATATAGTTATACCATAAAGGGGGAGTGTGTATGGATTGTATAAATGGTGACAATATACCTGAGTATAGGGTAGGGGAATGACAACCTAGAGACCATGCTAAGGTAGTATCATTAGGGGAAAGACGTCCTGGAGGATTGAACTAAGTCATGGATGTGGTATGGCGTCCTATTGTACTGACCCATAAAGGACCCTATATATGAAATCCTTGAGGCTTGATCTAACTATATGCCTTGAAAAAACTAATAGAATTAAAAGCTAGTCATGTTTCTAGTTCTTGATCACTTGTGACATCCTATGATTATCCATCCTTTAAGAAGTTGAAGCAAGTACGACCAAAACCTAAGGTGATTTATTTTGAACTTTTTTTCTCATAATATAATTCTTTATCATTTCAATATAATTTATTTTATCCTAGAATTTACCTATTATACATGAGTACATTTTTTATGGATGCATTGGTGGTGCCCTACTAGGTTTTATTACTAACACCCTTTATGGTCATCTCTATGGGAATACAAATTTCATTTATAGAGATCCATGAAGGGGAAAGTGTGTTGTGTTAGTTTGTTGAAAAGTAGATTATAGGGCTTGTAGTGGTACAAGGATGGACTTTAAAGGATTACCAACTGGTTTTATTTATTTTACAACATACAAATTTACAATGGTACGAATTTTCACCCTATGCGCACAATTTATTTGACTTTATTTATCTATATGAAATGGGAGCCATCTGATATTACATTGTTATGTCTTGTCTTTCTATTTTATTTTTTTGAAATATTTTATATTTTATTTATAATATTTGTTCATGGATATGATACTGATGGAATAGTCTTTCCACTAATGGTTTTTGGACCCTCTCTAAAAGTCTACAACATTTTTTATATAGTGAGGAATGCGTAAGGTCTTGTGTCTCTCCATCTTGGACCTGTTAGTTTGGGTTGGGGGATTACATAATGAAAATAGTAAGGTACAATTTCATTTTATTTCCATTTCATAAAGTTAAAAACTGATTAATCTTAAAATTTATTACATTCATATAATGTTTTGTCACTTTATATATATAGTTTAATGATATATTGGTTGGTTCTCAATGGATCCCACTTACTTGGTAAGTTGTAATAACACCCAAAATATATCTAGTAGGATATGTGGAGATCTATGATAAGGTCAAGGGTCTAATTGATGACATTTTATTAGGGAGAGACATGGGAGTCATGCTTCTTTTTAGGCCTACAATGTCTTTCTCATAGATAGATAGTCTTTGGATATTTTTTGTTTTATTTTTTTATATTGGATATATAATATTCAACTTTAATCATGGATTATTTATGAATTGTCTATTAGAAATTTTAGTTATATTTTGTATGCCTACTTTATGGAATATTTTGTATCTTCTAACATATGTATAGTTTATAGTTATTCCATGTTTATTTGTTAATAAGATATATATTCTGTATTCATTTTATATTTAGGTAAAATCAATTCCCTAATTATTATATTTCACCCATCACTATTTATTCAAACATATTGTGTTTGATAAGTACACATTAGTTTTTGTGGTTATCTGGGTTTGAAAATTTCATTAGAAACAAGTAATTACAGTATATTATCTTAGAAATATTAGGCACATAGAACCAGGATGGATAGGTGATATGATTGTTTTGATTCTATAAGAAAGGAAGAAAATTATTCAAAAAAACAATTATGGTGGATTTATTATTTTTCAGAGCAGTTTATGTTTGATTTTTATATTATTAATTGATTTTTTTTAGTTATTTATAGTATCATGTGCCATTATTTGGAATATGTTGGAGATCCTGACATAGAATCCATTAGTGAGAATTTCTATTTAACTATTGAAATCATTTAGATATTTTTATTAACTGATACATCAATAAAAAATAATTTTTTATTACACATTTAAAATTGAAAATCATATTAATATAAAGCATTATGTGGTTTAAATGTTTTATATTTATTTAATTATAAATTTTAAGTGAATATTTTATTCTTATACATAAATTAAATATTTCAAAACCATTTTATTTATGATTTATATTTTATATTGTAATGATAATGGGGAATATATGTGAGTTCTATTGGGGAGAGGAAATTTTTTTACAATTTATTTAAAATGATAATATAGATTGTCATTGGATATTCAATAAAATTTTATTTTCTAATTAAATTTAGATTTCTAAACCAAGATGGAAATTTTTATCTATATAATATGGATTCAATGAATATGTTACTCCTTATAATCATAATGTTTACCGTCATGTATTAGAGGGGATGGATTAGTTATTATAGGATGAAAGGCTTGGTTTCCATGATGAGAGGACTACCCTATTGATGTTATGTGTGTCATCTTGCATGATAATCCCCAATGATTTTTGGTTGTTTTTGTAATGAATATAGTGGAGAAATGAATTGAACACATCTATAAAATGATTATTTTTTTTGAAATTCATTTGTGGAAATGAATGCAATTGGAAATTGTTATATTGGAAGGTGATTATTATTTATAGTGGGATATGATGAATGAATTTAGGATGGGTTATGAGAATAAATGGAATAGATTCCAAGAGATTCTTTATGAGGAATTATACCCTAATAATATCTATATAACTAAGGATTATTAATTCATGGAACATAGAAAAGGGGAAAATATTTATGGATTATACTTCCAACTTCACTGATTTAATTAATTTCACAACTTACTTGTATAGGTATCAAGGATCTAAATCCTACCACTATGGAATGGGTTGTAAGGATCAATTAAGAGTCCATTGATACTATGTAATCATTCTAAATTTTTAGAGGCTATAAAGAAGGATGTTCTATATTATAGTAGACCCATGGGAATTCCAAAATTCAGTGTATTAACTCCTTTAAGGAAGAATAAGTAGGGAGTTATATCTTGATGAAAAAATATAGATTGAAGAGATTAATAGTGTTGGATATTTTAAGGGATGTTAGTGAAGAACTATTTACCATCCTCCCAGATTTGGATAGTTTTCAGTTTGATGCTATTAGAGTGGATTCCCAGGATATAAATTTCTTTATTACACTAAAAAGGAATGGAAGTGTTATTTTTTGGCCAATATGGATATCTAAATTATCTTTTTTATGAAATCCTTGAAGAATTAATTATTCAATGACCTTAAAAGACTTAATAATTTAATACCCAACCATGTTGAAAATCAATCAGAAGTAGTTAGCTACCTATAAAAAGATATGGTTAGGGAAAATAGACCTGAGAATGGAATTTGAAATAATTAACATTATCTTTTGGGTTAGGATCATTGAATCATGGTCATTCATATGGTACATGAAAAATTTATACTACTGGCTAGTGTACAATTATATTTTTTTAAGGTAATTCCACTACAAGTGACATTTTCTTAGTAATATTGACTGACATGTGTGATTTATTTCACAGAGGATAATTTCATTCCATTTTCTCAACAGAAATTTATCTAATATTGGATATATGATATATGTGTCTTAGAAACATATGAGTATTAATAATTTCATGGGTATGAACATCACGAGGAGTAAGAATTATTTATTCTATTATATTTTCTAGGGTTGTTATGGTGGTATATATATTTTTAAACCATTTAAATGAATACCATTTACATTATATTGGGTATGGATTGGTTAACCTAGTTTTTATCCCATACCGATTATCATTTAAATAAGTATTATTGCTCTAATCCATCGAATAATTAATATTCTCTTATTAGAGAGAGGTAATTTTATGTAGGTTAAGCTTGTTTATTTCATGGGAGATTGGATATATTTTCTCTAATATGGAAAGTTTAATTCCTATCGTCGTTGGTGATATGGAGTAAATGGTATAACCTCCTTGTATAAATATATTTTAAGATGTAATTATTCATTTTTTTATTACCTCTTAAAGGAGAAGTGGATTTTATAATGAAACTATTTCTTGAAACAGAACTGATCTCAAATCAAACATATTATATGGGTCTAACTATGTTGTGGGAATTGAAAATTTCACTTGAAGTGATTGATGATAATGTGTCCACTAGACTTAACACTTATCTATGGGGTTCCATTGTTCATTCCACTAAAAATTATCCTGTTATTTTTTATTATGCATGGGATATTTGAAAAAAATAAAGTAAATAACATGAATAAATATCCTTTTTATTGGACTAATGATTTATTTGATCAATTGAAAGAGGTTCAGTAGTTTTCAAAGAGTATCCTATAATATGGTTAGAATAAAAATAGGGCGAGAATAGTTTATATTCTAAATATGGCATTTTAAATCTCCAATGGTCACTATGAATGTTGATTAAATCATTTTATATTGAAACAATTTGAATTTTTTTTTGATAAAATTGAAAAACATATTCATTATGTAATTGTTATACTCATTGATAGTTTTATTTTTATATGAAATACTTATGTATTGAAGATTTCATGAAGAGAAACGAATACATGTATGGATCTATTTTGATAAAATAAGAGTTCTATAACTTGATGAAAATCCTTTAAAATGATATTACTTAAACTATCTTTTTAAATTCCTCAATCATGTTGTATTAGAATATATTATTTATATTTATTATAACATGATATAGGTGGAAATAAATTGGAAAATTCCTCTAAATGAATTTGATATTTATTATTTTCTAGGACTTTCTAGATTCTTCTATTGATTTATTCATGGCTATTATTAGATAGATACTCAGATGATGTTAATATTGATGATTCGAATAATGTTTATATTCTATAAAGAATAAAAAACCATCTTTAGTGGAAGTGATCTATTTTTATTAAAAACATTAACCACATGACTGAAATTATCAAACCCGTAATTAGAAATTTTATATGATTGTATAATATCTACAATTTTAGAGAAATTGTCACATTAAAGAAGGGTTTTTGAATACTCTCATTATAAAACCCTCAAGTATATATGTTTTTAGTGAGATTTAAATGTCATGAAATTATGGTGGTTTTAGTACATACATACATTTGATTTTTTAAACCTTATATAGAAGATAATGGGATAGTGATACCTGATTCCATTAGTAGAGGATCTCAACTGGTAAAGGTGTATATAGAAAAAAGGTATATATATATATATTGATATATTTGATAGATGAACTTCACATGTATTTCATTTTAGATCATTATACAAAATGTTTATACCATATAATTCCTTCAATATTATCTATGAAGTCATCATAGTGTACCTAAATCAAAAATAACGGTTGAATTACAATTTATGTTATAATTTATAGTGGTAATATGCTTAATGCATGGTATAATTATTCTAATTATTTCTTCTATATCCATGGAATTATTTTAGTTCCTACAACTTTGAGGGGATATTTCAAGAGGTAGTAAAATTTTTCTAAATGGTCTGTTGACTATAGTGTATCTAAGTTTTATCATGATATTTTCATGTAATTATGGGGTGAGAGTATAAATCAAGAGAAAATAGGTTTCATTTCCATGTGTTTTGTAACATCCTGAGATTTTTGAATATAATAAATTTAATTGATTGCTTGAGATGCACGTAACACCTAACATCAAACCATGATATACTGTTAAATATAATTTTTTATCATGACCATTATAATCTATCCATTTAATTGGTATGTGTGAGTAGGAATAACTATATAATGAAATATATATTAAGGTAAAATTCAATAAAAAATTATTTATTAATTATTAGGAAATAAACACACAATTTTCAGTAAAGTCATTTTATTCTTCAAATATAAGTTTTAATGAAAAGTGATTTTTATTCATTTATATAAATTTAACTAATTATTGAAATATTTATAAAATTTATTTTATTAATTTAACTTAATTTTTTAAATAATCATATCAAAATTATCTTAGGGTTATTTTTGGGTATTTTTTTGAAAATATTAATTTCCAGTGAATAGTGACAAATATTGATTTCTATTGGAAAAATATATTTTTATTTAAACCATTGAAAATTTATATTTTATTATATTTTAAATGTAAAATTTGGTATGTTATATTATTAAAAATACAATTAATTTCACTAAAATCAATTTCATCATTGAATATGGTATCAAAACATTTTTATATTCAAGAAGGCGGTTTTCTGAAAAAAAATCTTTGCATTTTTTCATTTTGAATTTAAATTCAATTCTACTAATTATATGTTTTGAATTATAAAAAATGGGATCTATATTTGATATTAGGAGGTCTAAATTTATTAAATAGGCCCCTTTAGTTTTGGACAATATGGATTATAAACTTAGTAATTTTTGTTACCACAATTAAGGATAAATCAGGTAATTGATAGTAAAAATAATATGGAAAGGATCATAAAATTACCCTAATAGTTGTTCTATTATTTTGGATGAGTATTTTTCAACTAAAATAATCCATTTTTAGAATTTATGACCCTTTAGAACCACTTGTTTGACATTAGATTCTTGTAGTATTTTATTTTATGAAAATCCAAACATGTCACTCTATTGTTTTTAATAAGTATAATTTTTTTAATATATGGTTATCCAGAATATATGTTTCAACATAAATTGTATTTTAAAATATAAAATATTTATCTTCATCATGGTAAATTTTTTTTAATTTTTAGTTAATAAATAATTACCTTAAATGCTTTCACAACACTGACACAATATTTATTTAATTATTGTAAAAATAAATAAAATGATTTTAATTAAAATGATTTGAACTATTAAATTTCACAAAAACTTGACTAAAATTTATTGGATGAGTAATTATTTTCCATAAAAATTCACAGTTTCAATTTATGACCATTTTTTCCATTAAGAAGTGGTTATGAACCTTCTAGTATTTTATTTAATTAAAATTCAAGCATTCCATAATTTTGTTTTCAATAAGAATAATATTTTTAATATGGTGTCATCCAAAATATTTTTTTGAATATAAATAGAAATTTTAATGATAAAATATTTAAATACATCGTAGTATTTTTTTTTAATTTTTAGTACAAAAAAATTACCTTAAATAAGTACATAACGATGATAAAGTAATTATTCAGTTAATTGAAAATTAAAATAAATTCTATTAATATTATTAAAAATAATATAATTTGAATTAATTAAGGAGATCCAAAAAATTATAGATTAATATGAAATATTATGGGTTTATTAAAATTATTGGTTCTAATATATCGTGTTACCTTTGTATTATTAATGTAAAAGTAACAAATAACATCAAAATTGACAATAATGATATTATATGAAATTAACATTTTATTAAAATATTTAAAAATATTAAAATTTTCAAATAAACCCAAAGGGTTAATTTTTGGCTTAAAATGTCCTATCATATTAATTTATATTTCATTTGGAAGTCTTCGACTCAAGAATAGCCTTATTATATTTTAATATTTTGAGAAATTCTAAGAGTCCCCTCACCTCAATTATAAAAGAGAACCTCCTCCACCACTTCTTCACAACACATTGATCCCTATAGCTCATCCAAACCCTGACCATTTCTCTTACCAAATTCCTTATACAAGTTATGTAGGTGCTGGTCACAATAAAATAACAACCCCAATATCCCTAAGAAGAGATGTAAAGTAAGTCTGCCGAAGAAGAGGTAATCATCCTTACCAACTCTAATGAGTTTATTTCTTCTTCTACTTCCACTTCATGTGTTTTTTACATGAAAATTAATAAATACAGTATCATATATATGTTGAGATGTTATAATGTTTATGGTACAACCATATTACACATTTTATCTATCCTATGAAAAAACAAAGCACCACGTGTGCATATGTACGACTTACCATCTCAAAGCTGTGATATAATTTGTTTTTCATCACAACTTTATTGGATTATTATAAGGATTTTAATAAGGGATATATATATATGATAATTTTTTCAATATATAAAATACATAAATTTAGTATATCATCCACTTACAATTTCACCCATTAATGGAATTATATCGCCACTCTTACGTACGTACGACCTACCAACTCCACGATGTGATGCAATTCATTTTCCATGTTCAAAATTACTGAATGGTTATAAAAATATATTAAATTATTAAGTTTTATACTTATAAAATTAATTTAATTCTGTAAACTATTGATCTATATGAAATGAAAAAGAACTGGGACATTCATGAAAAAACATGCATGTGAAAACAAGGCAATTAACACCTGAAACAATGTAACTAATGAAATATTATTAATAAAAGTATGGTAAAATGTTATAAAAGGATCATATAAGGTATTATAAATATGAATATGGTTATATAATAAATTATTAAAATTTTTTAAACCATTATACAAGAGGTTAAAGTAATCACCACTAAAGAAAAGTATGAGGTAAAGGATTTATTAACTCCATTTCCATGCATTGGGTTAAACATCTACTTAATTGATTATGTTATAATAAGATTATGTGTGAAATTACTTTTTATTGTCTTATTATGTATTTACACAAGTTTCATGTGGATTTATAGTTGATACACATAATCTATTCATTTTATTATTTTCCAAACCATATACCATTTTTACTTATGGTGTTCACTTTGAATGTTATTTGATTAACATGGTAAATAATTTTAAATCTTTATTTTTTACTCTATAAGAATACTTTATGACAAGGAAAATTGTTATTAATTAAATTGATTATTTGATATACAATTAATTATTTGGACATGAAATAATGGGTGTGGATTGTATATTTAAAATACCCTCAATACATCAATAGTCTCAGGAGAAGAATATGTAGCCCAAATTAAATGGTTTTTTACTCGTAATGATTTAAATGTCCTGTGAAAGGTCTTGATGGTAAATATATCATATTCTTGGGAATTGTGATGTCTAATAATTAAGAATTTACTTCATTAAGAATTCAGTTATTATTAACTATGATATTTTCATTATGATATTATCCGTGGAATCAAATTATTATCAAGTTATTGATTAAATAAAAGTTGTTTCCAATTATTTACACTTCCATAATGATTATTCCTTATCTATTAATGAATTTAAGTTATTTAAATGGGATTTTTGTTTAGTTATTTATCATTCCATATTGATTATGCATTATTGACTCAACTTTGCTTCTGTTGTATGTAACTCTTTCTGAGCATCTGAGCTCACCCCTTTTTTGTACTTTTTACTCAGGTTATTAAGATGAAATGTTGTAATGAGTTAAAGGATGAAAATTAATTTATTTTTTTAGGTTTTCTTTTTAATTAATAATTTAATAAGGGTACCATGTATGTATCTATTTATTCAAAACTACTAAGAAGATTGATCCATGGTGATGTGATTTCTTGTACTTAGTACCAATGTAATAAATCTACCATTAAATATGAGTTACTGGGGTTGAGTTATTTATTTCTAGTATAATAGGAAGTATAATATAAACCTTGGGAACAAGATTTATGGGAAAACATTAGGGAATATAATCCTATGAATGAATTTGAGGATAAGAATAATTATAGGATAAAATCCTATATAATTGGGAATAATAATGAATAAACTAGTTTAAACCAGATGAATCATAGTTTGAAAAGAATGTGTCGTGATTTATACATAAATGAATATTATTTCATGGTTACATAATATATTTCTATTATTATTATAGTTTGATGCTTACACATCAATGGCAGAAACTAGAATGAATTGGGTTAACACTGAATGTGATGGATAATTTCTTGAAGAGAAACAAAATGGGATGATGAATAGGGTAATGGATATTTTGACTATGCCTAATTAATTATAAAAATATATGATTAAAAATATAAACCTTAAACAACTCTCAAAATCTCGAAAGAAGAGAAGGATAGAGTTAACTAAGAAATCTAGTGTTGGAAACCATGGTGGTAAGATAATTTGGTTTACTGTATTTTGAGAATGTGAGAAGAAACACCTGAGTAAATGTCTTAGAGGAATGAGAAGATGATTTTGGTTTGTCAAAGAAGGACAAAAAGTGATTAATTAACAAGGAAAACTAAAAAATTGGATGATAATAAGGGCACCCCGAAGGTATTACCGACGATTGAATGTTTTAAATTTGGAATGTATAGGTATTATCAAAATTTATTTTCTAGTAGGAATTCCCATGTAGAGATTCAGTAAGGTTGTATGATTAATGGTTATATCATTGATGATGAAGAGATGATAAATTACATATTAAATTAATGATATATTAATGAATAATATGATGAGTCATAGTTAATGGATTAAGAATATAAAGGAATAATCAATGTGCTTGTGTTGTATTAAATAATTATGTTATATGATTGTTTTATCAATGAAATTTATTTATAATAATAATCAAATGTATAAGGATTATACTATAATAATTTTTATTTTAAGGATTTGAGAGCATATATTTAATGGTACTGATGGCCAGGAAAACTGATTCAATGGAAAGTTGATCTTTCGAAAAATAGATGATTGAGATAAGATAACCCTTAATATATGATGGATGATAAAGAGATGTTTTTGTGGTAGTATTGGCTAGTTATTTGATTGTTTATGTTGATTTTAATATAGGTTTGGATTCAAAGAATATATTAAATAAACTTATAATTTATTCTTAGGTTCATTCATGTTTTCATTAAGATTTTAAGGTGATCAAGTTATTCATATATATGGTATGTAAAAATAAGAACTAAATTATATTGTTTAGGGAATATAAAGTTATGTTTATTTGGAGAATTAAGTGACCCTCCTTATAAATTTTTTTGTTCTTTTAATTTGGATAGATATATTTTGGTTGAGTTTTAAGATTAACTACTTATGAAATTGACTATGTTGAACTTTGAATATTACTATTTTTTTATAACCTATACTAACCATTTTAGTTTTGGTAAATATTTTAAGGCTAAAGGAATAACTTATGAATCTTATTATTCATTAAATGTTATTAAAGAATAAAAAATTAATCTTAAAAATACATCTCCTCATGTATTAAATGAAGTGTAGATATATTAAAACAAAACCAAAGGATGAGATTATTTTTATGATATGGAATGAAATCAAGTGATCTTTTTTCTTGATTACTTTATCTAGATAGTAGTGGAATTTTGCAACTCTCATAAAATGATATTAAAAAAATCATATTAACTTCATATCTGATGAATTATCTGGTCTTATAAATCATTATAGATTTATGGATTTGAGGCCTATAACTTTTCATAGACCATTTAATTTCTCATGATCAATGACCTCTATTATTTTCTATATTTATTTACTCTTTTTTCCATGTCCACATCTTCAATTTACACCAATTTTATTCTACAGAGAAGCCTAGTTTTGTGTTTTTTCATATGACATTTATACTTTCTTTTCTCTCTTATTAAGAGGATGTTTTAATAACTATTTTAACAATGTGGGATTTCCACAAAGGAATTTTCAATTATCAACATTCAATTTTCATTGTGTAATTTCAAATTGTGAGGAAAAAATTTATTAAATGTGTTGTGAATGTAACATCTTGAAATTTCATAATATATTAAATTTAATTTATAGCTTGAGATGTGCACAACACCTAGGTGAAAACCATGATATATTATTAAATATAATTATTTATACACAATCATTATAACATATCTGTTAAATTGGCATGTTTGAATATAAATAACTAAATTATGAAATATTTATAAAGGTTTTATTCAATAAAATATATTTATTAATTATTATGAAATATACATATAATTTTTAGTAAATTCATTTTATTCTTTACGTATATGTTTTTTTGAAAAACACATTTTGATTGATTTATATAAATAAAATTAATTTTTGAAACATTTAAAAAAATTATTTTATAAAATGAAATTAATTTTTTAAATTAGTATATCAAAATTATCTTTGGGTGATTTTTGAATATTTTTCTGATGATATATATTTTCTAGTGCATAATGAAAAATACCGATTTTTATTAAAAACTATATTTTTATTTCAACCATTGGAAAGTTTCATTTTATTTTAGTTTAAAATTAAAATTTATAATATTATATTAGTAATAATACAATTATTTTAATTTCAATCAATTTCATGGTTCAATTTTTTATATAACCATTTTTATGTTAAAAGGGGAATTTTTCTGAAAAACTATTTTTCATTGTGTTTTTATAATTTAATTTTAAATGAAATTTATAAAATTTTACAGTTTAAATTATGAATAATGTAATACATATTCTGAATTAGTAGGTATGAATTTTGTAAATAGGACCCTTTAATTTTTTGGAAATATTAATAGTAAACTTATTAATTTTTATTACCACGATTAAGGGTAAATCGAGTAATTAAGGGTAAAATAATATAGAAAGGATTATAAAATTACCCTAAAAATGTCATAATTTTTTGGATGAGTAAGGTTTACCAAAATATTGCATGGGATGAATTTATGATCCTTTTAGATCCACTTGGTTGATATTAACTCCCTTATAGTATTTTATTTTAAGAAATGTAAAACTCATAACACTATTATTTTTAATATGTATAACATTTTTAATATATGGTAATAAAAAAGTTATGTTCAAGAATAAATATTATTTTTAAATATAATATATTTATATTCATCATGGTAAATTATTTTTAATTCTTAGGGAAGAAATAATTACCTTAAAATGCTTGTGTAATAATTATGCAATAATTATTTAATTAATGTAAAATCAATAAAATGATTTTAATTAAAATGATAAGAACCATTAAATTACACACAAAAAATTATATATTCTATTGTATGATTAATTTTTTTTCCATAATAATTCAATTTTCATATTTATGACAATTTTATTTTATTATAAAGTTGTTATTAACCTTATAATATTTTATTTAACTAAAATTCAAACATGTCATACTCTTATTTTCAATAAGTATAATATTTATAATATGGTGTTATCAAAAATATTTTTCTAACTATAAATATTATTTATAAATAAAAAATATTCATCTACATTATCTTTATTTATTTGTAATTTTTAGTGAATAAATAATTACCTTAAATAAATACATAATTATTATGAAGTAATTATTCAATTAATGGAAAACTCAAATAAATTATATTATGAATATTAAAATTAGTATAATTTGAATTAATTAAGGTACTCCATGAATTTTATAGATGAATATGACATATTATGAATGTATTAAATGTCATGTTTTTAAGATATCTTGTTATCTTGATATTCATAATGTCAAAGAAATGAATAGTATCGATTTTGACAATAATGATATTATACAGAATTAATATTTTAATAAATTATTTTAAAATCAAAAAAATCTTAAATAAACCCAATGGGGATAATATGTGGTTTATAATGTGATCCTCTATTCATTTATAGTCCATTTGGAAGTATTTGTATCAATAATAGCCTTATTATATTTAAATATTTTGAGACATTTCGAAAGTGACCCTCACCTCAATTATAAATGGGTTCCTCCTCCCTCACTTATTCACAACACTATTAGAATTATAACTAAAAAAAACTATGAAAATTTATCTTACCAACTCACTTGGACAAGTTTTGGGGTTTTTGGTCTCCTTAAAAGACCAACCCTAGTGTCCTTGAGAAGAGATCTGGAGGAAGTCCGCTGAAGAAGAGGTAATCGTCTTTACATACTCTTTCAATATTGTTTCTACTTATAATTAATCTTCATGTATTTTTTATATGATAAAGTAATAAATCCAATATAATCTAAATTATTATATTTTATTATGATTATTTTATAATCATCTTCCACCTTTTATACTTTATATAGAAAATAAAAGCATCGTACGTGCGTATGCAGGACTTACCATCTCCACACCGTGGTGTAATTTTTTTCATAATCACTTTACTTGGATGGTTATAATGATGTAAATAGTGAATATATATGATAATTATGACATTATAAAAATTATATATATTTATTATATCATCTACTTCATTTCTATTTCACCCATTAATGGAATGATATCATCCTCTGTGCATATGTATGGCTTATCGTCTCCATGATGTTATGCGATTCATTTTCCATCTTCAACATTCAAGAATGGTTCTAAATAGTATTAAATGATTAATTTTGATATTTATAACATTAATATAATTATGTAAATGGTTGACCTATATCCAATTCAAATTAACTGGGACATTCATAACCAAGCATACATGCGAAAACATGGAAATTAACACCCAAAATAGCGATACTAATGAAATATTACATATAAACATGTGGTAAATGTTTTTTAAGGATAATATAAGGTATTATAACTTTTAATATAGTTATAAAATAAATTTATAACAATATTTAAACTATTATATAGGAGGTTAAAGTATACAACACTAAAGGGAATCATGATGTAAGGGATTTCTTAACTCAATTTCCATAAATTGGGTTAAACTTCAACTTCATTTATTATGTTAAGCTAATATTATGTATGAAATGGATTTTAATTATCTTATGTTTTATTTCCATTTTTTATGTTGATTTAAGGTTGATATAAATAATTGATTCATTTGATTATTTCCTAAACCATATACTAGTTTTATATATGCTGTTTACTTTGAAAGTTATTTGATTAACTGGGGAAATAATGTTAAATATGTATTTTTTACTCAATAAAGATACCTGATGATAAGGAAAAATTTTATGAATTAAATCAATTATTCAATATATGAGGAATGATTTGTAAATTCAAGAAAGTGTGGGTACTATATATAGAAAGTACCCTCGATGCATTGGCAGTCTCATGTAATGAATAAGTATTCCAAATTAAATGGGTTTCTACCCATAAAGATTAAATTATCTTGTGACATGTATTTATTGTAAAGGTATTATGTTCCTCGGAAACATGAAATCAAATAATTAAGCATTCCCATCATTAATATTTAAGTTATTATTATCCATGATTTTTTACTATGATATTATCCATTGATTAAAATGGTTATCAAGTTATTGATTAAATGGAATTTATTTCCAATTATTTACACTTACATGACGATTATTCTCAGTATAGTTATTTAAATTTAATTTTCATTCAGTTATTTACCTTTCCATATTGATTATACATTATGGATTCAAGATAAGTTTCATTGTATGTAACTCTTACTAGGCATGCAATCTCGCCCTATTATTTGTTCTTTTTCCCAAGTATATGAAGATGAAATGTTTGTATTTGTTAAATGACAAAAATGAATTTTGTTTTATATATTTTTTTTAATTAACAAGGTAATAATGGTACCATGTATGTATCTATGTTTTTAATTCTAATAAAATGATCGATACTTGGTGATGTTATCTCCTGTACCGAATTACAATGAAATAAAGTAACCACCGACTCTGGGGAACTTGGGTTGGGGTCTTTAGAGTTGGTATTAGAAAAAGTTTAGTAGAAACCATGAGAACTATATTTAGGAAAACATAAAATAGAGAATATAACCCTATGACTGACATTGAGGATTAAAATTTGTATAGGATAACATCTTATATATTTGGTAATAAACATGGATAACCTAGATTAAACCAAAAGACTCATAGGTTGGTAAGAGTGAGCCATTATTTGGATATATATAGAATACTATTTCTTGGATACATAATATAAGACTATTATTATTGTAGTTTGATGATTACACATCATTGGAAGAAATTAGAAGTTACTGGGTTAATAATGAATGCAATAGAAAATGTGTTGATAAGAAACCAAATGGGATAATGACTAGGGTAATGGATATTATGATTATGAATATCATATTTCACAATATATGATTTATAACATGCACCTTAGCCAACTCTTGGAATCTACAAATAAGATAAGGATAGATTTCACTAATATATTGGGAAGTGGAAACCATGGATGATGATGATTTAGTTTATTATATGTTGAGAATATTAGCAGAAATGCCCAAGTTAATGTCTTAGTTTAATAAGAAGATATTTTGGGTGTGTGAAAGAAGAACACAAAGTGAGTATTTATATAGGAAAATGATTTTTTTATGTTAATAACTCCCCCCCAAGTTATTATCGACCTTTGAATGTTTTAAATGTGGAAAGTATAGGCATTATAAAAATCCAATTCATAATAGGAAATATCATGAAGGGAATAAGAAAGATTGTACAAGTATTGGTTATATCATTAAAGATAAAGAGATAACAAATGACATATGAAAGTAATGATTTATTAAAGAATAACATTATAATTCTTAGATTATGGATTAATAATGTAGAGGAAAAATTAATGTGCTTGTGTTGGATTCAATAATTATGTTGTAGGAGTATTTTCTCAGTGACATTCGGTTATAAGAATTATGAAATGTATAAGGATTCTACTATAATAATTTTTATTTAAGGTTTTGAGAGTATAGGTTAAATGATACTAATGACCAAGAAAAGTGATTTAGGGGAAATTTGATCTTTTGTAAAACATTTCATTGAGGTAATATAAACCTTAATATATTCATGATGATAAATATATGTTTTTGGTATAGTATTGGTTAGGGATTTGATGGTTTTTTTGGGTTTACTACATGTTTAGATTTGAAGAATATTTTCAACCACTGGATATTTTATTTTTGGTGGCATATAGGTTTTCATTATGATTTTAAGGTGATCAAGGTATTCATATATTAGGTATGTGATAATAAAAACAACATGATGTTGTTTTAGAAATCTAAAGTTAAGTTGATTTGTGAAATTTATTGAACCTCCTATTTTTTTTGTCTTTAAATTTGGAAAAAATATTTTGGATGAGTTTTAAGATTAATTAGATATGTAATAGATTATGCTGAACATCGAATATTATTTTTGGTTGATAACCTATGATAACCATTTTGGTTTTGGTAAATATTTAGACACCGAAGAAATGACTTATGGATCTAATGATTCATTAAAAGTTCTTTAGGCATAAATGTCACAAACCAACCTGGGTTGACCCTGAACTGGTCACCCGAGACGGTCCGCAACATGGCCTGAGAGGCGTTCTTGATCCTCCTGGGCTGGCAACAAGCTCGAAGGCATCAATAGAGGCTGTGGGAATGATTTCGCCCAATAAAAATAAATAAATAAAGCAATAGAAATTAAACAGAGCAACGCAAAATAAATAGAGTAAAGTAACTAACAAGAACAAAAGAAAAATACAACTAACCGAAAGAGACAACCACTATCTCCATGTAACCTTTCGGGTCACTCTCCAACTCATGACCAAACGTCTCCCAAGGCGAACACACCCAAGCTGTAGCCTGCACAAACACTAAAAATAGAAAAGAACTATAGGCGTGAGTATTAAAACTCAGTAGGCATGCCCAAAAACTATTCCCAATGCACTACCTTTAAATAAAGAAATTTACTAATTCCAGGTTTGAACTAAATATAAAAAATATTGGTTTTCACACGCACACTTTTATTTCTAAAACAAGTATCAGTCCATTTCCCTTTTTAATTTAAAAACAATTTTTAATGTTTGAAAGGAACATGTGCATTGCATTTTAAAACATTTTTGTGAACAATTAGAAAACCAAACTTTAGTAATTAGCCAAAAAGGAAAACTACACATAACACACAACAAACACCAAGGGCAATGGAAAAAGTGGCACACAGGGGGTAGCAACCGAACTAGACCTCTCAACTGTCCACCACATACAAATAAACACTAAAAGAAACATGGGTCAAACCTAGGATATCGTGAACAATCCAGAACGTACTATACATGTGGCTTGTCCAGAAAGCATGCTCTAACTCGATGACATCATAACACCCTAACGCCTGGTATATCCCTTCATAGCCTAACCGAGGGGCCCAATCCCCATAGCAGTAATAACTCAGTATTCCCCTGCCATGGGGCCACTAGCTAGTGCGTAATATAAACTAGTGCAACAATCGTTCTCAGAAGATTCACTCACTATGCCAGGTTCCCATGTCAACACAAGCAATAAAAAGGGGTGCGTCCACAATGTAAATCAACCAATAACGATGCACAAACATCACATACAGATCACGTAATCAACGCACACCAAAGATCACCCCTGAGTGGGTTTTCCAAAATAATTTATTTCATTAAAGTGCCAAACATGCCTTCAGCAATTTTAAAGAAAAACCTCATTTCTCAGAAAAACCCAAAATACTCATTCACGCTTCAGAAGAAATCATTTATCATTTAAACCAAAAATACATTTGAAATTCCATGAATTATGTTTAAAAGACAAAGGGGAATTCTATCACTACTGGGTTTCCATTCATCGAGAAAATATTTCAAGTGTTCGGTATAAAATAAACGACTCTTTTTACACAAAATAACCATTTAAAAATTAATTATATTATATTATTTATCATTTATTAAAATTAATAAAACATCAAGAAATTAATAAATTCTAAATTTATAGGTGAGTGTAGTGAGGGACCTACCTTGACTCGCAGCCCGGTTACGACGACGATGCGGTACGTCCCAACTTGCACACTAGTACGCACCACTTGCCGACGACCGCAATATCACGAAAAAACCTTGCCAATGCACTGCAACAATGAAAAGCATATAAAAACATAGAAACACTGTCTTAAAATAATCCAAATGAATAAATAGAGTAAAACCCACCTTGAAACTAGTGCAGACGAAACAAAACGAACCCAAAACATGCGGTAAAACAAGGTGCACCCTGCAAATAAAGGCGGACAATCCGAAGCGATTTGAATCACTTCGCCTTCGACGACGGTGGATGGAGCGTGGTCCGACATGACCTGAGACACCCTTCGCGAACCCAGCGATGAGATTCATGACCACGTCGGAGCAACGTGGAGGCGCTGCACGACGAGATTCGGGTTTATCGCTGCTGGCTACCGGACAAGGGGGTCGGGTTTTCCGAAAGCAGGCTGGGAAGGGGGAAGATGGGTTGTATACCGAGGGAGAAGGAGGGGCGGTCTCCCTCTGGCTGGATAGGGAAGGGGGATGCGGGTCATGGTAGATGAGTGGAACATGGGCTAGCAAGGAGGAACTGTAGGAGAAAGTGAGGCTGAGGTCGACTGGGGGCTGGTCAGCGGACGAGGGCGGAGGGGAGATCAGGAGCCGGGTGCACCAGAT
Organism: Viscum album; assembly: GCA_963277665.1. Lineage (NCBI taxonomy): Eukaryota > Viridiplantae > Streptophyta > Magnoliopsida > Santalales > Viscaceae > Viscum > Viscum album. The sequence goes on along the minus strand of OY728155.1, from coordinate 461,718,228 downwards.
CACTGCTGATGAGTGGGATTAGGGGTTGCCCGCCGTACTTGGCCGGTGCTGTAGGAGGGAAAATCCGGACAGGGAGGCAGTGGGGTCGTGAGAGAGCAGGGAGGATGGTTGGATCATGGCAGGGGGACTGCGGAGGGTGCACGACGGAGGCGGCCGACCAGGAGGAGGGTGTAGCGCTGGGCTGTCTACTGGCTGGGACGCGGGCGAGGTAGGAAGGGCGAGCTAGAGTTAGGCACTACTGTGCAGGAAGTGGAGAAGAGGGGTGTTGTGCGGCTGGATCGGCTGGGCGCCGCTGCAGGAGGAGGGTAAGAGGGAAGTCGGACTGCGGCAGGGGCGAGGCGAGGCACTGCAAAAGGTGGGTGGTGCAGCGGTCCGAGAAGGCTACATGAAGGGAGGAGGCAGACTGTAGGTGCAAAACACAAAGGGGGCCGCTTGGCTGCTGGTAGGCTGGGACACGGTAGGGGCAAGGCAAAGCGGGAGGCAGGCTGCAGGAGGGTGGCTCGGGGTCCCGGGCGAGCAGGGAGGTGGGATCCGGACAGGGAGGCAGGGAGGTTGGCGCTGCAGGAGGGCAGCAAGCGGAGGGGAGCGCAGGGGAGGTGCTGGTGGAGGCCTGGCTGTGAGTGAGGTAGTGGAGAAGGAAGGGAGGTGCTAGTTGACGCTATAGGAGGGCATGACAGGGGAAAAACGCCAAACCAGGAGGGGAACAAATGTGTGGAAAAAAAATAAAAGGGGAGAAGAAAGAAGAGGAGAAAAAAAAAGAATAGGATAAAAAAAGTAAAGTAAATAAATAATAAAATATAAAGGATAATAATAAGAAAAGTAATAATAATAATAATAATAAAAATATTATAAATTATTGTTATTATTATTATTAAAAATTTTATAAAATTCTTTTCAATTTAATTTATTCATTTAATTTTATTATTTATCTAAACAGGTGGGCAACCGCGCACTCACTGTAGAGACCCGAAGCTTGACGTACATTGACATTACATTACATTTGCGGAATACTTAGTACATAACAAAAAAACACACACAAGGATCATAATAGCTTAGTGTCTTTGGAAACTCGGAACGTAATCTTCTAATCGTGGTGAAAGATCTTCAATATCTCCCATAAAGATCTTCCCTTTTTTTACCTAAAACCTTTCTTTATATCCTGAGGAAAATAAAACATAAAAGGGTGAGCTCAAATACTCAGTAAGGGTAAACAAAAGAAAAATCAATCACATCATATTCATAAGAACATAACTTTTGGAAATCTTAACCTGCAAAAGAGAGCATAATTTCATAACATGGGATAAATTATAGTAGTGAAATGAAATCCCAATAATCATAACTTAAAACATGAAACTTTGTGGCATACACACATAATCATAGAGAATAATTTCTTGTTAGTCAAGACTCATTGCCAAGACTATCTTAGTGGACAAAGTCCCTTTCTGAACCGAGTCACCCTCGTTCCAGTCCTGTTTCACTGAACCGGTATAACCTACCGTTCCAGCCATGTCTATATCATGAGATATAAAATCTTTACCCAATTCATTGGAGGGAGATATAGGTCCCACCCATCTCATAATGATACCATTCTTATGTGTGCCACAAAATCATAAACCATACATCATTGCATAACCCATGTAATAAAAAAGGGAATCTTAAACATCATGACATCATAAAACAATTCATATACGATAAAGGAATTCATAAAAATAATTCTATCACAACATAATCAAATCAATGTAATAATAGGGATAAAAATATAACCCTTTATTATCTTAGATGGAAAATAATTTTGATAAAACACTTGAACTTCATTCTTGAGGAAAATATCCTTTCTACTTCAAAAACATTTTTCCTTTCTTAACATGTCATACAATCATAAACTAAAAGAAGTTGATTAAAAATAAACTTGAAAACTTGTAAAGGAAGCTTCTTGGAAATAATGTTTTAAAAATCCATTCATGTCGTATAAGTTAAAAAAACATTCTTCGTACTTTTGTCGGAAAAGTCAAAAAAGTACCTCGTACGAAAAACGACAAAAGATTCCTTTCATATCTTTTACTAAAAACTCACCGAAGGGTAAAATTGAATTTAAACAGTTTTACGTGGATGGAAATAATATTACATATTGAGGAAACATGGATGTGGATGATAAAATACACCCCAATAAATACCAAAGTATAAACAATCTCGGATAAAAATGAGATTGTGATATTTCCCTTACCTTAGGTCCGACTTGCTTTGTACGTGTCCGAAACTCCTGTATAATGATTTAAATCATGTTATTGACTTATTCCAGAATCATATTAATTGTTATTATATCATATATGGTCCACTTATGACTTTATATTACCCGTTCTTTTGTAAATTCATGTTGAAGTAGCGTTTTGGGTAAAATCGTCTCATTTATCGTAGGTGTTTGGACTTGTTGTTCTTGACATTATTATTACTTATATCATGATTTACTTACTTCCAGAATATAAATTATGATTTATATATCATATATATTCAGTATATATATATATATAATAGATAGATAAATGAAAGGAAACACACCGTTCATGGAGATGGTAGTCCGTACGTACGCATGAATGCTGCTTTCCTTTCCTTATTGTCTTGAATGGAAGTAAGTAGATGACATATATATATATACATAAATCCAGTAGATTTAACATGTCATATATTCCATTATTATTCATTATATATACTTTATAATCATTCTGGAATGGTTAACATGGATAATGAATCTCATCGCGTCGTGGAGACGGTAGTCCGTACGTACGCACGAGCGATGATATCGTTCCCATGGTCGTAGAATTGTGTTGAAGTGTATGTATACTATTTAAGTATCAATATCACTTTATAATAATAATATATAGTTACTCATTACACCATTATACCCATCCAATTAAGGTGGTGGCGGAAAATAGATTACACCACGGCGTGGAGACGGTATTCCGTACGTACGCACACGCGGTGATTTCCTTTTTCCGTAGGATGGATAGAAGGTTAATTAGAGTTGTTTCATATTTATAATAAAATATCATTATATAAGAAATACTGATGTTATTAATTTATCATGAAACAACTAAAGAAGAAGAAGTTGAAGAAGAAAGAAATTGAAAAGGATCGGTAACGGATATTACCTCTTCTTTGAAGTGCTTCTTTGAGACCTCCTTTTAGGGCACTAAAATTGGTCTTTTAAGAAGACCAGGACCTCTAGGATGATACTAGGGAAGTGGAGAAGAGATTTTGGCAGGGGTTGGCCAAGCTTGAATGATCAAATTGGTGTGAGGAGGAGAGGGAGGAGGTTCCCTTTTATAAGGGATGAGAGGGGCATCTTAGGAAAATCTCAAAATATTATTTTATATTAAGGTCAAATTCGGTTTATAATGGTTCCAAATGGTCTTATTTAGAAGCTAAAGTGGGGATGGGTCTAAATCCTCTCATCCAATAGGATTTAGACAAGTTTAGGTTATTATTTTAACCTTATCAATTAGATTTAACTCTAAGTTAAATAATTTAACTTTTACCGTGTCTTTTTGTTTTCTTACACTATATGGTTAATAAACTTAATATATGAAGCCAAACGAACCCCAAGTTGTTTATTATTAATATATCTATCCTTATCTAAGTCATTTGGCCGAACCTTAGATTTTTAGGAATTAAATAACAATTAATAATATAATATTTTTTTAAAAAACTAATTTATGTCAATTTTGACACTATTTGGTACATGATTTTTATGAAATTTTTAACAGAATGATAAGTTCGAACCAAGTTACGTAAATCAATACTAACATGTCATATTAACCTATAAAATTAGTGGGATTCATAAAAAGTTTCAAATTATACTTATTTAGGCATTTATAATATCAATTATTCTAATTTTTCACTATTATGGTAATTACTGCATCATCATTGTGTCATAAATAAATTGAATTATTTAAAGTATAAAAATTACAAATAAAATTCCATTATGTAGGAAATCTTTTTATCTTTCTAATTAATATTTATAGTCGAATTTATCTTATGTATAACTCCATATTAAAAATTATTTACTTATTAAACTTTGATTTTAACTATTTTAACCCTTCTTTTAATAAATTAATAATAAATGTCCTAATCTAATCCAAGTGGGCCTAAATGTTCATATTTTATTCCTAAGTTTGTTTTTGGTCTAATTACACTTGTCCAATAGAATTATGACATGTGTTAGGGTAATAATAATATCATTTTTACCCTTAATTACCCTATTTACATTTAACCGTGGTAAAAAAAGTAAAAAGTTACTATTCACCAAAAAATTATTTTCATCTTATTGAACCACATTTTACTTACTGACATCAACCATGTCTCTCAGATTTTTGAAATTCCAATCACAGAAGCGGTAAAATTAAGATTTATGAAAAAATTAGTTTTTTTAACTACCACTTAGTAGTTTCACTATTCATCAAAAATTGAAGTTTTTCAGAAAAATGCCAAAATTTCACCCTAAGCTATATTTCATATTCCGAATTCAAAAATGAAGTCTATTTTACCAAATTCATAACATAGAAGTTGCATTAATTAATTTTATAATTAAATCCCGCTGTTAAAACAAATAGCGTGTTTTTAAGAAATAATATCTATCAAAAGATTGACACTTGTTTATGTCTGGTTTAAATGTGAAATTACATCCAACGACCAGCATTGTATTAAATTGTAAAAATATATTCTAAATATACTTTAAAACCACTCAAATTAATAATTTATCACTATTAATTATTTCGATTGAAAAAGTTGTTTTTAACTAAAATTTAGTAATTTTCACTATTCATCAAAATATGAAAGTTATCCGAAAATTACCAAAATTTCACCTTAGGATAAATTCGATACTCCGAATCCAAAAAATGAAGTCCATTTTGAGAGCTAAAATTTCTAAAATTTTAAATAGTGGTTATTACTATTCATAACGGCTAGCTTTAATAATATTTTAACAGCATATCGTTGTTTCGTGAAACTCAGTATTGCGTACTACACACGCTATCGAGGAAGGTTGTGATTGCGTGTAATGCAAGGCAAGTCAAGGATGCATGTTGTGCAAGCTCCTTTTGGTGTAGCGTACAATACAAGACATTAATAAAATTAAAAAGAATATTTTTCATAAAATCTCGGGCTGTTACACTCACCAGGTCAGAATGCATGATCAGACCGAATGCGCAGTGACCACGCACCCACCCGGACCAAATGTGTGGTGACCGCTAGCAGTGTGATGACTGCGCACTGGCCCGAGACCCACCGAAAACATCAAAGCTTCAAAAATTAAAACCCGGACCCAAACCCAACTCTACCCAAAGTCGCAGGATTGAGAAAAGAATAAAAAAATAGGAGTCTGTGGTCGAGGTGTGACAATTCTCCCCACCACAGACACTTTCTTCCCCCAGAAAGTCATCAAGCCAATAGTTCACATAACTTGAGTTCATTCCCAGACAAGATCATAGAGAACCGAGAGCTTCGGGGTGACCACTCCCAACAAACGTCACACCCGACCAATTCAAGGGAAAACACTGCCCGATATTGAGGGGAGAACATGAGAGGGTTCTACCCACCACAAGAATTCACTAATACAAAAACCCTTGGAACCCGAACAAAACACCCCCTGGGGGGACAACACGGGAGCTCCCAAACAAAACTCATTCATTTTCCCTACATGTACCGAACAACACACCTGAGACTTTGCTGGAAATCTTGATACGGAACAATCCAGCAACTTGAGGATAAGAAATTAACTAAACACCTCCCATCAATTTCACGAAACAAACACCTCCCTAACAAACACAACTGAGACCAACTCAAAATTAAAACAGGTTCCTTTATTCACAGGCCCACACCATTCAAAGAGACCAAACAACTTAAGAACCACACTAAGAGTAGATACGACCACTTGGATTGTAGGGGAACGAGCTCATCACGCTACCAAAATAAGGATGAGCTTATGACATTGATGAGAATAGACCTAGGGAAATTTTGGATATTTCTATCCTAAAGCTAAAAAAAATTATCCAGAACGAGGTTCCACACACCCTTGGAAACTCCTGACTGTGCGTGAGCTTCACCCTGAGACCTGTGGCTAGGGCCCTGATGACTGAAGCATATTTTGCCTCACAGTAAGGTATTTTCTTCCTCTAATCCTCAACTCCTTCATCACGAGCGACGCTTCTTCCAGAACTCTTCCCGGTGACCTGAACAGTTGCACGGTAGGAAGAATTTGGAGGGATACGACAAGGCTGCTTAGAATGCCTGAACTAGCCAGATTAGTGGTAGGTGAGAGAGCGCTCCAATAAACTGGGAGTCGGTACAGATGAAGATCCTTTCTAGATGAGGAATCTTCACAAGAGACGACTCCCACCAACTACACCCGAGACTCTAATGATAATGAGGCATCCCACCTTTACTCGTCCAGAACTAAACCCTCTAATAACTCTGGGACGGTACGAACCTTAACTACCTTGGGAGTTCCCAACAACCTGAAGACACACTATCTTTATGAACTATACAATGGCCTCTAACATACATCGATTACCTCGATAAGCAGCCAACACACAAAAAGAACTGGGAACTGGTCATAACTCATTAACAACTTTTGGAGGCTTTCTGGGCAGCACACTCCTAACAACATGAAAAACACCATCGAAACTGGCATCATGCCAAAACTCAATCAAAGCAACAACACAAGACAAGGGAAACAAGCCCATAAGCCGCACATATACAAATACAAGCATAAATCACTTTTCAAAAACCATTATTTCTTTACAATTTTAAAAACTCACCTATGGAACCTTATGAACCGTCACATGTGCGTTCATTCAATCTCGCTCACATCATTTGCAAACAAGTGCCCCCACGCACTTTCCGTACATACCCATGCATGTGTGACCCTCTATAAAAAGTTCCAATATTCAAACACTTATTTTCCTTACCAAACACAAACACATACCAAGTTTTTCCAAACCAGTACACCTTCTCTTTAAAAACCCACTTTTGTAATTTCAAAAACAATTTGAAAGAAACACTTTTCCATTTAAAAACTAGTTTCACTTTTAATGCACACTCAAACTAACCGAGATTAAAACAAAACACAGGAAAAAATAACCCACTAGAATGAGGAACTAGTGTACATGTCTGACCCATAAACATGGTGGTGAGCCATGCCCCAAGTAAGGCATAACACTAAGAGGATCTCAAACCGGTCACTTGGACTCCACATGGGTCACCACCCCATGTGAGGCCGCAACGTGAACTGATTCGCCTCCATTGTCATCCCTCAGTCCAAAGCAACCAAATGCAAAAGACTCAAATCCCGAACTACCCCTGGTAACTCAGGTCTCGTTGCGAGTGATGGTGATCAGGCACCGACCCGTAACTTACCTCCTGAGCCCCGACTGTCCTAATATCCTTCTACCAGACACCCAAAATAACAAGAACCTCCTCTAATACCATTTTGTCATGAACCAACTCAGTTCGACCCTGAACTGGTCACCCGAGCCGGTCTGCAACATAGCCCGAGAGGCGTTCTCGATCCTCCCGGGCTGGCGACGAGCGCTAGGGCATCAACAGAGGCTGTGGGAATGATTTCACCCAGAAAAAATAAATAAATAAAGTAGTAGAAATTAGACAGAGCAGCACAAAATAAATAAAAAAGAGTAAAGTAACTAATAAGAACAAAAGAAAAATAAAACTAACCGAAAGAGACAACCACTATCTCCGTGTGACCTCGCGGGTCACTCTCCAACTCATGACCAAATGTTTCCCAAGGCGAACGCACCCAAGATATAGCCTGCACAAACACTAAAAACATAAAAGAACTATAGGCATGAGTATTAAAACTCAGTAGGCGTGCCCAAAAAACTATTCCCAATGCACTACCTTTAAATAAATAAATTTACTAATTATAGGTTTGAACTAAATATACAAAATATTGGTTTTCACACACACACACTTTCATTTCTAAAACAAGTATCAGTCCATTTCCCTTTTTAATTTGAAAATAATTTTTAATGTTTGAAAGGAATAAGTGCATTGTATTTTAAAAAAAATTGTGAACAATTAGAAAACCAAACTTTATTTATTAGCCAAAAAGTAAAACTACACATAACACACAACACACACCAAGGGAAATGGAAAAAGTGGCACACAGGGGCCAATAACCGAACTAGACCTCTCAACTGTCCACCACATACAAATAAACACTAAAAGAAACATGGGTTAAACCTAGGAGATCATGAACAATCCAGAACGTACTATACATGTGACTCATCCTGAAAGCATTCTCTAACTCGATGACGTCATAATGCCTTAATGCCCGGTATAGCCCTTCATGTCCTAACCGAGGGTCCCAATCCCTATAGCAGCAATAACTCAGTATTCCCCTGCTATAGGTCCACTAGCCAGTGCATAATCTAAACTAGTGCAGCAATCGTTCTCAGAATATTCACTCACTATGCTAGGTTCCCATGTCAACACTAGCAATAAAAAGGGGTACGTCCACAATGTAAATTAATCAGTCATGATGCACAAACATCACATACATCTCACACAATCAACACACACCGAAGATCACCCCTGAGTGGGTTTTACAAAATAATTTATTTTATTAAAGTGCCAAAAGGGCCTTCACCAATTTTAAAGAAAAACCTCATTTCTTAGAAAAACCCAAAACACTCGTTCACTCTTCAGAAGAAATCATTTATCATTTAAACCAAAACTACATTTGAAATTCTGTGAATTATGTTTAAAATCCAAAGGGGCATTCTTTCAATGCTGGGTGTCCGTTCATCAAGAAAATATTTCAAGTGTTCGGTATAAAATAAATGGATATTTTTACACCAAATAACCATTTAAAAATTGATTATATTATATTATTTCTCATTTATTAAAATTAATAAAAAATCAAGCAATTAATAAATTCTAAATTTAAAGGTGAGTGTAGTGGGAGACCTACCTCAACTCACAGCCCGGTTACGACGACGATGTGGTACGTCCCAACTTGCACACAAGTACGCGCCACTTGCTGACGACCGCAATATCACGGAAAAACATTTCCAATGAGCTGCAATAATGCAAAGCATCTAAAAACACAGAAACACTATATTAAAATAATACAAATGAATAAACATAGTAAAACCCATCTTGACACTGGTGAAGACGAAACGAAATGAACCCAAAACATGAGGTAAAACAAGGTGCACCCTGCAAATAAAGACGGACAGTCTGAAGCGATTCGAATCACTTTGCCTTCGGCGGCGGTGGATGGAGCACAGTTCGACGTGACCCGAGACACCCTTCTCGAACCCAGCGATGGGATTCACGGCCATGTCGGAGCAACGTGGAGGCGCTGCATGACGAGATTCGGGTTTGTCGCTGCTGGCCGCCGGACAAGGGGGTTAGGTTTTCTGAAAGCAGGCTGTGAAGGGAGAAGATGGGATGTCTTCCAAGGGAGAAGGAGGGGCGGTCTCGCTCTGGATGGATAGGGAAGGGGGATGCAGGTCACGGTACACGAGTGGAACAGGGGCTAGCAGGGAGGCGTTGTAGGCGAAAGTGAGGCTGAGGTCGACTGGGGGCTGGTCGGCAGACGAGGGCGGAGGGGAGATCAGGAGCCGGGTGCACTAGATCACTGCTGATGAGTGGGATCAGGGGCTGGTCGTCGCACTCGGCCAGCGCTGCAGGAGGGCGAAGCCGGACAGGGAGGCAGTGGGGTCGTGAGCGAGCAGGGAGGATGATTAGATCATGGCAGGGGGTCTGCGGAGGGTGCTTGGCGGAGGAGGCCGACCTGGAGGAGGGTGTAGCGCTGGGCTGTCTACTGGCTGGGACGTGGATGAGGCAGGAAGGGCGAGCCAGAGCTGGGCGCTGCTATGTAGGAAGTGGAGAAGAGGGGTGTTGTGCGGCTGGATCGGCTGGGTGCCACTATAGGAGGAGGGTGAGAGGGAAGTCGGACTGCGGCAGGGGCGAGGTGAGGTGCTGCAGAAGGTGGGTGGCACAGTGGGCCGAGCAGGCTGCATGAAGGGCAGAGGCAGACTGTAGGTACGGGACGCAAAGGGGGCTGTTGGACTGTCGGTAGGCCGGGACATGGAAGGGGCAAGGCGAGGTAGGAGGCAGGCTGCAGGAGGTTGACTCGGGGTCCCGGGCGAGCAGGGAGGTGGGTTCCGGATAGGGAGGCGGGGAGGCTGGCGCTGTAGGAGGGCGGCAGGCAGAGGGGAGGGCAGGGGAGGCACTGGTGGAGGCCTGACCGTGAGTAAGGTAGTGGAGAAGGAAGGGAGGTACTGGTTGACACTATATGAGGGCACGAATGGGGAAAAACGCTAAACCAGGAGAGGAACAAACGTGTGGAAAAAAAATAAAAGGGAAGAAGAAAGAAGAGAAAAAGAAGAATAGGATAAAAAAGTAAAGTAAATAAATAACAAAATATAAAGGATAATAATAACAATAATAATAATAATATCATAAATTATTGTTATTATTTTTATTAAAAAATTATAAAATTCTTTTCAATTTAATTTATTCATTTAATTTTATTATTTTTCTAAAAAGGTGGGCAACCGCACACTCACCAGGTCCGAACATACGATCGGACCGAATGTGCGGTGACCGCGCACCCACCTGGACTGAATGCATGGTGACCGCTAGCAGTGCGGTGACTGCGCAATGGCCCGAGACCCACTGAAAACATGAAAGCTTCAAAAATTTAAACCTGTACCCAAACCCGACTCTATGCAGAGTCGCAGGACCAAGAAAAGAATAAAAACATAGGCGTCTGTGGTTGGGGTGTGATAATAAATAATTCATATTGAATATCCAACTCCTCATGTATGAAATTAAATAGATATATATTAAAGAAAAACCGAAGGATGAGATTATTATTATTACATAGAATGAAATAAAGTAAGTTTATTTTCTTTTGTTCTTTATCTTGAAGGTAAGGGAATTCCCCAACTCTCAGGAAAGGGTCTTGAAACAAAAAATGGTATCTTATTACCTTCATATCTAATGAATCAGATGGTCTTTTAAATTATCACAACTTTATGGATTTGAGTCCCTTAACATTCCACTGATCATTTACTTTCTCATGATCAGTTATCTTTATCATTCTCTATAATTATTTAATATATTCTTCCAATACAACATATTCACTTTCCATCGATTTTCTCCTATATAGAAATTTAGTTACGTGTTATTCTAGATTCCCTTTATACTTTCCTTTCTATTTTATTAAGATAAAGTTTTAATAACCCTTTTTACAATGTGGTATTTTCACCAAGGAATTTTTAAATACCAACCTTTTATTTTAAAAGTGAAATTTTAAACTATGAGGATGAAATTTATTGAAGGTGGGGAGAATATAACATCCCAAGATTTTAGAATATCTAAAATTTAATTGATAACTTGATATACAGGTAACACCAAGATTAAAACCGTGATATACTATTAAATATTATTATTTTAACATGACCGTCATAACCAAGCAGTTAAAATTGAAGGTGTGAATATAAATAAGACTATTATGAAATATATATGAAGGTCATATTCAATAAAATTTTATTTATTAATTATGAGGAAATGAATACACAATTTTTAGTAAATCCATTTTATTCTTCAATTATAATTTTTAATCCAAAATTGATTTTTATTGATTTATATAAATATAATTAATTTTTGACACATTTAGAAAAAAATTATAAAATTAAATTTATTTTTTAAATTATAATATAAAAAATATCTTAGGGTTTTTTTTTGGTGATTTTATAAAGATATTTAATTTCCGATGAATAGTTAAAAATATCATTTTTATTGAAAACTGTATATTTATTTCAACCATTGAATATCCCTATTTTAATTGGGTTTAAAAGTAAAATTTTCAATATTATATTATTAATAATATAATTATTTTAATTGGAATCAATTTCATGGTTGAATTTTGGTATAAATTTGTTTTATTTAGAAGTTTATTTTTCTAAAAAATGTTTTTCATTGGGTTTTTCCATTTGAATATTAAATTAAATCATGTCGCCTATGTTTTTTTAATTATGAAAGAATATAATCAATATTTGGAATCAATATTTAAAAATTTAGTAAATAGGCCCCCTTTATTTTTCGACAATATGATTAGTAAACTTAGTATTTTTTGTTACCATAGTTAAGGGTAAATCGGGTAATTAATGGTAAAAATAATATGATTAGTATTATTAAATTATCCTACCACTTGTAATAATATTATTGGATAATTATTTTTAGACCATAAAAATATATGGTTTGAATTTATGTCCCTTTATAATGACTTGGTTTACATTATGTCCCTTATAGTGTTTTATTTTCGGAAAAGTCAAACTTGTCACAAAATTATTTTTAATAAGTATAAAATTTTTAATGCATGGGTATTTGGAATATATGATTGAAAATAAATAATATTTTTAAATCTAAAATATATAACTTTATCATTGTAACTTCTTTTAAATTTTTAGAGAATAAATAATTATGTTAAAGCCTTTCACAATAATGATGCAGTAATTATTTAATTAATGGAAACATAAATAAAATGATTTTAATTAAAATGATAAGAACCATTAAATTACAAAAACAATTGAATAAATTTTATTTAATGAGTATATTTTTTCCATAATCAATAAAAGTTCAGATTTATGACCATATGTTTCAATTAAGAAGTGGTTATAACCCTTATAGTATTTTATTTAATTAAGTCAAACATTTCATACTCTTGTTTTCAATAAGTATATTACTTTTAATATGTTGTTATTCGGAATATTGGTTTAACTATTAATATAATTTGGAAATTTAAAAGATTTATCCTCATCATAATAATTTATTTTTAATTTCTATTGAATAAATAATCACCTTAAATAATTACACAATGATGATGATATAATTACTAAATTAGTGGAAAAGTCAAATAAATTATATTAAAAATATTAAAAGTAATATAATTTGAATTAATTTTGGTTCTCCACGAATTTTATATATTAATATGACATATTTGGGATTTATTATAAGTATTTTTTAGTAGATACCTTTTTATCTTGAAATTCTAAATGTCAAAGTAATGAATAGTATCAAATTTTATAATAATGATATTATATAGAATTCATATTTTACTAAATTATTTAAAAATAATAAAAATATTAAATGAAATCAAATAGGAAAATATGTTAAAAAATTCATACCCTACTCATTTATAGGCCATTTTTAAGACTTTGACAATAATATCCTTATTATATTTCAATATTTTGAGAAATTCTGAAAGTGCCCCTCATCCCAATTATAAAAGGGAACCTCATCCCTCACTTATTCACAAAACATTGAGCCTTATAGTTCAACCAAAACCAGAAAATGTATCTTTCTAACTTACTTATAAATTTCATGGAGGTGTTGGTCTACTCAAAATACAAATGCTAGTGTTCTTAAGAAAAGAACTAAATGAATTCCTCCAAAGAAGAGGTAATTGTCTTTACCGACCCTTTCAAGTTGATTTCTTCTTCTACATACTCTTAATGTTTTGTTTACATGACAAATTAATAAATCAAGTATCATCTATATGTTTAGATGTTATTATGATTATATTAAAATCGTATTACACCTTTTATGCATCATATGAAAAATGAAAGCACCACACGTGCATACGTACGACTTACCTTCTCCCCATTGTGGTGTAATTTTTTTCATCACGACATTACTTGGGTGGTTATAATGATGTAAATAATGGATATATATATATATAATAAATTATGAAATTATATAAATTATTTAAATTTCATATATCACGTACTTCCTTACAGTTTCACTCATTAATGGAATGATATCATCGCTCGTGCGTCTGTATGGATTATCATCTCCACATTGTGATGTCATTAATTTTCCATGTTCAAAATTCAAGAACTATTCTAAAAATATATTAAATGATTATATAAAATTAATATAAATATATAAATTGTTGATATATATTCAATGAAAAAATAACTGAGACATTCATGAAAAAAACATACATGGAAAAATAAGGAAATTAACACCTGGAACAATGAAACTAATGAAATAATATTAATGAACATCTGGTAAAATGTTTTAAAAGGATTATATAAGGTATTATAAATATTAATATTATTTTGGAATAAATTAATAACATTATTTCAACCATTATATAGTATGTTAATGTAGACACCACTAAAGGGAATGAGGTAAGGTATTTCTTAACTCAAATTACATTTGTTGGGTTAATCTTATACTTAATTGATTGTGTTATGCTAAGATTATGAGTGAAATGACTTTTGATTATCTTAAGTCTTATTTTCAGTTGTTTTATATGGATTTAAATTTTATACAAATAATCTATTCATTTTATTATTGCATAAAATTTATATAATTTTTACATACAGTGTTTACTTTGAAAGTAATTTGGTAAACTAGGGAAATAATGTTAAATCCATAGTTTTTTACTCAATATAGATACTTGATGATAAATACTATTTTTTAAAAATTAAATCAATTATTAGATATATATAAGGAATTATTTTGATATACAAGAATTGGTTGTTACCATATATAGAAAATCCACTTGATGCATTGGTAGACTCATGAGATGAATAAGTTGGCCAAATTAAATGGGTTTGTACACATAAAGATTAAATTGGATTGAAATGTTATTGAACAGTAAATTAAAAAATTCCTAGAAAACAAGAATTCCAATAACTAATAATTTACTTCATTAAAATTTATGTTATTATTATCCATTTTATTTTCACTATGATATTATCCATGGAATCAAATTGTTCTCAAGTTATTGATTAAATGGAATTTGTTTCCAATTATTTTAAATTCCATAATGATTATTCATTATCTATTCATGCTTTCATGTTATTTATATGGCATGTGTGTTTTGTTATTTACCTTTATATATTGATTATGCATTATTTATTCAATATAACCTCTATTGTATTTAGCTTTTATTGAAAATATGAGCTCACACTTTTATTTGTTATTTTTCCCCAGGATATGATGATAAAATATGTGAATGATTTAAATGATTCAAATTACTTTCTATTATTATGTTTTATTGTTAATTACCAATGTAATAAGGGTATGATGTATGTATCTAGTTCTTTAAGAATACTAAATTGATTGATCCTTGGGGATCATATGACAACCCTGATTTTATTACAAACTTAAACATGATTTATTACATAAACTATTCACTTGATACAACATGGAATATAGAGAGGTCTAGTGTCTTTGGGGCTTAGGATCATTACATAATAACTTAAAACATAAATTACAACATCTTTATTGAAAACTTCCTTTACATGACCACTATATTCCCTCGTACTTAGCATTGTATGGGATAACCTGAGGACATGCATAAGAAAAGGGTGAGCTATAAAGCCTAGTAAGGGAATAAACATGGAATAAATGAGGAGTACAATACATGTTAGACAATAGGAATATCAATAGAGAACAATATAAACATGGACATAAAGGCATGATAAAGCATGATAATCATAACATGGAAATGTGGCAACAACACTTAACATGGAATTAGCATGAGCCAAGGCCCACTTCACATGAAGCATGAGTAAATACTCATTGCACATGAAGCACGAGTAAACCCCCATCGCACTTGAATTAGCATGCGTCAACAGTCATTGCACATTATGTATCATGATACTATACTTTACCCAATGCATTAGAGCGCTATAAGGGCAAACCCTTCTTAAACATTTCATTTCATGCATAAGTGTGCCACATGGATCATAAAACATGGATTAATTAAACATAATCATTTATTATACGATAAAGGAATGTGGAATTAATACATGAAACTTTATAATCAATAAGTAAAATTTAATAAAGGTGAATACCCTTGATGGAGAAATGGGCATGGTATTCACTACACAAAGGCATTGGTTTAGAAAATCCGTGCAATTTCGGCAGCGTAATGGCGTGACATAAGAATTCATAAAAATGGTTGATGAGAGAGAAAGGGGTGTCTCAACATATTTACATGAAATGGAAAATAAGGGGTTTATATAGATACATGTCCAAACAATTGTAATGGAATTTAGATTCATGATACAAAAGTATTTCTTGAATGTAAATGAAGGGAGAGAAGTTTCTTTCGGAATTTCAGCATAGTAACGGGTGTACATGGGAGACATTTAATGAGAGATAAAGGGTTCTACCATCATTAAAACAATAAGAGGGTAGTATGGGGGAGGTGTGAAACCATACCCCAGCATTTATAATTGAAATTAAAAGGGTATAACAATATTAAGAAAATTGTACAAAAAAAGTGAAAGGAAGAAAAACCCTTACTTGGAAGTGTGCTTCCAAAGGCTTGAGAGAGGCTTGAGAGAGGCTTCTTGGGAGCTTGGGGCACCTTGGGAGGATTCTAGAGAGAGTAGGTCAGAGTTTGGATGAACTTAAAAGGCTTTGAGTGAGGAGGAAGTGGGAGATTGGGTGGGTTTATATAGGAAAGTTGAGTGAATTCTTTATTATTTATGTTTGGGACCCCTTACATTAAACTAATCCAAACCACAAATCAGCTCATGGTTTTTGCCCATGGATTTTGGAAAAGGTAAGAGGAAAAAAATATTTTATAAGGCCAAAGGCCGAACTTCTTAAAATAATGGGGTTGCTTATGTGGAGGTGAGTCACACTCCCATGGAAAATAATTTAAAAAGATAAGATGTTTAATAAGTCTTGAGGTGTCCATTAATGCTTTGTAAAATAAGTCAAACAAACCCAAAATCACATTATTTTAATGGTAAAACATATATTGGAAGAACATAAAGCTTATAGTATTTTATTACATCACTATTGAGTCATTATGATGTCATAAAACACATTATATATTTAAACGGTATTTAATTTTTACCCAAAAATTTGATTGTCTCATAAAATTATGAAAAATTCACCGTTGGATAATTTCGACATCCTGATTCCATAAATAACATTTATTTTATCTAAATAATTTTCTAAATATGTTAATTTTCACTTTTAAAATAAAAACAGACATTTATCGAAAATTCACGGGTTTTGACAAAAATGGATTTCAAACCTTAATAAAAATTACAATTGCATTAATAAAATTATAAGATCATTTTTATTTAATAAAAATTAATTTAATAATAATAATAATATTTTATTAAAATATTATTTAATTCAAAAATCCCTTAATTTAATAAAATATAATTCTTAATTAAATAATAACTAAAAACACTATTTTTACTTTAAAAACTATTTACAATGTATCAATAATGACAAGAATGCATATTCATTATTATATAAAAAATAATGTACAAGAAAATAGTACTAGAAATTTGTTACATAACCCCTTAAAACAGCCGCATAAGACCTAAGGGTAAGGTGTGCGATGCTGAAAAACTCTTGGGGTGGCTCGGATAACATCGCTCGAGTGGTAATCTCTATCAACTTCCACTTTTCCCGTAGACGGTCTCATTCGAGCTTGACATGATGAAGCTCATCTTGGGCTTGGTCAAGAGAGAAACCCAAGGACGCCACCTCTTTTCTGAGCTCTGATAAATGGGCTTCTTATGGAGCAATTCTACTGGATGAGGCCATCGCTTCTTTTGTCTGAGTAAATTGGATTTGTTAAAGCCATATATTTATACTAATCATGTGATCACTGTTCAACGACTATATTAGCAACGATCAAAATTCTTAACATAAAACCAAATAAGTTGACATTTTATATAAACATTTTACATAAAGATACATTTAATTAGATCAAGTGGGATTTCTATTAATGAAACTTTGGGTCATTACAGATCAAATCACTTGAACCTAGTGACAATGTAATAAAGTTACCACCAACTCTCAGAAACTGGGGTTGTGGTCTTTACATGTTACACTTTTTAATAGAAGAATGTGTATCCCCAGGGCCTGTAAGTAAATTTCATATGCTCTCTATACCCATATGTAAGTGGGATAAAATAAAAATTAATATTATAAACATTGAATTAAGATCCTAAAGAATGTGTGATTAATTTTTAGGGAGCTTGGGTTGTTTTCTATCTCACTTATATTCTATCATAGAAATTATTCTGCTGGATATATTTGGGAAATTATACAAGTGGGAAGTGGTGAAACTTTTTTTTACCCATGATCTCTTCCCCTAATCATGACTTTCAGTTTACATTCAAATTTTGAATGTGGTTTCAATGATCACTATGTAATTTGGTTATACCAATAATTATATACCGCTATTAAAATGACATCCAAACAAATTAGATCATTCAGAATATAAAATATATATTTTTTATTTTATAAAAAATTATGGTGAATCTTGGGAATATTATATGTCATTAATGGAGTTTAATTATAATAAAAACAACCAATCATCTGTCATGAAGTACCACATTGAATATTTTTTTATAGAGTCAATTATTATCAACTATACTACATTGATATTAGTGAGTCATCCTTTTTTGGGGGTAATATAGTGTTTAAAATGAATGAGTAATTGAAATTGACTTTGAAATGGTTTGTTATTACTCCATGAGACTATATATCCTATGAATATCAAACCATATGTCATTTTTATTATCATGTATGGGGTCATGTGTGTGTCTCATGTTCTCCCCATTTCGGTTATAAAAAGAGGGAATAAAGGGAAACAGTCTCCCTTATTCAATAATTATTTTTAATTATTTATTCATATTTAAAAAATAAATCTTGAAATTTTAACTACATCTTCATTTTAGTTATAGTAATAATCTACTACATGCATCTCTATTAAAGAGATATAAATTTGATAATTTTTATGTTATTTGATATTATGATATAGCGAAATAATCTAATTATTATTTTTGGAAGATTCTATTTTATCATCAACCAAAGAAAGAGGTTCTAATGAGGGAAATTCATTATAATAGTTATATAATTGAGGTAGTATATTTGGATTTGAGAAGGGACAATAAATAAAGTTATAGTTTTTTAATCTTAATAGCCTAGGTTCTACCCCTAATGCTCAATAATGCTTCTCATGGATGAGAATAGTGATAGTGGGGTGTTTGTAATGACCCATGAAATTCAAAATAGTATTTAAATTTAATATGTTATTATTTATTTCTAAAACTAATGAATTAAGAGTTTATAGTGGTTTAAGGTAGTAATGTAAGTGAGAATAGGGATAAATTAAAGATTTTTATTATAGGAATTGCACTAAGTAATAAGTGGCCTATTAATGGTATACACCATGGTATTTAGTGAAACTACCTAAACATTCTATTATAATTAATTGGTACCAAGTTGACATATTTTCTTTTCTAGGAATCTAGTAAGAATTGAGATTATTTTTTAAAAAATGCATGTGGAATAGTAATTTCATTTATTAATTATACTCTTCTAAAAGTTATTTTTCTGTTTTCTAGATAATAATCATATGAAGATATTCTATTCTAGTATATGTCCTCTATCCATTCCTCTAATATGATCCATGCATTATAATTTCATCGATACTTCACCATAGTACTGTGAGTGTCCTCCTTTATCGAGTTTATGGTAATATGATTATCTATGTAATAACATGGACTTTATTAATGATATTTTTTCCTAAATTAATGTGATTTATATTGAATAATATTATAAACATACAATACATAGAAAAGGAACAAAACATTATTTCATTAATTAAACTCATTAAATTATTCAATAATTAAACCTTTTAGAATTATAAATATTACCATGGGAGAATAAATAAATAATATAAAACGCGAATGGAAAAAATTTGACCATCTCGCTCTACTTGAATCATCGCTCCCACAAATAATACCAAGTAAAAGAAATTGAATATTTATAAAGAAATAAATATTTAAGAAAGGGAAAATACAAAAACTTTGGAGGAATTTTAGTGAATTATGAATTATAAAATTAATAGGTAATTATAATATTTCATGTGACTATTTTAAGAGAAACCAAGTCATCAAAATAGTTACCTAACTATTAGGAATAATAACCTAACCATTGGGAATAATAACGTAATTGTTAGAATAATAATTTGACATAAAAATAATAAAATATAACAAAAAATAAATATCATGAGTAATTTAATAAAATATAAATACTGTATTTTTATAAAATAAATGTCATTTAAAAAATAAATGAAATTTTAATCACTTTTTAAAACTATATTATAAAATATTACACAAAAAAATATAATTTATATATTAAAAATTTATTTTCTATAAATTTTTTTCCAAAAATTAATGTAATTTTTATAATATTTATATAAAAATTCATTAAGGGTAATTTTTATTGTAATTTTTCATAAATACTTCAATTATTATGTGAATATTAAAATTTTAATTTTTACATGACCAATCTGTCTTAAATTACATCGTTCTTGTTATAATAATGACTTAATAAATTCTTGGAATTTTTTCTAAATAAAAATATTTTTAATGAGTTAAATGATTCATTTAAATATAATAAACCCATTTATAAAATGCAAACACTATTTTATAAAGTCTAATGTCAAAAATCATCCATTGAAATAATAATTTTTCATTTTTTTGAATTCATTTTCAAGAAAATAATGATATTAATTTTTGAAAGACTTAAAGTCATAATACAATTTTATTCATTAAAATACGTCTTAGAATTTAAATCATATCACTATTAAAATTTTTAATGAAGAATTTATATTTTATTCAATATTTAATACAAAAATACCCAACACTACAACTATAAAACCCCCACTCCCTTTCAAAGGAAAATCACTCCTCGCCCACTTACAAATTCCAAAACTCTGACCAAATTATTTTTCTTAGTCCCCTTAGAATCCAAAGGGACATTTTGGAGTGATTAAACTATAGGAATTCAAGGATTGTAGTTTCAAATAGAATATGCAACATTGAGAAGATTGTATTTTTCATCAAAATTTTCCCTCAATTTCTCTTATCTTCCTCCTTTTCTATATTCCTTTAAAACCCAAATATTATAATATTAATTTAATAGCATGTTAACACTATATTAATGATTTTATCCTATATTAATTATTATATTTATTAGACATTTTACTTTATACTTACTTTTCCTCTACTTTTGACAATATATTGTTGTCGATATGTTAACCACCCATGAGGATGTTGGAAACTCTATATTTATCACAAAAATCATAGAGGATTACAATAAATTATTTATAATATATAAATTTATAAAAATATTTACTTTTAATCTTTATTATTTATCTTAATAATATGAAAATAAAAATAAATAAATTTCCTTAAATCAAATCAAGATGAGATATTCCAAAGAAATTATTTTATTAGAATGTCTCCCACTTCAAAAAGAGAATAAAGAAATAGAATCAAATTATTTTAATTACCCAATAGTGGAAAAAATGAAAATAATTAAATTTTGGTTCCAAGTTTTAATAAATATCCTTTTATTATCCGAGAGGTGAAAAATATAAAAAAATAAATAAATATTTAAGTTAAGGCTATTCTCAAACCCAATTCCTTATTTTTTGAGTTTTCTTTGCTTTAAAATTATTTTCTATATGAATTTTAATATATAGTACATAAAATTTAATTACACTATTCATTACCTTATCTTTATGGTGATATACATGTTTCTACAATGCCAAAATGATTTCTATTACAATTAAAATGATTTTTCAAAGAGGGCATTATTTTTCTTGAATCCCTATTTGATTGTTCTTGAGTAATTTATTATTCAACTAAAAATTATATTTTTTGTAAAAATATATTTTACCTTATTTATTTGGGAACCCCAAATTTTATTCATGAGTGTATTATTTATAAAACATTTACGAAACTGATTCTTTTCTATGGTTTTATTTCAAGAATAAGGTTATTATATTTTCTCATTCCATGTGGCATGAATGATTATAAAATTTTTACGATGTGGAAGGTGTGCCTAGGATTATATGTCCCTCAATTAAATTGGATAACATGATATATCACTTGGTATTATTTTTATTTTATTTTAAAATAATTATTGAATTTTTCAAAATTATTTTGGTACAACTTATGCACATCTGTTATGCATGAAATTTTTTCTAGAATTGTTAAATTCTATGTGTGGTATTTGAAGACAATGTTATGATGTTTTTTTATAATTCATATTCGATATTGTGTTCTCTTTTCAAATTATTCCTTAATGCTTATGATTATTATCTTATGCACATGATATGATTAAGATAATTATGCTCGCCTTATATAATTGATTTGTGGCCCTTATTAATTCTATGATGTCCCTCCCTTATCTAGGATTTTAAATTACCCATTTCATTAATGTATATAGTCAGGTGATTACATATAGTAATGATAATGTAAGATATTTTTGGATGATATGAAATAAGTATGTAAATATTTTTTATATTTTATTATGTACAAGTGATATATGAAGATAATTATAAAAAGATACTAAGCCATTTTATTATGGAGTGTATTACTATTATGATATTTAACTTAGAAATGACATAATAGTCATGTTTGAAAATGATAGGTCAATATTATTGTTATTAGATAATGGATTATTTAATTTTTTAATTAGGGATAGAAAATTTTGGTGAAAACCTAAGGGTTAATTTTGAGTTTAATAGAACATTTTGATGGTTTAATAAAGAAATAGAGAATGTGGTTTCCAAGAAATAAAATCTATTTTAGGATAGTATAAGTGGATTTAGCTCTAGACTAAATATACTTGGTGTTAATTAATCTACAAAAGGTATATTTTGATTTAAATAAACTGTTACATGGTGTGAAATAAAGAGGTATTTATTCATACAAAGTTTGACACACTTGAAGGGATATGAATAAATTAATCAGAAAACCTTATACAAACTATTACAAAGGATTAATAGCCAAATTAATTATTTTTTAAAAGTTAGAAAAGGATTAATGTATCTTATATTATAATCATCATTTGAGAAAAAGTTAAACCATATGGATCTCATAAGATTTGGATTTTTAATTTATACCCATATGATAATAAAT
The DNA here is from genome assembly GCA_963277665.1 of Viscum album. Taxonomy (NCBI): domain Eukaryota; kingdom Viridiplantae; phylum Streptophyta; class Magnoliopsida; order Santalales; family Viscaceae; genus Viscum; species Viscum album. The sequence continues at coordinate 461,695,204 of OY728155.1, read as the reverse complement.
TAACTATTCATGATTTATTTACTTTTGTTTTTTTCAACATTTTCTATTTTGAAAAATTTTAGGAACTAAGAAAACCAGACAAAAAAACCATGTGAGGGACAATAAAATGATTTTACAAATGAAATTTTCATTGAAATGAGAGATGGAGTTCAAAGTATTAATCTAATTCTTCACCAACTAGCTCTGCTTATAAAAAATAACCTAAACCATGTGGAATTTTTTCTTCCCTCAAGAAGGAGAAACTAGATGTGAAGTCTGTTATGCATAAATGACCACTTATGGTTAGTGTATCTTCCAATCCACTTTTTATGGAGTAGTGGGACTACACAATGAAAGTGATTATTAATATTCTTTAATATTCTAAGAGGGTGAAGGTTACTCTCATAATTAACCAATTTTATATATAGGATGATCGATGGTGGGTGTTGATAAAGAATACAAATCTAGTAGATGAAATATAAAAAATTAAGTGGGAAGAATTTATGAAGTTATTTCATATAATGAATTTCCATCGAAAACTTAAAAAAAGATAGAGAGAGTAATCTATGAGTGTAAGAAAAATGAGGATGAATCTATCATGAATTTTAAAGAAAATTTCAAAAGGCATACCAGATACACATCAGGGTTTTAAATCAATAATAATAGAAAAATAAATATATTATTTAATATTTTCAAAACACGCATCTAAAAGGCTTTATCTATCTAAGATTTAAGGCACTGTGAATTAGTAGTTCAATGATTTCCCAAAGTATAGATAGAGTTTGGAGGATCATTAAATAGTCATGGAGATATAAAGGGATTAATGTAGTTTCAGTATAGAGGACTGAATGACAAATTGATAAAGAATATAAAACCACCCATATGTCGAAAATGGTAGAGGATGCAACATGTGAATTTGCTCAAATGGAAGAGTAAATCAATTACATGAAGGAGACAATATGACAATCCTTATTTATTTCAATGAGAAATAAAGAATATAGATAACGTGATGGAGGAATAGAAGGAGCATCCTAATTCACCACCCATTATTAAATGCCTCAACTATAGGGAAGAAGGGAACTATTCATGTGAGTACACTAATCCATGGGTAATCAAGGGAATTTGACTTTCTATACCAAAAATACTAAGGGAAAACATAAATATTATACCAAATTTATTATTGGTATGGAAGATGAAAATGAATTTGGATAATGTATACTTCTTATTAACTCACGAATGTTAATTGTTTAGTTTGATTATGGTTATACACATTTTTTTATATTCTGAATGTTTTCTATAATTGCTAAATCAAAACCCCAATACCTTCATGTATACATATCTATAAAAACAAATGGTGGTTTGTGATGTGGCCTTAAAAACACATGTTTTACCACATCTTTTTCATTAAATTTTAATGATTTAATTGGTTTTTTTATTTTGTATTAAATATTAATACTTTTGTATTTTTATTATTAATTTTAATAATTAATAAATTTATATAATTAAGTGTGTATTTTATGCTTTAAAACACTTAATTTTTATCTTACTTTAATTTTATAGTATAATTTCTTTTTATTTAGTTTAGTGATTTTTGTATGCATTTTTAATAATTTAACTCTTATTAATTAATTAATTAAACCTGCTATTTTCACATAAATAATGTAATATTTCATTAACATATCATATTCTAAATATTAATTAATTAATCCTTCTAGATTAATGCTATGAATTATAATATATTTTATTGTGTTCAATTATTTTAATTAGTTTTTATCACATTTATAGTTTAAATTTTTGTTCTTTCTTTGAGTTTATGATATTTTCATCTTTGTTTTAATTAAAGTTTCTTTTAAGTCCTTAATTTACATTTTATATTTTAACAAATTAATTTAAAATATTATTTGAGTTTAGTTTATTTTTATTAATTGTTTTAATTAATTTATGTTTTTAATTAAGTATTTAGTGGGTGTCTAATTAAGTTTTTTACTTCTTAAATTTTATTACAGATTTGCGGTGAAATAGTTAAGTCAATCTGTTGTCCCATTGGTTTTTGTATTATGGTTTCTCTATTCACGGTCTCACCAGTTATTTTATTCACGGTGCCACCGTGAATTCGACTTTACTGTCTCACTATATACCACCTTCCACAGTGACACCATAATCTCCAGACACGGTCCCACCGTTTCGGTTCTAAATGGTGTCTCCTTACACTGTTTCACTCACAGTGCTTCAACTATTTCTCTTTTATAGTGACACTGTAACTCCATTTTTTTTACTATCTCACCATTCAGTTACGGTGTCTCAGTTTTTTCACTGTGAATCTTTACACTGTCTCAATGTATTCTCCTCTTCCACTATATCATCTTGCACTGTAACTCATATGTATTCAACACCAGTTCCACCATAATAACTCACGGTGCCTCAAGATTCTACAACTGCATTCAATCCCAACATCACAGATTTGAACCATAAATTTAGCGAAGTGCGAGAAAACACAACCTTTTAACCAAGATCTCAAAATCTATATTTGCAATAAATCCAAAATATGAGTGGTTCCGGATCTAGATCTGAAATGAAAACTGCCTTGCACCATTAGGAGAAACTGGATACGTCGCGCCATTAGAAGGGACTAAGTTTCACACCAAAAGCAGGGATGTGCCGCCCTATTTTTCCAATGTTTTTGGAGCACCCGTCGTCAAACCCCGAACCTCGTTCACCAGATCTAGAAATTGAAGCAGGCCACCACTTTTTGTGGTTTCTTGAAGGGAGTTCTGTTGGATCTGTAGTAATAATAGGATTAGTTGTGTCAAGCCACCGGAACCTTGAAGCCTTCATGAATCTGAGGAGGCCGATCAGTGATGATTAAAGCCTCGCCACTGCTCAAAGAAACCCCTTTTCCACCATCACTTGAGGGAGTCTACACCGCATTTAGCTGACCTCTAGTCACTACTGATTTCAAGCAGAGGAGGAGCTACTGAAGTCAGGTTGGGAAACTTCACGGGTCTTCAGCTCTGAAGAAGACAATCTACAGTAACTTCCCCCACGCACTCACAGAAGATTAGGGGGATTAGGATAGAAATAATTAAAAAATAAATAAAATAACTAACAAAAAAATTAATAAACAATATAATAATAAAAAAATTTATAATAAATTAATGGTTAATAATTAATTAACTAAAAATATTAAACTAATTAAAATAACTAATAAAACTAGGTTGTAATTTAATTTAACTTTTTATTAAATAAATAAATTAATATTAGTCTAATTTAATAATTTAATTACGTTTTGTTAACTAATTATTAATACCCATTTTAATAAAATAACTTAATAAATAATAATAGATTAAAAACATAATAAGTTTATTTAATTAAAGATTTAATAATTAATTAATAACTATAATATTAATAGTTAATTTTAGTAAATAATTATTATCAATTTAAGTATTTATAAATTAACATTAATTAACCTTTTAATTTAACTTTAATTTTAAAAAATAACTGTTATTTATTTATTACTACTTGTTTTGTTCTCTATATTGTAGGTTCATACTGGAATTGAAATCCCATCCAAATTTACTTAACTAACTCAGTGAAAGTTAGTTATGTGAGAAAAACTAGCGCAACGTGCCAATCACAAAAAACGCACGTATGCGATGCACATGAAAGAAACAGACTATGTGGGTGTAAGGTGAGTGGTGAGATGCAGCAGACGATAGGTTAGATTAAAAGCAGAGTAGCAGCAGAATTTTTTTTGGAGGACAGGGATTCACAGGTCATATTCATTCCACGAACACACCATTGGTGAACAGATCCTGGTATGCTCATTCACTCAAATGAACACACCATTTTTGAGAGCGAAGACTCCTGAGAGATGATAGAGCATACATGGATGTGAAGGATCTAGAGAGTAGAGCATCACTGAGGGAGTTATTTTCCCTTCTTGTACTTAATTTAACAGTACTCTGTAATCGATTGTTTTTTAATGCTTTAATAAAGATGATCATAGGTTAATATTGTCTTAGCTCAGGAATTTAATTTTGCTGGTCTACCTTTAATACTTCTTCAATTACTTTGCATTTTTCAGAATCATAATCAATTAGTGAGATTTAATTATGATTCTCTGTCAGTTGATTCACCTCTCAATTGATTTCAAAAATAATAATTCAATATCAACTGAAGAGGTTGAGTTTTAATGCATCTATCAAAACATTAATGTCATTAAATTTGGAAATTCACAGCGAGTTTATTTCCAAATATAGACTTTTTCAAACTTCTTGGTAGTTCAGTTAAGTTTTGGTGTGGTGAACTCCAAGACTTAATCCTCTGCATGTTGAATTTCTTGGCGAGGGAGATTATTCAGTTTTGCGTTGAGGTGTGTTTCAGCAAAAAAATTTGATGAAGAAAACTATATTAACCTGTAGATTAAATTTTCTGAATGAATTTTTTTGGTCTGAGCTCCTTTTACATTGCTTCTTTGTATTAATTTACTATTTTCTTTAGTTTATCCGTACTTTAGTGTAGGTTTAGTGCAATATTTATTGATAGAACTAGTTTCTTTGATAAATTCTTGTTTTTGGATTTATGTTAACTAAAGAAAAATATTTTAAAAAAAATATATAAAAAAAATAAAAATTAAAAAGATGTACAATCTCTCTACTACTGACAACAGTTGAGATTTATAAAAATATACCCTTAGAAAACTCCCCTATATTCCCTTGGGTTTGACCCTTCACTACTATACTAGTGTTGGTTTATAAATAACATTTTTAGGGTCGTGACAACCTCTGTCATGTTCAAAAAATTTTGTCATTGTCGAGGAGGGCACACACTGAGTTTTATTAAGGTAAAAAAATAGAATAGAAAAAAAACATAACAAAACTACTTAAAAAACTGCTTTGATCTGGAACCAACTGTTTGTGTTGTTTTTGAAAAAACTGCTTCACTGTGAACTATTGTGTGTTTAATCTCACATGATTTTAGTTTAAAAATGGAAGTCAATGAAACCTGGGATCAATCAGGGCCTGATTGGGTGTGTTGTGGCTGTTATGGGCACACTTCCTGGCAGTGTGTCCATAACCAACCACAAAAGATTGATTACATTGAATAAAATGAACAATATGAGTCTAGAACTGGAACCCTAGCTAAAATTGACCTAATTGATTCTAAACTGGACCTTAGGGTGGAACTAATTAACACTTGGTTAACTAAAACCCATGAAATTCAACTTAGAGATTCTCAAGAGCAAGATAAAAGAATGAAAAGATTGGAAAACATGCTCATGGAATTACAAAAAAGGGTTAAAGAACAAGAATAATTTGAAGAAAATAAAAAACAAAATGTTTATAAAAGATTTGAAAATCAAATTGAAGAAGAGAGTGATAGTGAAACTGGACAAGAAACCATTGTCTTTGAAAAATATGATTCTGTTGAACTAAATCTAAAAATAACCAACTCACTAAATCAAGATAATAACATATAAAATACCAAAATGAATTTTAATGATGATGAGTTGGACAATTTTGAAGATGAATTAAAACAGATTGAAAAAGATTTCCTAGTTCTTTAGATCATTCCTTCTTTTGAGAAAAATCACTATTTTAGAAATTTTGAAAATGAAGTCACTCAGGTTAAAGTCAAACTTGAAACTGAAAACTTGAATGTTAAAAACTCTTCACCCAAATTTTCTAACTTTGTGAACAATGATTCTAAACTTGATATTGGGTATAATCTGAATGAGGACATTAAATTGAATAACATGGGATCATAAATCCTTAAACTTGAACTGAACACTTCTCTTCTATTTTTTGAAACTCTAAACCCATATATTTCTGAAATGTTGTTGGATGATGATGATGAGGGAATGATATTTGAAGAAATATTAACTGATGAGTTTTCATTTCCCTATTCTCATAGTAATCACTTTTCTGAAACATTGTGAAGTTAAATTGAAAACAATGTTGATATACATGGGAGTAAATGTTTAAATTTGATCAATCTTGAACATGACTTTATTGAAGATGAATTGAACATTTATCTCCCTAATCTTAACTTTCAGGAACACACTACAGATATTGTTTTGGAATGTGATCCTTTTGAACATGAAATTGAAGTAGAGGTTGTACACACACTAGATGATGGTTGCATAATTTATTTGATAAAAGCATTAAATGTTCAGTGTGAGTTAACAGATGAGTATCTTTTGGAATAGATTTACAATATTGTTAGACCTGAATCTTTTGGTGATAAAATAAATTATCTTCCTTGTCTGTCAATTTCATCCTCAACTGTGAAGGGTGCTGATCCTTCTTGTGTTACTAATAATGGTCCAGAAGTGGAATCTTACTTGAGTTTAAATGTTCATAATTCTGTCCAACACTCTATTAAATCTCCTCTTGAACCTGCTAATCAGAATTTACCCATTTTCACCCTTGAATGTGAATTTATTAGTGTTGAAGTTGAAGAAGATAGATCTGAGGACATTTTTATACCCTTTGAAGCACCTAATACATTGTTTACACTTCCTAAAAATGTTAATATTGTCAAATCTGAAATAATTATAGAAGTTGAGAGCACCATGTCTATAACTACTAATTGGTGCTGTTTGGGGATTTTTATAAGCTATGAGAGTTTTTTTGTGTTTAACTTGGGAGCCCACAATTTTCATTGTTATGTTAAAAATATTTGGGCCAAACACATGTGGTGGTTTCTCTTAAAGAAACTACATCCACCTAGTGACTACAGTTAGTTGCTTGGTGAGTCTGGCTGAGGACTAGAACTTAGCGCTGCATGGAATGCAACCCATGGTTTTTCTTTTGTTTTCAATAAAAAAATTAGTAATTAAATAAATTCTAACTGAAGACTTTAAATTCAATGCTTCATGGGATTCAACCCATTCTCTTTTATTTTTTTCAATTTTATATTGTTTTTTGCTAAATAATGTTCTGCTTTGGTGTCTTATGTTGGATATGTCTCTACTATAAATTTTTTTCTCTTTCTACTTTCCTTGTGATTTTTCAGATGTTGTTGCTACTATCATCTAAGGAGTGAAATTCCCATGCTGAAGGATTAATGGAAAAAACTTAAAGTTAGGAAAGTATCTTACTGTTAAATTCTATTTAATCTCTCTACTTTTTAATGCTTTAGAAAAAAATCTATTGCAAGTCTTGTATAAAAAATTCTTCTTTATATGTTGCGGTTTTAAAAAAAATTATGCTTGAACTGTATTAAATTCTGCTACATGTTTTGATATTGAAATTTAAAAATTCTACATATGTTTAAAATTATACTTGAATTGGAATGGAATTATGCTGTATTTCACTATGTAAATAAAAAATATGCATGTACTTCACTACTAGAAACTGAATTTCTTTGTTATTAAAATATTATCACTACTTGAAATTAAGTGTGTGTGTGGGGGGGGGGGGGTACATGCTTTCTGGTTGTTGTGTTTTTTGTTGAATGTGCTTTGCTAAGGGGTGTTAGGAATGCTTGATTTATGTGTCATTGAACATCTAATTGAATCATATTTTCTGAATTTCCTTACACCCTATCCACTATGCACCCACAAGTTTTATGCTAATGAACCTGCTGTAATTTATTCATTGTGGAAAACAACATATTTGAACTTTAATGTGACCCTTAAAACATGTCATAAATCTACTTAATTGAAAACTTATTTTGAACATTATTTTTCAAATTGTTATTCTCCATATTTAGAAGTTAACTTTGGGGAAAAATTTGGGTTTTAAGTGTGGGGGAGGGGTCAATTATTGACTGTACTAAACTGTGCTTAATTGAAAGCCCATAAATTCCCACTGCAACTCAAAATTTCTTGTAAAAAATGGTTAATTTTTTTCAAAATTCTTGCATAATTTTAGGTTTTACACTGTACTCAATTGGGTCTTGCCTTATGACAAGTACCTTGCTGGTAGTTAAGATTTGTTTTGTATCTAAAATGAATGATATTGAATGATTGTTGAGTGATATTTACTTAGTGATTGAATGGATATCTTAGTTTAGGGACTTATTTCTGAGAGTGACATGGGTGATATGTTAGTTGAGTTATGATCATAATCCTTATAACTAGAAGTTTGATTTTGATTCTAGGGGACACACATTTTTATTATTTATTTAAGTAATTACCTTAATGAGCCAATGTAAATTGTTTCCATAGAAATCTTTTGAAACTAGAGTAGTTTGGGCATCTGGGATCCCACAGTGAGTCTTTGAGACCCTAGATGTTGGGTGCGTTTCTTTTTACTATAATCCCTTTGTATACCTTGAATAAGTGCATTGCACAGTGCATAGCACACAATACATGGCTTGGTAAAAATTAAATAAAGTTTCTAGGGTCAAAAATGAGTTCATTAAGATGAGGGGAATGATGAAATCCAAATGAACAAGGGGTCAATTGGTTTATATGGGTGTCATTTAGGTTGTATCATTGAGGTGATTCACAAAAAAATATTTATTTTTTTAACCTAGGTGAAATAATTCAAAGTATAAAGTTCCTACTGTTAAGTTCTTAATTCCACATAAATTTTACCTCTTTTCACCCTCGGACTTTGAACTTAAGTTTGGATTAAATTTGGTCACTAAGCAGTATCACATATAAGGCATGACATCTTCATTGGTTGATGATTCATAGTTTTCAAGACTACCAGTGAGAATTTTTTCTAGGAAAGATTCATATGAGCAATTTATTTTCTAAGCCAAATGACATGTTTTTGTCCTTTATTACAAATTGCTAGACATGTTACATTTTGAGAAAAATTGTGAATATCATACTTTTGTTTTCAAAGATAATAAAACATGAGATTGTTTGAGGACAAAAAATGCTTAATTGTGGGGGAGATTGATGTGGCCTTAAAACCCCATATTTTGACACATCTTTTTCAATAAATTTTAATGATTTAATTGGTTTTTTTGTACTTTTTATTAAATATTAAAACTTTTGTATTTTTATTATTAATTTTCATAATTAATAAATTTCTATAATTAAGTGTGTATTTTAAGCTTTAAAACAGTTAATTTTTACCTTACTTTAATTTTATAGTATAATTTCTTTTTATTTAGTTTGGTGATTTTTTGTATGCATTTTTAATAATTTAACTCTTATTAATTAATTAATTAAACCTACTATTTGCACATAAATAATTTAATATTTCATTAACATATCATCCGCTAAATATTAATTAATTAATCCTTCTAGATTAATGCTATGAATTATAATATATTTTATTGTGTTTAATTATTTTAATTAGTTTTTATTACATTTATAGTTTAAATTTTTGTTCTTGCTTTGAGTTTATGAGATTTTCATCTTTATTTTAATTAAAGTTTCTTTTAAGTCCTTAATTTACATTTTATAATTTAACAAATTAATTTAAAATAGTATTTGAGTTTAGTTTATTTTTATTAATTGTTTTCATTAATTTATTTTTTTAATTAAGTATTTAGTGGGTGTCTAATTAAGTTTTTTACTTCTTAAATTTTATTGCAGATTTGTAGTGAAATAGTTAAGTCAATCTGTTGTCCCAGTGGTTTTCGTATTACAGTTTCTCTATTCACGGTCTCACTGGTTCTTTTATTCACAGTGCCACTATGAATTCAGCTTTACTGTCTCACTGTATCCCACCTTCCACAGTAAAACCATAACCTCCTAACACGGTCCCACCATTTTGGTTCTAAACGGTGTCTCCTCACACTGTTTCACTCACAGTGCTTTAGGTATTTCTCTTTTACGGTGACACCATAACTCTATTTTTTTTACAGTCTCACCATTCGGTTACAGTGTCTCAGTTTTTCCATCGTGACTCTTTGCACTGTCTCACTGTATTCTCCTCTTTCACCATATCATCCTGCACCGTAACTCATCTATCTTCAACACCGGTTCCACCATAATAACTCATGGTGCCTCAATCTTCTACAACCACATTCAATCCCAACATCATATATTCGAACCATAAATTTAGAAAAGTGCAAGAAAACAAAACCTTTTAACCAAGATATCAAAATCCAGATTCACAGCAAATCCAAACTATGAGTGGTTCCAGATCTAGAATGAAAACCACCTTGCACCATTAGGATAAAATGGATACGTCACGGCACTAGAAGGGACCGAGTTTCGCACCACAAGCAGGGATGTTCCGCCCTGTTTCCCATATGTTTTTGGAGCACCCGTCGTCGAACACCCAACCTTGTTCACCAGATCTAGAAATTGAAGTAGTCCGCCACTTTTTGTGGTTTCTCGAAGGGAGTTTCGTTGGAGTTATAGCAATAGGAGGATTTGTTGTGACAAGCCACTGGAACATTGAAGCCTTCAGGAATCCGAGGAGGCTGATTGAAGCCTCGCCACTTCTCAAAGAAACCCCTTTTCCACCACCACATGAGGGAGTCTGCACCGCTTGAGGAGGAGCTACTGAAGTCCGGCTAGGAAACTTCACGGGTCTTCAGCTCCAAAGAAGACGATCTATAGAAACTTCCCCCGCGCGTTGCACAAAATATGGGGGGGGGGGGGGGGGCGGATAGAAATAATTAAAAAATAAATAAAATAACTACCAAAAAAATTAATAAACTATATAATAATAAAAATGTTTATAATAAATTAATGGTTAATAATTAATTAACTAAAATATTAAACTAATTAAAATAACTAATCAAAATAAGTTTTAATTTAATTTAACTCTTCATTAAACAAAGAAATTAATATTAGTCTAATTTAAGAATTTAATTACTTTTTGTTAACTAATTATTAATATCTATTTTAAAAAAAATAACTTAATGAATAATAATATATTAAAAACATAATAATTTTATTTAATTAGAGATTTAATAATTAATTAATAACTATAATATTAATAGTTAATTTTAGTAAATAATAATTATCAATTTAATTATTTATAAATTAACATCAATTAACCTTTTAACCTAACTTTAATTTTAAAAACATAACTATTATTTATTTATTATTGCTTGTTTTGTTCTCTATATTGCAGGTTCATACTAGAATTGAAATCCTGTCCAGATTCACTTAACTAACTCAGTAGGAATTAGTTGTGTGAGAAAAACTAGCGCAACGTGCCATTCACAAAAAAATGCACATGTGCGGTGCACATGAAAGAAACAGACTATGTCGGTGGAAGGCGAGTGGTGACATGAAGAAGACAACAGGTGGGATTAAAAGTAGAGTAGGAGCATAATTTTTTTTGGAGGATGGGGATTCACAGGCTCATATTCATTCCATAAACACACCATTGGAGAGCATATCCTGGTACACTCATTCACTCAAACGAACACACCATTTTTGAGAGTGAAGACTCCCGGGAGATGATATAGCAGACATGGATGCGAAGGAGCATGAGAGCAGAGCATCACTGATGGAGTTCTTTTCCCTTATTGTACTTAATTTCACAGTACTCTGTAATCGATTGTTTTTCAATGCTTTAAACAAGATGATCATAGGTTAATATTGTCTTATCTTGAGAATTTAATTCTGCTAGTCTACCTTTAATACTTCTTCAATTACATTACATTTTTTAGAATCATAATCAATCGGCAAGATTGAATTATGATTCTCTGTTAGTTGATTCACCTCTCAATTGATTTCAAAATTAATAATTCAATATTGACTGGCGAGGTTGAGTTTGAATGAATCTATCAGAAATTTAATGTCATTAAATTTGGAAATTCACAGCGAGTTTATTTCCAAATATAGACTTTTTCAAACTTCTTAGCAGTTCAGTTAAGTTTTGGTGTGGCGAACTCCAATACTTAATCCTCTGCCTGTTGAATTTCTTAGCGAGGGAGATTCTCCAGTTTTGCGTTGAGGTGTGTTTCAGCAAAAAGTTTTGATGAAGAAAACTATATTAACCAGTAGATTAAATTTTCCGAGTGTCTTTTATTGGTCTGATATCCTTTTCCATTGCTTCCTTGTATTAGTTTACTGTTTTCTTTAGTTTATCTGTACTTTAGTGTAGGTTTAGTGCAATATTTATTGATAGATCTAGTTTCCTTGACAAATTCTTGTTTTCAGATTTATGTTATCTAAACAAAAATATTTTTAAGAAAAAATATATAAAATAAAAAAATAAAAAGTAAAAAGATGTACACTCTCTCCACTACTAACAACAGTGGAGTTTTATAAAAATAAACCCTTATAAAACTCACCTACCTTCCCTTGGGTTTGACCCTTCACTATTATACTAGTGTAGGTTTATAAATAACATTTTGAGGGTCATGACGACCTCCGGCCTGTTCAGTGAGATCAATTAATCCCAAGTGTTATAATTTTCTCCAAGTAACAAATAAGGTGTATTATTATAGTGAATCACATAATCCTTCCCATGAGAGAAGTTGAGACAATATTGGTCTTTTTTCTCTCTCTTTATATAGAGATCACATCAACTATTAGAAAAATAAAATCTGATTCTATATTTTGAGATTTCCTATGCTCATATTCAAATTCAATTATGGTCATGTATACCCTTTGTAAAATCCCTTAACGGTGTAGGTTTGAATAAAAAATAATGAATCATATCATTCCCATATGGTCAAGTTGAAGGAGAGTAAAAATGTAGATGATATTCCAATTGTGCATGAATATAATGATGTATTTTTCTAAAGTGTTTCTCAAAATTTCAACTGTTCTTGCGGTAGAGTTCTTGATAGAGCTTATATTTAGAGAAAATCCTATCTCCAAATTCCATTATATGATGGCCAAAATAGAATTGTAGGAGTTAAATAATTAGCATCACACAAATTTTTACAATGGGTTCATATGCCCTATTACATCACCATAGGGTGAACCATTACTCTTCATCATGAAAAAGGATAGATCTATGAACACTAGTGCAGGAAAACGTTTTTTACGTCACCATTTTTTACGTCGGTTATATAAAACCGACGTCATAATATGTAAAACGAGGTTTTTTACGTCGGTTATTTAATAACCGACGTAAAAACCTGTGTTTAGTACACCTTTAACGTCGGTTATTTTTATAACCGACGTTATTAATCGCGCGGCTTTGTTTTTTATGTCGGTTATACATTAACCGCCATAAAAAACAGAAGTGGGGGGTGTTTGTTACGTCGGTTATTCAATAACCGACGTAACAAATCGACATATGTACGAGTTATTACGTCGGTTATTCAATAACCGACGTAAAAAACGCGGTTTTTGAAGGCCTTTTTACGTCGGTTATAAAATAACCGACGTAAAAAAAGAATCCGCAGATGTTTTTGACGTCGGTTATGGAAATAACCGACGTAAAAAAACGCGGATTTTGAGCCCTTTATAACGTCGATTATAAAATAACCGACGTAAAAAAAGAATCGGAGGAAGGTTTTTACGTCGGTTATTGAATAACCGACGTTATAAATGTTTTTTAAAAAAAATTATAACGTCGGTTATTCAATAACCGACGTGATAACTCATTTAAAAATTTACCCAGACCCGTGGATTGTCATTCGCGAGTTTACCTTCGACAGTCGCGACTCGTCTCTCTCGCGCGTAAACCCGAATCGGCTCGTCCATTTCGTTGGTTTAGATTCGTTTTGCGATCATTGTTTCTCATATTTAATCACCTCGGATCAATCATCTAAACTCGCAGCACTCAGGTAATCCTCCCACTTGTTCGTTTTTTTTCGCGGATAGTATATATATATGTGTTGTGATTTTTTTGTTGAAACTAGCTAAGATTCTTCGATTGCGAACCCTTTTAACTCGTTTTGGAACCATAATCTTATTTATCATCCCTAGATCTATTAGTTCGACTTGCAATATTGACTAATTTTATGATTTCACTAATTTTTCATCGTTTTCTATAAATCCCCGAGAGGGTTGGGGGCGTGTCCATTTGGATGGGTTGCCCTTTTACAGTTGTTACTAATTTATTCACACACAACCATGGCATAGGTGCATGGATTTGGGATCACATCACCATTTTCACCCCCTGCAAACAAAGTTTCACGAGGAGGACTCGCCAGATTTCCCCTCGGCATGTTAAAAATTTTAGATACCCTCTTTTCAGCAAGTAAAAAATTAACTAGTTTTTTCTTCACTACTTATCCTAAACAAATAAAACCACCATTCTTTCTAGAACCTCTACTAGATCCATTGCATCCATCAACATACATATTTGGATCTGAAAGCATCCCTTAAGCCTTATGTTCGATGCTAACATCCTTTACTGATCTATAGAAAATATGATGGTCTGCTAAGCTCTCCATTTAAAAGTCAAACCCCACCAATTATTCATCCTCATCATGAGAAAATGGCACAACATCTGAATTTCTGATTCAATCTCTTGGGTCACTGAACAAACATTAACTCCTTCAAATCCATACCTGGAATAGACAACCTAATGTCGAGTTCCTTCTCTATCTATTGAAACTCAGTTCTTCCTCCACACCTAAAAACATTCTTTGAATGGCCCAACTTCTTGTTATGGTAAATTTTCAGTGATTCCAGGGGGGTGGGAGGGCTATCAAGAGGGTTGGGGGGTGTCCAGGGGGGTGTCCAAGGGGGTAGGGTGTGGGGGGTGGTGTCCAGGAGGGGTGGGGGGCTATCCAGAGGGGTCGGGGGTGTCCAGGGGGGGTTACAAGGGGGTGGGTGGGTGTGGGGGGCTGTCTAAGGGTGTGGGTGGGTGTTGGGGGTGTCCAGGGGGGTGTCCAGAGGGGGTAGGGGGTGGGGGGGTGGTGTTTAGAAGGGGTGGGGGGGCTGTCCAGAGGGTTGGGGGGTGTCCAGGGGGGTGTCCAAGCAGGTCGGGGTGGGGGGTTGTGTCCAGGAGGGGTGGGGGGGTGCTTTCTAGAGGGGTCGGGGGGCTGTCCAGAGGGGTCGGGGGTGTCCAGGGGTGGTGTCCAAGGGGATGGGGTCGGGTGTGGGGGGCTGTCCAAGGGGGGTGGCGGCCTGTCCAGAGGGGTCGGTGGGGTGTCCAGGGGGGTGTCCAAGGGGTTGGATGGGTGTGGGGGGCTGTCCAAGTGGGTGGCGGCCTCTCCAGAGGGTATTTGGGGTTGTCCGGGTGGGTGGGGGGCTGTCCAGAGGGTTGGGGGATGTCCAGGGGGGTGTCCAAGGGGGTAGGGGGTGGGGGGTGGTGTCCAGGAGGGGGCGGGGGCTGTCCAGGAGGGGTCGGGGGGGTGTCCAGGGGGGTTTACAAGGGGGTGGGTGGGTTGTGGGGGGCTGTCCAAGGGTGTGGGTGGGTGTTGGGGGGGTGTCCAGGGGGGTGTCCAAGGGGGGGTAGGGGGTGGGGGTGGTGTTTAGGAGGGGTGGGGGGGGCTGTCCAGAGGGTTGGGGGGTGTCCAGGGGGGTGTCCAAGCAGGTCGGGGGTGGGGGTTATGTCCAGGAGGGGTGGGGTGCTTTCTAGAGGGGTTGGGGGCTGTCCAGAGGGGTCGGGGGGTGTCCAGGGTGGTGTCCAAGGGGATGGGTGGGTGTGGGGGGCTGTCCAAGGGGGTGGCGGCCTGTCCAGAGGGGTCGGTGGGGTGTCCAGGGGGGTGTCCAAGGGGGTGGATGGGTGTGGGGGGATGTCCAAGTGGGTGGCGGCCTCTCCAGAGGGTATTTGGGGTTGTCCGGGTGGGTGGGGGGGCTGCCCAGAGGGTTGGGGGATGTCCAGGGGGGTGTCCAAGGGGGTAGGGGGGTGGGGGGGTGGTGTCCAGGAGGGGTGGGGGGCTGTCCAGAGGGGTCGGGGGGTGTCCAGGGGGGTTTACAAGGGGGTGGGTGGGTGTGGGGGGCTGTCCAAGGGTGTGGGTGGGTGTTGGGGGGTGTCCAGGGGGGTGTCCAAGGGGAAAGGGGGGTGGGGGGTGGTGTTTAGGAGGGGTGGGGGGGCTGTCCAGAGGGTTGGGGGGTGTCCAGGGGGGTGTCCAAGCAGGTCGGGGGTGGGGGGTTGTGTCCAGGAGGGGTGGGGGTGCTTTCTAGAGGGGTCGGGGGCTGTCCAGAGGGGTCGGGGGGTGTCCAGGGTGGTGTCCAAGGGGATGGGTGGGTGTGGGGGGCTGTCCAAGGGGGTGGCGGCCTGTCCAGAGGGGTCCAAGGGTATTTTACGGTTTTTCATATAATGTTAGATATTGTAAATTTTTTACTTATTAAAACATGTATCAAACCAAAATGATAAAACAATAAAAACCGTAAAGAGGAGAAGTCCTGGGCGCACCGGCTGGCCGGTGGTGGATCACCGGTTGGCCGGTGGTCCAGACAGCAAAGCTCTGTCTGGTCCACCGGCCGGCCGGTGATGAGCCAGCGGCCGACCGGTGGTCCAGACAGAGAGGAAGGCTCTCTGTCTGGTCCACCGGCCGGCCGGTGGTGATCCAGCGGCCGGCCGGTGGTCCAGACAGAGCAAGGCTGTCTGGTCCACCGGCCGGCCGGTGACACCAGGCAGTGGGCAAGTCTACTGCCTGGGTCCTTCGGCTGGCCGGTGAGCTCACACCGGCTGACCGGTGGACTCAGTGAGTGCACTTTTCAGCTTTCTTGGGCCAACTCCTTGACAACCTTTTTCCTATCAACAAAAACACTTGAAAACAAGTTAGAACATAATAAGAGTGATTGTGATCATTAAAATCCAAGAGAGAGGGGTACAACAGACTGTGTTTACCATGTTTATCATTGTTTAACATGCTTACTATATTACCAATGTTTACTATTATGTAATTTAGTACACTTTTCTATTTTCTGATTAAGTAGTATTACAATATTTGAATTTGTATATTTGTGAACTAATGTTTGTTTTTTTGATTTGAAGGAAAATGACAGATCAATCAGTTGATCAGCCACATGATTCTGGAGATGAACATATTGGTCATACATCTGGGGAGGAACATTCACATGCTCCTATTACGAAAAAGAGTTCAAAGGTTGGTAAGCGTGGGTGCACACGTTTACCAAAATTATCACTTGCCCGTACGAAGGAGGAGAGGATAGTCGTGGAGTTTGATGATGATGATCTTCCTAGAGGTCCAAATGCTAAAGATTTTAAGGGTTTTGTAGCAACTCAGGCTAAGAGCAAAGTAATCATTCTCTATGATGATTGGAGAAGTGTGGATAAGGCGATAATTTCTCAGCTGTGGGAGACCATTTTGGTAAGATCTTTTGCTATTGTTTGACTGTTCTTTAAATGTTTCTGGTATATATAATATTTTTAACCTCTTTTTTATCAGATGACATTTGATATTCCTGACACTGGAGGAGTCAGGAAGAAATGCTTATCGTTGGCTGCTAGGAGATGGAGGGATTTCAAATCAACCCTCTCATCTGATTTCATTTATGGTCATAGGAGTCGTGAGAATCCATGTCGTATATATCCTTTTATAGATGAAGACACATGGAGACAATTTTTTGAAAGTAGAAGAAAAGAATCATTTTTGGTAAGGGCAATGTCTTGGAAGTGAAAGAGGGAGCACAGTACGCACTGATGAGCAGCCCGACTTAGACGACTAATGCCTTCTCCCAACCTCAAAAGGTTTTGAGGTTGAGAACAAGAAAAAGCGAAAAAGAAGCAACTCCTTGAGCGCTAGGAGAGGGACCGCCAGATTGAGGATGAGGAGGGGGGGGAGTATGGAAAACGAGATAAAGGTGTGGTCATTGGAGGAGGGTTGGTTTGGAGTTGACCCAGTAGCAGGACAAGTTATTCTTCAATCTGCATCAGCTGACGCTGCTACATCCGCTAAAAGATCTGTTTCCAGCGTGAAGGCCAATCATTCCGGTTATCTGAGTTTCCCTCGACAATGCCGGAGATGTTCTCAGATGCTTTTAGATCGGGGGTTGAGGTGGCATATCATAAGGAGTAGCCAGTTTCGAGAAAACCGAAGCTAAGGAGAAAGAGAACTACTCGACTAAGAAGTTAGTGTTGGAGGGGGACTCATCCCTCTCTTCTAGCCAATGCCAGGGAAAGACTTTCTAACCAATTCAATTCATAAGCTAGAGTCTTCAAGCTCTGGAGAGGTGGCCCCTCCATCCCCTCCATCTAGACATGAGAAATGGAAAAGAGCTCGGAAGGGCAAAAAAGGACAATATCTTTCGGAAGAATCGAGACTCGTAGTTGAGAGGATTGTAAGATATCTTTTTTATTTATTTAAGTTTACTATTTTCGTCATATATTTCCAATCATTATAGAAATGTTCAATTAATTATTACAGGACTCTCTTGAGGAGCAGAGTTCACAGGGGACATTTACACCATCTGGGAGGGAAGATATTTTATCTGTGGCATTGGGAAAGCTCCGAACATCCTGGCCATGTAAGAGGATATCCGGCAGGTGTATCGGTAAGAAAAGTGTTGCCACGTTCCTCAACTTCTAACGTTGAGGGAGTTTATAAAAAAAATAGAATCCTTAGAGGCTGAAGTCCATAATATTAATGCGACAATGGAGGACAAGATTAGAGCATCGGTGCAGTTTATGTTTGCAGACTTGCAAAGACAATTTCAGGGTGCAGCTCCCACTCCACCTCTCCCAGTAGCTCCCACTCCCCCACCTCAGCCTGCGGACCCCATTTTTGATCCTCCTCCTCTGCCACAGCTACCTACTTATTGTGAGTTGTATGTTGATGATCCTCAACATCATATAGTTGCATATGGGATGGTATATTGTATAGGAGATACAGTTCATCATCAACAGTTAGAGGTAGAGAATCAGAGGGTCACTGTACAAGATATTATAGATAGATCAGCTCGGATACCATTACCTACAGATGAGGTGACGACAGTTGGACATAGTATCGGCCATTTTTTACTTTGGCCATCCAAACTTCTTCGACTCATTACCATAGAGGTATGGATGTTATATCTTTTATTTTATATTTTTATTAATGTTTTATCATTTGAAAACTAATATATTTTTCAATTTATTTTTACAGGAATACTTCAAAGGTAAAGAAATACTGTATAGACAACAACAAAGACAGATAGCTATGACATCAGATGCAGATACTAGCAGTCTTGACAAATTGTCAAGATATTCAAATTTGTTGGCGGATCATTATGACTTTACAATGGAAGCTCATGTCTGTGGACGCGAACTAAGTGTGGGGATTATGAAAAATGATATCATGGAGTTTGTCACTAGAGATAAGTTGGGCATCAACGTGGTGCAAATTTTTATCATGTAAGTCTTAACACCTTTTCCTTGCATTATATTTATTAAAAATGTATACTTATTTCTGCTTTGTATTAGGTATCTGTATAAAATTTGTGAGAGGAATGAGCTGACAGATGTATATGGATTCGTGGACCCACAATTGATTTCCCCTGAAGCATGTGCATTGGATGAGGAACAAAGAATGATTTATATTACTGATAGATTTGAAAAGAATGTAATCACACAGTGTTGGATGATGCCTTTTTGTGAGAGTTATGAAACACATCCCTCTCAAAGAGTTAATTATCTTTTAACATAAAAAACCACTAACGTTAAATTTCCTTTTATCAGGGATCATTGGATGTTAGGGGTTTTTTGCCCTAGGGAGAAAGCACTTTATTGGATATGCTCTCTCCATGATGATGTGCGAGAAAGTTTTAAGAATATATTGGAAACGTAAGTTTCAATTTCACAATAGTTTTATATATTATAATGAATTTTAAATTTACCCCATTCGTATTATTTTCTAACAGGGCATGGGTCCACTTTCGAAAAAGCGCAAAGAAAAGGAATTTCAAGATCAAATATGTACATGCGAAGGTAAATATCCATTTATAATTTGTACATTTTGATTTATTACATAAAAATAATATATTGAATTTACACTCATTCAAACAGAAATTTCATGAGCAACAAGGCATCATCGAATGCGGATATTACATGTTAAGATTTATGTATGAAATAATAACAACTGGGACAGTTCTGAGTTTTGACCTGGTAAGATTTCCTCTTTCTCATAATATTTCAATTTGATTTATTCATTATACACGTTGACTACTATCCTTTTCCTTTGTAGCTTTTTGATGACCCTCAACCCTTTACTGCTGAAGATATCAAACACTTACAAGTGGAGTGGTCAAATTATTTTACAGGTTTGATTGACTTTTAGTTGTTTGTAATGTAAAATGTAATTTTGAATATTGTCAATGTAATTGTGTATTTCGTAGTCGTTTAGGTTGGATTTAGTTTTTTTTGAAGTTGACAGTGTAAGTTTTGAATGTTATATAAGTGAATGTTTAATTTTTCTCTACTTCTTGTTTTGGTCTACTGTTGATGGTTTTTCTGGTCTGGATTTTGGTATGGGGGGAGAGGTTCCAAGGGGGTGGGTGGGTGTTTGGGGGGTGTCCAAGGTATATGGGAGGGGTGTCCAAGGTGTGTTTGGGGCTGTCCTAGGGGTCGGGGGGTGTAAATGAGGGTGGGGGGTGTCCAAGGGGTGGGGGGTGTCCAAGGGATATGGGAGGGGTGTCCAAGGTGTGTTTGGGGCTGTCCAAGGGGTCGGTTGGGTGTAAATGAGGGTGGGGGGGGGGGGCTGTCCAAGGGGTGGGGGTGTCCAAGTGGTGGGGGGGTGTCCAAGGGATATAGGAGGGGTGTCCAAGGGGTTTTTGGGGCTGTCCAAGGGGATGGGGGGGTTTCCAAGGGGTCGGGGGGGGGGGGGGTTTCCAAGGGGTCGAGGGGTGTCCAGGGGGTGGGGGGGGGGGGCTGTCCAAGGGGTGGGGGGTGTCCAAGGGATATGGGAGGGGTGTCCAAGGGGTGTTTGGGGCTGTCCTAGTGTTCGAGGGGTGTAAATGAGGGTGGGGGGGCTGTCGAAGGGGTGGGGGGTGTCCAAGGGGTGGGGGGTGTCCAAGGGATATGGGAGTGGTGTCCAAGGTGTCTGGGAGTTCTGTCCAAGGGGCCGGTTGGGTGTAAATGAGGGTGGGGGGCTGTCCAAGGGGTGGGGGTGTCCAAGGGGTGGGGGGGGTGTCCAAGGGATATGGGAGGGGTGTCCAAGGGGTGTTTGGGGCTGTCCAAGGGCTCGGGGGGGGGGGGGGGTGTCCAGGGGTCGGGGGGGTGTCCAAGGGGTCTGGGAGGGATGTCAAGGTGTGGGGGGTTTCCAATGGGTGTTTGAGGCTGTACTAGGGGTCTTGGGGGTGTAAATGAGGGTGGGGGTGTCCAAGGGGTGGGGGGTGTCCAAGGGGTGGGGGTGTCCAAGGGATATGGGAGGGGTGTCCAATGGGTGTTTGAGGCTGTACTAGGGGTCGTGGGGGTGTAAATGAGGGTGGGGGGCTGTCCAAGGGGTGGGGGGTGTCCAAGGGTTGTGGTGGGGCTCCAATGTGGTGGGGGAGGGCTGGCCAGGTTGTTAGGTGGGTATAGATGAGGGTGGGGTTCAGTTGGGGCTTGTGGGAGGGCTGGCATGGTTATTTTTGTTGTTTGGTTTCTGGTTGCTTTTTGGTGAGAGCAGTGCAATTATTTTAAAAAAAATATCGCTTTCACGTCGGTTATAAAATAACCGACGTGGTAAATAAATCGGTAGGGGTTTATCACGTCGGTTTTTTCGAGAACCGACGTGATAAACCGTTCCCGGGACTTTTATCACGTCGGTTCTTAATATAACCGACGTGCTAAAAGGCCTGGGAATCGATTTACCACGTCGGTTATTGGATAAACGACGTGCTAAAACGTTTCCCAGACCTTTTTATCACGTCGGTTATTTAAGAAACCGACGTGATAATAGGCCCGGGGAAGGGTTAATCACGTCGGTTATGTCATAACCGACGTGATAAACGATATCCCAGGCGTTTTATCACGTCGGTTTAGAAATAACCGACGTGATAACCCCCCCCCCCCCCCCCCGCGCATATTTATCACGTCGGTTATTATATAACCGACGTGCTAAACCCCCCCACCCGCAGTTTATCACGGCGGTTATATAATAACCGCCGTTATAAATCCCCATCCCCCATCATTTTTCACGTCGGTTATTAATGAACCGACGTGATAAACACCGTGATGTTAGGGATGTTACGTCGGGTTTTAAATAACCGACGTAAAAAATGTTATTTATAACGTCATCCGTATTAACGTCGCTTAAAAACCGACGTAAATAATGAAAAATAACCGACGTAAAAAATGTTTTCTGCACTAGTGGAAGTGGTACATAAATAATTAGTATCATAATAAGACCACCATAAATAACAAGTATTTCATGCCAATGATTGATGACTTATTTAATCAACTTCAAGGATCTCAGTACTTCTCAAATGTGGATCTTAATTTTAAATATCATCAAAAGTAGGTGAGGAAGGAAGATATTCAAAAGAAAACATTCAATATGAGATATAAAAACTATGTATAGTGACCCAATCCTTTTACACATACTCATTAATTATTTTCAACTATATAAATCCAATAATTAAAACCCCAAATATCATGAGGCCATGTGTCTTTGGAAGACTTGGTATATATTAGATCAAAAGGAATCTTAAAATATGAAATCCTTATTTTATTATTCATAATGGGATCCTAAATCAATTTTCTCCTAAAAATTCATAAGATAACCCGAGGAATTCATAATATAAAGGGGTGAGAAAAAAACATAGTAAGGGAATACACATGAGAATCAAACATAATGTGTGAGTAAAATGTACAACATGATATCATAAAAAACAAGTTTCATGAGTAATCACATAGTTGAATAACATAAAAATGGTATCATAAGATCATGGTAATAGTGGAAATGTGAAAGAAATATATATCATGATATAAAAATGAGATAATAAAAACATTCCAGATAATTTCACATGGTGGAAGAAGAAATAAAACAAAACTCTTGATTGATAATGATACATCTTCTTCAGATAACTACTTTATTTTTTTATGAAAATCTCCCATATGAAGATTTTATAATAAAACCATGGTCTATAGTATGTTTTAAGGGTATTATGTAATGTATTTTGGTATGTATTTTCAGAACTAAAGGGATTTTAAATTCTAAATAAAAAGGGATAAGAGGTGCTTCGTTATATGTGATAATAAGTGGAATTTTTGTAAATACAAAAAAAAACAACTCAATAATGGGAAGTTAATATTAATAAAAGTAACTCAATAATTGAGAAATAATATATTGGATGGATTATATGGTCTAGACACTCCTCCAAAATAAAAAATCATATTTTAAACAAGTTATTCCTTTTACCTCTATGGTTACTCATTTTTATCATTATAGTTTTGACCATGATAACTCATTTATATATATAATTTATCCTTAAAGGATAAAAAAGTAATATATGTTAGAAATTTTCTCCTAGTGATTCTTAATATGAAGACTAATTTATCAAATAAAAATAATTTATGTGTGTAAAATTTATTTGAACACTATTGTATGTAATGTGAAAACCTCTGTTTTAACAATAATTGTGGCAATTAATTTTTATAGAACATTAAGAAAAAAACATAAGTTGAACATATTATATATTATTATTTATTCTTATTCTGAATATTTTATAAATTATATCAAATTATTTTCATGTATTATTTATAATTTAATTTAAAAATGATCCTGAAAAACCTTTTGAAAAACAGTTTTTCATGGAAAGTATTTTTCATGCATAAGATGATATTACACTATCTATATATCTAGTAATAATAATTATAGGAATTTATATTATTATAAAAAAAATATATAATATATAATTTTCTTTTAAAAATTTCTTTATTAGTTGTTATTTTAATAAAATAAAATTTATAAACATTATGCACTTAGAAACAGTTTGCAGAGAACCACGTTTTTGAGAAACAAATAAAGTTATACCAAAATCATGCAAGTTGTTGATTTTAATAAAATTTATTGCATTATTTTATATAAAATGGATCATATTTTACATTAATATAAAATTAAAAATATATTTATAGTTATAAATTACTTGATATACTAAAAATAGTTGACAGTATTTAAAAAAAATAGTAATTTCACTATTTACTGTAAAATCAATCATTTCAGAAAAAAATATAAAATTTTACCCTAAGTAAATTTTGATATGATAATATGAGAAATTATTTTCTATTTATAAAATAAAATTTCTATATTTTCAATCATTTTATTTTAATATTTTATCACAAAAATAAATAAAAATCATTTTTGAAGAAAACCTATTTTTTAGAATAAAATATCTTCATAAAAAATTGTGTACTTATTTCCTAGGAAATTTATCAATATATTTATATTAATTTATATGTATATATATATATATATTATAAAATAGTAAATACTATTTTTACACACCAATCCAACAACATTTTTATAACATTGATAATTAATCATGAAACTTTTATGCTTGGTGATGTGTGTCATATATGCTGTCGAACATAGATTTCTTCATTAAAAAATATGGGGAGTCAAATTATTCCCCATTAAGGGATTTATACCAAAAAATTTATTATTAAATACTATAATGAAAATAGATGATGTTATTTATTCATCATTACTTACTATAATTCCGCGGTTTCCACTTTGTATTTATGGTTCCACCATTGTACTTTTTTTAGGTGAGTTGTCTTGTTCTATAAAACATTATCCCTATAGTCCAAGATCTTAATCGACTTTTCATCATAAGGGAGATCATATTCAAGATTTAAAACCTCTAAAGTCTTTAAATGTGTGTTATCTAGTATCTACTATGTCAATAGGGATACATGGAATACTTCATATACTTGAGAATGGGTTGGTGGGAGTGGTAATAGATAAGAAACTGCTCTGATGCAATACATAATCTCTAAGGGGATACTATACCTGGGGCTTATAATCCCATTATTCCCAAATCTCATAACCCTCTACAATTTATATATATGTAAAAACATTATCTCTGACCTCAAACTCTAAGTTTCATCAGTGATTATTAGCATAGATCCTCTATCAACTCTTAGTAATCCTGATATGTTTCTAGATTGTCCTGAACAATAATACCATTTTTTTAAGAATTTTAGGTAAAAACTTATTGAATTCACTAAGTTCATCCCAAACTCATTGTGTTCAACATATCTTCCCTTGAAGGGCTGCATAAGGATCTATTTGGATGAATGGGTGAAATTTATTATTATAAAAGAACTCAACTTGAGGTTGGTGTCCATCCCCTCATCCTTATCGAGCATGATCTAAACATGTATTCTATTGTCTAAATAGTTTCCTTAGATTGGAAATTCATTTTGGGGTTGATAATATACACTAAAGTTAAACTTAGTATTTATAGAATGTTGGATGATCTTACAAAACATGGAGTAAAATCTTGGACCTTGGTCAGATATAATTGATTATTATGGTCCTTATTGCCTCACCACCTCTCTAATGTATATCCTTAGATGTTGATTAAATGAAGAGTCATTTGGAATTAAAATGAATTGAGAATTATTTATAAGATGATCCTCCAAAACCCATATGACATTTCTTCCTCTTGATGTATTTGGAATATCAGTGACAAAGTCCATTGTAATGTTTTCCATTTTCCATGTTGGTATGGGTAAAGTTTTCTTCATCCCTTTAAAAAAATTTCCTTTCATCCTACACATAATGAAATATCAAAAATAATGATGTATATTCAATGATCTCCTTATTTATATTGATCCACCTATAGTTCTATAGGATATATCAATTAATCTTCATGTTCCATGTATAAATAAAGAAGGTTGATCTTTGTGCATCATCTAATATATCATTAATCATATTAGGATTTTGTGGTACACATATTAGTGACCCAAATCAATCACCTTCTCCAAAAGGGATAGTTAAAAAAAATTAATGGAATGATAATGATACTTCCTTTCTATTTCTCATATATAATATTTTCATGTTTATGATGATTTTATCATTCTAAATTTTCATCATTGATAATGTTTTCAGATTCTTTATATAGAGAGAATCTTCCACTTTGTTTTTTTTATGGTAATGGTTTAAGAATTTATATTATTTTTTTAGATCTACCCATATTCACTAGATCATATTAATTTACATCTATAAAAATATATGTTTGAGACTCTTATGGTTTGTATATATTTTACACTTCTACCTGAAGAGATAATATCGCCATAATTTCATTGAAAATATCACTTTATCCACATCTAGATCATGTCATGGATATTTCTGCTAATTCACTTTCAAATGCCTTGATATGTATAATATCACTATATCATTATAAATTATTATACAAATCGATTCCTTTTTTGAAGCATCACTATATGCCAAAAAAAATTCTCCACTTGATGGTAGCATGAGAAGTAGTGTTGTGATAAGCCTCTTTTTTAACTCCTTAAATCTCTCTCTATATTTATTATTGAAAAAACTATTACTCTCTTCTATGTTATCTTGGTTAGCGGGTTTTAAAAGCATGGGAACCTTCTCAAAAAACATTGGTATTTCCCATCGATTCAAGGTGTCTACAAATCTTCATTATAGATGTTGTTCTATGATAGTTCTCAATTTCCTTTATCTAATAAGGGACTTTGGATATACCTTTTCTAATAATAATATTCCAGATGAATGATACTTCATTCATCTAGAGCTCACATTTACTATACATTGCATATATATTGTCCTTTTATAAAGCCTTTAGAGTAGTATTAAATTTATATTTATATTATTCCTTTATTTTAGAGTAAATTAGAATATCAACTATAAAGAGTACCAAAAATATGTTGAGGTTATCTGAATAGACTCTATTCATTATGTCCAAAAATATTTTCTAGTGCAATAGTGAGTCTTAAAGTAATCACACTGAATATATAGTGTCCATAACATGTTAAAAATATAGTTTTTTGAATATAATCATTCATTAAACTTAATTGGAAATATTCAGACTGATGTTCTTCTATGGAGAAACATTAGGTGAAAATAGTTTATTAAATAATTATTATATCTATGGTAGGGGTAAATATTCTTTATCATGATTTTATTGGTTTAACAATAATCAATGAAGTGGCACATTGACCTATCCTTCTTCATGATGACGAGGACAGGAACACCCCCACTTTGAATCACTTAGACATGTAAAACCATCTTCTAGATTCTTTTGTTATTTATTTTTATATCTTTAAATTTAATAGTGAAAATTCTATATAGATTCTTTGATATGGGTAGATATACAGGTATAGGTTTGATTGATAACAAAACCTATTGGTTAGGATGAATAAAATGAAACTCTTTAAGGAATACATTATTACAATCCCTCATAATGGGGATGTATTCAAGAATTATTCTCACATTTGTTTTAATAATCTATTATAGATATTACAAATCAAAAAAAAATCCACACTTGAATAGAATATTCTATGGGGGAATAAACCTCCTCCTTACACTTCTAAAAAAACTAATGATGACTTAGTATGTGAAGATTTATCTCCCTCTCTCAAAAGTTGATGTTGTATTTATATAATGATAGCCAGTCCATGAACAATATAGTATCAAACTCCACTAAATAATGTAATACAATATTTTAATGATGATTCAGTCCAAAAACATTGACTGGGGATTAGTTACATACTTTGGATTAAACCATTTCATTATTTTCTATTCAAATAGATAGCTCAACCCCAAAGTTTTGAGGTGGTGTTTTAATATTTTTCCAAATTATCAATGATATGAAATAATGAATAGAAAATTAAAAAAAAAATATTGTCTCTATTATTGAATAAATAACTTGATACCTATCACCACACTATTTTTAGGATCCACCTCAGTAGAAGTGATATCATATTCCCTCACTTTCTCTCTAGGAATTCGATGTTTTTTAAGATTTTCATCGAAAACCCCTAGATTAGGGAATGGTCTTGAATAGTTTCCATTTTACATGAATTATAAAACTACACCATAGGATTAGTGTTTATCTTAAACTTCATTTATTATTTCACATTGTTGGGTTTCTTCATTTTCCTTTCACACTGATTATCCTGATTTCCCTCTTTTCAATATTTGAGACATCTCATGGTTTTCATCAAACTATTTATAGGATAATTTTTTCAACACATATTATAAGTGTGATACTAGTTTTAATTTCCTCCATATTATTTCTTTATTGATACTATCAAATAAAAATTCATTATACATGTTTTTAACTCTAGACCTATGATACCACTAAGAGTCCATGATTTCTATCTCAACACTGACGGAATAAAAGAGAATATCTTGATAGTTTTCAATGTCCTAAATCAATAATAGTTTCTGTAGACATGCATTTAACTCACTAAATAATTAGTAAACATCAAATTCATTTTTTATGATAAATATAGAGGTTTACCCTAAAAGACTTGTGTAGTTTTCCTCATTTGACTAGATAGACTCATCTTCATTTTACATCAGTCTGAAGAACTCGATCTCTATTTAAATATTGAGAGCATAGGGAAAATAATTATTGAAAAATATATTCATGATTTTTTCCTATTCTATAGAATAAATACCCACTTTGTACATTGTGATATTGATCAATTTACACCACTGATTAGATTCTCCCACAATGAGATAAATGGTCATCACAACATTGTCTTTCTATGTGCATTGGATAACAAGAATGTATTCTCAATATTGTTAATCCATTATTCCACAATTATGGGATCATAATTACCAATTAATTAAGGAGGAATTTGTATCATAAAATAATCGAATACAACTAACTCCTTCCTAGGCAGAGGATGGAATTCCCCATGATTCATGTTATTATTCATAACATGGTCTTGTTGATCTATTACAACCTTAAAGTTCTTAGATCCATATCCCTTATGATTCGACATAACATTGGGTAAATCATCATAGTTCCATTAATGTTGGTTTTTGGAATAGATTCTATAAAGACCCAAAATTCTCATATATAATTATTACATATATTTAGATGAATATTCATTACATTACACAAACATATGCTCAAGTATCGTAGAGTTCTATTTTCATTGGATTATTTTACACATAGAAAATTGGTCAATAAGTTATGTACATCATCTCCCACCATATTCTTCATAAATAGAACATTTCATATAAAAATCATACACAATACATTTCATCATAACACAGGGAAAGGAAACCTAAGAAAGGGTTATCTATAATGCTCAGTGAGGGTAAACACATAAGATATCAACATATCATGAGAATATGGGCTATAGAAATTGATAATAATACATGAAAACCATACTACACATATCATAGATAATAAAATTGAGTCATGGAATAAATTTTAGAAGTTTATAAGTCGTGAATCATAACAAAATCAGAGTACATGAACCATGGGAACACAAAAATTCAAATGAGTCATACACGAAGGAAAGTAACACATAGGTACGCCACACAGAAGAATACCACAAATGTATCACCATGAAGGTAAGTACCACATAGGTACACCACACAGAATAATACCACTAAGGTATCACCACGAAGGAATGTACCACACAGGTACACCACATAGAAGAATACCATAAAGGTATCACCATGAAGGTATGTACCACACATGTACGCCACACAGAAGAATACCAACAAGGACTCACCATGAAGGAAAGTACCACACAGGTACGCCATATAGAAGAATACCACAAAGGTATCGCCACTAAGGTAAGGACTTATCTCACACCAGGTATAACTTAGGTATAGTAGTAGATATTATTAGATGTAACTACTGAATCATCTTACTCTGTTAAGAGAAAGACCCACGTAGGATCCTAAATCATCAGACCCACACAGGATCCTAGTACATCATCAGACCCAAACATGATCCTAGTATAGAAGACCCACACAGGATCCTAGTACATCATCAAACCCATACAAGATCCTAGTACAGCAAACCCACACAGGATCCTAGTATATCCTCAGACTCACATAGGATCCTAGTACAACAGACCCACACAGAATCCTAGTACAGCAGACCCACTTAGGATCCTAGAGTAGTCCCATGTGGATTCCTAGAATGGATCCAAGTGAGAATCTCGAACACAGACCCACAAAGGATCCCAAGCACAGACCCACAAAGGATCCCTTTCTCATGTTACAACCAGCTACAGGGTTCTCGTACTAAGCTCGCTTGATTCTGGAAGGATCTGCTCCTCAAGACACAATTTGATACTCTAAATTACATGAAGTACCATAAAAAATTATCCCAAAGGACCTCCATGTAACAGGGGTCTCAACGCAATAGACGGTGCGTCAATCGGACGTCTGGTCTGTAAGTTATTGGCCTTTTATTCCCGAGGGCCTGTTGGATTCGTGTTCGATCCAACCCAGTCGTACCCCAAATTTATACAAAACTCATGTGGGGTATACAAAAAGGTCTGTATCACTCCAAGGTTTCCATCTCCACAGACGGTTCTTCAAACGGACACTCGTATCATCAGATATGGCTGAAAGAGCGAAAATGGGTCGAAGTTGTTCCGGGTCCGGTCCGACCCGGCCCAACTCGATTTGGGTCAACCCGGCCCAACTCGGGGTCCGGACCTGGGTTAGACCTAGCCCACGGGATCCGACCTGGCCTGCCTGGTGGCCCGCGGTGCGGCGGCCCACGGGGCGGCGTCCGTAGGGCGGCCCCAGCTGGCCGGATGGCCAGCCTCTCCTCCGCGTGGCGTGATCGCGTGTCGCACCATCTCTGGCAGCCAGATTCCCTCCCTTGATGTCACGACCCCATTCCATGGATCTTGTATGTCAGGCGGCATAGAAACGCACCACTGCCCCTTCCCGCGGCTGGCCGATGACGACCATCGCCCTTACTCCGCCACGGCCGACGGGCTGCGGCTCTTCTCCAGCGGCACGGTCGTGCCGCTTCTTTCTTCATGGTTGGTCATGGTTCTGGCCACCGCTCTCGAGTCCCACCGGTTCCAATCTTTGGCACCGGTCGTCTTCCTCCTCTGTTGTGAAGAACACATCAAAACCATAAAGGTTGCGGAGTGGTTGGGCCATGTTCGTTTGGCCTGCACCCTCTGCCTTAGAGCGGCAGCAAGCGGCATAAACATTCTTAATTCAAGAAGGAGGTCAAGAATGGTATAAGGGGGTATAAATTAATAACAAACCCTACAAGATACCCCGCAAAAAGCTCTCATAAATATGGAAGAATCGAGGGACAACCCGTTAGTCGGTTGACCCACGTTCTTCATATAAATTCAAGAATGGGGAAGAGGAAATAAAAAATGCTCAAAGGAAATAACGCACCTACCATGAATGTTGGAGAATCATTCGCGCTTTCCAGTGGAACATGTTCTTAGTTCCTGCAACCGTCTCCCAAAGATGCCACTCGCATGTTGCCCATTGGTGGTTCGATGTCGTCTGTCACCTCCTACTGTGTCGTCTTCCTCTTATACAGGTCAGGCATCGCGGCACTTTAACAAAGCTTTGTCGCTTGGTGAAGTCATTCCAAATCCTCCCCCCCAATATCCATATAAATTGGAGAGGGGAGGGTAAATAACAATCGTGGAATTTATGAATGTTCATTTAATAGGATTCTTCCTAAATTCTAATGATGTTGTTACTTAGTATTTGAAAGTTAATCCATTTAATTTACATTGGCGTAATTAAATGGGAGGTTTCCCAAGGGACTTCTCCATATTAAAGAGGGGTTTGGGTGATCTCCACCACCATGAATTCACAAATGGGAGTTTTCTAGCTCGGGCGGTCCCCACCTCCAAGCATTCAATTAGGAGGTTAAAAACAAAATAAATTTTTTTTCTTTATTTTATTTTTTATTTCCACAAAAAACACAAAAACTAACTTTCAACCTCGATAAATTATGGTCAAGTTAAAAGTCTCCTTAAGAAAATACTGGTGCTGTGAGTTCAGAGTTGTCCTCATATTTCAATTTCGAGCACCGGTTCAAAAGTTACAAAATGCTGCTTGCGTTTTTACTAAACGTACCTGAAAAAAAGTTTGGAAAATTATTAACAGTCACCCTCAACCTGCACCGATTGAGGTTAAGCTCTTCCCGAGTGAAACACACCCCAACGAACCCATCAATACTCTCAGATTTCTAATCTAAGTTACCATTTAAAAGTTATGAATTTTACAATAAAATAATTTTCACTTAATTATTTTATTTACGGCCAAAAATTAACTTTCACTGGTGGCCCGTGCCGGCCAAAGTTAGTATCTTCTTAAATAAAGCATGTCCTCATGATTTCATCGGTAGTCTCAGATTTTCAATCTGAGTTACCTTTTGGGAGTTATAAGCATTTGAAAAATAAGATAATTTATTTAATTATTTTATTTATGGTTATTCCATTTTTGGGTTTTCTCACAGGATGCTCGCGCCGACTAAACTTAAGTCACGCCTAAGTTAAACCCGCCATCCTAAGTGCAACGATGCCCTTGGATTTTTGATCTGAGTAACCATTTAAGAGTTATTCCACTTTTTCAGGAAGACTACTTACACATTCTAATTAAAGCCTAACAAAACTTTGACGGATCATTCCGGGCACTCCGTGCCTCAGAATCACGCGCCATCAGATTTTACAGTCTCAAAAAATTCCCATATAATTAAAAAAATTACATGGAATTTCCAGGTCTTTACATTCTCCCCACCTCAGAGATTTACGTCTTTGAAAGCTACATTACAAAAACTAGAAAAACAAGTGTGGGTACTGAGCATGAAACTGAGCCTCCCGCTCCCATGTGCTCTCCTGGAGGTTCACGTGCTGCCAACACACACACACCAAAGGTATCGATCTCCCACGAAGGACTCTCTCCTATAGATTCTCAATCTTCACTGGAACCTCTGAAAATGTCACCCCATCCTCGATGTCTAGATCATCATGGTCGATGACGTGAGATGGGTCGTGAACGGATCTCCTTAGCTGGAATACGTGGAAGATGTCGTGCAACCGGTGCATCTGAGTGGGAAGTTCTAAGTGGTAAGCCACCTCGCCAACTCTACTGAGGACCTAGAAGGGTCCAATGAATCTCGAAGATAACTTTCCACCCCAGCCAAAACTCCACAAACCTCGTCGAGGTTAGACCTGTAGAAAGACGTGGTCACCATCCTCGAACTCTAGGGGTCTCTGTCTCCTGTCAGCATAAGACTTATACCGGCTCTGAGCAGTTTTCACTGTTTAACAAGTGAGGCATCTTGATACAAAATTTTCCACTTCTTTCTTCATCACTGGCCACCAGTACTGATGCTGAAGGTCCTGGTACCATGGTACATCCTCTGAAGATGTCGACGTACTCCCCACCTTCAGAAAATCCATCAGGTGCCTGCCCTAAGGATATCTGAACATGTCGAGCCTCGTAGTCAGTTTCCCCACACTGCACCTCCCTGACTTGATGAAGAAGTGGGGGAGTGACTGTGAGAGATTGAAGAAAAACTGCTCCATCTCGGTCCACAAAGGATATCTATAAAGCATCCAGCTGCTTCGTCGCCTCACCTAGCAGTTGTATACCAGATCTCCTATTTGGTTCATCTGCTACAACATTCCCCTTCCCATGAGTATAGACTATATTGAAGTCATAGTTCTGGAGGAAATCAAGCCAAAGTCATTATCTCAGGTTCAGGTCCTACTGAGAGAAGATATACCTGGGACTCTTGTGGTCTGAGTAGACTGAAAAACATTCACCCATCAAATAATTCCACCACACCTTCAGTGCAAAGAACACTGCTTCTAACTCCAGGTCATGGTTAGCATAGTTATACTTGTCAGTCTCTGTCTCATCTCCTGAAATATCTACTAACACTTCTCCTTCCACAGGAAAGGCTCCACATTTTTTGTCAAAGCTCACAAGGGTTCCGCTACCCTGGGGAAGTCGGTTACAAATCGTCGGTAGTACCTAGCCAAAGAAGACGTACCTATCCCTTTGGGGAGGTAATCCTGGAAACATATTTTGAAAAGATGTCCCCATGCTCTTCCACTCCTATTTGGAACTGAAAACTCAAAACTTCTACTGCCACAAGGGTAAGTATGATCGACTCATGAGTGATCGGCTGCACCCTCCTATGAATGAGTCCATCTTGTGCTGCCTTGGTTTCCCTTTCGCCGACCAAGGAAAACCGCATTCCAACATTGTAGAGAAACCACAACCTTTTTTCCTAATACAGTCAATTTGAGTATGAACTATGGATGCCCAGTCCATACCCAAACTAACTCCATAAGGCCTCGATGCTGCCACCAAGAGGTTCCAACTGAAACTCTCGCCTCAAGGGTCAGATCAAACTATCATCATAAGTTTGATTATCGAGTCTTCTCTCAAAGGTATCTCTAGATATGAGGGTCAAGTCAACGATTTAACTAGAAACTCTAGGTCTTGGACAAGATTCATGGAAGGAAGGAATGATTGGAACCTATGTCTATAGATACGACAACTAGTAGTAGACACAGACCGTACCTCTAATCATTCATGGAGTCCTTGGGCCACACTTCTTGACCGCATATAGCTACTCCCTTCCCCTACCCTCTAGCTCCCTGATCCTGGTGGGGACCACAAAGGGGGTGGTTGTAATATGTCAAAAAGTACACCACCTCATGTTTCTCCCCTAGCTCTACTTCCACATCTACATCCCTACAGATTCATTTATCCCTAACACTTCTTCTTCCTGAAACATTTTTTACACGTCCAAGTCTCTGAGACTGGTGCCAGTTTCTTGTTCTCCCACTACTATCATTCACTGGCTGTATCTGCTCAGCCAAAGAACATTCAACCACAAAGTTACTCTCTAGAACCCCAACATAAGTATGAATGAAAGGAGGAAAAGTGTTGGCTCGTACGTCCTTAAACACAATGTGCTTGAAAGTCCGAGCCCCGAAGCACTGATCGTATCGTATTCATCGAGTACTAGGAATGATCGACACACCTCGATGAATACTCATCTACCGACATGTCATCTTGCCGAGCTGTAGAATCTCTAGAGAACTCTCAGCCACCTCCTCAAGGCAGTCCTCAACCTCCTGTGAGGAACCATCTCACCTCAAAACCTCAGAGGCCTCTACTGTTGGAACTCATGAAACACGCTCAGTCGGGGTGCACCGTCTTCCAGTGCGGCTGGTGGTATCTGCTGCCCAATGGGTGGTGGTGCTACTGGTACACCACCCGAAGGTGCCAACATAGTAAGAGGTCCCTACACCGGATCTTCATCGCTCGATGGGCTGTCATCATGTACTCTCTCGGGAATCCCAGCTGGCTATCTATGCAGCGGCACCCTGATAAGGAACAGGTGTGCCATGGTCATTTAGTCATAACTGGTGAGCTGACTCAAGAAAACACAAGAAAGTTTTTCAAAACACACATTCATTCAGTGTTTTCGTGCACATAGTTAGAAATCAGAAGTCAGGGTCCTGGTGTATGGATATGTCGGCCACCGTACCAACACTGGATTCCCTAAACTGATAACCACACTCACTACACTTAACACTATTGTTGTTAAAAATATCAGAGTCAAATGTTCTTTGTTAGAACCGACTCCTATAATACCAATTTGTCAAGAATTGTCTCCAGAGGCCCGTGCCATGACTACCCCAAGCCTGTCTTCCATAGGCCAGAGGCTGGCGACTAGCACCAAAAGGCGTATCCCCTAAAACCAGGAAGGAATTGCCTTTATATCCTATAAACACAATCAACCAAGCACATATAAAGATATGAACACAAGTAAAATGTATAGAAAAAAGAGTTCTCAAAGTAAGAGGGGCCGGAATACAATCCCAACAGTAAAGGTACAAGTACAACTGAAAAATACAATAAAACTGAAGAAAGATAAAGAGAGCTATTGGGTCGTCCTCCGAGATTCCTACCTGAAGGGTAGGTACAGATCGCCTCCTCAGCACTCCAAGTCCGCCCATCTCCTCTGCGTACCAACACACCGTATGGTCCACCTATGGGCACTGTCCAGTCCTGGTACCCTCAGGCTCGATTAGTGTTGTCCGTCGTCTGCACCAAACACAACAAGGTGCGGGTGAATCTTGTGCAGGGGTGAGTATAACGATACTCAGTAGGGACCCTGGGACCCTCAAAGTCTCACAAAATCCACAAAGGATAAACCAAAAAACATGTAAACCAGTGACAAACCTACTTAGGTATATGCCCATACATATACTTAAGTTATCATATATTACCCATCTCATTCATGAGGAAACAGAAGGCCCAACTCCTTAGCCAAAGTACAACTAGTCCACAAAGGAAATATTACCAAGAAGGTAAGTACCACACAGGTACACCACATAGAAGAATACCACAAAGGTATTACCATGAAGGTATGTACCACACATGTATGCCACATAGAAGAATACCACCAAGGTATCACTACGAAGAAAAGTACCGCACAGGTACGCCACACAGAAGAATACCACAAAGGTATCACCATGAAGGTAAGTACCACACAGGTACGCCACACAGAAGAATACCACCAAGGTATCACCACAAAGGAAAGTACCACATAGGGATGCCACATAGAATAATACCACAAAGGTATCACCACAAAGTTATGTACCACATAGGTACGCCACACAGAAGAATACCACCAAGGTATCACCATGAAGGTAAGGACTCAGATCACACCGGGTATAACTTAGGTACAATAGTATAGATGATTAGATGTAACTACTAAATCATCTTACTCTGTTAAAAGGCAGACCCACATAGGATCCTAAATCATCAGACCCACACAAGATCATTGTACATCATCAGACCCACACAGGATCCTTGTACAGAAGACCCACAAAGGATCCTAGTACATCATCAGACCCACATAGGATCCTATTATATCAGACCCACACTGGATCCTAGTACATCCTTAGACCCACACATGATCCTAGTACAGCAGACCCACATAGGATCCTAGTACATCCACAGACCCACACAGGATCCTAGTACAGTAGAGCCACGTAGGATCCTAGAGTAGTCCCACGTGGATTCCTAGAGCGGATCTAAGTGAGACTCTCGAACAGAAACCCACA
This sequence comes from Viscum album, assembly GCA_963277665.1. Classification (NCBI taxonomy): domain Eukaryota; kingdom Viridiplantae; phylum Streptophyta; class Magnoliopsida; order Santalales; family Viscaceae; genus Viscum; species Viscum album. Next base: position 461,658,467 of record OY728155.1, on the reverse strand, counting down.
AAGGATCCCAAGTACATACCCACAAAGGATCCCTTTCTTAGGTTATATCCAGCTACAGGGTTCTCGCACTAAGCTCACTTGATTCCAAGAGGATCTGATCCTCAAGCCACATGTCAATACTCCAACTGCCACAAAATCCCATGAATAAGTATCCCACAGTACTTCCACGTAAAAGGGGTCTCAACGAAACAGACGGTGCGTCAATCAGATGTCCGATTTGTAAGTTATTGGCCTTTTAGTCCAGAGGGCCCAGTTGGATTCATGTTCGATCCAACCCAGCCGTACCTCAACTTTATCCAAAACTTAAGTGGGGTATACCAAAAGGTTTATCTTGCTCCTAGGTTTCTGGTGCCACTGACAGTTCATCAAACGAACACTCGTAGCTTAAGATATGGCTGAAAGAGCGAAAATGGGTCGAAGTTGGTCCGAGTCCGGTCCCACCCGGCCCGACCCCGGCCTGGGCCGACCTGACTTGGTTCGGGTTGACCCGACCTGACCCAGGGTCTATCCCTAAATCAGACCCATCCCATGCTAGGTGGCCCGCGGTGCGGTGGCCAGCTGGCGGCCCGTGGTGGGGCGGCCCGCGGTATGGCATCCGCGGGGCGACCCTAGTTGGTTGGATGGCCAGCCTCTCCTCCGCATAGCGCGGTCGCGCGCCGCGCCATCTCTGGCAGCCGACAGTAATTCGGCTGCCCTCCCTTGATTCCTCGGCCTTGTGTCGCGACTCTTGTATGTCTAGCGGCATGGACGTGCGTCGCCGCCCCTTCGCGCGACCGACCGATGTCGGCCGTCGCCCTTGCTCCGCCGCGGCCGACAGGCCGCGACCCTTCTCCGATGGTGCGGTCAAGCCTCCACCTTCTTCACAGTTGGATGTGGTGCTGGCTACCGCTCTCGAGTCCCACCGGTTCCAATCACCATCATCGGTCATCATCTTCCTCCGTTGCGAAGAACACATCAAAACCATAAATGTTGCGAAGTGGTCGGTCCATATTCATTTGGCCCGTACCCTCCACGTTAGAGCGTTATCAAGCTGCATAAACATTATTAATTCAAGAAGGGCATCAAGAATGGGATAAGTGGGTATAAATTAACAAAAAATCCTACAAGATACCCTACAACAACCTCCCGCAAAGATAGAAGATCACGGGAAAACTCGTTAGTCGGTTGACCCGCGTTCTTCGTATAAATTCAAGAACGGGGAAGAGGAAATAAAAAACACTCAAATGAAATAACCCCTACCTTGAACATCGAAGAATCATCTGCTCTTTCCAGGGGATCGTGTTCTTAGTTCCTGTAACCAGCTCCCAAATACACCACTCGCACGTCTCCCATTAGTGGTTCGATGTCGTCCGTCACCTCCCGCTGGGTCGGCTTCGTCTTCTAAGTGTCGGGTGTCATGACACTTTACCAGAGCTTCGTCTCTTGGTGAAGTTGTGCCAAATCATCTCCCCCAAAGCTCCATATAAATAGGATAGGGGGAGGGTAAGTAATGATTGTGAAATTTATGAAGGTTCATTTAATAGGAACCTTCCTAAATTCCAACGACACTGTTACTTAGTATTTGAAAGTCAAGTCATTTAATTTACGTTGGTGCAATTAAATGGGCGGTTTCCCAAGGGACTTCCCCATATTAAATAGGGGTCCGGGTGGTCCCCACCACCATGAATTCACAAATGGGATTTTTCAAGCTCGGGCGGTCCCCACATCCAAGCATTCAATTGGGAGGTTAAAAATAAAATAAAAAGTTGTTCTTTATTTTATTTTTTATTTCCATGAAAAACATGAAAACTAACTTTCACCCTTGACCAATTGTGGTCGAGGTGAAAGTCTCATTAAGAAAATACCAACGCTGCGAGTTCAGTGGTGTCTTCATATTTCAATTCTGAGCACCGGTTCAAAAGTTACAAAATGATACTTGCATGTTTACTGAACGTACCTGAAAAAAAGTTTGGAAAATTATTAACATTCACCCTCGACCCACGCCAGTCGAGGTTAGGCTCTTCCCAAGTGAAACACGCCCCAACGAACCCATCGGTACTCTCAGATTTCTAATCTGAGTTATAGTTTAAAAGTTATAGATTTTACAATAAAATAATTTTCACTTAATTATTTTATTTATGGCCAAAAACTAACTTTCACTAGTGGCCCGCGCCAGCCAAAGTTAGAATCTTATTAAATAAAGCATCCCCTCACGAGTTCAGCGATGGTATCTGATTTTCAATCTGAGCTACCTTTTGTGAGTTATAATCATTTGAAAAATAACATAATTTATTTAATTATTTTGTTTATGGTTATTCCATTTTGGGTTTTCTCACAGGAGGCCCACGACGACTAAACTTAAGTCGCATCTAGGGTAAACCCGCCATCCTGAGCGCAACAGTACCCTCAAATTTCTGATCCTAGTAACCGTTTAGGAGTTATTACACTTTTTAATGAAAACTACTTATGTGCGCTAATTAAAGCTTAAAAAATTTCAATGGATCATTTTGGGCACTCCGGGCCTCGAAATCACACGCCATCAGATTTCGCATTCTTGAAAAATTCAATTATAATTAAAAAAAATCATGGAATTTCAAGGTCTTTACAACCTACCAAAAAACCTTATTCATAATTATGACCATGTATACTATTCTTTTATAATCATTATTGAAATATATATATATATAAGTTAATTTTTACCTACTTTCAACACTAGGTGTAAGTGAACTTAATTAAATTGAACAAGATTTTTTAATTGAGGTATTGATATCTATTATTTATCAAAATTAAATTAGTTTTATGAATTATAATATACTATTATATTTATCCCATAATAGTTTATAAATATATAATTTCTCACCAAGGTAGTCTCAGTTATGATCCATGAGGTTGAAATCAATGATGAGCTTATTTTTTTAACTCTTAATGAATAAAGGGTGATTTCATAATTGATGAGTTAAATGTTGATATAACCATACCAAAAAACCTTATTTACATATTTATATCATATTATTCTAGGAAATACATTCTCATTTTCATCATTGATATGAATTCATGATATTTCTCATGTTGGTGGTTAAATCGACATAAACATGAACGTACCATGATCAATGGATGATTATGAGCTGATTTGTTTGAAATTTCATTATAAAATAAGAATAATGATTAAATTTAGTTTTCATTAGTGTGATGTATAATAATTTTAATGAATTTTAAAGATATTATAATTTAAATAAAGTCATTACTTGAAAAGTTGAGATCATTTTCATAATAGTTCGCTCATTTTAAATTACTAAATTAAAGATAATATTTTTTGGTCATATAATTAATGGGTTCTCCCATTTTTCATACCTGAAACTTAATGATATTATAAATTTCATATTTACCTTTATTCTCATCCACTTTACAATCTATTTTAGGTGTTTATTTATAGAAAAAAATAAATAAATTCTTCTATTGAGGTGGTAGTCCACATGTACACGTGATAGAAGATTCCATTTTCCATATAATGGGAGAAATGAGTAATATGGTTTAATGTTTTACATTATTATAAATGATATAAATATCAAAAATATTTTATAAACCCCCCTTTTATATCCTCCTATTTTTCTAGGGAGGTAAAACAATACATCTTACGTCGTAGAGCCTGCAGTTCGCAAAACACATGAATTATGGTTTCATTTTTCATCACAGAAAAATGGAAATAGAGATTAATGATTTATAAAATATAATAATAAAATTATTTATATAATAGATAGTTATTTATTTTCATTGGTATTTTAAAATTACATTAAAGATGAAAAAATTGAATGGAAATAAGTTAAGTAAAAATGATTACTCTTGTTGTGCACTTTTAGATATCCCTAGAAGATGGATTTCAGATAGATGAAATAGGATAATATCTTGTTAATAGAAGATAAATATAGTAAAATAGTATTATGCAGGAATAAAAATGGTTATATTTTTAGGTGGAAACTGAATTTTTAGTTTTTCCTTGAATGGGTGGTGAGAGGACACTTTTATAAGTTACGAGAAATATATTTTTGTGAATATTTCATCCTAATATAATGTATTAGATATTAATAATGTAATGTGGCTCAAAATTTTGAGATATAATAGAGATGGAAATAAATAATGTATATCCACAACATATAAAACTAATTATATACATGGTTTAATCATTTTAAATCCCTTATCCCATTAATTATTACTTTTACAATTTTAGCGACTACACTTGTAACTTTTTTTATTACCTAAGGTTACTTAATCATTATTCCTAAAACTAAAGTGTTCCTTATTATATAATTTTGACCCATTGATAATAAATTTCTAATCCATTTCATTTTATTCAATTTATAAAAGTGATAAAACTAATTTTAAATTATATATTTATATTATATTAAAAACATTTTTTGAGAAAATGTTAAAAATATTCTAAAATATCTAATATGGGTTTTATAAATTTATTTATTTTATAAATTATATTATATCATATAAAATATATATTATTTATTTTAAAAAAATCATGAATTTATAATTTATTCTTATATACTATTAATGTCATAAATGTCATGTATTTAGTAAAACCAAGATTTTTACTTAAAAACATTCATTTTACAGAAAAAATAACATTAAGAAAATATTTCTGTATTAAAAGAGAAAATAATGTTAATTTTTTAAAATTAAAATTCTTTATTTTATAAATATAAATTTTGAATAAAATTGTGAGATATAATAAAAAATATTTTTAATTTAAAAATATTTTTTTGAATATAAAGAAATAACATTCATATTTCCTATTATCTATTAATTAAATTAGAACATACAAATTATTCATATTAAATATATTTTATCATTATAAATCAAAATTTTAATGAAATAAAATTCATATAAAAATGAGGTAATATTTATAAATATACATTTCTAAGAATAAAATATCTATTTTAGTCATCTTAGAAATACCGGTTGAATTTAATTCAAAATAGAAGTATCATTTTTTATTTATATAGATTTTTTATAAATTGGTTACACCTATTAATTCACCCAAACTAAATGGATAGGTTTTAGGTGTATAAAAATATTATAATTTTGGTCTACATTTTTTATTGTGTGATGAGCAAGCCATCAAGCACATTGAATGATTTTATGTTAGTAATATATTAAAATATTGAGGTGTTACATTCTACCCACATAAATTAATTTCTTAAACACAATTTTAAGTATTATCTAATTAGTAAAATATCTAATAGTATTAATAATGTAAAAAAAGATCTAGGTAACAAAATTACTAACATTGGGAAGTATAAGAAACACACATATTGGAATTTATCTTTATTGAGTTTCTTCCCAACCGTTGGACAATAATACCTCTTATAGTTTATTGTTAATAACTATTTTATTTCTCATTTAATTCATATTCATACTTTTATTGATAGATTATCAAATTTTATTATGAAATGTGATTCGCTATTTTGGTAATTAGTATATATACAAATGCATACAAATAGACATACCACACACATTCATCCTCCATCCCCAATGATTCTTCAACTTAGTATTGTAGCTAGAATGTTGAGGTTGAATGATGAAATCAATAAAGAATGACCCTCTAACATATAATCTCATTGAGACCCAAATTTAAAACCCATTATTCCATTTCCTATGTAGTCACATCCATCACATAGGCCTACTCATTTCAAAAATATCCCTCACCTGTATCATCAACTTGAACATATTACCACAAATCTCTTCACCTACTTATTGAACTGGCCTCTCCATTACCCACTTAGAGAAGACCTTTTGGATAAATGTTTATTGTTGATGGAATCCCTTTGACATCTGATCTACTTGGAACATCATATTACCAAACTAGGAAATCCAAGACCTAAACTATTTCCCATATAGAATGCATTGGCTCGTGTGTTCTAGGGAATAAAACATGATTCTTTATCTACTCTCAACCTTAGGTCCATAGTGTTTTCATCCCCTTTTCTACCTCATTTTAGTTTCATGTAGCACTATTATGAATGGATAGGGATTGTATGCTTCTTTTATGATTGGAATAGGTCTTTTATCTTCTCTATCTACATTAGAGACTGTATGTATAAGTGGTATATTGAATGATGATAATGATGATGATTTGTTTTTGTCTTCTACCTTTGGAGTGATCTTAAGATCTATCTATAGTGGCTCTGGGTCATTGTCTTCACCCCTATCCAATTTTCAACAATGAAGATGTATTGGATAATCTAACCACGATTCAATAAATAGGGATTCAATGTTGAAATAGTTAATGGATTACCAGAGTCAAATCAATTTCATATAATGGAAGAACAAAAAAAATTATATTTCCCTAAAAATCAATAGGGGATACAATAATCTTACTAAAAATAAGTTTCCTTCTAAGATCAAAACATTGGGGTTGTGAATTAATACTAATTTAAATCTTACTAAAAACAATATAGTATCTAAAATAAGAATCCAATAAAGAATCCATCTATCTTAAGAGGATGATATGTGTAATTTTATCCATTAATTTTTCATGGAAAAATCCCAATAATAGAATTACTGTAGGCTTTCCATTATTTCCTTTATATTAGAGGATAATATCGCTTCTCATCCTTGTTAACCTATAGTTTATATATTTCAAACTATATCACCCATAGCTTAAAATATATCTTCAATATCTCAACCTTTATCATTCTTGGTTCGACCTATTTATCATTAGTTTCTCTCATACTTATCAACCAACACCCTTAAAGTAACTAGGAAATAAACCATTCGCAAAGTCTTGTAAAGTGAATGTTATTGACAAAATCATACCCCCTTGGGGTTTCTATACAAGTGTATCATCTTAGGACCATTAAAATACACTATAGTAATGATTGATTCAAAACTCAAATATCCTTTTTCATGGTGATTACTAAGAGGAAGATATGTGTTATAGTCACATCTATATTCAAGTATCCAAAAAATGATTTTATTTCTTATAAAACCATATACTCAAGACTAAAAAAATTCATGATATCATCCAATAATTAGACTCATCTACCAGGTTTTCAAAATGGTTCTATAACCCTAATAAAAAAATATAATGTTAATTATTACATTAATATTAAATATTATAATTATAATAAAGGGTTACATATAACACTTAAATAATTATCATCCTAAACTTATCAACCCTTAAATTATCTTCAAACAAAAAATTAATCTCTAATGTTATCTAAAACTCCTCTCACACACCAAATTTAACACCTCATCCCATACAAATAGATCCAATGTCATATTCACATAAATTACTTAATCAATTTGATACCTATTGTAAAATCCTAGATAAATCAATCCTTAATTAAAAAATAAAACAAATTGGATCTCTTACATCCTAATGATCTTTTATGGCTTGCAGCTTTAGAAATTAAGGAAAATAAATATCTAAAAATTCCCATGATTTTTATATAAAAAAATCATTTTTTCAATATATATGAAACTATTTAATCCATAATGAGTCTTTAACATTTCCTATAAATTCTTTCACACATTGTTTCCTTAAAAAAATGTTATGTGTACTAGTTTTACTCATAAATTAGGGAAATAAAAATATAATAATGGGTGATATGAAATGCCTATTAAGGGAAAACATAAAACTAAGTCACATAATAACCATGAAATATATAGTATGTCTGGAATAAGTAAAAAAATGAATCCATAATCAACATGATGTTGATAGAATTCAATTTCAATAATGATAAATGAAAATAAGGATATCAATATTATATATATCATATTGATGGAATTCATAATTTTTATCATTAAAAACATGTTATAAAATGATTTTTAAAGGAAACATTCATGTTATGGGGAGAGGTGCATAATAAACCCAAACATTTTGTTGTATCATGAGACCTGATGATGTTTTGAGGGGCTATATAATTCTTAGACCCACCCATCACTTGATTAAGTCCAATGCATTCACCATAAGAGTCACATTTCATACAATTCACTAAGAAACATTTGTTTGAATAAAATAGTAATATCTATATAATGAAAAGTAAAGAACTTAAATACATGATCAACCACATAAATAGTCAAAAATCATCATGAATTTCAATGCTTTTCCCTATATCAATACAAGGGATAACATGATTATAACCCATCCTAAGAAAGAAAGTGGATGATCAAATAATAAAAAATCATCCCCACATTCATCCATATGATAATAACAATATAAGGAATTCTAAAAGATTTATCCATGTCAATAATATTGATAACATGATCATAACCCATCCAAAGGAAGAAGGTATATGGACAAACAATATACAGTCTACTTGAAAATAATCATCAGTATTGGAATAACCACATAAAGAACACAAATATTTTTCCTCATATCAATAAAATTAAAAAACAATCTAGATGAATAACGTCCAATATGAGTTTTTGAAAATTAAATTTTCACACCAATAGGGAATTTAGTATTCAAGACTAATTTAATACTCAAATAACCTAATTATAAGCCAACTGAAGAGAGAAACGAGACAGTTTTAGAATAACATAACCCAAAAAATAAAAAATATCTTTCATAGGGTTTATGTTGTAGGAATTTATATTTATAGAAAAAAATGATAGAATAAAAATTATTAAAATTAAATGGAATAATGTACCCCACTTATATGAAATATGATCAAAATATTGATCATAACTCAATGAAAGAAAGTAGAGTTATCAAAATTCCAAACTTATATGGAAAACTAAATCCATATCCTCTTAAATAAGGAAACTTTATTTATCTATTAAATACCCTGAAATATAAATCAAATTATAAAAATATATTCTTGGGTCATGAATACCCCATAAAAAGGAAACATGATGAACAAAAGGTATTATGTCTCACGGAATCAAAATTGAGAATAATGAAACACTTATGACATATGAAACATTCAGATCATAATTATTTAAAGATATGTATTTTAATTAAATTTAAAATAACATTATTAAAAGATAATTAATGATATTTATTCTAAAAAATTGAGTATATACACATCATGAATGAAATTGGGTGCATAATCCCAATCATGTTTAAAATAGAGCAATTTGAGATGAAAAAATCTTACCTCAGTATTGATCTATTTTCTAGTAGCTCCAAATCGCTTGAATAATTAAAATTTGTTCATTAAAAATATAAAAAGTTAACTTATTCATAACTATGACCATTTATTATCAACATTTATAGTCATTATATATATATATTAGTTAGTTTTTATATTTTTTCAATACTCGGTGTAAGTAATATTTATTGCTTTGAACTAGTTTCATAAAAGAGGCTTTGGTATCTATTATTTTTCCAATATCCATTACGATTAGGTTAGGTAAGATATTGGAATATATGTTCAAATATAGTTCATAATGATATAATTTCATTTTATCATAGTTGTTTTACAATTCATGATGTTGATATTGATGATGAGCATGTTTGAGTGATTATTAATGAATGATGTGTTAAGTTTTGATAAACTAGTTAAATGATGATATAAAATTAACCAAAAAAATTATTTATATCACATTCTACCATTAAATAATTTCTCATATTAATTTAGGATACAAATACATAATATTTCTCAAGTAGGTGGTTAAATTTATGAAAACATGAACCAACCATGATTAATTGATGATTATGAGGTGGTTAAGTTATAATATCAATATAAAATAAACATAATTATATAATTTAATTTTTATTAGTGTATTATATCATAATTTGATGTAATTATAAGAATAATATAATTTATATAGTTTCATTTCATATAAAAAATCCATCATTTTCTTCTTAGTTGGCTAATTTTAAACGATTCAATTAATGATAACCATTTTTTGATCAAATCACTAATAGGTTCTCAAATTTTTATATAACAAAACCATACTAGTATTATAGTAATAATATTTATCCTTTATTCCCATAATTATGACCATACATGTATGGAGGTGATGAAAATTAAAGTGAAAATAAATTGTTTTGTGGAGGTCGTAGTCCACACATATGCATGGTTAAGGATTTAATTATCCATAGAATGGGAGAAAGGATAACATTATTTATATTTTCATAATAATAATAAATATATATATATATATATATTGTAATTATTTATTAAATTATCCTTATATAATTTCTTTATATGGTTGTGAATGAAATCAATGCATGTTCCATCGTAGAGGCGATAGTCTGAACAATGCATGACAGCTTATTTTTCTTAACAGAAAAAAGAAATTATTATAATTAATTATTACTATAGAATAATAACAATCAGTATATAACCAATAATTATTTCATTATATAGGTATTGGAAATTTTTTATGGAATACAAAAATAGAAAATAATGACGTTATGTAAAAATGAGGACTCAGTTTGAAAAATTTTAGATTTCCTTAGATGATCCCTTAGAAATGGATAGAATAGGATAATATATTTCCACCAAAGGCATAGAATCATGAAATACTATTTTATGAAAAGGTAAATGGGTTTTTAATCTAGATGAAACAAAAAATTTAGGTGTTTTATGTAGTGGTGGTGAGAGGGCCCATTTATAGGTGGTGAGAATAAAAGTTTTGAAAATATTTCAACTAATTATAAAGTGAGAATGTTTTAAACATGAAATGTTTTTCCAAAATTACTAAATGATGGAGTGGAAAATAGATAAGGTTGATAAAAAACTCATCTGGTCAATTTTAGATTTGTTTTTTATCATGTTTTAAGACCTTTATCAATTGAATTATTACTTTAATCAATTTATATTTTACAGTGGTAAATAGTTTTTTAGCTAAGGTAACATAATATTTATGCCAAAAAAATAAAAATGGACTAATTAGATAATTCATAACTAATAATTCTAAATTTAAAATCCATTTCATTTGAATCAATTTATTAAAATTCTAAAATTTAATTTTAAAAAATGCATACTACATTGATTTTTTTTTTGATATAATATTACTTATATTATAAATTTTCAAATATAAGTTAATAAATGAAATCCAAAATTTTAAAATTTTAAAATTCACTTTTAAAATATATATTTTGATTTATAACAATGTTTTATGAATTTTAAATTCTTACTTATATACTTATAATTTCATAAATTTCATGTTATCTTTAAAAAAGTGAATTCACATAAAAATAATTATTTTTAGAAAAATACTAAAATATAATATTAAGAAAATATTACTATGTTAAATCTAATAATAATTTTTATTTTATAAAATTTAAACTCCATGTTTTAAAATTTTGACTTTTAAAGAATAACTATAGATGTAATTAAAAACTATTTTTATAGAAAAATAGCCTTTTTCAAATATTAAAAATTCTCATTCATTTTTCATATTATTTACTAATTAAAATATTATTAACCAATTACTAAAATTAATTACATTTTATCATTGTTAATGTTGAGTCAAATATGTTTCAAATATCTCATTGATATTTTTGTTTTGGAAATCACAAATTACTTCTTTTTTATCATGTATGTTGTTTTACAACATAACCACATATGTTGTTTCTCAATTGTAACCAGATTAAGTATTGCATCGTAACCATATGCATCATAATCACATGCATCATAACCATATGCATCGTAACCAGGTTATGTATTGTATTGTAATCATGCATCGTAACCAGGTTATATATTATATCGTAATAATGAATCATAACTAGGTTAAGTATTGTATCATAATCATGCATCATAACCAGGTTAGGTATTCTATCGTAATCATGCTTCATAACCAGGTTAAGTATTATATATCATAACCAAGAATTGTAACCAAATCATACATTGTAATCACATTATGTATCATAACCACAATATGAATCATAACCACAATGTGAATCGTAGCCACTATATGAATCATAATCATGTTAAGATTTGTAACTATATCGTAACTAAGATATGCATTGTAATCATGATAAGCATCGTAACCAAGTTATTTATCATACTCATGTAATGCATTGAACTCATGTCTTATTCCAATACTGTATACATGTTTCATCTTACTCGGTGTTTCATACTTATGTACTTATTATTTTCTAACTAAAATTATGGTGTTGATTTGGTTATATACCAATCAAAATGATGTCGTGTATTCTATTTTTTTATAGTTGTAATTCCAAGTGTCCAAGTCCCTCCAATTTTTTCGGAGAAATATGACTGATGGAGGAAATGTGACCGTTGGAACATAAGGCCTATAAATAGGAGGTCATTCAAACCAAAATAAACTACTTTTGGATCTTAAAAGTTCTAGAGAGAGACATTGTGACTTCTCTCTTGATTTGTGTGAAAGCCTTGAAGATACAAGATGTGAATGGTGTGTTCCTAGTTCTTGTATTACAATAAGTGATTTGTTTTTCTTTGTGTATCTGATCATTTTGATAACGATCAAGGGATTTTTGGGATAGAAAGATGTGTTGTCGATCATCGTATCAAGGGATTTAAAGAATTTTAAAGATAGAGGTGTTGATTACCTTATTAATCGAGGGCTTCTGGGGATAGGAATACAGTCGTGCTGATATTCATATCGAGGGCTTACCAAGGTGGTGGCAAGATAGACCTTTTATCCTAGGTTAAAGGATACCCTACTCTTTGGGATAAAATAATTGTAATACCTTTACATTTCTACTGCTATTTGTAATAGAAAGGGAATCATTTTTCTTCTTCTTTCTATTCATATTCTTTTCTATTGTAATTTTTTCAATTACTATTCACTCATTACATATTGTATTAAGAGATTATATACGTTGTGTGGTAGAATTATTTACATTTCTATTACTCTGATCATTTTATTCAATTCAAATACAATTGTTTTTCATTACTTTTGGTATTAAATCATATCATATCCATCAGATCCAAGACCGATATGGTCATTTTTATTGGTTGTGAATTATATTATTTTAATACCCCTTAAACTAAGTTATTTCTTAAGAGTTTTAATATAATATTTTTAAACCTAAAATTCACCCCCTCTTCTATTGTGCCATCTCGTATTCATATACTTCTATATTACGATCCAAAAATTGGTATCAGGGCAGGTTTCCACTAATTTTTTTCTTACTTTATTTATTTTTGTATTTCAATTTTATTTCTATTAAAAATCCTTTGTTTATATTTACTTACTACACTAACGTGTGGAGTGGAAAAGTATTGTTTTTTTAAGATGCAAGGATTGAATATTAGATCAATTGAAAACCTAAACCCAACTAGACCACCTATTTTTTATGGGAATGATTATAAGTACTAGAGAGATCTAATGAAGACATTTGTTATCAATACTGGAGTAGATAATTTTGTGATGCTCACTGGAGATTACAAAATCCTAGAAATGGAAGTCAGAACTTTCACCAATCAAGAGAAACTTGAATATCAACTGAACTACAAGGTACTCAATACTTTGTTGTGTTCTATGACAAGGAATATATATAGTCAGATATCATCATTTGAAGTAGCCAAATGTATCTGTAATAAATAGTAAGTCACACATTTTAGTATATCTAAAGTTATAGAAACAATAAGAGAAATGCTCCGAGCAGAATATCATGGTTTTGTTTTTCCCTATGGAGAACCGATATTCAAGATTCAACAAATATTTATGACCATTATCAATAGTCTTCAATCCATGGGAGAAAAGGGTCTTGATGATGAAGTACTTGTGGACAAGATAATCGATATAATTCCCAATGAGTAGGAATCAAAAAAGGCAGTTATTGATGATAACATGAATGTTACTCAAAACATTCTTTATTAATTATTTGGTGTTATCCTATAGCATGATAAAAAAATGAAGAGAGATTCTGATTTCAATAAGAAGAAAAATGATAATGGAAGTTTAGCTTTTACTACTACATCTAGAGGCAAGACACCAAAAAGGATAACAAGATCCAAAGTTAAGAAAGTTATTGTTATATTATAATCTAGTGAAAGTGATCACTTAGAGATTGAATTAACCTATCTTTTTTGAAAGATGAACAAGACTTTTGGAAAGAAATAATTTTAGTACATATTCAAAAAGAAAGATAGAAAGGACGAGAAAGACTCAGAAGTAACTTTTTATGAATGTAAAAGAGAAGTTCATATTAGACCAAATTATACTTTTCTTAAAATAAAATACAGGAAGAAGAAACACTCTAAAATAAACAAGAAAAAGTATTAAAAGCCAAAGGAAAAAAGAAATTATTGAAAGAAAATGATACTTGGAGTGAAATTGGTGGTGATTAATCAAACAAATCTTTAGAATATGAATCTTATGTTCAGAATAATATAGAAATCAAAGCCAGACAACCTATTGAAAATCATTGTCTCATTGATAAGTTACACAATGCAGAATATCTTACAAATGTATCTTTAAATTCCAATTACCATGATGAAAAATATTTTTAATCTTCGGATGAAGAATCTTCCTCAGCAGAGGAAAATTTACCTTCTTTTGAAGAAGTATCTATTTTTTCCAAATTACGTGAGAATGAGAATTACAAACTCAATAAAAATCTTGATAAGGTAAATTCAAGAATATCGATTCTTACAAAAGAAGTATCAGATCTTTCAAAATATATTTATCATAAAACTCTTGATTTTAAAAATATTTCAAAAAACCTTATGGACGTAAATTATTAGAAGGATAAACTTTCTAAGTACTTTGAACAACTTGTTTTAAAGAAAAATGTTTTTGAAACAAAAAATGATTCCAAAAGAATTTCTTGTTAGAATGATAATTTAGTCATTATAATAAAATTGGAATTTTTTCTCTCTTAAGAATCAATTATCAAAATTCGCTATTGGAAGGAAAGAGTTTGAAAAAAAATTATTCTCAAATTATTCCTCTAAGGAATAGTTCTGTAATTGTTTATACTCATTCAAAGTTGATTTTTAGTCATAACTATTTTATTCCCCAAAGTGTTCCATTTTGCACTAAATATCAATGTCGTGGACATTGGGAAAGAAATTGTTCCCTTAATAAAGTCAATCTTTAGGATTTCATAAATCCCACTTTGCAAAACAAATGTAAATTCCTAAAGTTCTTTTATCTAACATTTTTGTATCCAAAAAAGTTTGGATTATAAAAAACTGATTGTTTCTTTTTAAGGAAAACAAAAAGTGTACCAACAACAAGAATATTTGGTACATGGATAGTGTTTGTTCTTGAAATATGACTGGAAACAAATATTTATTTGAAAATATCATTGAAATGAAATGTGGAAGAGTGACCTTCGGAGATATTCTCAAGGAAAGATCATTAGTATAGGTGATATTTTTCTTTTAGGAAAAGTTTTAATTTCAAATGTTTTTTTGTTAAAGGTCTTAAGCAAAACCTTATAAGAATAAGTCAATTATGTGATGAAGGTTACCCTGTGAATTTTAGGAATGATAAATGTCTAGTTTTCAATTCCAAGGATGAATTCATTCTTTCTACCCATAGGCATAAGAATGTATATATACTTAACTTAGAATACCTTAGGAGCCAAGACTTACCTTTCTTAAGTGCAATGGAATACCAATCATGGTTATTGAACAGAAGTTTAGGACACTGTAACCTTAGGAATCTTTGTAAACTCTCAAAGAAAAGACTTGTTAAGGATATACTGGATCTCAGGTACGATTCTTAATTTTTTTTGACCCTTATCAATATAGAAAGAAACATAAAACTAGATTTAAATCAATCAACCATAAAATTTTCATATATTTTATTCTAAACACCATACAACATAAAAAGAAAGAAACAAATAAAAAGAAAACAAACAAAACATGGTCTATGGAGCTATAAAATGGTGGATCCCTAGAGCATCCCCTCTGAATAGGTTCTCCCCCTCTGAAAATATTAACACAATATCTGGAGAACCAAGGGTATTCACCCCATGGGTTGACAATGAAGCAAGAAAGTCAGTGACCTTATTTCCCTCACACCACATATGAAAAATGTCGGTGTTTGCATCCATGAGACTGAGACATTTTCTTATGATGTAGGATTTGGACCACGGGATGGGGCACTTACCTAACATAGAGTTTTAGAGAATGATGGAGTCGGTTTCAACTACACTAAGGGTAATGTTCCTCTACCTGGACAGTTCGAGACCAAAGAGCATCGCCATGGCTTCAGCTTGCAGATAATGACCCATTCTATAGTGGGTAGCAAAAGCATCCATAACCACCCCCTTCTTGTCATGTATCACACCACCCCCACTCATGGTGCCCATAGTGCACGAGCCATCAGTGTTCAGTTTAGGTCATAATGGATGTGGGTGCCATCGAACCCACTACCCTTGCTTGCCCTCACTGATGGGGGTTGCTAATTGAATATGGTTTGAAAAAATCCTCATGGTGGGGGCATCCCGCCAGCCTTTTCCAAACCAAACTTGATCCAGAAAAAAACACTTAACCCTTGTAACCACTGCCCATTAGGAATAGGTGGCCCCCTCAAAGATATCTTTGTTCTAAGTAGTCCAAATTCACCAACAACATGTCGCTTAGACCAATGCATGAGCCTTGAACTCTGCCCCTTGGACTCCTGCACCGTGAAACCATATCTCAAGAAAGGGAGACTCCCTCTAGTCCATAGATTCCCATCCAGTGAAGCCACCAAGAGCCAAATATGGAATTGTCCCAATCTCCCATAAAGAACAAGTGAGTCGCAGTTTCCTCCCTATGCGCTCTGCAGTAGGATCAACTTGACGCCATTTGGATTCCCATCCATTTGACATTATCGTCTATTGAAATTACATGGTTCCTAATATGCCAAACCAGGAAATTATATTTAGCTGGGATTTCTTTGAGCCAGAGAGTCCCCCCCATGCATTGGTTTGGTCTAGATTCGTAAAGATCCTACAAAAATCCTGCATTGAAAAACCACTAGAACTCGAATCCATGAATACACACTTATCCTAATCATCATTCATGTCAATAGGGTCGAAAAATTAACATTGGTTGCTATTCAGAACTGGTGCAATGAAGGTGGGATACATGCTAGCTTGGTGGAAGGAAATGTTGGTAACTAGGCATCCTGGAAAACCAAGACACCCATCGGACCAATTGTGGTGCCAAAAAGAGATCCCCCCCTCTCCCGACAATCCATCTTGAGTACGGTTGCAGGTACGTGATCAGAGGGGCCACCACAGGACAAATAGAAGCAGCATGACCAGACCAATCCACCTCACTCTGTTTATACCGTGAATCCATAAACCTACCCCAAGGAGATTGGGCCTCGATAGTATCCCAGTCAAGCTTAGCATGCATGGCATGAAGTGTGTCCGAGAGGCTCCTTACGTTGATGCCTCCCTCCTACAGTGGCTTGGAGAGTCTCTACCAAGATTCTCAATGGAACTTCCCATATGAATGAGAATCCTAGATAAAAGAGACCATAATTCGATGAATACTAGCATGCACACCCTTCAGGACTTTAATGGCATAAAGCGCATGGACCAAGATAGAGGTGAGGACGCTATTCACCAGGGTGATCCTACCACCAAATGATAAGAACTTTATCTTCCAGTTTGTGACCCGACTAGTAATGTGAGCAACAATATGATCAAAGAAATGAACACGAAGCCGTCTAGGGGAAATGGGAGCACCAAGGTAGTTCATTGGGAAGGAACCGTGATTCAATTTCAACCAGTTACTCAGGGAGTCACTTTGAGAATATGAGCATCGGTTTGTGATGTAGAAGGTACTCTTGATCCGATTAATGCATTGGCCACTCCAATGGTTGTAGTCCTCCATGATCTTGTTTAATACCTGAATGGAATGTTGGTTTGAATTGATAAAGATGAGTGTATCATCAGCAAACATAATGCGAGAAATTCAAATTTTCCTTAGCCTACACCAGTAAAAAGAGATGAAACCGTTGCCAATGCTCCAGTTGATATGTCGGCTGAGGACGTAATGGGCCACGATGAAGATGCTCGGTGAAAGGGGGTCCCCCTGTCTCAGACCACGAACTGTCTTAAATAATCTGTGATGCTTTCCCATGAAACTAATAGAAATCCATGCAGAACTTATGCACTTGAAAATTAAATAAATAAACCAAGAAGAGAAACCAAATATATAAAGGACTTTGATGATAAAAATCCACTCCATGTGGTCATAGGCCTTGTCCATGTTCATCTTAACATAAATACTTGAGCCATGGGCCTCCAAGTTGAGATCTCCAATAACATCTTGTGCCAGAGCAATCACTCCCTAAATAGATCTTCCCTTGACAAAGCCATGTTTCTCAACCAAGATCAAGGTGGGGAGGATGGTTGTGAGTATCCTATTGATGATCATTTCCAGGATCTTGTAAGTTAAATTACACATACTCATGAGCTTGTAGTGGTGGATGGATAAGGGATCAAAGATATTAGGAATCAACACTAAGGTGTAGCACAGGCGACGTGAGGCAGGAACCCTCCCTTGAAGAAATCATGGACTACCATAACCAAGTTCCCCTTCACCAAGTCCTAGGTTGCCATATAGAAAGCCCCCAGAAAACCATCCGGACTTGGGGCACTCTCTAAATTAATTCTCAACATTTCCTCATGAATCTCCTTCTCATTCGGAGTAGAATCCAAAAGGTCATTGTCCTGTCTGGAAACGGTGATTGAGATTACCTCTAAAAAAATCCTCATGACCTCTTGGATATCCCCCCATCATGTGAGGATCAGGGACCCCTAGCAGGTCCTTGAAATATGACCCATCCATGCTCCCAACAAGTTCCCTATCTTCGGTGAAGCTTCCATATTCATAACGTATGTTTGGCCTGATAAACCTTTGTTTTTACTTGATGCACACATGGAAATAAGAAGAGTTGCAGTCTCCCTCATGAAGCCACATTATTCGTGCTTTTTTTTCGGGCCACCCATTCCTCCATTAAAACCATTTCCTCCAGACTATCCTTCTTGCAAGAAAGTTCCTCAAATAGGTCATCCCAACAATCGGACTCGAGATGGATTTCTATGGTTTCAATCTCCTTTTAAAGAGCATGAAAGTCACTATGTCGAGGGTGACTACTCCGCCAAGCCTAGAGATCACATTTAATTCTTATAAGTTTGTTGTGAAAAGATATCCAGCCAGCCAGCACCTGGAATAGACTGGATCCATAAGTCCCTGATAGCCTATTGGAAGCCCAAAAGGCTGGTCCAAGTGTGAGAAAAGACACAACGCTGGGTCCAATCCTTTCACAAGGAGAGTGAGACTAGAATAGGGGAGTGATCATAAAGACTATGAACAAGATGCTAGACTTTGGCATCGGGGAACACTGAAACCACCTGGACATTTTCAAGACAGTTATCAAGCCAGCACCAGGTGCGTCGGCCTCCTCTTTGATTATTTCACCATGTGAACTTGTCTCCAGTAAACCCCATGTCCATGAGACCCTTGCGGTCCATGAGAGAAACAAAATCCTCACTAGATTTTTAGGGGAAGGCATTGTGCCCTTTCTTTTCATCAAGATTAGTAATGATATTAAAATCCTCTCCAATAATCCAAGGAGAGTCCCTCTGTTCAAAAGGTTCAAGATCCCTCTCTAAAGATTCTCTCTTTATAGCATCACAGCTTCTATACACAAAAGTGACAAGTAAATGAGAAGTCCCAGTGATGATTTCAGTGGATATACTCTGATATGAGGCCTGAATCAAGTTAACAGAGGTATAAGAGTTCTAGAAGATCTAGATATGTTGGTTGGTTGGGGATACATGCATGAAGTCCCTAAGTTTGGTCCACCTTGCAAACTCTCCAATTTTGGTGGCTGACTGCTTCGGTTCCAAAACAACCACAATAGAGGCTTTGTGGGATTGAGATTAAATGGCCAAGAAATCTATTTTTTCTATGGCTCCCAAGACACAATCATTTCAGATGATTATAGATATCATTGGAAATAAGGTAGCCTGGATTTGGCCCCAAGCAGCAAGGCTCCAGAGTTATGAAAAGAGGGGAAAGGGCCCTTTTGTTTGGAATGAGACCTGGTACGGTTCGCAATGTATTGAGGAGATACTTTGGCCAAAGGAAGGGTAGAGGGGTCCAAGGGACCAGGGATTCTAGGGGAAACCAAAAGAGCTGAAGTAGCCACATCTCTAGGGGTAACCTTTGTTATCCAAGGAGAGTCACCAGCTGGAAAGAAGTAACAAATCTCCAAGCATCCAGATCGGGCTCAAGAAACTATCAGATCCAAGGAGGGGGGTTCCTTGCCCAGGAAACTCAGGACCAAGCCTCTAAGAATGAACTCGATCTGAGAAGAATGGCCGGAAATCCAGGTGAAACTAGACAAGCGGACACAAGGACCTCCTTTCCTTTACAATTCCTCAGATGGGTTTCACAAGCAGGCACCAAGGGGGTAACCAAGGACAGGAAAGAGGGGGTGGGTCCAGAACAAGGGGAGGGGCCTAGAAGGATAGGATCAGGTACAGGAACTCCATCGGTGGTAGAAGGGGGTAGCGGAGGCACCAAGGGATCACAAGAAGAAGGAAGAGGATGGGAAAGAGCATACAAAACTAGCTGCAATGAGTAGGGGTGGCTCTAAGACAAGGGGAACTGATCCACCTGAGCATCGCGTTTCTTCCTTAAAACAGGAAGGGAATGGCCTTGAAGGTGATGGTAGGATCAAAACCTAGGGGCCTAGGTAAATAGAATCGGTTGGGACTGGAAAAATCCATCCTACACTCTTAGGGAAATTCTATCAGGGAGAGGTGCTGAGATATCCATATCAACACAGATCCTTGCCAAAGGGGACTCCACCAGGCTAATTGTTCGATCATATACATAGAGAAACCTCCCAAAGGAGTTTTTGAACATGATGTCATGACATGTCAAATTGATTATGATTTTAAGTTTGATTTGTATTCTAGGGAAGACCCTAGGCTATCTCTTAAGGTGCATTCGTGGGTTTAGAGTTTTCATTTTTAATAAGAAGTACTAAAAGAGGGGTGGTTTTAAAACAGTTTAAAGAAAATGAATTGATTTAAAGAGTTTAATAGTTGATAAATGAAAGTGGTGTTTTAGAATTATGAGATAAGGAGATCATTTCAAGTTCACTACACATCTTGGTCACTTCATCATTCTGAAAAATACACATGGTTAAATGGAATCCTTTGGTTGAGGGTTATCGAGATCTCAACTCCCCTCTTTCCTTTTAAACGATACTCAAAGAACCACCCCTTGACACAACAATCATGTGGTCATGGTTTGGATATAAATAATAGAGAATAAAGGCTAAAAAATAATAATGAAATCCTATGTATGTGTGAGATAAATAGGACTCTTGTCTTGTCCAATCGGAATAACCCAAGATTCCCACTTGAAATCTCAACCCAATCGGTGTTAAAAATAAAAAGAGTTTCACTTAATTTTAACAATAGAAATGAAATCAGAGGATAATCATGTTAAGATAAGAAATTGAAATATTTAGAATACAAATTAAACAAAACTAGTAGAAGAACAAGTGTTGTAACTCCCTCCCAAGTGTGTGTAGCTCCCTCGAAATGACCGTCCACCATTTAGCTCGACATCCAGAGGAGGAGGAAGCTCGGGTGGAACTTCGCCTTCATCCTTGATCCCCCCCTATGAGGATAGGGGCCTTAAGAACTCCTTGGATGGTGAGATGACTCATTTAGGTCTCCAAAATACTAGAGCTTTACCTCCTGGCCGAACTTAGAAATGGGGAGCCCAAGCTTCCATTTTATAGGAAAAGTGGAAGGTGGTTTTGAGCATCCTAATTTCAAGAAACCACTTGGTTCATGGTTTTAGATAGACATAAAGTCTTATATAACTTTTAAAAAAACTAAAAATTTGTATCCCCACCTCTTGAATATCTATAACGAAAGTTTCGCACCATTTGGAAAATCACATCTCGATATATTGACATATTACAGAACACCACTTTTGACATTGTGTATATTCGGTGTCTTCGACAGATCAGTTTGGATAGGCCCCTTAGAAGTCTAATCGGGATTGGGTTTTTTGAGATTAAATGTAGAATATTAAATATTGGACCATTTCACAAAATTTCAGCTCATTTGGATGCACGGTCTAATAGAAGTATTCGGATTAATCCACTGGTGTGCTTGGATCCTGCACAATTTGGCCTATTTAACAGTGATAAATACAAAATAATTGAATCAAACATAAAGTTAATTTTGTTATTATATTTGGAATTTAAAATACAAATTCAGTTTAATACAATGGTGTAAGGGTGAAAATGACACAGTGAATCGTGGTACGATCACTGGTGATGTAAATCTACCCATAAGTACTAGAAATTCCTTGAGAAATGAAATAAAACATCTTTCTTTTCTATCTCAACTTGAACATAAAACTTCAAATGAAGCCTTAGGTGATAAATATTGGATTAAAGCAATGCAAGATGAACTAAATGAGTTTAAAAGGAATAAATTCTGGATATTGGTTGAAAGACCTAAATAAACAACTATAATTGGTGTAAAATAGGTTTTCATAAACAAATGTGGTGAAAATGGAGTCATTATAATAAATAATGCATTACTTGTTGCTAAAGTCTATAATCAACGGGAGGGAATATATAATGAAGAAACCTATGCTCTGGTAGCTAGACTTGAATCTATTCATATTCTATTATCCTTTGCAGCATTCTTTAACTTCAAGATTTTTCAAATGGATGTAAAATGTTATTTTCTTAATGGTTTTGTACAAGAAGAAGTTTTTGTAGAAAAACCTCTAGGTTTTGTAGATTCAAAACATCCTGACCATGTTTTTAAACATACCAAAGATTTGTATGGCCTTAAAAAGGCCCCTAGATCTTGGTATGGTAGACTTATAGTATTTCTTTTACAAAACAATTGTGCAAAAGGTACTGTTGATCCAACCCTTTTCATAAAAATGGAAAACAAAAACATTTTGATTGTTCAAATCTATGTTGATGACATTATATTCAGATCAACTCAGTAATCCCTAACTGATTCTTTTGTGAATCTTATGAAATCTGAGTTTGAAATGAGTATGATGGGTGAGTTAACATTCTTTTTAGGTTTTCAAATCTCTCAAAAACCAAAATTAACCTATATATCCCAACATAAGTATATCGAATATTTACTTAAAAATTTTGGATATGACAATACTAAAAGTATAAGTACTTCAATCGGTACCTCAAATACACTTGATCTTGATCAAGCTGGGAAACCAGTAGATCAAACATCTTTTAGATTTATGATAGGAATTTTTTGATATTTAACAATTAGTCATCCAGAATTAATGTTTTTAGTATGCTTATGTGTAAGATATCAATACAATCTAAAATAATCTCATTTAAAAGCAGTAAAAAGAATTTTTTTTCTACTTAAAGGGAACTGTGGATTTAAGACTTTTATTCTTCTGTAAATGATTTTTTTAATGTTTTTAAAATTATGACTTTAGTGGTTGTAGAATGGATAGAAAAATTACATGCATAATATGTAATTTATTAAGAGATTCATTAATTTCTTGGTCATGCAAGAAGCAACACTCAGTAGCACTTTCAACTACTGAAGCTAAATATGTAGTAGCTAGAAGTTGTTATGCTCAAGTGTTATAGATAAAACACACACTCACTGACTATGGCATGAGTTTTTCCAAAACTCAAATACTATGTTATAATACTAGTGTCATTACTCTTAGTAAAAACCATTCACATCACTCATGTAAAAAACACATATATATTAAGCATCACATTTTTATATATCACACACAAAAAGGATATATTGTTTTATAATTCATTGTAATGCAAGAATAACTTGCTGACATTTTCAAAAAACCATTATCTTCTGATAGATTTGAATACATTAAACAAAAACTAGGAATGATCACTATAACGTAATCATTTGCACCTATTTCTTATTTAAACCATTTCCTTACATTAAGTTACTCCTTTTCAAAGGAGGTGTATACATTTAATTCTTTATTTTTACATTTTATCGATTTAACTCTTTAGTTTTACATTTTATAGGTTTCACTCTTTAGTTTTACTTTTATCGGTTTTATTTTTATCAGGTTTTTTTATCGATTTTACTTTTATTAGTTTTACTTTTATCAGTTTTACTTTTATCAGTTTTACTTTTATCGGTTTCACTTTTATCAATTTTACATTTTAATTGGTTTCATGATTAACAATTCTATGGTTATTGGCATTAGATTATTCCATCGGTACTATATTATCAGTATTGGATCATTCTATCGATACTAGATTAATTCTATTTTATCGTTTTTAGAATTCTAATTTGTCTCCCATGATTTTTGGTATTGTTTGTATTATTATAATAAGAACAATATACTGAAACCAATACATCTATCCTGATACTCTAATAGGTACAATTTTCAAAACCTTATTTTTGTTGTTTAATTAGTTGTTTTGTAATTATTTGTTTTAATTTCTAATCAGATTCTTTCTGAATATGATTTTTTTAAAGAAAACCTCAAAAGTTCGAAATCATTCTTGAACATTTGATCTTTTAGATATAATCCTTACCATCAATTTCTTTTTTAAATAACCCCTTAATAAATATCCCACATTGAACTCCTCTATTTTTTTCTATCAAATCCCGATGCTCTGTAAATACAGCAAGGTTCGTAATCAGATTTCACACCAGTTTTCGTAATTAGAGATCTACTCAACTTTTGTAACCAGAAAAATCTTGAGGGTTTGAGTTAGTTTTTCATGTCTAAGTCAATTGATTCATATCCAAAGAAAATATATCTAAAATAATTATCTTATATGACCTTCCTAGGTGAAAGGTTAGTCTCCCGAGACTTTTATGAGACTTTTGATTCATATTTAAAAAGGATTATAAGTTTCCAAGGTTGGGAATCTATTTGTATTGAAAGACTGGATTCAGATCAGGATTTTATGTATCATGATGAGGTGTTATAATTTTATGAAACAATAGAAATATAAAACAGTCTCAAGATTTATTTCATGATGTATGATAAGAAGTATACAACCTATATAAAACAGGAAGCCACTTTCCTAGGTGTTCTATCTGAGGGTGATTCTCTTTGTCCATCTCATAAATTACTAGAATCTAATGGGACTTTTGATAAGAGCAAAGCTGAAAATCTCTTTTTGAGATTCACTAGGATAAAATAAAATTAAGTCATTTATCAGGAGATAATAGACTCATATCCCTCTAGATGAAAGGGTTTTTAGTACCAATAAATGGTGACAAGGAAACTTTGAAAGTTTCAGATGTGTATGTGCTAGATTATATGGTAAATATGAGGAAGTTCAATCTAATGGGATTCATTTTCTTGACAATTAAGAAGCTCAATTTTGGTGCCATTGAGTCATAACTAATCATGTTTCCCACTATTCCTAGTAAATTTTTGAAAGAATGCTTGAGCTTGTGCAATGTTTCAATCAATTCAGAAACAACATCCTTCAAAGACCCCTTAATCAGTAAGGATATGATAAGGAGGCTCAAGTTACAATTCAATCCTGAATTGAAAAAGTTTGAGAAAGATATGGATGCTGGGAAAGGAAAGGAAAGAGCTAGAGGTAGTGATAAAACTTCTAAGATAGCCAAGAAAACTTCAATAAAAATAAAATTATTTAAGAGTAAAACTCCCAAGACATCAAAGAAAAAAAAATTGTATCATATGAGGTTGCTACTGAGTGGAGGAAGAAGAAAGAAGAAAGGAAAGAAGGGGATCCAAAATTTGGTTTGGATCCAGCTGAAGCCCTGGCTCTAAAAATAAGATCCGAGGAAATTTTGAAAGAGGAAGAAAGGAAAAATAGAATGAAGAAGAGAAAGGCCCAAGATATTGACATTTATAGTCTTCTCAAAATAGTTGAGCAAGTGAAAACCGATATTGTAATAAGGGATCCACCGGTTCAGAATCAATTGGATCCAGCAGAGATAGGCAAGGAAAAACAAGCTTCTGAATAATCATCTACACAATCTCTTATTCAAGAATATAAAGAATAAGAAGAATAAGAAGAACAAGAAAAAGGGGAAGAATAACAACGACATGAATAATAAATAGAAGATATTTAAGATACAAACAAGAGAAACAATTCAGTTGAATCAGCTAAAGTACCATCTTTTAATTTTCCATCTCCTGGTCCTCAGCCTTCCAAGAAAGTTTCTCAAAATGTTTCTTTCAAGAAAGTCATTTAGATTTCATATAAAGAAGAAGAATAGGAATAATCTGATATAATCATAATCAGCTAGCTCAATTGATCGGTACTGAAACTCATTTCGGTGATCTCCTTAAATATACTGAAGATACTGATTATGAAAGATAAATCACGTTGAATGGAATTCAGTACATTGATAAATCTTTAAATATATTGGAAATTTTGATATCGTTCATTCCAAAAATTTAATCCAGGCTAGAAATTCTTTCAAATAGTCACAATGAAAGAGCAGGCTCTATCAAGATTCTGATGGACAGGTTTCTGAATCTTGAAGCTGATTTCAAATTTTTCAAGGAACGTGCTGCTGAGCACAACAGATCTTGTAATAATTTTTTCAATTAGTCATACAAAATTGATGATAGTCTTAGGAATTATCTAGACAAGCAGGATGAATTGGTGAATTGGGTAAATGTTCTCAATTCTATGTATCAAAAGTTGGTTGCTGATTGGAATGAAAAAATTGAAGTCTTTCAAAGACCGGGTACATAAAAATAAATAGAATCCGAATAGCTTGAAAATCTAAAGGAAAAATTAGAGAATGAGTGTAATGAGGTTGTTTTTCTCTCTAATAGAGTTGTAATCCTATAGAAGGACTGCAGACTCATATTGGATGATTTCAATAACCAGGAATCAAGACTCAAAGCTCAGGAAACAATCAATTAGCTTTATAAAGATAGGATCAGTAAGAAATAAAGGATTATTGCTGAACATGATGTGAAGCTGAAGGCTCAGTAATAATATCTTGACAAATTTATGGAGGAAAGAAAAGAGTTCAAGAAAATATAGCTTTCAATGTTCAACCACTTAGAAAAAAAAAGGGTAAAGAATGATTTTTTGAACTCTTATTGTAATAAAATATTGTTTCATTCCAAGTAATATCTATTTTTTCATACTCTATTTATCTAACCCTTTGAAAGAAATGAATATTTTCCCTTATTATTTTTGAAAACCAAAAAGGGGGAGAATAGTTTTGGAAAAGAATAATTTTATGAATACCATATTAAGAGGGAGAACTCACAAGTAAAAGTAAAAATAATATGATCCCTCCTGATTTTTTTAAACCTAGGGTGGAATTAGTCGTATTCTCCATTACTCTCAGAAGAGTTACTAAACTTAGGGGTGGATAAGTCTTTATTGTTTATCTTGTTTTGTGCTTTCCAAAAGGGGGGATATTATTTAGTCAAAATATTTTTTGACTATCTCATTGATCTTTTTGTTTTGAAAAATCACAAATTACTTCTTGTTTATCATGTATGTTGTTTTAAAATGTAACTACATATGTTGTTTCTCAATCATAACCAGGTTAAGTATTTCATCGTAACCATATGCATCGTAATAATATGAATCATAACCATATACATCGTAACCAGGTTATGTATTGTATCGTAATCATGCATCGTAACCAAGTTATGTATTGTATCGTAATCATGCACCGTAACCAGGTTATGTATTGTATCGTAATCATGCATCGTAAGAAGGTTAAGTATTTTATCATAATCATGCATCATAACTAGGTTAAGTATTGTATCATAATCATGCATCGTAACTAGGTTAAGTATTATATATCATAACCAAGCATCGTAACTAGATCATACATCATAATCACATTATGTATCATAACCACAATATGAATAGTAACCATGATATGAATCGTAACCACTATATGCATTGTAATCATGTTAAGATTGGTAACTGTATCGTAACCATGATATGCATTGTAATCATGATAAGCATCGTAACCAAGTTATTTATTATACTCATGTAATGTATTGAACTCATGTCTTATTCCAATACCGCATACATGTTTCATCTTACTCGTTGTTTCATATTTATGTACTTATTTTTTTCTAAAAAAATGATGTTGTTTATTTGGTTATATACCAATCAAAATGATGTCGTGTATTCTGTTTGTTTTGACTGTTGTAATGCCAGGTGTTCAAGTCCCTCCAATTTTTTTCGGAGAAATATGACCGTTGGAGGAAATATGACCATTGGAACTTGAGGCCTATAAATAGAAGGTCATTCGAACCAGAATAAACAACTTTTAGATCTTTCAAGTTCTAGAGAGAGAGACTGTGACTTCTCTATTGCTTCATGTGAAAGCCTTGAAGATACAAGATGTGAATGGCTTGTTCCTAGTTCTTGTATTTCGATAAGTAATTTGTTTTTCTTTGTGTGTCTGATCATTTTGATAATGATCAAGGGCTTCCGGGGATAAAAATACATGCTACTGATCATCATATCGAGGGATTTCAAGCATTTGAAAGATATAGGTGCTGATTAACTTCTTAATTGAGGGCTTCTAGGGATAGAAAGAAAGTCGTGCTGATCTTCATATTGAGGGCTTACCAAGGTGGTGGTAAGACATACCTTTTATCATAGGTGAAAGGATACCATACTATTTGGGATAAAATAATTGTAATACCTTTACATTTCTTCTACCATTTTTAATTGAAAGGGAATCATTTTTTTCTTCTTTATATTCATATTCTTTTCTATTGTAATTATTTAAATTAGGATTCACTCATTACATATTCTATTAAAAGATTCTATATGATGTATGGTAGAATAATTTACATTTTTTACTCTAATCATTGTATTCAATTCAAATACAATTGTTTTTCATTACTTGTGGTATTACATCATATCATATCCATCGGATCCAAGACCCGTATGATCATTTGTATTGGTTGTGAATTATATTAGTTTAAGTCCTCTTAAACTAATTTCTTTCTTCAGAGTTTAAATACAAAGTTTTTAAAACTACAATTCACCCCCCTCATCTTGTATTGTGTCATCTCATATTCATATACTTCTATATTACAGTCCAATAGTTAATCACTAGTTTCATAAAATGGAAATCATGTCACATTAAAAAGTAATATTTTGAAAAATAAATTTCAAAGAATATATTAGTCGTTTTACATATACAAATTGAATTTAATTTATATTAGATTTATCTTTTATTTTCAATCTATAAATATTTTATAATATAGTTAATCTTTTTTATTTCCACTAATTAAATGGATAGGTTTTAACTGTCTAAACACATCATGGATTTTTTATCTTTAGTGTTGTGTGCAGTGCACACTATCGATCACATTTAATTTTATAAAGGTAATCATATATTAATATATTTGGCATGTGACAATCCCCTTGTTGTTTTCTTTGTCGTGAAGTTGAATACAATTTGTTTAATGTGTTTAGAAAATGGATGTGGGAATTAATTTTTTGTGAATGTCAATTGAACATTGTAATTTTAATTTTTTTTATTATATCATTCTAGTGGTAGAAATTATGTTTAAACTTAGGATGAACATGCCTCTTGGTGGTTGTAGGAAATTATGGTTCATCCTATGGAGAACACGACCACCAATTGGGCATTATGACCTCAAGGATGGGTATATTACCCATGAGAGATGGTTTAGACCATGAAACGTATATTAACACTGGTCAAGAGTGATTGGGTTGTCACAGTCCATGGAATGTCCTCTGAGACATCTAACTCTATCCAATGAAGTTGTTTCAGAACTTAGTTGTCACCACAAAGTGTAGTTTTAGATATTTATTTATTTATTCTTCATGGTGACTAAGCTTTTTATATATGGTATCATCACATCCACTTACTGTTTATACTGTATTATTTAGGGATTCCATTGGGGGTGGCCTACAAAGTCATACTCACACCCTTATTGGATCACCATTTAGTACTCAATAAGACATCATAGATGAAAGTACAGATAATGAAAAGTATGTGATGGATGATGCATGACTGCATTCTAGGATAGATATGGGGGATGTGTGTCAGGCTTGAGTTTGGGACATTATTGAGTCTTACAGTTTTGGTTAAGCCTTTTGTTCATTTTGTACCTATTATATATGACAGGTGACATGTTTAGGTTTTCATTTTTTTATCATCTTTCATATATTACATGGGTTATGTTTACTATTTTGAACTTGTATATATGTTATCCCATTATATTATGTGTTTTATGTTTTATCATTATATCTGCTATTTTTTAACTCTGACCATGAATATATAGTCTCCCTAATGTATCTTATCAATCCCTAAATAGTAGTCAGCATCCTCTAGAGGATGGGCCAATGTGTCTAAGGTCTTGTAGTGTTCTATTGGTCTGGGCACCAATCAATGGGATGGGGAATCCAAATGTTATAATGTGGTTTCAGATGATTTTTTCATTTGTATTACTATTTATGGATGGTACGTGGGATATTTGAAATGTGTTGGGGAATGTTAATGAGCTCATGATCTGGACTAGCTAACCCATGTATGGGGGAATGGCTGAGTCACCAGGGATTAGATGGTTGTTCTTTATTGTGCTTTTATTGTTGGAATATTTCCACATATAAGGTTCACTTGAATTCCAATGTTATTTAATTTTTTGATTTTATCTCTTAGGTTGGAATGGAAAGAGAGTATGTTTGTGTACATTCATTATAAGGGTAATGTGTATCTCATAAAAGGGTACCAACTTGCATAAGGGTCATCTCATAAACTATATAAAGGTATTCCAAAAATTCCCAATAAAATGTAAGGGAAATAAGCTATGTATGTTTAAAACTATGTTACCCTTATACATGTTATATGTGTTATGTATAGACATATATTTTAACCTAGTTTTTATATTATCTTCCTCATTTCAATATTAAAATATTTTTCAACAATTTTTAAATCTTAATTCTATGGAATTAAATGCTTTCCACTTGTTGAAAATTAAATCAAATGATTTCAAAGGATTTTTGGGTCACAATTAAGTTTTGTACTAAATGAGAATTAAATGGGGAATAAATGGAAATTTGATGAAGTATCTATGGGGGTATATATGAATGATAAAAAAGATTTTATTTCTCTTGTTTGTGTATCTCTTTGTTTCTTTTAAGTTCTAGTGATACAGAACCTTGCATTTGAGTTTTGTGATTTATTATACAAAAGGTCTGACACTCCATGTATATCATATCAATGCACATATCCACATCCTCTAACTTGTTTTTTTATGTTGCATCATGAGAGGATTCCAAGAGTTAGGGGATCTGCGACTTTAATTTATGTTATAATACGCAATTGTGAAATTAAAATTATTTAGAATTATTGTTTAAATGAGTTAGATTAACCATAAAAATCTAGTAATCTAGAAAATAATCACATGATAATATATAAATTCCAAAGTTTTATGTTTAAATGAATACAATGAAATATTGGTAAAGTATTATCATGTAAATATTTAAGAAAATTGAGAATTTATCTAATGCTAAAATTGCCATGAAATATTCAATTGAGTGAAATTTATATTTCAAACTATAGATAAATAATTATTTTTAAAATTTTATAGCATGTTTTGGAAGAAATATTAATACATTAAATTGATCAGAACATGTTGTAGATTTTTACTATTCATCATTAAAGAATTTCAATATTATATTACAACATCAATTGTAATTTATAATATTATCGAATGAGAGGGAAATAAATAGTTTCATTTTCTATAATAATGATAATTCTTATAGAAAGTTTTTAAGATATAGACAAAAATAAATATCATATTGTTGTTTAATTAATAATTGATAAAACCAAAATGATATCACACATTGGTGTTCAACTACTCAAATAATATTCATGAGAAGTATTTGATTATTCAATATACTAGAAAATTGAAATGGATATCATTCCCTATTAAAATTTTTCCATTATTCTACTAAATAATATTATTTCATATGTACAACATTAATCATTCTAAGAGATAATTATCACATGTTTTTAATAAATTCCTAAAACTGGAATATCAATGAATGTGGGAATATTAGTATTCATGTATGAAATATTTTGGATATGTGATGTCATGATTTATGATATATATATATTACTTCATATGATATTTACATATCATTTTTTATCTTTTATTATTATTATTTTATCATGGTTTATATTCATATATTTTAAATAAAAACATAAAGATGATAATGAATTGTTTGTAATAAAATAGGCATGTTGAAATAATTATTGTTGAGATTGTTGATATCTAAAAAAATAGCATAAAGTGGAACTCCATATGAAATAAATAATATTTTTTATGGATTATTTGGTATGGATAATGTTTCTCAGATGTTTTCATTATAAATTAGATAATTAATGATGGGAATCATAATTTAATTATTTCTTAAATTTTCTTTAGGATTGAGTGAACCCAAATTTGATTCATAAAGGCTACCATTCAGTGTTTTTTTCTATAGTTTCCTTGAAATTATTTATGGATTAATAAATTTAATATGTATTTGTGATCAATATATTTAGAGACTTGATGTGGTTGAATGAAAACATTTTGTGGTTGGAATAATGAGAAGGGATTCTTGAGGCTATGATGGTGGAATGAGGTGATGGTTAGAGTGATGATATGGGTTTGGATTTATGAGGGTCTGATTGTGGTTTAGGATTATAGTTATGATACTAATATTGGAATTGGGTTCTAGTTGTGTTATTATATTCAATGGTATTGGGGATTGTACTAGGACTAATTTAACTTGTTGAATTTGGGGTTTCCCAATGTTTTTGTGCTGAAACTTAGGATAATTTATTGATAATGAATCAACTTGTTTAATTATCAAGGGATGAATGATATTTATATAATAATTTTCTATCCATGGAATGTAGTTTGGCACCATGAACTATTAGTGAATCATTTATATTTTAGCTTGGGATGAGTCATGGAGTACATATATGGCTATGAAGTTATGAAAGAATTAATGAAATAATAAGGATAGTTCATGATGCTTTCTTATAATGATGACATACTTGAGAATACAAGAAAATAATTTATTTTTCTATTTTAACTAGGATTAGAATACTAAAACTGTAAAAATGGAATCAATAATGGTAAAAATTAATTAATGAATGATTAAATAATTTAATGTTTGATACTTGAATGCTTATTTGATATGCATGCCTTAGCAGTTGGAGTCGGTAGTCCTATGAGATATTCGGGATATATGAGTATAATTCTAGGTATTTTACCATAATTTGGATTCAAGTTATATATATATATATATATATTTTAATTTCATATGTTACCCCAACCATGTCGGTAGGGAAACTGACACCTAGTTGACTCTGGGAGGCTTTTTGCTCCAATATTCAGGTTGGGGTGGAATTAAAAACTAACTCCCCCCTCTAAACCCAATATCTTATCCAAATATATTATGTTTTTTATGCATTATGGTAATCATCAACCATATATGTGTGCAGAGGGATTTAATGGACTATGGTTATTTGACACACATGTTGTTGGAGTTGGTGCCCTAGAACTAACTTCTTTGTACTTTATGATAAACATATATTCATTGGATAGATATTAATAAACTCATTATCACATCATGATTGTTCTTCTGCATGACATTGTATATGATAATGTCCTAAGAGTAGTTGTCGCACTAAAAGGTCGTAACAGATCTCTGCTATGATGAGAACCCAGAAGTGCCATGAAACTATTCTTGAAAATATATTATATATCCAGGTGATATCATTTGAAGGGACAAAAATTATATAGGATGTTAGGGGTGGAGACTCATAAGACTTTGAGGCACCTTCTCATGGTATACACCCTTGGTAATGTCCAGGAGGATATTATGAGAATGAGACCTGGTAGTAAGAAATCAATATTTATAAGTGTCATTAGATGTTCATATTTGTTTATGTGTGTATTGGTCCTTAGACTTTAAGATTATTATTAATGATTATTATGACTCACGCACTTATATGTATTGGCGAAAACTATGACGACATATGTTTGTGATGAGGTAGGATATGTTGGGTGTGTCACGAGTAATACTGCATTAATGAATAATGTGAGAAAATATTTTTCTATTATGTTCCATAACCAAAGTTGATATCTTAGGCCCTTTGATAGAAATGATATGGCCTAAATAAATCCATGTCCATGGTGTTATATAGGTAGGTTCAATTTTCAGGAAGTCAAAGAATATGAAATCAAGCACATGGGTTGATGAAACTTGCATGAAACCTGTTTTATTGGAGATATCGAGATAAAGGGATTATATTACATGGTAAGTGTTCATATGAGAGGACATGTCATTGTGACATTAACTTCTTTCTTTATGGTTTCCTTGGCGTGTTTCTAGACGTTAACCTTAAACTTTTGGATGCTCCTCCTAATGTTACTGAGAAAGAGGCCTAAAGGGTCACACACTAAGTGTATCCAATATCTCAGTTAAATAATATATTATTTATTATTTAAAAAGTTTAATAAAGATTATTCTCAGTTGTGGTTTAATAATTATTCATGGATGCATGATCACATTTATTTCGACACTAGTTATTCGAGAGAATATAATGTGGGTAGAATAATAAATAAATATTTATTTACTATTTAGTGAATATAATATTTATATATTTATTAGAGAATAATTAGTGATATTTATTTAAAAAATAAATAATCATTATTTCAAGTTTAATAAATATAGTAGAGTATTGGCAGACTGAGTTAAGGGTCTAGTGAGAAATAATAATATTTAATTATAACTTTCATGTTTAGCGCGTGTTAGGAAATAATAATGTTGGTGTTATAATTTGACACGGAGTTTCATTAGGATTAATAAAATAATTAAGGCACCTGTGAAATTTTATTATTATTACCCCAGTGAATTAAATGCCTAATTATATTATTATCTTACTAGCCAAGTACTAGCCAAGTGATGATTTTTGTTATAAACAACTAATTGGAGAAAATATCTTAAGGATCAAGAGTTATTTCTTCTCTAAGAATTATCTCAAGAATGAGAGTGATCCACCTCCACCTGATCAAGGAGAACGCTTTGGAAGCAGTTATCAAGGAAATTGAAGGCGAACGTCGTAAGCACAAGGATATTCCATTCTAGCACCTAGAAACTCCTTCAGTGATGTCTGAAGATACATGGAACATGTGTGGATCACTACTAAAGGAGATTTACCCTTGATCTCTATAATGCAATGATGGTACATCTGTAGATTTGTGGTTGAACGCATCAACGAAGAAAGAATCACCTAATAGATAATTCTTTAATTTAATTAAATTAATTATAAAAAATATATGTTGATCCTCCCACTTGGTTCTGGGTTTCTATTATTTTGTCTAAATCCTTGATTCAATTTTGTGGATACTGGAGTTCATCTTCGTATTGATCTTGGATTGTTCATTGAATATGAAAAAAATAAAAGTTGGGCACTGAACCTTCCAGGTTTCCACTACACCCAGAACCTATAAGTGGTATCAGAGCGGTAATGTTATTGTTTATAATTATTTAAATAATTCATTTATGATTTAAACTTTAATAATTTAGTTTTTCAATTCAATTTTAATCATTCCCTTTTAATCTGAATTATGTGATCATTTCTTCCTCTATCATTTCTCATAGATCTAATAGAAATAATTAATTTTATGATTAAAATAAAATCAAGGAAGTCATCTGGAGGTGCCAAGGATCCTGGTTGTACAACACCAAACTACATGTTGTGTAATAATAATTATACACCGTGTAGTATTATTCAACACATAAAGATTTGGTTCGGTAATAAATTAGAGATCTTGCGTTAATTAGGAATTAATGAAACCATTAATGACCTTTAATCCATGTGGTGTTGACTAGGATTAATTGGCGCATGGAAATCGGACTAGATGTCATGTGGCCCATTGGACACGGCGTGTAGTCCCTTCAGGTCAGAATCAAGCCGTGTATCCCATACACAACTTGCTCGGTTGGTGACTGTGTAGCGTGGATTCTACATGGCTGGTGGCCCACTGGACATATTATGTACTCCGAATATTTCTGAATTACACCTCACATGTTGTTTCCCCAAGTGTGTACTTTGGATGGATGGTGAGGAGGGTACACGTTGTGTAGTCAGATCTACATGCCCTGTACTTTTTCCAGATTAAGTAGATTTAAAATTTATTATTATATTATGTAACCCTTGAGACATGTACCTTCGTTTGGGTGTAAAGTTGGGACATGAAATGTGATAGGTTTTTGATATGTGTGTGTGTGTGTGTGTGTTTAATAAACATCTGCATAATGTTCAAAGATCTTCACAACATGTATGAGTTGTATTACAATTATAATTATGTGTGAATGCTACATGTCACAAAGAATAAAGTATATACAAGTATAATGCAAGTTGGGTAGTTTTGGACACGTATTCACTAGGTTACCGCTAAGGTACAAGTTATCTACCTAGTTAGTTTTAAATGAATTTATTAATTTGTTTAAAATTATAATGGATGGGAATCTCAAGTTAATTCAGAAAAATGTTTTAAGATAAAAGGATTGATTAATTAAAAATAATAATTAATCGATTCAAGTGTGATTTATATTAAATAATAATGATTAAAGAATTGAATGGTAGTTTTATTAAATGCGTAATTCATTTCATGCATGGGGATGATCATGATCTAGACCAAACATTTATATGTGATTGGTTTCACTTTTAATTTATTATTAAATTAAATTGTTGGTGTGTGTGCCTTCTCTCCTCATTAATTTTTAGGGTCTGTGTGTTCATGGTTTCTTTTATATAAAACCCATTTTTCCCATCACCTACGTGTGAGTAAAAGTATATGTAATGGATGGAGCTCTCAAGCTAGTGGAGTCAGTTCAAGTTAGCAGCCAAGGTGAAACCAATCCAAGGAGATACAAAGGTGGACAAGTGGAAAGCTATAAACAAGAACCTAATTGGTTCAATGTGTTTCTACCCTAGGTCAGTGGTTAGTTTATCAATCGCTAGATAAACTAACCATTAGAACAAGATCATGATCATACCCTTTATTTTATTTATATCATTTGTATGGTTTTTCATTATGGATGTTTTGTCACGATCACATAATTAATGAATTAACAAGCATGAAATATGGAACTAAAATAAAGTGGCTTATGCATAAATATTATCTAATACATGGTTAATCACTTAATCTTATCCCACTTAATATTAACAAGCATGTGAAAAGATAATAAATGGAAATTTATGCATAAAGGATAAAATCCCTTTATAAAATATTAAGTTGGTATAGCCTTCCATTGCTTTGGGTAGAATCAAACCATAGTTCAAAGTGTTTGACCAGCCAAAGTTGAGGTGCTTTCAATTATTGAGGAATTCTAATTTGAGGTTTTGGGTTTACAGGACTTAGTTTACATCATGTCTTGACTTCCAAAGTAGGACTTGGTGTAACTGAGAGGAAAAGGTTGGGGAAATCCAAAATTAATGATTTCAAGATTGGGCAGTCCACTCAACGGATCAAGGAGCTGCAAGTTAATGCATTTGGCATTTGGAATGCCTACCTAAAACCTCTAAAATTACTTGACCAGCCAAATTTGGGGAAATTTTAAGGGAAATATGGATCCTTTTCGGTAGAATTTCCAAGAAACGGAATATTTTGAAGCTAATGGTGAGGTCTATTGGGTATCGATAAAATAGTGGGAGACTAATGAATATTTATTTATTTATTTTTCTTAATTTTATTAGATAAAGTACTAAAACTATATTCATCTTATTTTTAGAAATAATATTACAAATGAAATCAAACATAGCATTTTGATCCATACTCGATGAAGAAAACCTTCTCACCAACACTAATTTCTATGAGTGGAAAAGGCATCTTTGGGTCATCCTTCGCCATGAAAGGAAAATATATGTGCTAGAAGAACCATTATAATTGCACCAAGAAATGAGGTGAGTGATGAGGAGCTCTCTATGTATAAGAAATATCTAAATGATGATACAGATGTTCAGTGCCTCATGTTATCATCCATGATCAATGAGCTCTTGAAGCGACAGTAGGAAATTGATGCTTATAGCATGATGTCTCACCTTCGGGATATCTATCAAGAGAAGGTGAGACAAGAGAGGTATGAGATCTCCAATGCTTTGTTCACCACTAATTTTGGAGAGTTTGCAACAGCTGGGCCACATGTAGTCAATCTTGTTGGCTACATTGAGCATCTGGACATCATAAGGATTAAATTCCCAGATGAGTTGCATACAGATCTCATACTATCATCATTGCCTAAGAACTTCTCTAGTTTTATTGTGAATTATAATATGAGAAATAATGAGAAGAGTCTATTGAAACTTATTACTTCATTTCTTTAAGTGGATAAGGACATGGGGTATGAAAAAACCCATAGTACTTATGGTGAATAAGAATAGTAAGGAAAAAGAAAAGGGACCTAAGACTTATAAATAGTCTAAATCCCCTGAGCACCGTATGACCAATAAGATAAAGATCTAAAGGCAGGGAAAGGAAAAAGAGGTAGTATGCTTTTCATGTGGAAAGTTAGGCTATTGGAAGTGGCACTGCACCCAAAGGTAAGGGGAATCTAAAGGTTCATTTGTTATCAATTGAAATATTTCCATTTCTACACATTGGGTATTAGATACAACTTGTGGTGCTCACATCTGTATTCAAATATAGGAACCAAGTATATTCCAGAAAATTTACAAAGGAGGGTGGATCTATAAGTTGTTAATCGTGTGAGGCTAGTTTCCCTTTCCATTAGTGACTACCACCTCACATTTACAATGGGAATGATTTTAGTTTTAAATGGATATTATTATGCACCTAGTGTTACCAAAAACATAATTTCTGTATCAAATTTGGATACAGATGGGTTTATTTTCATGTTTGGAAATAAAAGTTGTTTCTTTTATATGGATAATATATGTTATGGTATGGTGCATTTAAATAACGGTCTGTATGTATTAAATTATGAAAACCAAGTGTTGGAAATTGATAATGAATCAATTTCACATGACTCATATAACACCCAATTGTGGCATCACCATATCGATCATGTAAATGAGAATAATTTGAGAAAGCTCTATTAATATGGTTATTTAGACTCTTCTGAGCTAAAACTACTTGATAAATGTCATGTTTGTTTACAAGGTAAAATGAACAAACTACCATTTGGTAGACATGGTGAAAGGTCTATAGATCTTATAGGATTAGTACACATTGATGTGTGTGGACAATTTCTAGTAGAAGTTATAGGTGGATATTCATACTTCATAACTTTTACTGATGACTTGATTATATGTGGCTTTATTTACTTGATGAGGTATAAGTGTGAGTCCTTTGATAAATTCAAGGAATTCAAGAATGAAGTAGAGAATCATCTTGGTAAGAAGATAAATAATCTTCAATCAGATCGAGGTGGATAATATCTTAACTAAGTGTTTTTTGACATTCTATGGGAGTTTGGGATTCTATCTCAACTCACTCCACCTTATACACCATAGTGGAATGGTGCTAGTGAAAGGAGGAATCGTACCTTGTTGTAAAAGGTAAGGTTGATGATGAGTCATGCAGGTATTCCATTATCCTTTTGGTGATATGCATTACAAATTGTGTCGTACACATTAAACCATGTACCAACTAAGGTGGAAAATGGAATTACCTCTGATTTATGGAGTGGAAAGAAACCCATTTTTTGTATACATTTGTATAGGGAGGTGAGGAGTTTGTTAAGGATTTATCAGGGAAAAAACTAGCACCTCAAGGCATGAGGTGTATCTTTATATGGTATCCCAAGGAAACAAAGGGATACAAACTATACAAACCATCGTACAAGAAAGTAATTGTTGCCAGACAATATGTATTTCTTGAAAGGGAGCACATCCCCAAAAAAATAGTGGGAGCAATATTGACTTCGACGAATTTAATGCTCAAGATATATAGGAGTTAGTACAGGAACAAGTTCCACAGATCACTGTGGAAGAATTAATTCCTGAAACACAAAAACTGTGTAGGATCTCAAGAGAGGTAAGAGAACCAAAGAGATATGGTTTTCTAGTCACTGAGGGTGGTGACTCATTATTGTTGGAAAATGATGAACCTCTCTCCTACAAGGAGGCAGTAGAGAGCTCAAAAGTTACAAGATGGATAGAAGCTATGAATTCTGAGATGGATTCCATGTATCAAAACTAAGTTTGGGTTCTGGTCAATGCACCAGTTGGTATAAATCCTATTGGGTGTAAATGGGTATTCAAGAAGACACTGAACATGGAAAGTAAAGTAGGTGCCTATTAAGAAAGGCTAATGGTAAAGGTTTTAAACAGCGACAAGGAATTGACTATGATGAAACCTTTTCGCCAGTTGTCATGTTTAAATACATAAGAACCATACTTTCCATAACAGCTTACCATGACTATGAGATTTGGAATATGGATGTCAAAACTACATTCCTTAATGGGAACCTTTAGGAAGATGTCTATATGACACAACCAGAAGGGTTTGTGACACCAGGTGATTCCAAAAGGGTTTGCAAGTTGCAGTGGTCCATTTATGGATTAAAGAAAACATCCAAGTCATGGGATATTTGATTTGATAAAGCCATAAGGGAATTTGGTTTCATTAAGAATGAATGTGAGCCATGTGTTTACAAAAGGTTTAATAGGAATGTGGTTA
Source organism: Viscum album (assembly GCA_963277665.1). NCBI lineage: Eukaryota > Viridiplantae > Streptophyta > Magnoliopsida > Santalales > Viscaceae > Viscum > Viscum album. The sequence continues at coordinate 461,617,887 of OY728155.1, read as the reverse complement.
TTATCCTAGTAGAATATATTGATGACATATTACTTATTAGAAATGAAATACTAGTCTTACAGTTAGTTAAACACTGGTTGAACAAGTGCTTCTCCATGAAGGACTTAGGTGAAATAGTCTATATTCTAGGGATGAAGATCATTCATAATAGATCCAAGAGGCTGCTTGGACTAAGTCAAAGTATATATATTTACCAGATACTAAAGAGATTTAGTTTGGAACAATCTAGGAGAGGATTGGCTCCAGTGTCACATGATTTACATCTTTCTAATAAAATGTGTATCCAGACACGACAGGAGAAAGATAGAATGAGTAAAATCCCATACGCTTTAGCAATAGGATCTATCATGTATTCCATGTTATATACTAGACATGATGTTGTCTATACACTGATCATGGTAGGTATATATCAAGAAGATCTAGGAGAATAGCATTGGACTGTTGTTAAGACTATCCTTAACTATTTGAGAAGAACCAAGGATATGTTCATAGTGTATAAAGGAGACAAGGAGCTTGTAATCATAGGGTATATTGATGATGTTTTTTAGACAAATTAGAATGATCTTAAGTCACAATCGGGATATGTTTTTTGTCTCAATAGAGGAGTTGTGAGCTGGAAGAGTTAAAAGTAGTTAGTTTCCGCTGATTCTATAGTGGATTTCGAGTAAATAGCATCTTCTGATGCAGCAAAGGAAGCCGTCTAAACTTGAAACTTTGTCTATGATCTTGATGTGGTACCTAGAAGTAAAGACCATGTCACATTGTATTGTGATAATACTTCAACGATGGCTCTTGCAAAAGATCCAACGTCACATCAATGGGAAAACACATACTCCATAAGTATCACCTCTTTATGGATTTCTATCAAAGGGGTGAAGTTACAGTGAGCAGAGTATCCATGGAAGAGAATGTGGTGGACCCATTAACTAAAGACCTATCTCAATAGAAACATGAATATCATGTGGGAGCTAGCAGACTGAAGATTTTTAGTAGTTGGCTCTAGTGCAAGTGGGAGTCTGTTGGAGTTGGTGCCCTATAACCAACTTATTTGTACTTTATGATAAACAGATATTCATTGGATGAATATTAATAAAATATTTATCACATCATGATTGTTCTTCTTCTTGACATTCTATGTGATAATGTCCTAAGAGTAGCTGTCGTACTAAAAGGTCATAGTGGATCCCTATTATGATGAGAACCTGTAAGTGTCAGGAAACTATTTTTGAACATATTTTCTATAGTCGAATGATATCATTTGAAGAGACACAAATGATACAAGATATCAGGGGGTGGAGACTCATAAGAATTTGAGGATCCTTCTCATGGTATACGACCTTGGTAATGTCCAGGATGATATTATGAGAACCAGGACCGCTAGTAGAAAATCCACATTATAAGTTTCATTGGGTGTTCCTATCTTTGGATGTGTGTAATGGTCCTAAGACTTTAAGATTATTTTTAATGGGTATTATGACTCGCGCACTTAGATGTATTGGCGAAAACCATAATGACATATGTTTGCGGCGAGGTAGGATATGTTGGGTGTGTCATGAGTAATACTGCATTAATGAATAATGTGAGAAATTATTTGTCCCTTCTATTTTATAAAGAAAGTTGATATCTCAGGCCCTTTGATGGAAATGATATGGATTAAATAAATCCATTTAAATTGTGTTCTATAGGTAAGTTCAATTTCTGGGAAGTCAAAGAATGAGAAATCAAGTACATGGGTTGATGGCACTTACATTCAACCTGCTTGATTGGAGATATCGATACAAAGGGATTGTATTACACATTAAGTATTCATATGAGGTGAAATGTCATTGTGGCATTAACTTCTTTCTCTATGGGTGACTTGGCATGCTGCTAGACGCTAAGCATGAACTTTAGGGTACTCCCCCTAATACCATTGAGAAAGAGGCCTAGAGGGTCACACACTAAGTGTATCCAGTATCTCAGTTAAATAATATATTATTTATTATTTTACAAGTTGAATAAAGATTAGTCTTAGCTGTGGTTTAATAATTATTCATGGATGTCTGATCACATTTATTTCGACATTGGTTATTGGAGAGAATATAATGTGGGCAGAATAATTAATAAATATTTATTTTCTATTTAGGGAATATAATATTTATATATTTATTGGTGAATAATGTTGTGATATTTATTTAATAAATAAATAGTCTTTATTAAAGGTTTGATAAATATGGTGGAGGATTGGAAGACCGAGTTAATGGTTCGGTGAGAAAAAATAATATTTAATTATAACTCGAAAGTTTAGTGCATGTTAGGATGTAATAATTTTGCTATTATTATTTGACATGGGGGTTCACTAGGATTAATTAAATAATTAAGGCACTTGTGAAAATTATTTATTATTACCCTAGTAAATTAAATGCCCGGTTATATTATTCTCTTATTATCCAAGCACTAGCCAAGCGATGATTGTTGTTGTGAACAATGAATTGGAGAAAAACTCTCAAGCCTCAAGAGTTCTTTCTTCTCCAAAAACACTCTAAAGAACAAGAGTGATCCTCCTCTACCAGATTAAGGAGAACTGTCACACCCCGACCATGGACACCCATGTTTTTATTTTTTTCTTGGTCTCGCGACTCTGGGTTGAGTCGGGTTTGGGTCCGAGTTTGAATTTTTGAAGCTTTGAAGTTTTCGGTGGGTCTTGGGCTAGTGCGCAGTCACCGCACTACTAGAGGTCACCACGCATTTAGTCTGGGTGGGTGCGCGGTCACCGCGCATTCAGTCCGATCATGCGTTTGGACCTGGTGAGTGTGCGGTTTCCCACCTGTTTAGATAAATAATAAAAATTAAATGAATAAATTAAATTGAAAAGAATTTTATAAAATGTTTAATAATAATAATAACATTAATTTATAATAATAATAATATTATTATTATTGTTTTTGTTATTTTTGTTGTTGTTATTATTGTTATTATTTTTATTTTTATTGTTATTGTTATTATTATTTTTGTTGTTGTTGTTGTTGTTGTTAGTCAGATTTTTATTTTTATTTTCTATTATTTATTTACTTTTCTTTTTGATTTATTTTATCTTTTTATTTTCCTTTCTTTCACTCTTTCCTTCTTCTTTCTTTCTTCTTTTCTTTTTTCCACGTGGATATTCCCCCCACCTCTTCTTCTCCCTTGCGACCCGGCGCCCTCTCCTGCTCACCGCTCTGTTCGACCCAACAACCCGCATCTCCCTGCTTCTCCTCCCCGCATGAAGCCGCTGCAGTCTCCTGCTCCGCCTGCGCCTTCGGCCTGCTGCAGCGCCCCGCTCCGGCGCCCTCCCTGCTGAGCAGCGCCTCAGCGCCTGCCCTCTTCCTCCCATAGCAGCCAGCCCGCCAGCTGCGGGCTTCTCCTCCCCCTGCCAAATCCCTGCTACCTGGCTCCCGTCGCCTCCCCTCCTTGCCGCAACAGGACCGCCCAGTGCCCCCCCCCCCTCTCCTCTCCTACTTCCACCACACAGCAGCCCTGCATGCGACCCAGCGCCACCCTCCTGTTACCCGCATAGCAGCCCGCGCAGGCCCCTGCTCCCTCCTGCTCCCCTTGCAGCGCGCAACCCCCCGGTTTTCCCTGTTGCAGCGCCCAGCTCCAGCGTGCTCGGCCTCCTTCAACGCCACACCCAACCAGCCTAGAAGCCCCCTGCTCCCCCTTGTCCCCCCTGTCTTGCGCGCAACCCCGAGGTCTTCCCTAGGTCTCCTCCTGCATGGCCCTCCTGGATCAGCTCGCCCTCTTCAGGCAGCGCCTGCGCTCCTGCTGACCGCCTGCAGCGGCAGCCGCTGCACAAAGCAGCCTGCCCGCTTCAGCTCCCCTTCCAATCTGCAGTAGCGACCCACCTCCGCCAGGCCTCCTGCCTTCTCTGCCTGCCACCCCCGCTGCCCCTGTTCTGGCTCATCGATCGCCAGCCGCGCCACCCTCCTGCGGCAGCGCCATGTCTGGCGTTCTCCCTCCGCTACCCCCCTGGTCCGGCCTCATCTCGGCCGCCCCTTCCTCCTAGTTGGCCGCCCCGTCGTGTGCCCTCCACAGCCCCTTGCTACGATCCAGCTACCCTCCTTGCTTGGTGTGACCCACCAGTGGTGGCCCGCTCCCCTCCTTCCGACCAGTACAACACTGCCTCTGTTACGCGCTCTGGTAGAGCCTGCCTCCCGCGTTGCACCTTCCACAACCCATTGCTGCGATCCAGCCGCCATACCTGCTCGGCCCCGACTCCCGCCGCTGCCCGCCGTTGCCCAGCTTACTCGTACCATGCCGGTCGGCCACCTTGCACTGCCGTTGTTTGGTGGACCTCGCCCGCGGCCCCCGGTCGGATCGCATCCAAACTGCGCGGACACTTTCCGCTATTCCAGCGTGATGCCCTCCGGCGATCCGTTTCCAGTTGCGACCCCCCCCCCCGTTGGTACCTATTTTTTTTATGCTCCATTTGATATTTTTTTATTTGATATATATTTATATATATTACCTTGGTTTGATTAGATTTTTTTATTAATTAAATTTTATTTGGGTCGGTTTGACTTTCTAGGACCCGCATGGGGCGTTTTCGAGTGAGCGCCATCGTCGTGCTTTGTTTCTAAGTTTGCATCGTCGTGGCGCTTAAGTTTCAAGGTGAGAGTTTATTCCCGCCGTTTGGTTTCATATACTTTAATTGGGGTTTTGGTTGTGTTTTGAGTTCTTAGTGTTTTGTTTGCAGTACATCGGACCTTGCTGTGTGGTGTCGGACGTGTGTCTTCCTTTTCATATCAGTCTAGAGGTAGGTCCCCCACTGCACTTACCCTTAAATTTAGAATTTATTAATTGCTTGATGTTTTAGTAATTTTTAATAAATGGGAAATAATATAAGAGAAAATATTTTTTTAAATGATTATTTGGTGTAAAAAGAGCCGTTTATTTTATACACGACTCTTGAAATATTTTCTTGATGAGCGGACACCCAGTAGTGAAAGAATGCCAGTTTGGCTTTTAAACTTAATTCATGAAATTTAAAATGTAGTTTTTGTTCAAATGATAAATGATTTCTTCTGAATAAGTGTTTCTGGGTTTTTTTTGAGAAATGATGTTTTTCTTTAAATTTGGTGAAGGCCCGTTTGGCACTTTAATAAAATAAATTATTTTGGAAAAACTCACTTTGGGGTTACTCAGGGGTGATCCTTGGGGTGCATTGATTGCGTGAGCTGTGTGTGATATTTTTTAATCATAACTGATTGATTTTAATTGTGGATGCACCCCTTTTTATTGCATGTGTTGACATGAGAACCTAGCATAGTGAGCGAATCTTCTGAGAATGATTGATGCACTAGTTTAGATTACGTACTGGCTAGTGGCCTCATAGTAGGGGAATACTGATTTATTGCTGCTATGAGGATTGGGCCTCTCGGTTTGGCCATGTAGGGCTATGCCGAGTGTTAGGGCGTTATGACGTCATCGAGTTGCCTTCAGGATGAGTCACATTTATAGTACGTTCTAGATTTTTCACGATCTCGTAGGTTCGACTCATGTTTCATTTAGTGTTTATTTGTGTGTGGCGCACGATTGAGAAGTCTAGTTTGGTTGCTGGCTCGTGTGTGCCATTTTTCCCATTGCCCTTGGCGTGTGTTGTGTGTTATGTGTATTTTTCATTTTTGGCTAATAACTGAAGTTTGGATTCCTAAATTGTTCGCAGAAAATGTTTTAAAATGAAATTTCCTTTTTTTTAAATTAAAAAGGGCAATGGACTGATACTTGTTTTAGAAATGAAGGTGTGTGTGAAAACTAATATTTTATATAGTTTAGTTCAAACCTGGAATTGGTAGATTCTTTATTTAAAGGTAGTGCATTGGAAATAGATATCAGGCTAGCCTACTGAGTTTTAATACTCATGCCTATAGTTCTTTTCTGTTTTTAGTCTTTGTGTAGGCTACAGCTTGGGTGCATTCACCCTGGGCGATGTTTGGTCGTGAGTTGGAGAGTGACCCGTGAGGTCACACAGAGATAATGATTGTCTCTTTCAGTTAGTTTTATTTTCTTTTATTCCTGTTTAGTTACTTTACTTGGTTTATTTATTTTTATGCTACTCTATATTATTTCTGCTTTATTTATTTATTTATATGGGCGAAATCGTTCCCACAGCCTTTATTGATGCCCTGGCGCTTGTCGCCAGCTCAGGAGGATCGAGAACGCCTCTCGGGTCATGTCGCGGACCAGTTCGGGTGACCGGTTCAGGGTCAACCCGGGTTGGTTCGTGAAAAAATGGTATCAGAGGAGGTCGACCCTTAGCGTACCTCGCTTTTCAGAGTGCCCTTTGTTATTTGGGATGTCTGGTAGAAGGAGATTAGGACTGTCGGGGCTCATGAGGTAGGTTACAGGTCGGTGCCTAATCACCACCACTCGTGACGAGACCTGAGTTACCAGGGTTAGTCCAGGATTTGAGTCACTTGTCCTTGGTCGTTTCGGATTGAGGGATGACAATGGATGAGAATTGGTTCACTTTGCAGCCTCACATGGGGTGGTGACCCATTTGGAGTCCAAGTGTCTGGTTTAAGGTCCTCTTAGTGTTATGCTTTACTTGGGGCATGGCTCACCACCATGTTGCTGGGTTAGACATATACACCAGTTCCTCATTTCGGTGGGTTATTACTGCTTGTATTTTGTTTTAGTCTTAGTTGATTTGAGCATGCGTTAAAAGTGAAATTGGTTTTTAAATGGAAAAGTGTTTCTTCCAAATTGTTTTTTTAATTACTAAAGTGGGTTTTTAAAGAGAAGATGTATCGGTTTGGAAAAACTTGGTATGTGTTTGGATTTGGTAAGGAAAAGAAGTGTTTGAACCTTGGCACTCCTTATGGAGGGTCACGTGTGCGTGGGTATGTATGGAAGTGTGTGGGGGAACTTGTTCACAGGTGATGTGAGCGGGATTGAATAAACGCACATGTGACGGTTCATAAAGTGCCATAGGTGAGTTTTTTTTAAAAAGAATTCAAAGAAATAACAGTTTTGGAAAAGTGATTTCTCCTTATGTTGTATATGTTTGGCTTATGGGCCTATTGCCCTTGGCTTGTGTTGTTGCCTTTATTGAGTTTTGGCTTGATGCTGGTTTTAATGGTGTTTTTCGTGTTGTCATGAGTATGCTGCCCAGAAAGCCTCCAAAAGTTGTTAATGAGTTATGCTCAGTTCTCAGTTCGTTTTGTGTGTTGCTTGATTTTCGAGGTAATCGAAGTCTGTTAGAGGTAGTTGTATTATTATGAAAGATAATGTGTCTTCGGGTTGTTGGGAGCTCCCAAGGTAGTTAAGGTCCGTACCATCCCAAAGTTATTTGAGGGTTTAGTTCTGGACGAGTAAAGGTGGGATGTCTCATCGTCATTAGAGTCTCAGGTGTAGTTGGTGGGAGTCGTCTCTTGTGAAGATTTCCCGTCTGGCAAGGATCTTCATCTGTACCGACCCCCAGTTTGTTGGAGCATTCTCTCACCTACCACTAGTCTGGTCGGTTCAGGCATTCTAAGCCGCCTTGTCACATCCCTCCGAAGTCTTCCTAATGTGCGACCATTCGGGCCACCGGGGAGAGTTCTGGAAGAAGCTTCGCTCGTGAGGAATGAGTTAGGGACTAGAGGATGAAAATGCCTAACTGTGAGGTAGAAGATGCTTCAGTCATCAGGGCCCCAGCCACAGGTCTCATGGTGAATCTCGCGCACAGTCAGGAGTTGCCGAGGGTGTGTGGAACCTCGGTCCAGATAATGTCTTCGGCTTTGGAATGGAAATATCCAAAATTTTCCTTGTTCTATTCTTATCACTGTCGTAATTTTATCCTTGTTGTGGTGGCGGGATGAGCACGTTCCCCCACAATCCAAGCGGTCTTATCTGCTCTCAGTGTGGTTCTTAAGTTGTTTGGTCTCTCTGAATGATGTGGGCCCATGAATAAACGAGCCTGTTCTGATTTTGAGTTGGTCCTAGCTGTGTTCGACAGGGGAATGTTTGGTTTCATGAATTAATGGATACTGTTTCTAGGCCCCTTCCTAGTTCGGGCACCTTTCCATGTGTTTTTCTTTAGTGTGTTTCGGTTTTGTAGGGATTTCCTCCGTCCTGGTGTCCCGGTGTGTTCATTTGCCCTGTAATGGTTTTAAATGCTAGTGGTGGAGTTGTTCTGTTAGCGTTGAGAAGGTGGAATGAGTTTGGTTTGGGAGTTCCCACATTGCCCCCCCCTGGGGTGGTTTGTTCGGGTTTCAAGGGTTTTTGTATGAGTAAATTATTGTGGTGGAGAGAACCCTATCATGTTCTCCCCTCAATCTCGGGCAGTGGTTTTTCTTGAATTGGTCGGATGTGATGTTTGTTGGGAATGGTTACCCCGAAGCTCTCGGTTCTCTATGATTTTTTCTGGGAATGAACTCAAGTTGTGTCAACTGTTGGCTTGGTGACTTTTTGGGGGGCAGAAAGTGTATGTGGTGGGGAGAATTGTCACACCCCGACCATGGACGCCCATGTTTTTATTCTTTTCTCGGTCTCGCGACTCTGGGTAGAGTCGGGTTTGGATCCGGGTTTGAATTTTTGAAGTTTTAAAGTTTTCAGTGGGTCTTGGGCCAGTGCGCAGTCACCGCACTACTAGCGGTCACCGCGCATTCGGTCTGGGTGGGTGTGCAGTCACCGCACATTTGGTCCGATCATACGTTCGGACCTGGTGAGTGCGCGGTTGCCCACCTGTTTAGATAAATAATCAAAATTAAATGAATAAATTAAATTGAAAAGAATTTTATAAAATGTTTAATAATAATAATAACACTAATTTATAATATTGTTATTATTATTATTGTTGTTGTTATTATTGTTGTTATTATTATTATTATTGTTATTATTATATTATTATTGTTATTATTATTATTATTATTATTATTATTATTATTATTACTATTATTATTATTGTCAGATTTTTATTTTTATTTTCTATTATTTATTTATTTATTATTTATTTTATTTTATTTTTTATTTTCCTTTCTTTCTCTCTTTCCTTCTTCCTTTCTTTCTTCTTTTATTTTTTCCACGCGGATGTTCCCCTACCTCTTCTTCTCCCTTGCGACCCGGCGCCTTCTCCTGCTCACCGCTCTGTTCACCCCAGCAGCCCGCATCTCCTTGCTTCTCCTCCCCGCATGAAGCCACTGCGGTCTCCTGCTCCGCCTGCGACTTCGACCTGCTGCAGCGCCCCGCTCCGGCACCCTCCCTGCTGAGCAGCGCCTCGCCACCTGCCCTCTTCCTTCCGTAGCAGCCAGCCCGCAGGCTTCTCCTCCCCCCTGGCGACTCCCTGCTACCCGGCTCCCGTCGCCTCCCCTCCTTGTCGCAACCGGACTGCCCAGCGCACCCCCCCCCCCTTCTCCTCTCCTGCTTCTACCGCACAACAGCCCTCTGCATGCGACCCGGTACCACCCTCTTGTTCCCCGCACAACAGCCCGCGCAGGCCCCTGCTCCCTCCTGCTCCCCTTGCAGCGCGCAGACCCTGGTTTTCCCTATTGCAGCGCCCATCTCCAGCGCTCTCGGCCTCCTTCAACGCCGCACCCAGCCAGCCCAGAAGCCCCCTCCTCCCCCTCGTCCCCTCTGTCCTGTGCACGACCCCGAGGTCTTCCCCGGGTCTCCTCCTGCATGGCCCTCCTGGCTCGGCTCACCCTCTTCCAGCAGCGCCTGCGCTCCCGCTGACCGCCTGCAGCGACAGCCGCTGCACAGAGCAGCCAGCCTGCCTCTACTCCCCGTCCGATCTACAGAAGCGACCCGCCTCCGCCAGGCCTCCTGCCTTCTCCGCCTGCCGCCCCCTCTGCCCCCGTTCTGGCTCGTCGATCGCCAGCCGCGCCAGCCTCCTGTGGCAGCGCCATGTCTGGCGTTCTCCCTCTGCTACCCCCTGGTCCGGCCTCATCTCGGTCGCCCCTTCCTCCTGGTTGGCCGCCCCATCGCGCGCCCTCCGCAGCCCCTTGCTGTGATCCAGCCGCCCTCCTTGCTTGGCGCGACCCACCAGCGGCGGCCCGCTCCCATTTTTCCGGCCAGCACAGCGCTGCCTCTGTCACGCGCTCTGGCAGAGCCGGCCTCCCGCGTTGCACCTTCCGCAGCCCCTTGATGCGATCCGACCGCTATCCCTGCTCGGCCCCGGCTCCCGTCGTTGCCCGACTTACTCGTACCCTGCCCGTCGGCCGCCTCGCACTGCCGTTGTTCGGTGGACCTCGCCCACAGCCCCCAGTCGGACCGCATCCAAACTGCGTGGACACTTTCCGCTGTTCCGACGCGACGCCCTCCGACGATCCGTTTCCAGTCGCGACCCCCCCCCCCCCATTGGGTCGGTTTGAATTTCTAGGACCCGCGCGGGGCGTTTCTGAGTGACCGCCATCGTCGCGCTTTGTTTCTGAGTTTGCGTCATCGTCGCGATTCAGTTTCAAGGTGAGAGTTTCTTCCCGCCGCTTGGTTTTATATACTTTAATTGGGGTTTTGGTTGTGTTTTGAGTTCTTAGTGTTTTGTTTGCAGTACGTTGGGCCTTACTGTGTGGTGTCGGACGTGCGTCTTCCTTTTCATCTCAGTCTCGAGGTAGGTCCCCCACTGCACTTACCCTTAAATTTAGAATTTATTAATTGCTTGATGTTTTAGTAATTTTTAATAAATGGGAAATAATATAAGAGAATTTTTTTTAAATGATTATTTAGTGTAAAAAGAGCCGTTTATTTTATACATGACTCTTGTAATATTTTCTTGACGAGCGGATACCCAGTAGTGAAAGAATGTCATTTTGGATTTTAAACATAATTCATGGAATTTAAAATGTAGTTTTGGTTCAAATGATAAATGATTTCTTCTGAATAAGTGTTTCTGGGCTTTCTTGAGAAATGGTGTTTTTCTTTAAATTTGGTGAAGGCCTGTTTGGCACTTTAATAAAATAAATTATTTTGGAAAAACTCACTTTGGGGTTACTCAAGGGTGATCCTTGGTGTGCGTTGATTGCGTGAGTTGTGTGTGATATTTGTTAATCGTGACTGATTGATTTTCATTGTGGACGCACCCCTTTGTATTGCATGTGTTGACATGGGAACCTGACATATTGAGTGAATCTTTTGAGAATGATTGTTGCACTAATTTAGATCACGCATTGGCTAGTGGCCCCATAGTAGGGGAATACTGAGTTATTGCTGCTATGGGGATTGGGCCCCTCGGTTAGGCCATGTAGGGTTATGCCGAGCGTTAGGGCTTTATGATTTCATCGAGTTAGGGTATGCCTTCAGGATAAGTCACATGTATAGTACGTTCTGGATTGTTCACGATCTCCTAGGTTCGACCCATGTTTCATTTAGTGTTTATTTGTGTGTGGCGCACGATTGAGAAGTCTAGTTCAGTTGCTGGCTCGTGTGTGCCATTTTTCCCATTGCCCTTGGTGTGTGTTGTGTGTTATGTGTGGTTTTCTTTTTTGGCTAATAACTGAAGTTTGGATTCCTAAATTGTTCGCAGAAAATGTTTTAAAATGAAATGTACCTATTCCTTTCAAACATTAAACTTGTTTTTTTAAATTAAAAAGGGCAATGGACTGATACTTGTTTTAGAAATGAAAGTGTGTGTGAAAACAAATATTTTATATAGTTTAGTTCAAACCTGGAATTGGTAGATTCTTTATTTAAAGGTAGTGCATTGGGAATAGATATCGGGTTAGCCTACTGAGTTTTAATACTCACGTCTATAGTTCTTTTCTGTTTTTAGTGTTTGTGCAGGCTACAGCTTGGGTGTGTTCGCCCTAGGCGACGTTTGGTCGTGAGTTGGAGAGTGACCCGCGAGGTCACACAGAGATAGTGATTGTCTCTTTCGGTTAGTTTTATTTTCTTTTATTCTTGTTTAGTTACTTTACTCGGTTTATTTATTTTTGTGCTGCTCTTTATTATTTCTGCTTTATTTATTTATTTATATGGACGAAATCGTTCCCACAGCCTCTTTTGATGCCCTGGCGCTTGTCGCCAGCCCGGGAGGATCGGGAACGCCTCTCGGGTCATGTCGCGGACCAGCTCGGGTGACCGGTTCAGGGTCGACCCGGGTTGGTTCGTGACAAAAACGCTTTGAAAGCTGTTCTCAAGGCGATCGAAGGTGGACATCACAAGTGCAAGGATCTTCCATGCTAGCACTCGGAGATTCCTTCTGTGACGTCTAGAGATACATGGAACACGTGTGAATCATCGCTAGAGGAGATCTACTCTTGATCTCTACAACGCAATGACGATACACCTATAGATAAGTGGATGAACACATCAATAAAGAAAAATAACCTTGGAGGTAATTATTTAATTTAATTTAATTAATTATAAACAAAATATGTTGATCCTCTCTCTTGGTTTTGGGTTTCTTTTCCTTTGTCTAAATCCTTAATTCAATTTCGTGGATACTGGCATTCATCGTCGTATTGATCCTAGATTGTTCATTGAATATGGCACAAATAAAAGTTGGGCACCGACCCTCCCGCGCTTCCGCTACACCCGAAACCTGCACATGTATTTCTAGATATAGTGTCCCAATTTTTATTATAGTAATATTGTGTATGGGTTGTGAATGATTGAGGTATAATATAAAATATATGGTATGTAGTGGCTCATGGAAACTACTCAGTTATTATTTGGAGATATAAATGGGATGATGGGATGATGCAATGCACGAGGTTCACGATATATTACATTAGTCTAGTTTTCTTTATGTTGGGCTACTTTAGCACTGGTGTCTTCAGGATGGCTTACTTTTGGAGAGAAGGATTACAACGAGTTACACTGAGGGAGAGCAGAAAAATAATGGTGAAGTTGTAGCGAGGTACCATGATTTGATATTATGGTATTATGGTATTATTACATGTATGCAATATTTGGTGAGTGATCCATGTTGAGTATGGGAAATGAATAGTCATCCTATTTTGGTGAAGAGTTGGTTTCATTTCCTTACTCACTATGCTTCAGTATTCTTCTTCTAATTTCTCATGAGAGGTTCCTAGGAGGATCGAATATAGTATACATGTTATTCTCACACTAAGTATATATAAACTATTTTTCAGGTCAGCCGAAGCTGGTTGGTGATTAAGATGGGAATTACTATTTTGAGGAGTTAGTTTCTATTAGAGCTTTGTTGTCACTCTAGAGGATATATTTTAGTGTTATTCAATTATTTTACTTGAATATCATTACATTAATATATTTTATTTGGATTTTTTTTCATGAGCCAGATATTTTTGGAGGGTTTTCTCAACTTATATCATATTTTTAAAATATCAAAGGGTAATACCTCCCATCTATGTCAATATAATAAGCTAAGTGTTAGTTTCTAACCCATGGACTATTGGAGGTTGGATTTGGGCATCATTATCTCACTTCTCTCATTGTTGTTCCTGGACGGGAAACTTAGCGTAGATGAGATCATGACAGTGTGGTATCAGAGGTGATGGTTGAGAGATAAGATAAAATTTAGTGTTAGGCATTGGTGAGGATGCACGGGTTGGTAGGGAAAATATTTATGATAGGATTGTTGCATGCTGTAAAAAATATAGACTGGCTAAGACATGATATTTTAGGAACTCTTGTGATCTAATGAAAGAGACTTCAAGTTTACCAGATATTCTAGGAGAAGTGATAATGCTTTTGAGGTAGAGACCTAGTAAAGGATCGTGTATCATAATTTTATGATTTTGTATTTGAATTGGGGTAGGCAAAGGAAAAAAGGTTAAAAAGTAACAAATTATCCTTAAGTAATTTTTGTCCCGATATTGGTGAATGTGGTGTTTTTTTTTCTTTCATAGGTTTTTCTCTAGGATGAAATCTCTGTTAGGTTCATGTTGAAGACATTCAACCGGATATGTCACCAAATCAATGAAGTGTGGAGGATGATAAGGACAAGGAAAGTAGGGGACACTCTGAGAGTTATAATGACTGTCTGTAGATATATAAGGGCTCCATTTCATATTTTTGGAATGAGGTTTGGTTGGAAGAGGTGGTAATAGCCTTAATACTGAATTGTGATTCATGGGGCAGAGATTTTTTTTGTGGTGACGATGATATGTGCATTAGCTAAAAAATTGTTCTCTTTATTTATGGATTTTGATAATTTTTATATTTTCTGGGGGATGTTGTGAGATCAATTTTTTGGAATAGTTTCTTTCAAAGACCACAAGGGTGAATCTTCTCGATGAGTAACTGAACCATCTTGGGGTGCCTTTGTTTCATGGAAATCAGCTGCACTGTTCCCCTCACGCCACATATGTGTGATGTCCATACTATTGTTAATGGACCTCCAACAATTTTGAATTTGGTAAGTGATGATCCAAGGGATTGGGATACAACTTTGTAGAGAATTAAGGATAATTTGGGAATCTATTTCAATCTCTGCAAGCATGATGTTTTTACCACTACACAAATCGAGGGCTGTTAAAATCACATTGGCCTCATCCTGAAGAGAATCTCTGTTCCCCAAGTAGGCTGAGAATGAAAAGATGATAGAGCCTATGTTTTCACATACAATTCCACTGCCCCATATGAAACCCATACTACATGAACCATCTGTATTATGCTTGAGCCAGTGGGGATTCTAGTGTAGCCAACATTCAGGTGAAGGGTTTTGGGTAATACGAATGGGGTGTCTTTTGTCCTTATGAACTCAGAGGGATGTAGAATCCATCCCATTCCTAATCATTAGGATCATGGTTTTGAAAATAATGGCCATGCTTAAGTGCATGATCCCATCGAACCAGAATCTATTTCTCACCTGCCAGATACTCCAACATCTAGCTACAATGATGATGGTGCTTGCCTTATTCTCAAACCTGTTATTCCCCACTTCTTGGAAAAAACGAAAGGATTTTGCCTCTTGTTGGATATTGGAAAGGGACTCCGGTGAAGCTGTTAATGGATAAGCACACATTTCTCACCCATTGCCCCTAAAAAAATAGTTGTCGCAAAGTTTCAACATCTGGCTCGCTACAGCAGTTGCACCTGGACACCAAAGGGATGCCTATACATTAGACAATATCATAAGTGGGAAGAGCATGATTTTATGATATTCCATACATGAATAATGAACTTAGCAGAGATGTCCTTGCATCAAATATTTTCACCCCAACTATTCATCTTTGGCCAGTGCTTACAACACCCTGCGATAATATTTCACGGAGAAGGAACGTGAAAAATATCCCAGAAAACACATTTTTGGGGGCGAGGTGCATTCATAATAAGATAAAAAATAAATGGTTTTTCCTTGTTCAAGATAGTCTGAATGAAGTTTGTATGATCGCCAGCCCAGTTCGGATGCCAAAAATTGATATCTCCCCGACCAATGATCCAGCATGTATGGATCTTGAGAAAAGGCGCATTTGGATCATGTTCCAAAGAGTAGACATTTTCCCCTTTTATGACCCCAAGATGATTCATAAACTTATTTCTGGTAAACCTTAGCCATAATGACTGACTTTCAAAGACCTCATTGGAATGTGTCACCTGTAGGGCATGATTGGTTCCAGAGAAACTCATGATGCTGATGCCTCCCACCCTCAACGTCTTATCAAGTCTCGACCATGAGGTCCACTGATGTCTACCCTCAAAGTATAAATCTCATATGAAGGTATCCATAGTGTTTTACATACTCGAGATTAAGGAATTCGGAGATTTGAGGATTGACATCATGTGCATGGGAATGGAAGTGAGAACATTGTTAACTAGAGTTACCCTTCCACCGAACGAAGGAAAGTGACTCTTTAAATTTGTGATGCGGCTGGTAATCCGATCGAACACCTTGTCAATGTGGTGGATGCGATGCATTTTCGAGGATATCAGAGCACAAAGATACTCCATGGGAATTGTCCTCTTGAGAATGCCTAGGCTGTATTCTAAATCTCTCCCCCCGCAATCCGGGCACTGGCTATAGATGAAGAGACTGCTTTTGTCCCAAATCACAAGTTGGACACTCTAGTTGTAATAGTCATTTAATTCCTTAATGATGTCGTAGATTGAGTTCTTGTTACCATTAACACAAATGATCATGTCATCAACCAATATCAGATGTGAAATTCCATGAAAATGTGGCCTTCACCCAAGTGGAATAAAACTGCTGTCATGGAGGATATTTTATTAATATACCTCCTAAAAATGTCTTTTATATAGATAAATAAACTGGGGGAAAGCGAGCCCCCTTGCCAAAGACCCTAGATATATTTGAAGAAGCTGAAATTCTTCCCCAAGAAATTAATGGACAGCCAAGATGAGCTGAATCACTTGAAACAAATATCAATGATCCCGCCTAAGAAGTCAACACATGAAAGAAACTTAAGGATGAAGGACCATTCGATCTAGTAATATGATTTTCCCATGTCCAACTTGATGATGGTATTAGATATGATCACCTTTGATTAAGGTCAATAATCATCTCTTGCACCAAACCAACGGCACCCTGGATCGATCTTCCCTTGAAAAAAACTACGTTGTTTATCCAAGACCCATCTAGGGAGGTGTTGGGACAAAAGCCAATTGATCACACAAGAAAAAACCTAGTAGGGAAAATTACACAAAGATATAGGTCAATAATTCCAGGAAGGGACTTTGATTTTAGGAATACAAACCACAGAGGTGGTGCTCACTACAAGGGGAATTCTAATTCCATGGAAGAAATCATGCACCACTTCCACTAGATTACACTTAATCAGCTCCCATGAGGTGACGTAGAAAGAACCTGGGAAACCGTCAGGACCTGGTGCACTAGTTGGATCAAGCGGAAACAGTACCTCATTAATACCCTGTTTGTCTCGGACCTATTCTAAGTTGAAATTATCACTGGACGATACCTCTCTTGTGATGATGTCGAAGAGATCTGCATGGACACTCAGGTAACTACCTCACATGTGAGTGGATCTGCGGGAGCATCCAAAGGAAGATGACCCAACAGGCACATTGATAGACTACTGTGGGGTGGAGACGGAGGAAGGGGTAGGAGGAGAGGCATTGTCACTTCAAGAATCTGAGGCAATCTGAGAATCATTCTTTGGTGCGGGTTAATAAGGAAATACTTTTGAAGCCTTACCGAGGTGAAGAGCCTGAGGTTTATGCCCATACCTCATGCAAGCAGTAGTCGAGTGGCCTTGAAATTGGATGTGTGAACAGAGGTGCATCAGGGAAGAAGGAAGGAGTCACTGCCACCAGGAGCAGGAATCTCCCACTCTGAGAACAATACAGTTTGGGATAGGATAGGAGAGATCAACTTCTATACATATATGTGCAATGGAGGCATCGAGCATCTTCTAAGAGTTGTCATCTTCACATAACAATTATCCCACTGCATCACCTATGGACCAAAGAATGGAAATGTTGTGGAAGGGAAGGGGGAGTCCCAGAAGGTTAGACCGTACCCTGAGGAGAATCAACATAGGAATGAACTCCTACAGACCTAAAAACGTTAACACGAACAAGGGAGATTTGACGAAGCTCTCCTGATATCCACCTTGGAAGAGAGAACCACAAAGAAGGCCTTGCGATTGAGCACTGAGACCCTTTTTGGAGCATCCGAACCCCAATAGGCGATGTTGTTCTGAAATTAGCAAAGAGTGGGGGAACTCCTATCCGAAGCGTTCCACAAGAGTCCATTGATGAAGAATCGAGGCCATCTCAAAAGCTTCAACAGGAAAGGAGAGCACCGGGGCATCGCCTATCGAGCCAGGGCTAATCCACTCTAGGGGGATCTCCAGGAAAGGAGCGAGGACATCGGATGACGTTAGCGCCAGCCAAAAAAGAATCTCCTTCATAGAGGGGCTAGGGATCTCACTATCTAGATCTAGAAACGGAAGCGATCCATCATGAGGAGTCGAATACGACATCGTGGGATGAATCAGCGAAGACGATGGGTGGGCATCTGCCGTTGAAGTAGGAACCTCCGATGACTCTAAAGTGAGCGAGGAAGAAGCAATTTTCGGGAATGTTTAAAATCCCCAAGGCACGTGACGCGCATCCATTGAACCCATCTCAAAATGCATTCATTTTGATGCAAAATCACTCATTAATTTGATTGAAACCACCTAATAAATCTTTGAGTAATGATCATTTTTATCACTTCGTGCTTTGGTTTCAAACCCTCAAATATTGGACTTTATAGTTGGTAAGCATAACTCGTTCCTCGGGGGTTCTATTGAGATGGAGATGCAATTTGGGGAAGGAGTTTCTCTCAATTTTTTTATATCATTCTATTACTATATCCTTAATCCCTTGTTTGGTCTAGGAGGAGACTTTATTATCATAATGTACATCCTTTACTCCTCTCTTAGGTTCGGTGTTGTTGAGGTTTAGTCTAGGGGAATGAGTTCTTATGTCTTTTTTTAATCTATATATTCTACTCTTGTTTGAGGTGACATGGACATCGATTTGGGGTGAATAGAATATTTTCTGTTTTCCACTAATTTATTTCTATATAGTGTTGGACTAATTATTCTTCCTGTTGTGAATTAAATTACTGTATGATGTGGTTTGTGCAAGTGTCTTTTTTTAGGATGTAACTGTGACTTCGTGTGATTACATCATAGGAAGGGATTTATATCATAATATTTACACACGTTATTTCCTTGATCATATGTAGAGATGAGACACTTCATCTATCATGACACATTATATTTCGGCATGTTTTAAAACTGTGTAGGAAAGTCAGTGGTGCACAATACCGATATTACCATGGCATAATGGATGAGTTCCTTTAATTTGTATCTCATTGGTAGCTCTGTTTATGTTAATATCTGTTCTTATGTTGTTCTCCATGTAAGGTTCATTTAGAACTCTTGAATGTAATGGCAGTCATTGTTGTTAAATGGATAATGTTAATTGGGGAATTATATCCTTTGTAGCATTTGCATGAGTATTCCCTTGGTGAATAACGTTTTGTTAACAAACATGGGAAAATTTTATAGCCAGATAAATTGGATATCATAAACATCATTCTTTGTTTTTAATGCATGTCATACATTAACTTTGCGCTCTAAAAGTTTTTATTTTATAAGTATTATTTTTATCTTGGTAAAGTTCATTGAAGAACTATGTTAGTTAAATATTTTTTCTGCTGAAATCATGTAACTTGCTAATATACATGAGTTATAATAGAACTCAGGTTAAATATGAAATATTTTTAGAAAAATAAAATTCACATTGAGAACTCCATCATTGGAAGTTTTCTTCATGTTGTATAATAATATTCTGGGATAACCTCTTGGAAAATCTTGTTTATTGAGAAAAGTTTTCTCAAATAAAAAATTGAAACTCTTTCAGGAAAGACGAATTTATTTTAAAAGTGGATTTCCAAATGCATTAGAATTGTTTTCACAATGAATCTTTTGATAAATACCTCATTATTAAGAAATAATAAAAAGGGTTCTCATTTGATGATTTCAAAACCTACCAGATATTTAACATGAGACTTAGTGAAAAGTATTTTTCATTATGTTTTAAAATTTAACAAGTTTTAACTTGAAATTTTTGAATACATGTATGGAAAGAAAGGAATCTTTTTGAAAACATTTTAATATTTTGAACTCCTTAACCCACATGACATAATGAATTGTTGTAAGTAACTAACATAAATTGTTCAGTAAATAATGATGAAGGAATTCTAATGTACCCTTCTCATGAAATGTTAATCATGATATATTTTGAATGTGATGGGTTCTCCTTACTAGCATGAAAAATGAAAATTAAGCATCTATAAATTTACAGTTGATGGAATACCTATGTAAAATTATTAAAAAGCTAAAGATAAAGTAATTTTAATTCTAATGGAGTTTTATTCCCATTCGTTTAATCAATTTGAAGTGTTTGATCTTGAAAGTGATAATTCTAACACGTTGTGTTAATATTAGGTCTGTTTGATTGGATATTCATGGCATAATGGTTTTATTTTTTTATCTATGTGTCCATCTATGTGACCTTTCATGGGAATGAGTGTCACTAATGCATGATCCCTATTTCATGTTTTTTAAATCTTGTTATGTTTGGATAAAATATTTTACCACATGTTGATATATGAGATTAATTTCTTCCCATGATGTAATGTTTCATTAATGTCCTTGTTCAAATTTGAGATATATATCTCCCAATATATTTTTGGAACTATTCTAAAATGTTGTGAAGCTATACACATTATTGCCCTAGTGGTTGTTTGGTTCCAAATAAAGAGAAAACCTTGAGTGGTATCTCACAGGGAAGTTAATTTATTCCCCATCCATTCCCTCTACTTCTCAATTTTGATTAATTTCTTGAGGATGGGAATTGTTTGAGAGTCATTTAATGAAAGGGTAAATCCATCTTTTTTTAATGGTAACCATGACCTTTCCTATGTTGAAAAAGGAAAACCTAGATATTCAATACAACGAATTATTGTAACCACATGATTTTGAGCCTCATGAAAGGGTTCCATCTAATGTAAGGGTCTGGCCAAGTTTCCCCTTATTGCATAATGGTGATATTTATCCTGTGTTAGGGAACCGACTCATATATGGTTCATCTCTTAACCTTCCAAAAGGTAAATTGTGGATTCTGAAGAAAATGTAAGGGTAGAATGCTATATAAGTGTAAACCCCTTTATGCATACATAGAATATATGAGTTTCATATGGTTATATATATTTTTTAGTTATCATTATGTCTTCATCCTTTCTATATGTGAACCATGTGAACTCATTTTCAATGAATTTCAAAGACTAAAATCATGGAATTAAATTATTTTGACTACATTAAAATAATAATTAATGTTTTCAATCGGTTTTTAGAACCAAATTATGTTTTATGTAAAATTTCAATTAAATGGAGAATCAAAGGAAATTTGAGGGATTATGCAAGGGACAATATCTATAAATGTTAGAAAAGAGTTTCTTTCCCCTATTTTATTTCATCCTTGTTTCTATTGAGTTTTGGTGACCCAAAACCCTAAAGATTGAGTTTGGTGAAGTCTTTTGAAAATTTAATGACACTCTTGTTACTTCCAGTCTATGTGTGCACCCTGTTCCTCTATCCAAAACTTTTATATTGCATTGTGAGAAATTTCCAAGAGGCATGGGATCCATGACATATCATTATGTTATACTTTGAATGATTGAATTAACATGCTTTATCTTTTTTATTTAAATGGATGTGATTAACCATAATGAGATAAAAATCCATAAAATAATCTCATGATAATATAGAAATTACAATGGTAGAAGATGAAATGAATACAATGAAATAGAAATAATGGATTATCATGTAAATACTTACAAAAAGAGAGAATTTATCTCATACTAAAATTATATTGAAATATTGAAATGTGTCAAATTTATATTTCATGTTATATATAAATAATTCAATAAAAAATATTATTTCATTTTTATATACTATACTATGATTAAAATGAACATCTCATATTGTAGATTATTATTATTATTTTTTGAAATAATTTATAGATAATGCTATGAAATAATAATATATTTTATAATATTATTATAGGAGAGGGAAATAAGTAGATGCATGTCATAAAATGATGATAATTATTATAAAAATTATTTAAGAGAGAGAAATTGATAAACTTCATGAAATTTTCTAATCAATAATTAGATTTAATATAAATTATAGCATTCCTTAGTGTTTAATTTATTAAATATCATTGATGATAATTATTTGATAATTATGTATATAATAAAATTGAAATATCTATTATTACATGTGAAAATATTATTATTATTTTTCTATATAATATTATTTTATGTGTATAAGATTGATCAGTCTTAGATACAATTATCACATGTTTGTAATAAATTATTGAGGTAGAAATATCACTGCATGTGGGAATATTAATATTAATGTTTTAAATATTTGGGATGTGTTATGGCATGTTTTGTGATATATATTTTCTTGATGATGAGATTTACTAGATTGTGTGTTATCTTTGAAGATGAGATTTACTAGATTGTGTGTCTTTTTCAACATTGTTAACCATGGTTTATATGCTTCAAATTTAAATAAAAACCAAATGTTTATTTATAATAAAAGAGGAATACTGAAATAATTATGTTTGAGATTGTTGATATATTAAAAATAAGCTTAAGGAAGAATGAAAGATGAAATAAATAATATTTATCTTTGACTATTTTTATGGATAATGCTACTGGGATTTATTCATTGAAAAATCAAATAGTTAAAAATAGTAATGAAAATTTAATGATTTATTAAATAATCACATTGGGGCTTAGCGAGACTAAAATTATTCGATAAAGGCCTGAATTCCATGTTTTTATGGCCATAATTTCCTTGAAATTATGTGTATAATAATACATTTAATATTTATCTATTCTCTATGGATTTAGAGGCTTTATACGGTTAAATGATTACATTGTGCGGTTGTAATAATAGGAGAAGATTCATGAGGTTTTAATTGTGGAATGTGGTTCCATTTATGGTGATGATATGGGTGAGGATTCCCAAGGCTGTGATGGTGGCATAAAGTTCTGGTTATAATGATGATGTTGATGTAGAATTCTGAATGTGTAATTTTGGACAATGCTGTCGAGGATGGCACTGAGACTAATAAAATGGGTTGAATCTCACCTTTCCCATTTTTTGTGCTAAAAGTAGGGATTCTTCCATGATAAAGAATATTCATTTATAATAGATAATGTATAGTTGATATTTATATAATTAGTTTCCAAATGTTGGAAGAATTTTGATACCACACACTATAAGTGAATCTTTTATTTGGTAGCATGACATGAGTCCTAGATTACCCGAAGGATTATTAAATGACAATTAATTAATTAATTAATGAGGTTGGTTCATGCTGCTTGATTTATGATGATGACATACTTGAGAATGAAAAAATAATAATTAATTGTGTTTATGGAAGTTTTCCAAGAAGTTTAAAATGTTAATCTTGGAAATTTTAATGGTAATAAATAAATAATGATTAATTAATTAATTTGAATCTTGCTAATTTTATGATCATTCAATACACATGACTTAGAAGTGGTAACATAGAGTCATGTGTGCTATTAGAAACATATTATTTTGAGGCTAAGTAGTTTCCCACAGTTCTATTGTGAGATTTATATATATCAAGGTATGTTTTTTTATTTCATATGCTACACAACCCATTTATGTAGAGGAATTGATACCCAGTGGACTCTAGGGCAGGGGGTTCCCCAACACTCAGGATAGTGAGGATTGGATGAATGACTACTCCATATGACCCTTCTCTCTTATTTGAATAGATTATATGCCGTTATACATGGAGGTTATGATTCCCCATTTATGAGTGTAGATGGATATAATGGCTTCGGGTTATATCGAACTCAAGTATCTCTTGATATAGTATCCAAATGTAATTATAGGTATGTTGTGTATTTGATGTGATATAATGAGGTATTATACACAATGTACGAGTTTTTTTCCTCCCATAAACTACAATGTTACTATTTGGATTTGCGTATGTGATGACGAGATGATACGATGCATGGGGTGAATGATATATAAATTTTTATTATGTGAATTCTGATTGGATTACTTTATCCTAGTTGTCTTGGGAATGTATCAGGTTTTGAGTGAGATGGATTAAGACACTCCACATTAGGGAAGAGAGGTGAACAAGAATGGGAAGTTGTAGTGGCGGTACCTTCATTATAAATTATGTTTGCTATTATATTATTACTAATATGTGATACTTGGCGGGTGAGCCATGGTATGTATGAGAAAAGAATATTCAACATATTCTGGTCATAAGATGGTATCATTTGGTCACTCACTAGGCCTTTTTATGATTATTTAACATTTTAAAAGATATATTATAGAGAGGATCCTATTGAGTAAACATGTTATGCGCACCCTATATGTATATAAGCTATTATTCAGGTCAGCATGAGCTAGTTGGTTATCGAGCTAGACATTACTAGTCTAAGTAGTTATTCAGTAACTGTTAGATCTTAATGGTCACTACCAATGATCTATTTTGGGGTTTCTCACTTGTTTTAGTTTTATGTAATTACATTTTTATCATGTATTGATATTTCTTCTTCTTTTTCTTATAAGTAGTACTTGTTTGGTGGCTTTTCTAAACACATCTCTTACTTTTAAATCTCAAAGATAAATTCCTCCCATATTTTTATATGTTATACCTTCGATACTAGACACTAACCCTTTTACATTTAGATTCAAACAAATGGATTCATTTTCTATCCTCTCTAAATGTCATACATGGCGTGTCACCTTTGTTGGGGTGGGGTCATGACATCCAGTAACAACACATGTTACATTTCATAGGTGAGGGTGTCCCATAGGCAGCAGAGATGTGGATGGAGTCTATGGAGACCATTCAAAACTATATAGAGACTCTGAAAAAAAATATGTTGATTTTTTGAAAATATATGTTTTTTGTGGAATCTCATCAATGTTGGGATGTCCTTGTCTAGGGTAATAAACATACTGGGCATACTTGGAAGGATTTTCAGACCCATTTCATTAGCCACTTCTTCCCAATGACCATACAATTTTTTTAGGTACGGTGGTTTTATGAGGTTGTAGTAGGGGGAATTTTTATCATTGATTACGCTTCTTAGTTTACAAAGAATTAGCGGTTCACTCTAAACTTAATAGTTCACGAGGCTGTCAGAGCCATAAACCTTAATGAAGGCCTATGCTATTAAATAATGGTTTAGATGAATGTGTTTTATTTCAACAACATCATGGATATTTAAAAAAACACTTTATTTTTTAAAGGAATATTAATGATGTTTACAATACTATATGACTATCCTCTACGTGCCAGGGTGGAAGTAGATAGATCAGGCAGGCCACTGACTCTTTTATTCCTTCATGAGGGGGTAATAATGTGTTGTTGTATTAGTGTGACCTTGTGGGATGCATGATATTTGAGCACCCCATTACACCTATGAGGTATCATCATTGTGGGAATATGGGATATGTATTTTCTATTTTTTTGACTTTAGCTGACTGGAAGTGGTAGAATCTAAGGATGAGTTTAGGGTTTAGGTGTCGGGGTGGCTACCATGACACAATAGTTGGGTAGTTGGGATTCTACTGGCCACTCTAGCCATGTTATTGGTTGTGGGGATTAAGTTTGAGGGAACTAGGGTCAATAAGTGTGTATGACTCAGTTCATTCAGGCTATAGTATTGGGCATTGGGGTAGGATGGTTTAATGTTGTTGTCCCTACCCTGAGAGAGGAAGATGTTGGGCCATCTATAGTTTGAGGTATTATTTTGGTAGCGTCTAGTCTCTATTTTATTGTATTTGACTCATTAACCTCACAATTTTTTATATATTATCTTTTCAATTGAATCATTGGGTTTTTTTTGTGGATTATCAATGTGGTGTTATCTCAATTGATACCCCCATTGGAATAAATTCAGAGTGGATTTGAATGTGTTCCAATTATGTTATATCCCTCAGTGTATCTCATTTCCTTTTGAACTTCTTTATACTTTAAATGGGTGGAATAACTAATTCATTGAATGGAATGTATCATCTTTTACTTCCCTAAAGTCAATGATAATCACTAAAAATTTTTAATTACATCTTCTAATGGTGGAAAAATCTAGTATGTGGTCGGGTGGGATGTCTATGATGTCATGCCAGACCGGACCTTTAGTGGCTAGGTGGAATCATTACTAAGTTGTCTTTTCTGATCCTATATGTAGAATAGAATCATCATTGTAGTATCCCTCATGTGGTTAACTTACTCTAGGATTTTAAAAAAAAGATATTCTTCGATTTACTAGCCAACCATGGAATAAAGTTTATGATTGAGCTCTTACAGGGTGAAAAACACATTTCCATCCATACATATAGAATAACATTAATAAAGCTATGGTAATTGAAACCACACTTGGATGATTAAGAATAAAATATGTTTAACCATTAGAGCATACCCCATTGGGGTGCTCCAATTTTTTTTGCAATAAAGGTTTATAATAATTTGAGAATTTGTGAAAATTATCAGAGAATTAATCAAGTAATTTTATATGACCGATACTCCCTCCTAAATGTTGAATATTTATTTTACCTACTTAAAGGTTTTGAAAATTTCTCTATGATTAATTTACTATCTACATATCACCATATCATAGTGTAACATTCTGAAAATCCTCAAACATCCTTTTGGAGAAATTTCAATCTTTATGAGTACATTTTTATATTGATCAAGTGAAAAAATGTGTCTTCCACCATTATGGATCTGATGAACATAGTCTTCCACCCGTATATGGAATTCGTTGTGGTTGTCTTTGTTGACAAAATCTTAGTTTACTCCAGGACATGAGAAGAGCATGTTTGGAACCTGTATATCATTTTGATTATTCTTCAAGGTTGGAATATTTATTATAACTTATGACAGTTTTATTTTTGGTTTGATCAGGTTAATTCCATGGTCCATATAATATTTAATGTTATAGATTCTTTGAATCTAGTGAAGGATGATGTCATGGTTTCTTGGGAGTGGTGCAAGAATGTTTTTTAGATTCATAGATTCTTAGGTCTAGCTATCTATTACTTTATCTCCCTCTTTATTGTTCCATTGATGTAATTGATCAAGAAAGGGGTGTAGTTTTATTATATTGATACTTGTGAGATAACAATTAAATATTTGAATAAGAGGCTAACATCTACATTGATCCCAACCTTTCCAAATCCTAGTAAGGTGCACAACATTTGTTGTGATGTGTTAGGTGTTTTCTTTTTGGTGGTACTTATATAGGATGGGTGATTAGTCACATATGGATCTATGATGTTGGGACCACATGAGCATAAATACTTGACCCATGATTTAGAACATGTTGTATTGGAACACAACATGAGATATCAGTGTCACTAACTCTAAGGGGGTGGGGAGTTTTTTTGTTTTATTAAGATTATAAATGTTTTAAATACATACTATACTAGGGTGAGCTAAATATAAGGTTATATTAAGTGGGTTTTGTACCTAAAATCATTTGGATTCAATGTGAATTTCATTCAATAAAATGGAAACATAGTTATAGACACTTTATATAGGAAAAATCAGTCTTAGGTTTTTTAGTACTTAAATTATGATTGGTAGATCATAGAAATATTTTGAATAGATGCCTCTTGATATTGAGGAGAACCTATACAAGGAGACATTGGCTTATACATACATTGATTCCAAAATCTTCTATGAGGTAAAATAGATCCAAATATCAAATTTTGACTATCTGGAGACAAGGGAAAATCATTATGGGAGATAACCCTCTTGACTAGTCCTTGGATGGATATGAGATTATATACATCTATGGATGAGTGGTTGTCCCCAAGATTATGAATGAGGATGTGATGAGGGAATTCTACTCCTTGAGATTTTATTTGAATATAAGTATATCCAAGACGTTTCATGTGAAGTACAAAAAATATTGGTGGCCCAAAATGAAGAAGTATGTTAGCAGTTTATTTCTTAATGATCCACCTTTCATCGAGTGAAGATTGAGAATCCATATCCTATCAATATACTCTATAAATTTTTCATTAAGGAGTGGATGTGGGATGATATCATGATGGATTTAGTGATATTCCTATGGAGGTATCCTCATGGATATGACTCCATTCAGTTTATCATTGACCTCCTAATGAAGTTAGCCCAATTTTTACCCATTATGGCATCTTCTACCATTGATGAGATTGAAAGACTATATTTATGGGGGATTTTATGAATACATGGGGTTAAATGGAGTATTATATTAGATAGGTATCCCCTATTTATATATATATTATATAGGGTAATTCATATGGATTTTTTATATAGTTCCTTCTAAGCATATATTACCACATACAAATCAATGAGAAATCAGAGTGCATGATAAAAGTTCTAAAGGACATGTTCCAAGCATATTTCTTTGATTTTGGTAATTCCTGGAAGATTCAAATAGATATTATAAATCTTAATTATAATAAAATATATTGATAATCCATTTATATGTATCTTTTTGAGGAATTTTATAGAACACCATTCCTATTATCCTTATTATAGTTGGAGGATTGTGAGTCTAAGATCATTGGGACTAGCCTAGTGAAAGAGATCTATGAACAGATCCAGTTGAATTGAAAATAGTTTATGTTTACTCAGAGTAGGAATATATTTTATTCTAAATGAAGATGAAATACCCTAGAGTTTTAGGTTAGTGACCAAATATTTTAATTCATGTCACCAAGGATGGGGAAGTTTTTGATTCAGAGGTATGTTATGTTAGTACTAAGGATTATATGGACATTTGAAATTGTGGAGAGAGTTATACCATTGATTACCTAATATTTCTCCTACCTAGGTATGCTGTGATGCATGATGTGTTCCAAAGATCTCATTTATAATTATGTCACCTTCACCAATCTAATGTTATTGACAGTGTTGATGTTGATATAGCGTTTGAAGCTTCTATTGAGGAGAATAATTTGCATATTTTCAAACACATTTAAAATTATGTAAATAGGAAGAATTTACCACTTTTGTATGATATGAAAATTTGGTAGGTACTGGGGGGAATATTGAGTATGTGATGTGGATATTCAAGCCTAATTCTGAAGGATTATTTTTAAAATTGTTGAAGAGGTTTAGGATGTATGCTCAAATAAAAACTGACAGATAGTGGTGAGGTTATCAAACACATACCCATATGAGGTGTGTTTATTTTACATTTTTAGTGATATTAATGTAAATTAGTCATTTAAACATGTTTTAGGGGTTTTAAGGGGGTCTTATGTATCCTTGGGGCGCAAAGGTAGAGGTTGAGGAATGCAACCTACATGATACAGTATCACTGACTAGCTAATTGCAGAGCACCAGCTACAAGGTTGTAGAAAAATGAAAAGATAGTGTCCATTTATTATGCTGTAATAGTTATTGGAGGCCCACTAGATGGCCAGTGATACCCACCAACCAACCAGTGGGTCCCAAATATTTATTTTTAATCGGGTTTATTTTTATCTTTCCCATGCATTTCATTAATGCACCTCAACTTGATTTTCTCCCCCAAATGCATAGAACTCCACAATTAGATAATCCCTCTTCCTATTATCATTTTTTGGGGTAGATCCTTTGATTATTTTTGTTTTTAGATCCCGTTTGAGTTTATTAACTTCTCATGGTAATTTTACCCTTATCCCCCCCTCCTTTCTTGATTTCCTTCTCTACCAGGTCGTGTTCGATTGGTTTAACCTAGTTTCTCTAATTTTTGTGGAATTTTCTATTAATTATATATGTATATATATATTATATTATATATTATATCATATTATAATATTAGGAATCTGAACCTTCATATGCCTATGTTAAGTGGTCCATATGCATTATCCCATAGTTTCACAATTTTATCTTAAGCACATGTGATGTGGCCTTAGATGATCATTGAAAAAGTATCATTTCAGGTCTTAATCTAAGAACATTGAATGATATACACCATTTGAATTGGAAATATTTTTATGGAAAAATGTTAGAACCACGAAAACCTTTTTTTTGGAATATACCCCATAGGCTATGCCTTGGAAATTCTGAACTCATACTAGGTTGGTGTTAAATTTTATGATTGAGCATGGTGATGTGAAATAAAAAAAGGTTTTCCTTAATAAATTGTTTTTAAATGAAAATAATTTTTAAAAGTTATATGTTGTATCATAAAATAAACTGGAAAATGAATGGGTAACTTTTTAGTTTCTTTTATTAGAACATGAAGATTTTTTTGTGAATGTTTTTCGAAAATAGATGTCATAATTAATTAGTACATGAACATCCAAATCTTGTAATTTTGAAGGTTTTTCATATCATGGTAGTATTGGAAATTTATTTCATATCATGTGTGAAAAAAATCCATAGGGAGATGTAAGAAATTATGGTTAAACCCATGATGAACATGGCCCCTTGGATGGATGCGAGGGCCCAAGGATTAGTATATTACCCCTAGGCGCTAGTTTTATAAATATATGGTCATATTAGACCTAGTTAGGAGTGATTGGATTATCATAGTGTCCAAAATACACTCAGATAAAAATGGAACTGGAAAAAGTAAGTTGTTATGACCTCGGGTGTCACCACGGTTCCAAGGATTAGATATTTATTTATTAATACAATAGCTTAAATTGTTTATATATGGAATTAGTTCTTGAACATGCTATTCAAAAATGATTATTTTGGGACTCTGTTAGTGGATTCCTACTGATTCAAAGACACATCTTGTTTAGCCCGTCATTTGGTAATTGAGTAGATTTTATGGATATCCTTAGGGATAAAAGAAATTTCCTAATAAATGATGCATAAATGGATTCTAGGATGGAGGTAGGGGATTGTGTCTTGATAGTTCTCAAGACGTTTTTGAGACTTATAGTTTTCATTACCACAATTTATTTCATTTTTTTGTAGATACTATATATGAGCGGTGAAATATTAAAATATTAAATATTTGTAGCATATTTTCAATATAAAATGGATTATGTTAAATATTTAGAACTTGAATAGATTTTAGCCTATGATATTATGTATTTTTTGTTTCCTTATTTTTGATATTTTTGCAGTTTTACCATGATGATATAGTCTCTACAATATATCTTATAACAACCCTGACCCTAGTAGCCCGGAGCTGGTGCATTACTTTAATACATTGACATAAGATACAAGGAATCACATCCCAAGGTAACAAATAGTTTATTAGTCTTGGTAAACTATATATGTACTTATAATCCAAATTACATTTTGAAACATAAAAAAATTAAATAATTTCACCGAGTCTTCCATTATTCCCCCTTTGTGTAACCCTACATATCAGTCATTACATACCTCTCATAATAATGGGAAAAAATGAAACATATGAAAGGGGTGAGCTCATATTCTTAGTAAGGGTAAATAAATATGGAATAAAAAATATAGAAAGGTAAATATTTGAAACACATTCCATTCAAATAATCACATGATCTAGGAAACTTAACCATGAATATTATAACTAATAAAATAATCACTTGGAATAATAATAATGATGAAATGAATAATGTTGGATGTATTCACTATAAATATCTATCATCAAGATAATTAATTTTAATATCTATCCTCATGATAGTTTATGTTTGTGGGTAAAAACCCATCAGATTTGTGTCAAGATCTCTCCTCCTGACAAATTTAAAGCTTCTTGGAAACAAACACAAAGGGTTTTTTTCCAAATGATTTCATATCATGAGACCTACCAATGCATCAAGGGGAAATAGTGGGCCTCTACTCTCACATACTATATCCAATATAATCCTAATATTAAAATGGTGAAACATTAAAAACATAATCATTCTTATTGAGAAAAAGAATATGAAATGTGAAAACTTTGACCATAAACCATGAAAGGTAAAAAAATATAACACCCATGGTCAAACTAATCATATACCGTTCAATAAAATATATCATATCATATCATAAGAGATAAATATCAATGAAGTAAAAGATTCAACAAAGTATTTTGACATAGATAAAGTTACTTTTAAATGAGATAATTGCGCAATTTTTGATGAAATAATCTTTAAACATTCCAAAGTTACCCATAACACTTTGAAACATTTAAATAATAATACCTTTGAAGGAATAAAATTAAATAAAACTTAGAATATCGTGTGAATAAGGAGATTCATGATATAAAATTTCAAAGGATAAGTATATACACCACATAATAAGAATAAGTGGTGAAGTAGGTATATATCTCATAAAAATAATAAAAGTGAGACGAGAAACCCCATACCTTATGCTTCCTTTTATAGAACGTAATTTAAACCCCTGTATAATGGTTTTAAGAATTTCATTAACTTATACCATAACCATAACTATATTTATGACATCATATATGATCCCCTTATATCATTTTTTTAATAATATTTTGTTATTACCCTTATTTTGGATGTTAATTGCTTCATTTTCCTATGCATGTTTTGTTGTGTAATCCCTATTTCTTATGCATAGAGTATAATTATTTCATCTCTAGAATTATATAAATTTCATTGGTATCATATTTATTTATTATATAAATTTTTATAATCATTCATTAATGGTTAACATGGAATATGAATCACATAACGTCATGAACACAGTATGATGTACGTACACACGAGTGATGATATCATTCCTTTAATGGAGAAAGGGTAAGGAATTTGGACGGTATATTAATTATAAAGAATACATATAATTTAATATTTACTATATATATCCATTATTTCCATCATTATACCCATCTATATAAATTAGTGATAAAAAATATATTACACCACGACGTGGAGACTGTAAGTCGTATGTACAAATGTGCGACACTTTCATTCTTTATAAGATGTATAGAATGTGGAATATTGTTGTACCATAATTATAATAATATATAATAATATATATTATATTGGATTTATTACTTTATAATGTAAAAAACATGAAAATATGAAGTATAATAAGAAATTGAACTTGAATGAGTTAATAAAAATGATTACCTCTTTTTCGCCAGACTTCGTTGAGATCTCTTCTTAAGGGATCTAGGGTTGGTCTTTTAGAGGTACAATAAAACCTAAAACTCAGGTAAAAATTTTTATAAGAGATATTGTCATGGTTTTGTTGATCTAGATTGATCAAATTGGTGTGAGGATGTGAGGGAGGAGTTTCCCTTTTATAATTGAGGTCATGATCACTTTTGAAAAACCTCAAAATATTAAAATATAATAAGTTTATTCTAAATCAAAATAGATTAAAATGGAATATCAATGAATATATGAAGAAATTTTCAACCATATATTATAATATATGTAATTATTTAATATTTTTATGATTTTTGGATAATTTTAAAAAATATAAATTCAATAAAATATCAATATTGTGAAATTTGATATTATACATTTAATTTGACTTCAAATACATCAATAAAGTGTGGGAATTAGAATATAATACTTTCACACATCTCTAATATATCAAATATATCTATAAAAATAATTATAAAAATTAACTCATCTCAAATATATCAAAATATAAACATTTAAAATCAATTATGTTATTTTTTTGTTAATTAAATAAATACTGTATTAGCATTGCAGAAGAATTTAAGAAAATTATATAATTTATTAAAATTATAAATAAATCTATATAATAAAAATAATTTAATTAGGAGTAAAATATACATTTATTATAGTTCACATATTGATTTCTCCACTATTTGGACACATAAATGATATTAAATACAAAGAGAGTAATATTTTGTAACTATCTTTGGTTTAAATAATATATAATTTATTTTCATAGAAAAGTATCCCTTAAACAACTCCAATTTCATTATAATGTGATAAGGGTCGAATAAACTTCATTAAATAATTTTTTGACATGTTTAGGTCACATTTTTACCGTTATCTTTTGGCTTTAACCCTTAGTTAAACCCTTTAACTCTTACCTTGACAACTTGAATTTTTTACACTTTAAGGGCTAATATAGTTTCTATAAAATGATAAACAAACCATAAATGAGTTGTGAATGAAATTTGAAACTTTATCCCAATAATTTTTCCAATTTTTATATTTTTATAAATTTTATATCATTTAATAAAAAATTATTTATTTTAAAATATCATAAATTCCAATTTTGACAGTATTCATTACTTGAAATTTTAAAAATATCATCAAAGAAAGATAAATTAAAAACAATAACTA
Organism: Viscum album; assembly: GCA_963277665.1. Classification (NCBI taxonomy): domain Eukaryota; kingdom Viridiplantae; phylum Streptophyta; class Magnoliopsida; order Santalales; family Viscaceae; genus Viscum; species Viscum album. The sequence continues at coordinate 461,584,225 of OY728155.1, read as the reverse complement.
TAAGACATCAATATCATTTAAAATTAATAAAAAAACTTCTTGGATGACATTAATCATCTCAAATTATATTTATTTTTGTATTTTTAATATCATTTATTTGTATTTCCTTTAATTAAGCAATTACTGCATCATCATTGTATAATCCTTTAATTAAATTATTTATTCTCTAAAAATTAAAAATAAATTATCATGATGAATATAATAATTTTTTATTTCAAATTAATATTTATAGTTTAAGGCATCGTCTTAATAAAAATTTATACAAAATTTAATGTTTATTAGAAACAAGAGTGTGACATATTGGATTTCCCTAAGAATAAAATAGTATAAAAGACATAAAATCATCCAAATAGATTCAATAAGCCATAAAATAGGACCAAGGATGATTTTGGTCAAACCAAAACTATAAAATGAAATTTGTACAAGTTTTAGAGTAATTTTATATTATTTATAATACATTTTTCAGCTCTAATTACACAATTTACCCTAACCATGGCAAAAAAATATTACCAATGTTATTATTCATATAACCAAAAAATAAAAGAAACCTATTTAAATAATTTGGAAATTATGATTCCAAATATTTAATCTATTTTTAAATATTAAAAATATATAAGTTTTAGTAATTAATTTGAAATTTATCTCATTGAGGTAATGAGAAAATGAGTTTTTAAAGTAAAAATGTTTAAAAGTTCACAATGTTTTTATATCCAATTTCAATATTTAATTGATTCAAATGATCTAATTAGATTAAATGATAAAAACATGATATAATTATACATTAAACACATTCAAAAATATAATTTTAAACTAAAAATAAATTTGATGAAAAAATAGTTTTTAATTAAAATACATAATTTTTTTACTTTTCATCAAATCATGAAACTTATCAGAAAAATACAATAAATTATACCAAAGTAAATTTTTATACTACAATTTTAAAAAAGAATTTTATTTTTTAAAATAGAACTTATAAAAGGGTAAAAATTTATATTTAAAAAAAGTGTGCTATCAAATGGTGGTAATGCCGCCTTTAGAAAAATATAGCATTTTAATGCGTCAAATTGGATTTATTATTATTTTATTCATATAAAATAATTTGGGTGATTGTAAAAATATATGATTATATATATAATGTATAAATTTCGTAATTTGGTTCATACTATTTATTCCCACTGATGTAATTCATAGGTTACAACAGTCGTGTTAAAATAATGATATTTAATTATATATAAGTGTTTGTTTAAACTTGGTGTTATGTGAGATATAAGCTATAGAAGTGATTAAATTTAAAAAGATACATACCATAAAATATTGTCCTATTAAATTATACCCTCTGTAAGTAAATGTGTTCCTCACAATTTGAAATTGAACTTCTGAAATCAATGTTTTATACTTGAAAATTCCTTTGTGGGAAAACAAATTAGAAATAGGAATAATAAAACATCCTATTAATAAGAAGAAAAATTAAATGTGAAGGTCACTACAAAATTAGGCTTTTGAATAGAATAAAATTAGTGAGAAGTGAAAACATGGATGTGGGAGAGATATATAACCATCAAGTTCTGATGGAGAGTGATAAATAACATGGTCATTATAAATTCCACCATCACAAAATTGTAAATATGTGATGGGTTAGATCAAAATTAATTTCTCATAAATAAAAGTTAATGAATAATGTTTTATTAAAAAATAAATTTCCTAAAGTTAAGGGTTTATTTTACTATCTAGATAAAACAATCAAGAAAACCCTATTTATTTCTTTCCATGTCATAATATCATCCTTTAGTTGTGCTTTGATCTATCAACCTTTCATACAACTAGAGATGGATATTCAAGATGAATTTATTTTACACTGAATCACAATGTCCTTAAGTCATTCCTTCAACCTATAAATGTTTACTAAAACCAAAATGGTTATCACATAGTATCCAATAAATCATAATTTAACCTCAAACAAAAATATCCAATATTCATTTTAATCCATTACAACCATAAGAATCATCCAAAATACATATATACAAATTCATAGTCCAAAAAGGTCTATAAATTTCCAAAAATCAACACAATAATATATTAATGAAACAACATAATGTATCTCTTTTTGACACATTACAAATATATGAATACTATTATCACCTTAATAACATTAATGGAAAAATTCATGATTCTAAATCCTTGATAAATAAGAACTACAGTAAAATCCTTAATTCTTATAACTATAGAACCGTTGATGAAATAATTCTTGAATCCAAATACATAAAAAATTTAATATTTCCACCTCAATATTAAACCATTAACTACACTTCATAGTCTTATTCATTATTATCTCCTTCATTTCCTTTTCTTTTATAGTATCTTTATAATAAACAATATAACCATTACTTTTATAACCATACTAATTCTAAATATTGACCAAAACCCAAATAATAATGTGAGAAACACTAATCATAGTGATATAATCATGCCGAATCATTTATAGGATGTCTAAATCATGGAATCTTCTTCTTAATTTATAAGTCCATAGGTTTAACCTAGGTTATACATGGTATTACCAAATCTATAGGATGATTTCTAATTCATATAATTATATTGAAATACATTCGTAGGTTTATGTTTTCTAATCCAATATTTCCTAAATGTATTTCATAATGTTTCTACTAAACTTTCTTTGATACCAACTATAACAACTATGACCCCAATAGCCTAAAGCCAGTGCCTTAGTTTGATATATTGGCATAAGATAGAAGGAATCACATCCCAAGTGACTGAATAGTTTAGTAGTCTTGGTAAACTAGATACATTATTGTAACTCAAATTACATTTTGAAACATAAAAAAATAATAATTTCATTGAGTCTTCCATTATCACCCCTGTGTATTACCATGTATACCAGTGATAACATAATTTTTGGAATCTCGGGAAAAAATGAATCATATGAATGAGGTGAGATAAAATTATCATTAAGGGAAAGTGTATAGTGAAATCTTTGAGTAAATATGGAGTAAAAAATATGGAAAGGTAAATAACCAAAACACATGATATTTAAATAATCACATGAGCTAGGAAACTTAACCATAGGTATTATAACTAGTAAAATAATCATATGGAATAATAATAATGAAAAAATGAATAATTTTGGAAATATAAACTATCAAGATATATTATCAAGATAGTTACTTTAAAGATATATCCTCATGAGAGTTTAAGTCTATGGGTAGAAACCCGTCTGATTTGTATCAAGATCTATCCTCCTGATAAATTAAAAAATGGTTGGAAACAAACATGAAGGGTTTGTTGCCAACGTATTTCATCTCATGAGACGTACCGATTCATCAAGGAATAATAATGGACCCCAACCTTCACAAACTAATTCCAATACATTCATCATATGAATGGGGGGAAACATAAACAACATAAACATTCATATTGAAAAACTAACATAAAAAATGTGATTACTTTAACCATAAACCATGAATGGTATAAAAATAGCACATCGATGGTCAAAATTATCATAAAACATTTAATAAAATATGGTATATGGTATAAAAATAGATAAAACTAAATAAATTAAAAGATTCAAAAAAATGATGTTGAATTTGATGAAGATACTTTTAAAGGAGATCATTGAACAATTCTTGAGAAAGATAATATTTAAATATTCCAAAGTGTCTCATACCACTTTGAAACATTAAAATCATAATATCTATGAAGTAATAAAATTAAGCGAAACTTATAATATCATGATAATAATGAATTTAATGATATAACATGTTTACAGAATAGTATATACACCGCACAATAAAAACATGTGGTGAATAAGGCAAGCATATCATAGAAGTAAAAGTGAGTCGTGAAACCCCTTACCTTACAATTCCTTTAGTAGAACACAGTTTAACCTTATTTATAATGGTTTTAAAATTTTCAATAATTTATACCTTAACCGTATACATATTTATGATATCATATATGATTCTCTTATATTGTTTTGTTAATAATATTTCATTAATACCCTTGTTTCAAATGTTAAATGCTTCATTTTCCTATGCATGTTTTATCATATAGGTCCTACTTCTTATGATTAGGATATAAATATTTAATATAAGTAATTATATTAAGTTCATAGGTATCATATTTCTTTATTATATATATTTTTATAATAATTCTTTAATAGTTAACATGGAAAATTAATCACATCGCGTTGTGGAGAGGGTATGCCTTATGTACGCATGAGTGGAAATTTCATTCCCTTAATGGTGAAGGGATAATGAATTTGGATGGTATATTAATTATAAAGAATAAATATCATTTCATATTTACAATATATATCCATTATTTCCATCATTATACCCATCCAAATAATGTGGTGATTAAAAAAAGATTACTCCATGATGTGGAGACGGTAAGTTGTATGTACGTACGCGGGGTGATTTTGTTTTTCACAGTATGGACAAAAGGTGTAATATGGTTTTCCCATAATCATAATAACAACTTATATTATATATTATACTGAATTTATTAATTTATAATGGAAAAAACACAAAAATAGGAAGTAGAATAAGAAATGAACTTGAATGAGTAAATAAAAATGACTACCTCTTCTTCAGCGGATTTATTTTAAATATCCTCTTAAGGGATCTAGGGTTGGTCTTTTGGAAGGACCAAAACCTATAGAACTTGTGTAATGATTTTTATAAGTGAAATGGTCTAAGTTTGGTCACACTATATTGTTCAAATTGGTGTGAGGATGTGAGGGAGGAGGTTCCTTTTATAATTGAGGCGAGGGGAACTTTCAGAAAACCTCAAAATATTAAAATATTGTAAAACTATTCTAGAGATTTTTTTTAAATTATATATAAATTACTATAAGAAGTCATTTTTGAAAATATATTATTCCATTTTTAATTATTTAATATTTTTACGACTTTTATATAATTAAATAAAATATAAATTTAATAAAATATAAATTTAATAAAATATCAATATTGTCAAATTCTATACTATTCATTTAATTTGACTTCAAATACATCCAGACGAGGTGGGAATTTGAATATAATGATTTCATAGATCTCTAATATATCATATAGATCTACAAAATTAATTATTAAAATTAAAGGATCCCAAATACCTCAAAATTAACAATTTTAAAATAAATTATTTTATTTTTCTGTTAATTATAGAAATTCTGTAATAGCAATGTAGAAGAATTTAAGGCAATTATATAATTTTAAAAAATTTAAAATAAATTTTTATAATAAAAATAATTTAATTAGGATTAAAATAGACATTTAAGTTCATTAATAGCTTGATTTTGTCACTATATGGTCACATAAATGATATTAAATACAAAGAGAGTGACATTTTGTAAGTATCTTTGATTTAAATAATATATAATTTATTTTTCATGGAAAAGTATCCCTTAAACAACTCCAATTTTTTCCTAAAATGATAAGGGTCGAATTAAATTCATCCAATAATTTTTAGGCATTCTTAGGTCACATTATTACCCTAATCTTTTGATTTTAATCCTTAGTCAAACCATTTAACTCTTACCATGACAACTTGGCCTTTTTACTCTTTAAGGATTAATATAGTTACTATAAATGACAATCAAATCATAAATGAGTCATGGAGGATATTTTCAACTTTATCCCATTTTTTTAAGTTTTTTTATATTTTTATGAACTCTATATCATTTAATGGAATTTTATTTATTTTAAAATACCATTAATGTCAATATTGACACTATTCATTAGTTGAATTTTTAAAAATATCATAATAGAAATATAAAATCTAACCAATACTTATGAAACATCACTGATATGTCAAAGTTTTCTAAATAATTCCATGATGTCATTAATAATATCAAATAATATTTATTTTAGTATTTTTAATATCATTTTTTTGATATTTCATTCAATTAAACAATTACTACATCATCATTGTACAATCCTTTAATTAAATTATTTATTATCTAAAAATTTAAAATAAATTATTATGATGAATATAATCATTTTATATTTCCAATTAATATTTATAGGATTTTATATCTTCTTAATAACCATATATAAAAATGTGTTAGTTATTAGAAACAAGAGTGTGAAATACTGGACTTCCCAAAGAATAAAATACTATAAAGGATTTAAGTCATCCAAGTGTCTACAAGATGCCATAAAATAGGCCTAAGGATACATCTGGTCAAAACACACCAATCTAATAAAATTAGGACAAGTGTTAGGGTAATTTTATAATATTTATAATATAATTTTTACTTTTAATTATCTGATTTACCTTTAACTGTGGTAATATTTTTTTACTAAAGTTACTATTCATATTACTGAAATTAAAATAAAAATATTTAAATAATTTTTAACTTATGATTAAAAATATGGAATCCATTTTTCAAAATTCAAAACACAAAAGTTTCAGTAATTAATTTAAAATTCACCCTGTTGATAGAACGAGAAAACATATTTTTAAAGTAAAAACATTCAAAAGTTCACAAAGTTTTTATATCCAATTTATATTTGAAATTTATTCCAATGAAATACATTGGATTAAATTATAAAACCAAGTTCAAATTATACTTTAAAACCATTCAAAAATATAATCTAACATTCTGAATTTTTTTATATAAAAGTTGTTTTCAATTAAAATACATTTTTTTACTATTCATCAAAACCTTCAACTTATCAGAAAAATACAAAAAATTCAACCAAAGTAAAGTTTGATACTCCAATTTAATATAATAAGGTTATTTTATCAAATATAACTCATAAAAGTGTCAAAAACTAGGTTTAAAATAAGTTCACCATCAAAAGGCGATAAAACATCATTTAGAAAAATATAGTCTTTTAATGCGTAAAATTAGATTTATTGTCATATTATTCTTATAAAATCATTTGGATTAATATCAAAAAATTGTTTAAATATATAATATTTAAATTTCATAATTTGGTTAATACTATTCATTCACACCAATGTAAGAGTTGGGTTAGAACAACCGTGTTAAAATAATGATATTTAATTGTATATCCTTGTTCATTTAAATTTGGTGTTATTTGAAATGTAAGCTATCAAAGATAATAAATTATAAAAATCACATAACATAAAATCTTGAGGGGTTAAATATCTTATCAGGCCCTCACTTCTTGTTTATAGCCTTTGTTGTACAGGGAGGCGAACTATAGGTCATATTTTAATCCACTAGTTTGGGAATCGATCATTGTTATAGGAAAATGAGATGTTATAAAAATACCATAATATTTTCATGATCTAATCTACTATAACACTATATGTGTTAAATTCCTTAGTAGGGAAATCACAATATTGATTACAATTGATTATACTTTTTCCATCCTTATCACTGGGAATCCTCTCCAAATAATGGAATACACTTGACTAAATGAAATCATTAGGAATATTGACCCATAAAATAAAAATACCCAAAATGTAATTGGATATTGTAACTAAATATCATAATTCTCTTTGTAGACATTTTATTCTAATTTTTTTCCTTGGGTCCTACTAAACATTATTTGATATCTACTATAAAAACCTATACATTAGTAACCTAGAACTAATGTTTTCTAAATTATATTGATAAAATATATAAGCGATAGCATCTAATGAAATCAAAAAATTTATTAGTATTGGGATACTAGATGTATAAATGATTCCCATAATACATTTAAAACACAAAACATAACATACATAATTCATAAAATATTATTATTGTATTTTTACAATCATGAAATAATTTTAAGACCCCTTCTTGTTACCCCAGGGGAAGGATAAAATAATAAAGTGTGAAATCAGACACACAATATAAGAAATCATATAATGGTAGCTATAATAAACACTAAGGCCTAAAAAATATGTAAGAGTTCATAATCAACACATTTTCTATTTAATCAATAATTTGATCTTTAAATATATCCATGAAAATAAAATTTATTAATCAGAAGGAAAATAAAAACTTATTTTAGAATGATGGAATGAATAATTATGAACATATTATTGTTACAGTCATGTCCACTTAACAAAGACACCTTACCTATCATTAAGTCATATTAACCAATACATATTATATATTTTAGGCATATGAATGATTATCCATCAATTTCATTAATTACTCATTGATTTTGATGATAAAAAACAACCTCATTTATTGTATTAATGAATATTATTTTTGTTTATTTCAACATTATATTTATTGAAGTATTAGTTTCATTTATTATGTAATTATAGAAGTACTTTAGTTATAAATGTCTCATGATTTATTTTCTAATTATTCTGAAACCTTTGAGTAAGTCTAGAAACAATGTTTTTAGATAGAAATTTAAGGTAAACATTTGGTTTTATATCCCAATTATTGATCAAGAATTCTAATTTTTGAATCTTACATTTGATGTAAAAATTAGTATTCGAAACAAAAAATTTGTGGTGAACTATACACTGAAAAAGGTGTCTATGGAATTTATATTTAGGATATTTTCAAGAATTATTTAATGATTTTATCAGAGTAAATATATTATTAAAATATTTCCAATGAAAATTTTAAAGTATCATAAAAAACACATTAAATCATTTTAATTAGTAAGGGATCTTACAATTTTCATTGGTGAATAAAATTTAAATTCTAAACTTTTTGAGCATTATAAATATCATCATTAATCTGAAGATATTTCCAGATCTTCTTGAAAAAAAATCAATTAAGGGTTTATATTTATTTTCAATGGACATATCAGGTTGAGAGAGAGAATATTATTGCTAATCATTGAGTTAAAACATTTCAAAATCATCTCTCTACTTCTATTATGTTTTGTATGTTAGAACCCATTTAAATTATTTTTGGTACTTTGTGAAATTATATCATCTATAGTTTATCGATGTTATATCTTAGGAATTCACTTTAGATATATAAATTTTATATCCTACTGTTGTGTATATTTCTTGATATAGATAGGTTTTATTATTTAGATTATTTATTTCTAATAATTTTCTATAGAAACATAGTGTTTCTTTTGAAGGACTATGTTATGCGGTCTTACTTTTTTTCCTATTAAGATCTCATAATTTTTCTATTGTAGTAGAAACTGTGAGTTAAAGATTTTTTTTATCACTCTAAATTTTTTATAATTTCTCAATGAGTCCACTAATTTTACTAAAAAATGATGGAGTGTTATATTATCTTACTATGTTTTGGTTTTCATGATTACTAGTAAAAGAATATGATACATTGTTAGGTTTAACTGTTTATACTATAAGGACCCAGCCTTAAACATTATATAATATTAAATTAAATTAATAATTCATATTGAGGATATTTTCAGGTTTAGAGTTTTAGAGAATTAGGCCATAAATATTACATTACATCTCAAAAATTACAAGGTAGACACTTCTACTTAGTTTGTATTTTTTTTTCATAAAATAATAACTCTTGAAAAAAGAGTCATGCCAAGATCCACATTTTAGACATCATGACTTTTCCTTGTTCCCATCCTTGACCCTATTCCACTTTATGTCTTGTGAAAAACATTTCAAAAACTTGGGATGAGCATAAAAAGCTCAGCAAGTGATACACAAAGAAGGAAAATTGTTAGTTTTTCAAAACAACAAGTAAACCATGAATACTTTATCATAAGTCATATATTTCACCTTTATGAAGTAGTAAATACTCTTCACTGAATAAAATATCATTTCTTACCTTTTTGTAACCAAAAGATTACCATAAAACCCATATAAAGAACACATAACATATAAAGGTAACATGGGACATAAGCATACTTAAATGGAATAACTATATGGTCAACTTCCACACACATCAATAAATAGAATAGCCATACGACCAACTTCCAAACCCAATGAATTGGAGGTTATAATGTAACCACCCATCCTGGTTTATCATGGAACCACCCGTTATATGGTTTATAACGTAACCACCCGTCAAATTTCTAAGTACCATTATAAAATCATAACACATAAAATATTGGAAATATAAACATTTCACTAATAATATTTAATTTGCAATGACAAGAAATAATTTTAAGATATTCAAATAATCAAACCATTTAAAAAACCATTTTCAATACCAAAACACCCAAAAACAGAATACAAGATTTCCTTTTCATTTTAGAAACCATTAAGGCTTATAGAGGAAGCCAAATAATGATTACGGCGACGAAGAGGTCATTGTCTCCGCAAAGGTTAAAAACATTCTATTTTTCCTTTAGTAAAATTATTCGTAGAAAAAATATTCCCTTTGAATGAAAGTAAAATTCAAAGGGTTTTATTATACACCGTGTAAAATAAGAAGGTATATATTATCGAAATATGCCTCAATGAAAGTGGATTGAGACGAAGTCCCTTACCTCATGTCTGACTTGACACGTTCGTTCTTTAATCTTCTGAATAATAAAATAAAGTTAATTTATACTTTCTTAAGAACCTTTTTCAAGTTTATTATTCCTTTTATATCACTTATTACCATGTTATAAACATTATGTAATCATTTAAGTTAATAACGTTCGTTTTGTTGATATTTGGTACTTGAGTCAAAAATGAACTTCTTATAATTACAAGTTGTTCACATGGTCAAAATTTCATTATATCCATAATTATATTCATGATTTATATATCATATATATCATATATATCCATTATATACATGTATTTATAATAGTACATAACATTTGGAGGTAAGAAATGAAATGCACCATTCATGGAGACAGTAAGCCGTACGTACGCATCAACGCTAATTTCATTTATCTTTCTTCTTTTAATGGAATTAAAACATAATGATAAATAGATATATTATAATTATATTATAATATCATATATAATATCATTAACTCCATCCTTTATACATCCCACATATTGCATTAACGAGTCATATCACTTTGAGGGGGCGGTAGTCCGCACTTCCTCAAATGAAATTATCACGTTTACCCATAATGGAAAACATAAAGGTGTGCTATAAAAGAAAATTACGGAAGAATAAAGAAAAAATAAACATTATATATATCATATATAAATAAAGTGTCATCATAATGGCCACTATGAGAGGCAGTATGAGATAATCAAACAATTATCGTTTCGTGAGGCGTTAGTTTGCCATCCACAGAAATAGTATGTTCTTCACCCATTAGATGGAGGTGTGTGTAAGTGTAGTTAAAATACATCTCATAACAACATCCTAGTATATTTATGATACTGGTGTTGTTATAAAAGAAAGTAATAAAAAATGTTTTGGGTTTAGAGAAGTTAAATAAAAGAAAACAAGTTAAGAGGAATCGTTACCTTTAATTTGGGTAACTTCCTTTGGTTTGAACCAAAAGGACTTATTTAAGTGAATTATTCCTAAATTAAGTCTTCTAGGAAGAATATTGGGATGTAGGGAGATTAATTGGGAAAATGTTGGATGAGATAAAAGGCTTGAGAGGTGTGAGGAATTGGTTAGAAGTGATGTCCTTCTATAAGGGGGAGGAGGGACTCTTTAGAAAAGTTTGAAAATATTATTTTATTATAAACCTATCTTCAGTTTATAGAGATCCAAAACTCATTAAAGATGAAGATAAAATGACTCATGGTATAAATAAAATAATTCAATAAGAATTGGATAGGTTTTGGATATTATTTTAATATTTATAATCTTATTTATTTAAATCTTTTATTAATGAGGTAAATACTGCATCATTATTGTATCATAAATAATATTATTTATTTTATATCTAAAAATTATAAAAAAATACCACTATGTATGAAATATTTTTAGATTTCCAATTAATATTTATAGTTGAAAAGATAATTTATATAACCCCTTGTAAAAATTAATTTACTAAAAGATATTTGTTTATGTTATTTTTGTCATTACTTTAAGTTAATTAATCTAAAGTTTCATTATCACTCATAAGTTGATCAATGAGGTCCCAAAATTGACCCAAGGATGGTAATGGTAGGCCATGACTCATCCAATAAGGTTAGTACAAGTGTTAAGGTAATTTTGTATTATTATGATATTCTTTTTACCTTATATTACCCTATTTACCTTTAACCACAATAAATAAAAGTCAAAATTTATTATTCACCAAAAATTATTTTCATCTTATTGAACCACATTTTACTTACTAATAAAAACCATTCATGTAGGATTTTTGAAATTCAATTCACAGAAGTGGTAAAATTTTATTTAAATGAAATGTCAATTTTCTTAACTACTACTAAGTGGTTGCACTAATCATAAAAAATTAAAGTTTTTCAGAAAAATACCAAAAATTCAGCCTAAGATATATTTGATATTCCAAATTCAAAAATGATGTATATTTTACAAATTTAAAACATAGAAGTTTCATTAATTAATTTAAAATTATTTCTATTGTCAGAAGAAATAGTGTTTTTAAGAAACAATAACTATCAAAAGATCCACACTTTTTTATGTCCAATTTCAAAGTGAAATTAATTGCAATGAACAAAATTGGATTAATTGGTAAAAATATAATATAATTAAACTTTATAACCAATTAAAAAGATAATATAACCATATAAATAAATTATATTAAAAGTCACTTTTGAATAAAAATACAGTATTTTTCACTATTCATAAAAAAATGAACTTTACCAGAAAAATACCAAAAATTTACCCAAAGTAAATTTTGATGTATCGAATCTAAAGAAGAATTTTATTTTTTCAAATAGAACACATAAAGTGACCAAAACTATATTTAAAGAAGGTTCACCATTAAAAGGTGGTAAATTGACCTTTTAAAGTAAATTATGCTTAAAATTGGATTCATTCGCATTTTAAGCATCTAACTTTTATTTAACAAACATATATAATAATATTGTAGTTAGTTTTGTTCATTATCGCCAATACAACGACTAGAAGTTAACTACCATTTAAAATAATAATATTATATTATTAGTGTGTAACGTAAGATTTCAAAGAAACTCGTTGTTGCATATCAGGTACGCCATCGAACATATAAACCACTTTAAAGTAAAATTAATATTTAATTCACAAAATATTAATAAAAAAGAGAATGTATTATTTATTTATTTACCCTGAATGTTACATCCTTCCCCCCTTTTGGAAATTGCATTCTCATAATTTTATTCACTTATCAAATAAGTGGGGGTATTTATCCCTAATAGAATTTTCAGATTCCCATGTTGCCTCTTCAACCATATGGGTTTTCCATAAAACCTTTACCTAGTGAATTAACTTATTCCACAATACTATCTCTCTTCAGTCAAGAATCTGGACTGGTTTTTCCTCATAAGAGAGATTCTCTTCCAACTAAACTACCTCTGGGTTCAAAACATGAGATGGATCTAGAATATACTTTCTGTACATTGAAACATGAAAAACATTCTGTACCAGGGATAAACTTGGAGGTAAAGCCACTTTGTATGTAACTCATCCAACTTTCTCCAGGATTTCATAAGGTCCAAGGAACCTCAGACTCAACTTTCTCTTCTTACCAAAATGCATCACACTTTTCCATGGAGAAACCTTGAGAAAGTTATGATCACCTACCTCAAAATATATATCCTTCCTCCAGTTATCTACATAACTTTTATGTATGCTCTGAGCTGTTCACATGTTATTCTGAATCAACCGAACGTTTTCTGCCATCTCTTCTACCAATTCTGGTCCCATCAGCTTCCTTTCACCTACTTCATCCCAAAATACTGGAGTTCGACAACGCTTTTCATATAATGCCTCAAATGGAGCCATCTGTATACTGGAATGAAAACTATTATTATAAGAAAATTCAACCAAAGAAAGATGTTGGTCCCAACTTCCCTGGTAATCCAGTGAACAAGCACGTAGCATATCCTCCAAGGTTTGAATTGTTCGTTCTGATTGACCATATGATTGAGGATGAAAGGCTGTACTAAAATTTAATTCAGTACCCAATGACTTCTAAAGGCCTTTTCAAAAGTTAGAAGTAAAACTGGAATCATGATCAGATACAATGAAGAGGAGAACTCCATGCAACCTGATTATCTCTTTAACATACAACCCAGAAAGTTGATCTCGAGAGAAAGTATCTCGAATAGTAATAAAATGAGCAGATTTAGTCAACCGATGAACAATAACCCAGATTTCATTATTACCTCAAGATGTATTTGGTAATCCCACAAAGAATTCCATGGATATATTTTCCCATTTACACTCTGGCACCGATAAAGACTAAAGCATCCCTTTTGGTAACTGCCGCTCTGCTTTAACCTGCTGAAAAGTCAAACACTTCACAGTAAAATCAGCAATATCTCTTTTTATTCCATCCCACCATTAATACTCATGAAGATCTCTGTATATATTAGTACTGCCTGGATGAACTGAAAACAGGGAACTATGAGCTTCACATAACAACTCATTCTTCATATGTGAATCACAAGGCACACATAATCTTTTTCCAAACCTCAAAACACAATCATTATCAATGTAAAAATCAGGCAACTTACCCTTCTAAACCCACTCTACCTTTTTCTACAACTCACCTTCTTCTTTCTGCGCTTTCTTTATTCTGTCTGATAGAGATGATTTTACTGACACTTGAAACAAAACATAAGAATTTCCTACACCAACAAATTCTATGCCAAAGTTCATCAAATAAAAACCAAATGGATCTCATTCCAAACGTAGCATGGTCAATGAAGCATTAATTTTTCTACTGAAATCATCATCCACTTTATTTTCCTTTTTTGGATGGTAATGAATCATGCAATCATAATCCTGGATTAATTCCAACCATCTCCTCTGTCTCATGTTCAATTATTTTTGAGTGAATATATACTTCAAAATTTTGTGGTCAGTATATATTTCACATTTTACTCAATAAAAATGATGCCTCTAAATTTTTAAAGAAAAAATAACAGCAGCTAATTACAAATCACGTGTAGGGTAATTTATCTCATGAGGTTTCAACTGATGTGAAGCATAAACAATTACCTGATCATTCTGCATAAGAACACATCCAAGTACTTTCAACGATGAATCACTATAAATAACAAACTCACCATTTCTGGAAGGTAGTGCCAAAAATTGGAGCATTCACCAATATTTTTTTCAATTCCTGAAAACAACCATCACATTCTTTTGTCCAAATGAACTTAACACCTTTTTGAGTTAATTTAGTCAGTGGGATAGATAACCGAGAAAAATTCTCAACAAACCTCCAATAATAACCTTCCAAACCAAGAAAACTACGGATCTCAGTTATATTTTTGGGTCTTGGCCATTGTTCAACAACCTTTGTTTTAGCAGGATCAACAGTTATGCCATCCTTAGAAACAATGTGACTAAGGAAAGAATTTTTTTGTAACCAAAACTCACTATTTCTGAATTTTCTAAATAGTTTCTTTTCTTTTAAGGTTTTCAAGAATACCCTTAAATGAATTTCATTCCCTTCTTTACCTTTACATTTAGATTATACCAAAATATCATCTCTAAACACAACCACCATTTATCGCCTGTGTCAACTAAGCCAACACTGCAACAAACTATTCAATTCTGATTCTGACCATCTCAGGTTACTGATTTGGAAGGTCGTCTTCCTCCTGATGTCGTCCCAACATAGTTGCCCTATTTCCTCTACAGAAAACCATTATGAACATAAAGATATCTTAGATGAAGAAACATGGTAATCTGTAAATGCTATCGTTTCAATATTAACATAAATTTATTTATGGAAATTAATTTAACAATACCCTAACTCCTAAAGTTATCTAAACCGACCTCTAATACCAACTATAAGGACTCGAACTTAAACATTACATAATATTGAATTAAATGAATAATTCACATTGAGTATATTTTTAGGTTTAGAGTTTTAGAGAATTAGGCCATAACTATTACATTACATCTCCAAAATTACATGGTAGACACTTCTACTCAGTTTCTATTTTTTTCATAAAATAAAAACTCTTGAAAAAAGAGTCATGTCTAGATCCATGTTTTAGAAAACATGACTTTTCCTTGTTCCCATCCTTGACCCTATTACACTTTATGTCCTGTGAAAAACATTCCATAAACTTAGGATGACCATAAAAAGCTCAGTAAGGGATATACAAAGAAGGAAAACTATTAGTTTTTCAAAAAAACAAGTAAACCATGAATACTTTATCATAAGTAATACATTTCACCTTTATGAAGTATTAAATACTCTTCACTGAATAAAATATCATTTCTTACCCTTTTGTAACCAAAATATTACCATAAAACCCATATAAAGAACACATAAAATATAAAGGTAACTTGGGACATAAACATACTTAAATGAAATAACCATACGGTCCACTTCCACACATATCACTAAATAGAATAGCCATACGGTCGACTTCCATACCCAATGCATTGGAGGTTATAATGTAACCAATCGTTCTGGTTTATCACAGAACCACCCGTCATATGGTTTATCATGTAACCACCCATCAAATGTCCAAGTACCATTATAAAATCATAACACATAAAATATTGCAAATATAAACATTTCACTAATAACATTTAATTTGCAATGACAAGAAATAATTTAAGATATTGAAATAATAAATCCATTTAAAAAACTATTTTCAATACCAAAACACCCAAAAACAGAATAAGGTATTTCCTTCTCATTTTAGAAAACATTAAGTCTTATAGAGGAAGCCAAATAACGATTACGTCGACGAAGAGGTCATTATCACCGCAAACGTTAAAAACATTCTGTTTGTAGTTTAGTAAAATGCTTCATAGAAAAAATATTCCCTTTGAATGAAATTAAAATTCAAAGGGCTTTATTATACACCATGTAAAATAAGAAGGTATATATTATCGAAGTGTTCCTTAATGAAAGGCGATTGAAACGAAGTCCCTTACCTCGTGTCCAACTTGACCCGTTCGTTCTTTGATCTCCTGAATAATAAACTAAAGTTAATTTATACTTTCTTAAGAACATTTTTCAAGTTTATCATTCCTTTTATATAACTTATTACTATGTTATAAACATTATATAATCATTTAAGTTAATAACGTTCATTTTGTCGATATTTGGTACTTGAGTCAAAAATGGACTTCTTATAATTACAAGTTGTTCACATGGTAAAAAGTTCATTATATACAGAATTATATTAATGATTTAGATATCATATATATCATATATATTCAGTATATACATGTATTTATAATATTACATAACATTTGGAGGTAAGAAATGAAATGCACCTTTCATGGAGACGGTAAGCCGTACGTACGCATCAACGCTACTTTTATTTCTCTTTCTTCTTTTAATGGAATTAAAACATAATGATACATAGTTATATTGTAATTACAGTATAATATCATATATAATATCATTAAATCTATCCTTTATACATCCCACATATGGAATTAACGAGTCATATCACATTGAGGGGGCGGTAGTCCGCACTTCCTCAAATGAAATTATCGCGTTTACCCATAATGGAAACCATAAAGGTGTGATATAAAAGAAAATTAAAGAATAATAAAGAAAAAATAAACATAATATATATCATATATAAATACAGTTTCATCATAATGGCCACTATGAGAGGCGGTAGGAGATAATCAAACAATTATCGTTTTGTGAGGCATTAGTTTTCCATCCCCAGAAACAGTATGTTCTTCACCCATTAGATGGAGGTGTATGTAAGTGTAGTTAAAATACTTATCATAACAACATCCTAGTATATTGAGGATACTTGTGTTGTTATAAAATAAAGGAATAAAAAATGTTTAGGGGTTGGAGAAGTAAAATAAAAGCAAAGAAGTTAAGAGGAATCATTATTTTTAATTTGGGTCACTTCCTTTGGTATGAACCAAACAGACTTCTTGAAGTGACTTCTGCCTAAATTAAGGCCTTTAGGAAGAGGATAGGGATGTAAGGAGCTTAATTGGGCAGATTTTGGATTATCCAAAACTCTTGAGAGGTGTGAGTAATCGGTTTGAAGTGGTGTCCTTTTATTAGGGGGAGGAGGGGCTCTTTAGAAAAGTTTGCAAATATTATTTTATTATAAACCTATATTCAATTTATAAAGATAAAAAACTCATTAAAGATAAATATAAGATGACTCATGGTCCAAATAAAATCATCCAATAATAATTAGACACGTTTTAGATATTTTTTTTAATATTTATAATCTTATTTATTTAAATATTTCATTAATGCGGTAAATACTGCATCATTATTGTGTCATAAATAATTTTATTTATTTGATGTCTAAAAATTATCAAAAAATACCATGATGTAGGAAATATTTTTATATTTCCAATGAAGATTTATAGTCGAAAAGATAATTTATATAACCCCTTGTATATTACCCTATTTACCTTTAACCCCGGTAAATAAAAGTCAAAAGTTACTATTTGCCAAAAATTATTTTCATCTTATTGAACCAAATTTTACTTTCTAATAACAACCATGTATGTCAGATTTTTTAAATTCAATTAACAGAAGTGGTAAAATTTTATTTAAATGAAAAGTCAGTTTTTTTAACTATTATTAAGTGGTTTCGCTAATCTTAAAAAATTAATGTTTTTCAAAAAAATACCAAAAATTCAGCCTAAGATATATTTGATATTCCAAATTCAAAAATTATGTCTATTTTACAAAATTCACGACATAGAAGTTGCATTAATTAATTTAAAATTAATTCCCATTATCAAAACAAATAACGTGTTTTTAGGAAACAATAACTATCAAAAGATCGACACTTGTTTATGTTCAATTTCAAAGTGAAATTAATTCCAATGACCAAAGTTGGATTAATTGGTAAAAATATTATATAATTAAACTTTGAAACCAATTTAAAAGACAATATAACCATATAAATAAATTAGATTAAAATACACTGTTGAATAAAAATACTGTATTTTTTACTATTCATAAAAAATGAACTTTACCAGAAAAACAGAAAAAATTTATCCAAAGTAAATTTTGATGTCCCGAATCTAAAGAAGAATTTTATTTTGTAAAATAGAACATATAAAAGTGACCAAAACTAGATTTAATAAGGGTTTTCCATTAAAAGGCGGTAAATTGACCTTTTAAAGTAAATTATGCTTAAAATTAGATTCCTTCACATTTTATGCCTCTAACTGTTATTTAACAAACATGTATAATCATATTGTAGTTAGTTTTGTTCATTCCCACCAATAAAATTCCTAGGAGTTAACTACCATTTAA
This sequence comes from Viscum album, assembly GCA_963277665.1. Classification (NCBI taxonomy): domain Eukaryota; kingdom Viridiplantae; phylum Streptophyta; class Magnoliopsida; order Santalales; family Viscaceae; genus Viscum; species Viscum album. Next base: position 461,565,035 of record OY728155.1, on the reverse strand, counting down.
AATAATAATATTATATTTTTAGTGTGCAACGTAATATTTCAAAGAAACCCGTTGTTGCGTATCAGGTATGCCATTGAACATAGAGACCCCTTTAAAGTAAAATTAATATTTAATTCACAAAATATTAATAAAAAAGAGTATATTATTTATTTATTTACCCGAGATGTTTCATATACTCAGTTGTTGAGTTCATTGATAAAATGAACTATTTAGTGAAAATAATTAATATTATAGAGAGATAATTGGTGGAGTGGACTACATGATCATTATACCCCAAACCATTATAATATATTTTGTTTTATTTTCATCTTTATTATCACACTTTATAGTTGATTTAAAAAAAGTGCACTACATCACTTTCCAGATCACAATAGGGGATCAATTTTAATTTATATATGTGTTTTTTAAATGAAATAATTGACCCCCTATTTTTTCATGTTTATTCATTGAAATAATTAGTATCTAAGGGGATGATTTTAAGTAATCCTATCACAATATAGAAACATTGATCTAAATCTCTATATAAAGAATGATATATATTAATAAAATTAAAGAAATAATGTAAGTAACTAGAGAATCATATTTTAATGAAGATAACTCATAAGGATGGAAAGTCTTTATAGTTATCTATTTGAAGAATCTCAATTTAAAAAGTTAAATGAATGATTTCGAACCATATGGGATCCCCATGGATGAACTAGAAGATTAGGATGCTAACAAAGAATCTGAATATGATTTTAATTAAAGAACCATTAATGGAATCCTTTGAGGACTTAGTCTTGATAAATTCATCCAAATTTATCAATGGATTAATTTTTATGATATGTGCTAGGAAATTTTTGTTTCCCATGAAGAAAGTGATATTTTTATCATTTCATGTACAACACTGTGAAATTAAAATCTGATGATTTCAAGATATATGAAGGAGAATTTATTACTCAAATGAATGAAAGATTTATTAAAAAACTCAATGTTGTTGCTACCTTTGGAAATCTAATTCCAGCACTATATCAAGTGTTTAATGTACATAGTGTCTTACTCTATAAATATAATGGAAGCTCTACTTCTATCAAATAGTAAAAACCTATTAAAAGTATAACAATGATGAAATTGATTTTTACTCTAATAACGTGTGAGGCTAAAATTAAAGACAAAGCTGATGATCATAGAATGATCAAAATGGATAATTATTATCTCAATGTTACTTTTCTAAATGATGAAAAGAATTTATAAGGGTGTTTTATATTCTCAAATGATTAAATTTGACCAGACTCTAGATAGGAACTAAATCATCTAGATAGAAGATTTAATAAATTACATATAAAAAGAATAAATGAATCTATAATACTTTTAATGATTTTAAGAAGAATGAACGTACATTAAAAGAGTAATATGTTAAGAGTGAAAATAGATGGGTTATATTAGAACTTATTTCCAATAATTAGAGTAGTTGAAAATAAAAATGAAAATGAAATAGAAGAAGTTTTAGATGAGGACACATTTTCAGAAGAAATAAAAAAATTCTATAAAGGTTATGCAGAGCTTTTCTAACGACTCCAAAAATTCTTAAAATTTTTATTCATAATAGGATAACTTAAATATGAATAAAAACATGTGATTTATTTATATAAAATAAGAGGTTATATCTTAATATTATTCAACCACTAATTTTTAATTTTAATCAAATGGTAAATTACTAGAATAATATTCTATTCTTAAAGAAATATATTAATCTCTAGTGAAATAACATAAATACATAAATAATACTCATAGTACTTTGTTAAATGAAATAGATTTCAGGTTAAAATAACTAATTGAATTAAAAGAAAAATAAGAATATATTTTTTAGGGTACAGAATGCATAAAACTAAAATTATGGAGTTGCAAGATGATGTAGGATCACATAAATATACAACTTGTATATTTACTAAGGGAGATGAAAATTTAAAGAAAATTATTAGAATGAATGATCACAAAAAATAATGATATTGTATTGGTAGTAATGGTGACAACCCCAAGCTGTATAAAAACTATTTTCCCATTTTAATAAATCAAAAAATGTCTAGGGTTACCTATTTTATTGTAGTATTAGAGGCCACTGTGATAATAAATGTTTAGTTAAAAATACCTAGATTAATATTGTAAAAAATCCTATATTTCAGGTGAATTATCTAATGTTGATTCTCATAAGATTATGCTGAACTGGTTGCCTATATCTTTACTTAATTACACTATATAGACTAAGAGCATATGGTTACCCAAAAAAACTTTTATTTTATATATTTTTAGGTGAAAATAAATAGGGAAATTAGTGTTTTGTAGTTTATGGATAATGGTTGATGAATGAATATGAGTAGATAATTTTCAAATTTCTATGTAATTTTAAGAGTAGATGGTGTCTTTGTCAACTTTGATGATATTTTCAATGGAATGATATTTGGATTTGGATTTTTTAGAGATAAAAAAAATCCCGATCAATAGTTTCATCTAGGTTTAAGTGATGAATCACAGTCTAATATGAATTTCTCAAATATGTGTTGATAGAATTTCTTCTGATTTTTCTAATAATGATTTTTCTATATTTAAAGATAAAATTATTAAGTTTAGACAACCTAGAACTAAAAATTTTTACACTTTGGCCCTTAGTTCAATGTGTGAATGGAATGTTATTTTTAACTACTAAAATAAGATAATCTAAGATATGGAATAGGAGTCTTGGAAATATAAAAATATTTTTCCTATCTATCTTATCGATAAAGTAGCTAGTCTCATATATTTAATGTATTATGTTTAATCAGAATAAAATTTTTAAGCATTCCAAATAGGCAGGCAACATAATCTATGTTTCAAATCAATTAATAATGTTTCTATATATAAACCTTTTTAAATCACCACTTTATTTTTTTGGTCCCTCGATAATAGAAATATTTTATAGAGAATTATTAGTTATTATTTTAGTTAAATATTTTAAATATATACCTAGGGTTATTTCTTAATGTATAAAATTGTATATTTTCATATTTTTTTAATTTTTTCTTACTTCTATTCCAAATAAAAAATATTTCAAAATAATTTCATTTAAGATTTATACTGGGGGAGTTTTTTAGAATCATAAATTCAATTAATTTTTCTCAATATTGGAGATTAAACATAATTTTTATACTCTATGTAAACCTCAATCGAATGGAATTATAGAAATAATAAATATGAAATTTTAAAAAAATGGCATGATCAATATTGAGTGAATATGGTCTTCCTATTTATTTTTGGAAAGAAGATATTAATATATCTTTCTATATAATGAATAATGATTTAATAATTAATTTTCATAAAAGACTCAAAATATTTTATGGAATAAAAGAAAAACATAATGTTGGATAATGTATTATTTTTAGATATGAGGTGTATATCTTGAATCCCAAGGAAAAATTTGGTAGGTTATTTATAAAGGCCAATAAAGGACTATTTCTTGGGTACTCTTATATTTTTGAAGATTATAGTTTATTAAATAAAAATTCATATATGGTTGAAGAATATATTCATGTGATGATTGATGAAAGTGGTAATTTTGATCAGAAAAGAATTCAAATAGATGAATTTACTGATTCGTTGAATAACTATAGACTTGATTATTATAATGATGTTTTTTGAAAATTTATTGTATATGATCAAAATAAATTCAATTATAAAGAACATTAAAACATGAAAGTATCTTACATAGAAATCCTGGACCATTAAAATAACACCCTTTAGATTTTGTTATAGGATACCTAGATAATGGAGTTATGACTAGAAGAAGTATAGAATAATAGTTGCATTATCTACCATCCTATCCTAGTTTAAAGCTATGATTGTAGTAGATGCGTTATATGATGAGAGATAGATGATAGGTATACTGAAAGAAATAAAATATTTAAAGATAAATAATGTTTTAGAATTAGTTGATAGGTGCTCAAACTATCTAGTGATAGGAACCAAATGGGATTTTTTGAAATTACCAGGTTGATCAAGGTAAAATTTCTAGAAATTAACTATGGCTAGTTTCTAAGGGTTATAACCAAGAGAAAGAAATATATTATGAGAAAATTTTCCCCTGTTGTGAGGAAAGAATCCCTCAGGACCCCTTTTTCTAATTCAGCATATTAGAAATTTAAATTTTACTATTTGGATTCTAATTCTACATTTTTACATCAATATTTAGTAGATGAAGTTTATTTTGAACAATATTTTGGTTTTGAAACCCCCTATCTTCCAAATTATGTTTTTAATATTACCATGTTTTTATGTCCTTAAACGAGAACCAAGACTTTCTATGAATTACAATATTAATTAATTTTAAGAAATGGAATTTTAGTAGGGTAATATGATCCTACTATTTTTAAGAAAAAAATAAAATTATTATATTTTATTAATTTAAATCTATATAGTTGATGTTATTTTCGGGTTAAATAATAAAAAAAATATAATGTTTTTTTAAATATTATGAAAAAATATTTTGAAATTAGTACGATGAGATAATTAATTTTTTTATTGGATTTCAAATTTATCAAATTTATTTTTAAAAATTTATAAATAACAATAAATACATTATTCATTTATTGAATTTTTTTGACATGAAAATAATATGTGGAATGAAACTCCCATGTGTACTAATGTAAAACATGATTTTGATGATGGTATAAATCAAGAAGAGAACAATATATATAGATATATGATTTGTAGTTTGCAATATCGTACTTCTAGTATACCAAACAATATATTTTTATTTTACTTTATGAAAAATTTCAAAAAATAAAATTACATATTAATTATTTTAAAATGATTTATTGAAATTTAAAATGATCTAGTTTTCTATATTTACATCATCAAAAAAATTTGGATTTTATTTAATTAAATATTCTAATACTGAATTTAGAGGGTGTACATTAGATAGAAAAAGAACATGAGGTATGTTTCCCATTTTAGGGTAGTCCACTATTTCATGTTCTAATAAAAGGAAACATTTAATTCCATTATAAATAGATGATGAAAAATACCTATCTAATGGTAGATTATGCGCACAAGTGTTGTGGATAAAACACACAAGTTTGTTCTTTGGACTTAGTTTCACTCATATTCCCATTTTTTTTGACAATACTAGATTTATTAGTATTTATAAAAATCCCAAAAATCCCTATAAGACTATTTATATTTATCTTAGGCACAATTTTCAATAGATCATATCCAAAACGGGGGTATAAATTTAAAATTTAGTAATATTGACCATAAAATACATGATATTTTTACTAAAACAATTACCAATTATTGTTTTATTTTTATTAAGAGGGGGTTAGGTTTTTTTTAATTTTATTTAAAGATTCATATTTTATTGATTAATAACTATTTATATTTATTATTTCCATTCTAAAATTTTGTTTTTATATTATTTTATTTATTTACGTTTATTATTCATTTATAAAAAAATTTAGATTCAATTTTTTTGTATTTTTTTAAAATCTTCATTTCATAATAAACTTCCAGAATGATTACAATGTATGTTTGGATTCAAAAACTGAAACATCTATTAAAACCATTATACTAAAACCATTATTTTCCCTTGTCCATTCGATCTTGTTCCTTTTTGAACATTAGAACTCTGAATCCCTCTCAAACCCTACTTTCCAAATATCGAAACATTTAATTCTTGTGATGAAAGATATAAAGAGAATAAATGAATCTGGTCTTGTTGGAATCAAGAGGTAGAGTCCCAATAACTCAGAATTAAATGTAATTCAAGGTAGAAATAAATATTTTAAATAAATATTTAAGATGAATTTGTTTCTAAAGAAAGCTCTATGTCTCCAAGACATGGGGTACATGTTCATTAGAGTAAATACAGATTGTAAAAACCTTTCCAGACAGATAGCATAGAAACCCTAACATAAAATGGTCATCGATTCCTATCCCACAAGGAACTACCATTTTCTCCACAAACATGTGGTCCCCTACTTGGGGCCCACCCAAATTATTGAATAAATCATCAGAATAATGATTGTCCATATAGGAAAACACATTTTCATTCAAGTGTGATTTTTCTTCATTTAAACACACCCATGTATACTGCCATAGAGGTAACCCATATTGATCACTAATCCTAGACAAGAACACTTAACTGTGGATTCATAATCAAATAGGCTACTAAAAAAAGGTAAACATCGCTGACATGAGTCATAAAATTTATCCTTTTAACCCTTTAAATTTTTGGAGTGTTACATTAACCCACCTTTAGTGAAATAGGTCTTTATTGTAGACCCTATACCTCAACCCATTCACTTCCACCACACTTACTACTGGTTTCTTCTTAAGAAACAAATGTAAAATGGTCATTGAGTCCTAACCTACCAGCCACTACCAGTTTCCCCGCACACAATTGTTACTCTACATGTGGCCCACCCAAATGACCAATCAAATAATCATACTAAAGAATATCCCTATAGTAAAATATATTTTCATTCAAGTGTGTTTTTTTTCACACCCTCATCGACCAATGGAAACTAACCGGGAGGTCAACCATCCTGATCACTACTCTAGGAAAAGAACACTTAACTATGGAATTATAATTAGGTAGGCACCCAAAAAGAAGGGTGAACCTTGTTGAAATGATTCATATAATTTATCCTTTTAACCCTTTAAAAATTTGGGGGTGTTATATTGACCCCAGGTTTAGTGACCAATGTTCCCATTGTAGACCATATATCACAATCTAGGTAGTTCAGCCACACTTATAACTGGGTTCCTACTTTGACACCTATGAAACAATAGGGCCCTAATAAAAGCACAAACAACCAAACATGGACATCAGGTCTTGAACCTCCAATCACCATCAGTTTTTCTGCTGACAAGTGGTACCCTTATAGGGGCCCACCTAGGTGCTCGAACAGATCATTGGAATAATAAATTTCCACATAGGTCAATACATGGGCATTTTAGTTTTCTTTTTCCTCACCCACACACACCCATGAAAACATATTAGGAGGTCACCCATCCTGATCACTAATACATGTCAATCACACTTAACTGTGGAGTTCTAATATTGTACAATTCAGAAAATAAAGGTGATCCATATTGATATCAGTCACATCGTTAATCATTTTAACCATTTAACATTCTAGAAATAAAATAAGGATTGAAATTTCATTTATATATTTTTAATCATAACATTATTTCATTCATAAAGTGTGAAGATATATAGAAACAAATTTTAAACTGGATTAAATGAACTTTTTATATAATTTTTTTATATAAATTAGTTAACATGAATAAAACAGTTCCATAAATCAATGAGATGTATAATAAAATCATATAAATTAATAACCATTCTAAAGATCCCTAGGATACATTATATTTATTTTTAATTGGATTATCACAATTCTCATTTATCAACATGACTCTAGATATGTGTGAAAAGCAAAGTGAACACTCCATTAGACCCTAACATGTTTTTTTTGGCTATTAGAGAATCTTAAGAGGTGAAGTGTACTCCTCTAAAACATTCTCTGTATGGATCAAAGTAGTGTTTATCTCGTTTGATATCATTTGGGTAAGTGGATCTTCTCTCAGGTGATTTATTATGATTAATATTTTTCTCATCCTTATAGTTTTATGGGTCATCATGTAATTGATTGATTTAAAATCAATTTTTTAAGGAATTCTTCCAGGTTGTGTTCTTGGATTTTCTATGCCATCGTTTTAAATAGAATTCCCTATTATAGGCATTGTGTGTTATGATCCATTTATTTTATGGTAGGTGGTTTCATAATTTTTTTTCTATTCAATTGAAACTCTATATTTCATAATTTTTTTAGAAAGAGTTTTTAATTTATTTAAAACATGAATTAGATATGATCTGATCATGGATTTAAAAAAGGATTGGGAATTGAGAAAAACACCAATTTCAATGGAATTGAAATTGTTGGTAGAATTATGAAAAATTGATGGATTGATTTTGAAACTATTTTTAAGAATTGTTTTGGTGGGATCTTGATAAAATGGCCAAAATTTAATGATTTTTTGAAATTTTATGAAATGACGACAACCTACCACTTTTTTGAAATGTGAAATGAATGTTGAAAACATAAATTGGGAAAATATATTTTGAAAATATTTTAAATGATTTATTAATAATTTGGTTGATTGATTGATTATTTAAAGAACATTTATTCCTTGTTAGTATGTAGGTAAAATGTACATGCACTCTAAGATCTTGACCCCCTATCAAAAGGGATTATAATGAAAATACTAACTAAAAAAATGTCAGATTGATTGCCCATAATGGATCCCCTAATGAAGTGTGATATGATTTCTTATATAGGATCTTATAATGGGATGTTGACTTGAGTTTTCACATAAATATATATATATATATATATGTTGATAAATGTGATGTTTTAGGATCATATTAACAATAAACTAGTGTACCTCGTGATACTTTATAATGGTGCTTTCTTTAATTTGTTAGACTATACATGTCATTGATTTTTTGAACTGTTTTATTCATGTAAAATTATTTATATAAACTATTTATATTTTATGTTTATTTAAGATTTTTTGAATATTGTTTTGATAATTCTTCCATCTATTTGGATAAAATAATTTTTTGATTTAAAAAATATAAATATTTAATGCACAGATTTATATTATTTAAAAGGATAAAATAAATGGTTAATTGTTATGGTATTTATTATGGATCACATAGTGGTACAATACTAGGATTTATAGATCACACCCTACCTAGGAATTTGGGAATTTGTAGGTATTATTATTCTAGGTTTGGGAAAAGGAGAATTGACCCTTAGAGGTGGTAGATGATCAGGATATTTTGGACCTTAGAGTGATGATGTTGACTAATGGAGCTGTTTTCAACATGTCACACATGAGTTTTTGTGGCCTTTTCCTTGGGATGATGTTATATGAGATTTTATATTTCTACTGTATTATGTTGTAATTTTTATTTTTATTATTTTTTGAAATTTTGGTGCTAATATTACAAACTCGTATCATTTATCTTATACTGTTGGGTGGAAAATTAATTAATTCATTGATCTTTTATGATTCTGGGTAATAGTTTCCAGCTAATTAGGATATGTAATTTCCTCTATTCTATGTAAAATATCACTTAAGTATCATGGTACCAAGGTATCTGGTATTATTCTTGAAAAAGGGGAATCATAGGCGCATGAAAAGCATCTTTCCATGATGTTAGTATGTGCTATGGAATTTATTGATGCAACTAAGGTGGTAGTTGTGAGAGAGTTCCATGACATATGTCACCATAACACACCTGGAGTAACCATGTGTGTTTGGGAATAATATTTATGAGGATTATTTTAATCTAATTCTAATATTTTCCTTAACTTTGATATATTTTTGTTAAAATACCCATCTTAATTTATTGTTCGATGAAATTGATATTCCTATATTTTTGTTGGGTGTATCCTTTCAGATGTCATCAGTGTTGTATATTTCTATTTTTTAGTATCATACCACCTAGAAGAAATGTGAATAGGTCCATGGAAGAAAATTATGGTGAACCATGGAAAGTTAATCCTCCTACGGACCAAAATCTCATCAAGATAGTGTGAAGGTTTTTCATGCTCAGGGAAAAGTACCTGCACATGTCCCCATTTAGGATCTGGTATTGGAACATTGAAGGGATGATTCTTGGTATCATTCTCAAGAGTTTATTTTCTAGAATCCACCTTCTTCACAAGGCTCTAATTATCATCAATATGATGATGAATGGTTGAAATAGATAGATATTCTCTTTGATTTCATGGAAAAAACTGACCCGATTAAGGTGAAATGTGATACCTTTTTATTGTAAGGGCTATCCAAGAGAGGTTGGGATTCAATAGTGACTATGATAAACATGAGGGGTTTTAATGGAAATACTTTAGATTTCTTTTCACTGATTAGTTCTATCCATAATCTATGGTCTTGGTGAAAACCAAATATTTCCTCAAACTGTAGTAGGATAAAATGATCATGATAGAGTAATCAAATAGCTTTGCTGAGATTTTTTAATTTTATCGTGATTTGGTAACTAATGAGATAAAAAAGTAATTAATACTTGATATATTTTTTCAACTAGGAATTTTAATTCATGTTTTATTACTAAAGATGTCATTTTATATTAATTTTGTGGATATGGTATTCATGGTTGTGCTTAACCTTGCTGATAATTTAGGTTTGATGGAATTTACTTCTTCTACCAGTGGATGTTCTGTAAGTTATGTTATAATAAAGAGTAATATTGGTGTGTCTAGTGGTGGTTCAAGATAGAAGAACTCTTTTAGAACTCCTAAAATTTCTTAAAGAGGTCCTTTTACCTTCTTTTGGTGTGGAAATGTTGGGCATTCAACATGGGATTTCGATGTATTTTTTTCTCCAAGAAGTGGCACAAGTGAATCATCACATAAAATTACTATGGTGTAATCAGATTCTATGAGGTGTAAGGGGTTCTAGAAAAAACAAACCATGAAAGTGATTATTCACATAGTGGAAGAGTCTCTAGAGGATGCTGATATAGGTCTAGTGACTATGAGAGGGACCATCAATATAACTTAATTTTTAGTGACTAATTTATTTGATATTGGTTTATTTAAATTATTTATATCAACTTTTATTGTGAACCCACTAAATCATTATATGGAGTTTTTTATGTTATGGATTTTGCTAAAATCCTTAGAATGAAGACATAGGAGGGTATCTGTTGTACTACATGTGTTTTCTCTCTATCATTATTTGATCTTACCTAGAATTTTCTAATTTTCAACATGAAAACTCTTAAAATTATCCTTGGGATAGATTGGATGATTGAGAATAAATCTCAAATTGACTATTATTTTTAACAGGTATCCATTAATGTTTTTGATACAACGTGTCATGTATTTCATGGAAAATGGGACCTAAGTTGGAGTAGAGATGAATCATCTTTTTTTGAGTTGGGTAGTGCAATACTTGTGTTTGATTTGGACTTTGTGAGAGAATATTTAGGTTTTACATAGATTATTTCTTTAGTAAAGAGGTAAAATAATATTTAAAAAATTCAAATTTTGGTTTTAGAGAATGTGAATATGTCATCTAATCTAATGTAAATAACAATTAATTCATTATTTCAAAGGGGGTCATGGCCCAACTTTTTAAATTCCATAATGGTGGAGTTTATCATTGAAATCATCGATCAATTGGTGAAATTTTTTATAAGTTTAGGGACATAATAACCTTCCTATTTGGATCCTCTAACATCAAGGAGATTATCATGAAGTATTTGGAGGCTGAACAGAAAGTCTTGGTCAATTTTATTCATACTACTATAGTGTGGAGGATAAATGCATATATGATAATCCTCTTCTCGAAAATATACATTATTTTTCTAACATTGAGTAACAATATTCTTATTTTTAATAGTTATATATTATGGTTTATGAATTATTGAATTCATAAGGATGCAATAATATAGTTCTACCTCTATGAAATATTGATATCTCTTATTCTATATAAGGGTGAAATGGGTGGTGGCATCTGAATTGGGTTGAGATGTCATCACTACAACATCCTATCTGTGGGAACACTTGTAATTTTTTATTTTATTTTTTTGGATCATTACCAAGGTTAATTCAATGAAAATTGGTGATGCATATGAATAATAGTTAGATGATCATTCTTATCTATATAATAGGATATTGAATAAAATACATCCTACTAGGATTTATGGTTAATAGGATGGAGAATCATGAGTTGATGGGAGATTTGGATTACCTCAAGTGGCTATAGGTTTGGAAGATTCACCTACTAGAGCTTCTAATATTCCAGTTCATATTAGGATAAGGAAAGTGGTTAATAGGAATTTTATTACCAAGATATGAGGATTTATTTAGTTTCCTAGATTATTTCAAGAGCCTTTGATAGATTAAGATAGTATATAAGTACTTGTACAGAGGTCGAGATGAAGAGTAGAAACTGATGAAAATATTATAGATTCTATGGATGATGAAGTGAATCGGCCTATTTATTTTAGAGAAATGTTCTATGAGGATACACTTTATGTATTTTATGAAGAAATATAAAATCAATCTAGCTAGGATGAAGAGCATCTAGAAATTAAAGTTAATTTTGGTGATCTTATTAGTTATCCTATTTTTACCACAATTGATTTGGTCAATAATTAGTCAATTTATTTAATTGAATGGAATTTTATAGGGATAGTTGAAGTGGGTGATGAATCTATATAATTTCTTGGAGAGTTATCTTCTCACTCCAGGGAAGAATTAGAGGTTCATTTATATTAGGTGGTTGATTTCACAAATCTTTCTGTAAATCATGAGAAAAAATCATCAGATACTGATGATGTGCTAAATTTTTTTAGAATACTCATTAAATTAAATTAGGTATAGAATATATTTTCAATTAGATGAATAATGAATATTTAATGTTGATCGAAGTACTTTATAGTTCTCATCAGGCCTAAGATGAGTTGAAACGTATGTCTGTTTCCAAAATATAATTTGAATCCCATCATGTTCAATATCAAACCCTAAAGTCATAATAAATATCAAGGAATGATATTTTATTCTTTTAGGATAGATATAGTTTATCAATTAAGAAATATCATATGTTAATGTGATTCTGAATCATATTTTTGTGCCTTAAAAATGATTTTGTCTAGTCATTTTGAGAGTGTCAATGACTGTTCGTTTCAAGGTAGAGCTTCTACTTCTAGCGTGACATGGTATGTTGTTATGCTATGATGGATTGAGTTTTTATCATATGATCTTTCTATTATGGAAAAACAATTTTGGATCTTATAATATCAATGTGTACCCCTTATCAATGAAATTGAGAATTAGAAAGATATCATTGATAAGTTAAATTTTGTAGAGTTAGGAGTTCAGTTTTTAGTCAACAAATGGTCGACATGATGGATAAGTATATTTTTTTCTTCTGAGAACGTTCCTAATATTATGAAATTAAATATAATGGAGTAACTAAATATGTTTCAAGGTTCATGAATTTTGATTAAGAAATGATGTGGGCCAATGAATCATAATTTCATGATTTTCATGGATGAGCATAAGCATATACATCAGACTATATGAGATTCTATAAATAACGGATCATATTTGAATTGGATTGAACTTTCTTTTCATCCAAAACCATAATACATAAAACTCTTCATCCAGAAAATATTTTTAATCCATGAAAACTTATAAATTAAATTTATTTTTTAATATTATTTTTCATTATTTTTCTGTTTATTACTATTTTATGATTCAGAACCTATTCATTTTCATGATGCATTTATTTTTTTCCTTATTAAATTATTTAATAGTTTTTTATACAATGAATGTGTTTGAATAATTTATATATTTTATTTTTTATTACACAATATGAGGGATAAATTATAATAAACATAATATTCTATTAATTTATTTAATAAATTAATCTTTGTTTTACTATTAGTGAAAATATATATTTATGTGTTTATATTTGTATGGGATTATAAGATCATCAAAAGGCGAGGATTTTTGGTATATGAATATTGGTCCAATAATATCATTAATTACTCATTGAGTTTGATTCTCACAAACATCATTACTTGTTTTACTAATTAATTTTCAATAAGTGGATTTTAGGAATATATTTATTAGAATATTTGTTTTATTTTCAATGTAATTTTACAATAACTTTAGTTATAATCCAGCTAATATTTTATTTTCAACATATTTGGGATGTTTTGATGAAGTCTGGAAATAATATTTAGAACCCTATATTTAAGGTGAACATTTGATTTCATAATCATACTTTTGATAATGAATGTTACCTTGGGAACATTAATTTTTAAGTAATTATTAAGTTTGGAAACCAATATTTTGGGATGAAACATACACTTAAGAAGTCATTTGTGGGATATAGGTTTTTTATATTTTCTGATAATTATGAAATGATTTAATTATATTAAATATAACATTTAAATTTATTAATAAATAGTTTTAAAGGATCTTCAACAATGTATTAAATCATTCATATTTCTAATATAATTTGTGATTTTCAGTTGATATTTAAATTCAAATTTTAAATGTGCTAGGAATTTTCAATAGAATTATTTATTTAGAGATATTTTCAAATATTCTTACTTAGAATAAAATTAGTTTAATTGTTTATTCTCAATAAAAATATATTTTTGGGATATATAATATGATTTTTAATCATTGAGTAAAATATTTTAAAATCAACTATCTCATTATCTAAAGTTTTGTAATATTGTTATAGTTTCAAATATCATCTGGTGATTATAATTTTTTTAACCAAGTCTTGCAATAAATTTATGTCTTTATTATATGTAGTTCATCATTTTTATTTCTCAGGACAACAATTTTGAGACATACATGTTATATTATTTTTTAGTGTATATATCCCATTGTGGAGAAGTTGGATTTCCTACCACTATGCTTTCTAATCATTATCTATAGAAACTCAGTGTTTCTTTAGAGGGATTGTACTGTGAATTATTACTTGTTATACTCTAATTAAACCTTTATTTACCCTTATTAGTAGACACTATGAGAATAATCTATATTCCATATTCTACATCTCTTCTAATTTATCAAAATTTTAACTACTTTTATTCAGTTTTGGTAGTGTAAAATTTTCATACTAAGCTACAATTGTTAAGATTTCCTATAAAGGAATGTAACTTTTGGTAAGGTTTAAAAATCCTACGCACATTTTTCAAGGTACTAGAGAAAATTAAAGTAGTACTAAAAACCACAAAGATCATGGGAGGAACATTAGTGAAGTGGACATAGGGATCTTTGTTCCCCGATCCACTAAAATACTGATGAGTATTTTTTTATTTATTATCCAACTATATATCTCATTTAATGAAAGGAGTATTACATCACTTTCCTAATCACAAAGGGTGATATATTTTAATATATCTAAGTGTATTAGGAGGGACACATTAACCACCAATTATTTATTTGTGTTTTTTTTTGAAGAAAAACATACCATCAATGCTTTTCCCTGAAGATATCATACATAACTAGGGAAGCCATACATCAAATACATAAGAGAGTTGGTCTGATGAGAACTAATGATGAAGTAAGGGGCCATCTAATAATGGGACCCAAAAATAACTTTACTAACTGAAATACATTCTTTTGTAAATAATGAAAAACAATACAATAAATAATCAACATTTTTAGTAATAAATATATGGATTTGAAAACTATTTGACAAAATTTCAATATTTCCCCCAGTTAGTAAAATAAATGATCATAAAAAATCGAGAGAAATAAGGAGGACTGTATAATTGTTGATTTTCCCCTGTGATACATATATTACATTAGAGGATTATTACATATATAAAAAAATCACCTTTATAAATTCATATGCAATCTACTTAAAAAGTAGAAGAAATATCTTAATTATTAGAAAAAAATTGACAAAAATATAAAAAAACAAGAGTATGATTTTCTTTGAAAACAATTTAAACCTTTAAAGGATGAATGATAATTAATAATTTTTATGATGGTTGGAAAATGATTTAATGTGGAAATTATTGAAAAACACTCTTCTCACTCTTTTTATGAAATCAAAATATGAAAAGTATTGTGAAAATTGAAAATATTTATTTCTAAAACATATGTTTTGAATATAAGTAGTAGTTAAAATTTAACATTAAAAATATTTTATTTGTTAATATTAATATTCTTGAAATATATAAATGAACATAGATATAATGTAGAAAGTGTTTAAAACATTGAAAACAATATTTTAATGAAAATATACATTCAATTTTTAAGATGACTATCACCATAAAAGAGAGAACATGAAAAGGAACATAAATTACCTTGATAAAAAAATAACTATGATATAAAATTTAAAATAGACAATATATACCCCATATAAATGAATATAGGTTTATAATTTAAAACATGTCCTAAATTGGAGACATTTGATGAAAAAACCTTACATTGGATTCCCATTTGGTCATATTCATTACAAGAACTTATATAAGAATTATATATTTATTATTATTCTAAGTAAGATAAATAATATATATATATATGTTTCAATATATAATTTATTCATAATATATTTTAACATATTTACTCATAATTATTTATTAAAATCATTTATTTAGTTGATAGGTGTACTATATCTCTTTTATGTCTTGATTTAGAAGTTATAATTCATGAACCTTGGTCACATTTTCATTACTAAAAATATTTTAATTATTTCACATATATTATATTTATAAATTAAATAAACTATTATATATATCCATATTGGTATGTTTTAAATAATGAAATCCATCGTTTATGGAGGAGGTAGTTTGCATGTACACAAGATCAACATTTCAATTTCTGCAGATATGGAAACAAAATAAACATGTTAAATGTTCTCATTTATATAATCAAAACCATATTTTAAATTTATTATTAATTCCTTAAATCCAACATTATGACTATATTTTTGAGATGGTAATGAAAAAAATACATCATTACTGGTGACAGTTTTCCAAACTTGATTATGTGTGATGTTTCCATTTTCCAAATTATGGGAGAGTTATAAGGTAGATAATAGTAAAGATTTATAGACCTATAATTATTCCATAAATATAATTCATTGTAACAACCCAGATACTTATAAAATATTTTTTTTCTTTTTTAAATTAAATTGTCAAATTAATTATAAATGTATAATGAAATAAGAGGTATTTATAGAAAATAAAGAATCTATACTAATATAATATTAACCTAATCAATGAGAGTATAAATAAAATTTATGTATCTTATAAGTGTAAATAATATATATTTATATCATGGATTAAGTAAGTTCATGTTTTCAAAATGATAAATTAAATGTTGATATTTTTGTGACTCGTATATTTTTATTTTCAATTTTATAATTAATATAATGATTCAAAATAAAATTAATTTTCATAAAATAAATTCATAATTTTTTTTCTTATGAGTATAAGATAATTTTATGATACCTCAATTAATTTTTCAAAGTGTTATAAAATCAGTTATAATTTTAAAATTAGTATTTTTAAAATAAATAATTATTTTAAATAAAATTATTTTTGACATATTTAGGAAATTATTTTTATAAAATGAATTTCATATTTTAATTCTTCTTGCCTAAAACCGGGTAGGTTGATTTTTTGGGATTTTCCTAAAATACTTGATCTTTTAGTAAATAGTAAAATATGATATATATACATTATAAGTTAAACAAACTATTCCTTGAGTCATTTATGATGTAATCACCGTAATCTAGAACTTACCTTCATTATTTTAATATATTAATTTATAATTCTCAAACTATTCATAGTCTTGAGCCAAAATTATAAAACAATGAATAAAATAATGAGAAAACACCCCTCTCCTCCACTATAAATACCACCCCTCACACCTCAAAGCCTTGTATCTTGTGTAATTTATTTTCAATTACCTTCCCAAGCCTCTTACACACTTCCAAGACCTTCTGGTATCATCAAAATTCCAAAACCAAGTGCCTTAATAAGGTTCTCAAGGAGAAGAATTCAAGAGGTAAAATCATCTTTCATTTTCTTTTATTTTCTTTTCAATTACTTTTATTTTCTTATTATCTCCTCACCTCCCCTAATTTAAATGACATGATAAAACCAGAATCATACATATAATTTATGTTATTTTTAATGGAATATATATAATCAAACCTCTCTTCTTATCCTCTTATTCTAAAAAATGAAAACACCGTTTGTGATGTGTCACTTTACTATCCTCATGGACAACGTGTCTTTATTTTACTTTTTTGCCTTCAAGGATGGTCATAAAACCATTATTATGGTTAAATAAAATTTTATTATACATATTATATGTTATATAGTTTTATTGAACCAATATATATACATGATATTAAATGATGATATAAGATCATGATGGTCGTCAAAAACACCAAAATAAATTAAATAATTTTCATTAATGTTTTATCTAATGAATCATCATAATATCAGAAAAAAATGACATATGGTATAATTCAAAATTATGTAAACCTATTAATACCATTTATTTCCACGTCTATATTTTTTCTTTCTTTCAACAAGAAAATTCATAATGAACCAACCATGGAAAGCATGAAAAGAACATACTCAAAAAGATTGAAATAACAATATGTTATTAATAAATGGGTGGAAGTTGTTATAACATTGTCATATAATGTAGTATAAACATTAGTATATTTCTTTAATAAATTATTAAATCTCTTTAAACCATTATACATAAATATTGAACATGTTTAAAGTTAGATGAATCTGAGTTAAGGGATTTTTGTTTGAAAATAAGCCTTTAAATTTATTTGTTTACAAACTTCAAAAGGGATGTTTTTATGATGAAATTATTCTTGTTTTATAATTATGTTCTCGTTCTTGGAAATTTTTTATGATGAAGTTTGGACCTATATCTCCCTCTAATGCATTGGTTATGTTTATGTTGGATGTTGACTGTAATGTTTATTCCAAGTGTAATTACGATGGTTACATCATAAGGTATCCATGATAGTTACATTGTAAGGTTTCCATGAGGGTTACAAATCATATGATAGTTGTGGGGGTTAAAATATTAATTAATTAATTCCCTAAGTTACCCATATGGTTTTATTTATGTTTTCTACATTTCATCGAAATATTTTTTTTTCATGAAGTAACTATATAATACTTTATGGGTGAGAAGTATGTATTTGTGAAAATGGTTTCATATGATTATAAGTATTCATGGACTAACAATTTTTTCTTCTTTATTTTATTCACCTTACTAATATTTTTGGGCTCATACCTTGTTTTAATTTTTTTCATAGGGTTTCAGGATGGGTAAGAGAAAAAAAGAAGCAAAGATGAATATTATAAAGATTTTTCACGTTTTATTAAAAAAATTTATATTTTAGAATAAATACATACTATTTTAGTAGTACCCAATTTGTATTAATGTGGGTTTTAATATATTTTTTATGAATTAATTCTCTAAAAAAATTAAAATGATTTTTGGGAATTTAATATGTTTTTTCTAGTTGAATTTAATAGATTATTTAATGTTTAAGGACGTTTCCTTATAGTTGGTCTATAAGAATTTTTTAGATGAATTTTGGGGTTATGATAATGTTAATAGAATATAATAAATGTATTTGACCTTATGGTTATATTTAAATGATTTTGAATTTAAATATTACCATGTTTCTTCATATAAGATCTGTCTTTTCAGAATGGTTTTCTATAGGATAAATAGGGAAGATGAAGTAGGATGACACCGATATGATGACATGTTTCTAAATCTGAAACTCATAATGGTAGGAATTGGAAATGAGTATTTTTTGATAGTAATTTCATAGTCAATGAAAGCTATAAATTTTAGAAACATCCATGAAATATAACGAACAGAGATACAAAAAATAAACATGATGATAGTGGATCATTTTATGAGGAAACACACTCCTTCTTTTAGGGGATATTCTGACCCAATGGTGACTGAAATGTGGATTAAATCCCATGAATAGATATTAAATTTCATGTTGTGTTCAGATAATGAAAAGTTTAATCTTGGTATTTATCATTTTGAAGGTGAAGTTGACTAGTTGTGGTCAACGTATAAAAATATCAGGGATAATGAGGAGATTGATGCCTTAGAATGGGATGAATTTAAGAATATTATCATTAAAAAATATTTTACTAAGGTGGTTCAACATTGGATCAAAAAGAAATTACTTGAATTAAAACAAAAGGATGAAAATTTAGTGGATATGTATGAAGACAAATTCACTATATTGTCAAGGTATGATCCAAATCTTATTCAAGATCTTGATAGTTAAATCGATCGTTTTTACTCCAGATTGAAGCCAATAGATCAAAAGGAATTGGATTATCAGCAATACAAAAGTTATGAGAAAGTTTTTTGATGCATTTAGAGTATATAAATGGAGTTTTCTGATGATCACATGTACTTTGAAAACAAGCATAAGAAATGGTCAAGATGGAAAGAAATGGGTAAGAATCAATCAAATAAATCTAAAGGTAAGAAAATCCAGTTTCTAGTTTGTGGGAATTTTAGTAAAAAGAAATACGGTGAATTCCTTAAAAAATATGAGAAGTGTTTTTGATATGGTTAGTTTGGACATATGTCCTTATATTTCAATGAAAAAGATATTAGCGATGGTATGTTTAATACTAATAAGAATACTATAAATTTTCTTAAATGTGGTGAGATGAGGCATTATGTAAATACCATCCCAAATGAATATCTAAATGAGGGAAAGTGGATAGATTATAAGCAGAAAGGTGTAGTGAAATCCTTTGCGACTACTTAATCCGATGTTGGTCCATCCAATGAAGTGGTATTAGGTACTTTGTTTGTTTACTTATATTTTTCTAATGTATTGTTTGATACGGGGTGTATACATTACATTATTTCTGATAAACTTTCAAGTAAATTGGAAATTTCACCTCTAGAAATGAAATCATAATTTATGTTAAAAACAAAAGGGATAAATAATAAGTTAAAACAAAATTATAAGAATCATATTGTTATTTTTTTGTGAAAAGAAATTACCTGCAAACCCTGTTGTTTTTCCCTTAGTAGATTTTTATGGTATTCTAGTTATGGAATGTATTTCTTTTTTATCATGATAAGATTGATTGAAGAGCTAAAGAAGTTGTTTTTTAGAACAAGTTTCAATTTTTATATAATAATGAACACATACCATTTATAACATACCAGGAAGCTGAGAAAATGTTGAAAGGTTAAAATGAAAGTTATCTTTCATATATTTTTGATAACAAGGGAAATGTTCATATTAGTTATGTTCTTGTGATAAATGAATACGTAGATATTTTTCCTGATGAGTTGCATAGTGTTATATCTGACTAAGAAGTTAAATTTAATTTACTTAGTTCCTAATTCTAAGACAATTTCAAAACCCCATTATCGAATGACTCAAGTAGATCTTCTATAATTGAAAAATAAGTTTTGTGAGCTTATTGATAAAGTTTTCTTTCATACTTTCACTTCACCATGGGGTGATCCTTTTTTTATTAAAAATAATGATGGTTCCATGAGAATTTTTATTGATTTTAGTGCTTTGAATAACATTACTGTTAAGAATAAGTATCCATTGCCTCATATCGATGAATTGTTTTATTAGCTCTAGGGAGATTAGTATTTTTACAAAATTAACTTGAGATTTGGGTACCTACAGTTTGAGGTGAAAGAGGATAACATTCTAAAAACATAATTTTGAACTAGATATGGGAATTATGAGTTTTTTTTATGCCCCTTGGTTTGAAAAATGCATTTTCTATATTTATGGATCTTATGAATAAAATATTCTATGAACATTTGGATAATATTTTTGTTGTTTTATTTATGATATCATGGTGTCTAGAAAAAATTATAAAGATCATGAAAAACATTTAAGGATTGTCTTGAAAACTCTAAAAGAAAATGAAGTTATAGAGGAAATTTAGAAAATGTGAATTTTTGTTGCAATCAATTTCTTTTCTTGGGAACGTTGTAAATAACGATGTCATAATATTTTATCCCAAAAAAAAGTGGTTGATTAATGGACAAGGCCTAAAAATGACATAAATATTCATAGTTTTCTAGGATTCACATAATATTACTGAAGGGTTGTTAGAAAATTTTCATGGTTATCTAGATCACTAACCAAGTTAATAAAAAAGGGGTCAAATTTATTTGGCCAAGTAACTTTGATTTTTATTTTTAGAAACTAAAATGTAGATTGGTAAATTCTCAAGTTTTGGAACTTACTTCCATAAATGGTAATTTTTCATTTACAGTGATGCTTCATTGAAGGGAGGTTGTTATGTTCTAATTTAGAATTAATAGGGGATTTCTTATGTTTCAAGACAATTGAAACCTCATGAGTTAAATTATCACACAAAATATCTAGAATTAGTAGATATGGTTTTCCTTTAAAAAATTGGGGACATAGTTTATATAGAGTCAAATGTGAAATATATACTGACCATAAAAGTTTGAAGTAAATATTCACTCATATGGAATTAAACATGAGATAGAAAAGTTGACCGGAACTGATAATGGATTATGATTTCACAATCAATTAACATTTCGGAAAAGAGAAAAAGTTTGAAGATGACTTGAGTCAAAAATATCATGATACGTTAACTATGTTACGTCTAGAACAATACCCCTTAATTAATGATTTGATGAATTTTGAAACAAAATTTTTAGGTTTATGAAATTCCTCTATTTTTTTTCAATGTAAGTGCATTCATTTCTCTTAGATAGAATTAAGAAAGCGTAGAAAGAATACCATGACTTAAAAAATAGGTAGAATTGGTTAAGGAAGGTATGTTTCTTGAATTTAATGTTGATAAATATTATATATTAAGATTTAGAAAGATATTATGTGTTCCTTGTGATTCCTAGATGAAGAAATAATTGTTAAGTGAAGCTCATAGTTCTCCATTTTCAGTTCACCTGGTAGTACTAAGATGTATAGAGACCTTGAGGAGTATTAGTGGTGGAATGGAATGAAATGAGATATTACTGATTTTAATATTAAGTGTTTAAACTGTCAATAGGTTAATTTTGAACGAAAACTAGTGAAGGGGATGGTTCACGATTTTCCAGTTCAAGAGTAGATGTGGGAAAATATATCCATTAAATTCATGGTGGGACTACAAAATATTTTTTTAGGAAACAATTTTATTTTAGTTATTATTGATAAACTTACTAAATATGCATATTTTCTTCTTATTTGAGATTATATGTCTTTATATCACCTTATTGATTGTAACTCAAAGAGATAGTCAGGTTATATGGTGTTCCTCTCTCCATTGCATCTAATCGTGATCTTAGGTTCACTTATAAATTTTTAATAGGCCTTAAAAAATTGGTGGGAACTGAATTAAATTTCATCACAGCTTTTCATATTCAAACTAGTGGAATGTCAGAGTAAACTATTTGGACATTAGAGGATATGAATTAAGATCATTAAATGGATTAACATGGAAGTTGGCAACAACACATTTCTTTAGTTTATTTTTATTATAATAATATTTTTCATTCTAGTATATAGATGACCTCATTTGAGGTATTATATGAAAATCGGTGTCAAACATTAGCATTTTGGTAGGAAGTTGGGGAAATAAAGTTTATGGGACCATAAGTAGTATAAGAAGTGGTTGAGAAAGTAATGATAACCCAAAAAGGCATGAGGGAAGCTCCGAACATGCAAAAAATCTATGCAGATAATAGAAGGAAAGACCTTTCGTTCGAGGTAAGTGATCATTTTTTCCTTAAAATATCTCCTTGGAAATGTTTTATGCATTTTGGTAAAAAAGGAAAACTTATTACATGGTTCATTGGACCTTTTGAAATCCTGGATAAAGTTGGACCAACTTTTTACCAAGTATATTTTCCTCCGATTTTATCTCAGGTACATAATGTTCTTCATGTTTCGATGTTAAGAAAGTATGTGCTAGATACATCACATGTTTTGATACAAGAAGTTATGCTGGAAGAGAACCTTTCATATAAGAAAGATCCTATTTAGATTCTTGATTTTAGAGAGCAAGTATTCAAGAACAAGGTAAGTCAATAGGCTACAGTTTTGTGGATAAACCACATGGTTGAAGAAGAAACATGGGAATAAGAAAATGATATAAGGGGAAGTTATCCCCACTTGTTTAATCAGTGAATGAAAATTGAGAGGTTACAATTTCCATAGGGTGGGGGGAGAATGTAATTACCGAGGTACTTATAAAATATTTTGTTTTCATTTTGGAATTAAATAATTAAATTCATTATAAATGTATAACAAAATAAGTGGTATTTATATAAATTAAGGAATCTATACTAATAGAATAGTAACCACATGTATTATATTAGAAATAAAATTTATGAATATTTGAAGTGAAAATATGAAATATTTATATCATGGATTAAGTAAATAATTATTTTCAAAATGATAAATTAAGTTTTTATATTTTGATGACACATTAATTTTTATTTACAATTTCATAAATAATATAATTATTTATAATAAATTATATTGGCATAAAATAAATTCATAAATTATTATTTTTTGTCTTATAATTATAAGATAATTTTATTAAACATTAATTAATTTTTCAAAGTGTTATAAAATCAGTTATAATTTTAAAATTATAAATTTTCAAATAAATAATTATGTTAATTAAAAATTAAATTTATCATATTTAGAAAATTATTTTCAAAAAATGGAGTTCATTTTTGAATTATACAATTTTAAAAATGGTTAGGGTGTATTTTTTTGGATTTTTTTCAAATACTTTAATTTTTTATGGATAATAAAATTCAAAAATTTACTGTATATATACATTATAAGTTAAATACACTATTCTATGAGTCAATTTTGATTTTATCACCATAATATATATCTTAATTTAATTATTTGAATATATTTAGTTATAATTTTCCAAATATTCACATTCGTGATCCAAAATAATAAACTAATGAATAAAATAATGATAAAACACCCCTCTCCTCCTCTATAATACCACCCCTCATCACCACTTCTCATCACACCTAAAATAATTTTAGATTATTTAATTTATTCTAATTTTTTTTCCTAAGCCACTACCCCACATCCAAGATTTTCTAGTCTCACCAAAAGGCAAGAACTAGGTGCCCTAAGGAGGTTCTCAAGGAGAAGAATTCAAGGGGTAAAATCCTCTTTCATTTTCATTTATTTTCTTTTCAATTTATATTCTTTTCTTATTCTCTCCTGGACCCCCATCATCCAAGTGACAAGATAACTACAATATATTACTTATACTATGATGTTATTGTGTTATGGGAATATCTATAATTAAACCTCTCTTATTCTACTCTTATTATAAAAAAATGTAAACATCATCCGTGATGTGTTGCTTTACCATCATCATGGATAATGTGTTTACATTTTACTTTACTATATTAAAGGATGGTCACAAAACCATTATTATAATTAAATAATATTGTATTATATATATTATAAGTTATATAATGTTATAGAACCAATATATAAACATGATATTAAATGAGATCATATAAGTCCATGATGGTTATATAAATCACTAAAATAAATTAAATCATTTTTCACGAATGATTTATCTAATGAATAATCCTCATATCAGAAAAAATGATATATGGTATAATTTAAAATTATATAAACATATTAATACCATTTAATTCAACTTCTGTAGTTTTTCTTTCATTCGACATGAAAATACATAATGAACCAAACATAGAAAATAGGAAACAAACACACCCGAAATGATGGAAATAAAAAAAATATTATTAATAAATGGGGGTAAATTTGTTATAATATGGTCATATAAGTTAGTATAAACGTTAGTATAGTTATTTAATAAATTAATTACACTATTTAAACCAATATACAGGTTTTTTGAACATGTTTGAAGTAAAACGAACCTGAGGTAAGGGACTTTTCTTTGAAAACCCACTTTTGAATTTCTTTTTTTATAAAATTCAAAAAGGATGTTTCTATGATGAACTTATAATTGTTTTATGATTATTTTATTATTATGGGGTATTTTTTATGATAAAGGGTGGTACCTATATCTATCTTCAGTGCATTGGGCATGTTTATTTTGAAAGTTGGTCGTAATGGTTATTCCAAGTGTAACTGCAATGGTTACATCATAAGGTAACAATGAGGGTTACTTTGTAAGGTAGTCTTGAGGGTTAAAAATAATATGGTATTCACGAGGGTTACAATATTAAGTAAATAATTACCCATGTTACCTATATGGTTATATTTATGTTTTCTATATTTTATAGAAATCTATTATTTTTGGAAAGTAACTATATGGTACTTTATGGGTGAGAAATATGTCTTTATGAAAATGGTTTCATATATTTATTAGTATTCATGGACTAATAGTTTATTTCCTTTATTTTATGTCCCTTACTATGTTATTTGTGCTCATCCCATGTTTTAAATTTTTTTCATAGGGTTTAAGGATGGGTAAGAGAAACGAAGAATCCAAGTTGAATATTGTGAAGATTTTTTATATTTTATTAAAACAAATTGTATTATGAATGAAATAGATACTATTTTAGTATTATCCAATTTTTATGATTATTGGTTTTAATTTATGTTTTATTACAAAATTTTCTAAAACATTAAACACAAAATATCTTTGAGAATATAATAAGTGTTTTCTAGTTGAATTTACTAGACTATGTAATGTTTATGGCCAGGTACTTATAATTATATTCATTTAATCCATATTTATATCCATCCCTATGAGGTAGTGATGAAAAATGAAACACATCCCTTCATATAAGTGGTACTTCACACCTACACATGAGTGGCGTTTTAAATTCCCATAAAATTAAATGAAGGTAAATACTGGTTTTACCTCAATATAATAATATTTTAGTATATTATTGATAATGATTTCATTATATTATGATATCTAGAAGATATTTAAAGGAGGAATAAAAATAAATATACATAAAAGAATTTAATAAAGATATATTTTTCTTCCTTGGATATCATCCTTTGGCTTACACTATAATCCATATACGATTGGTATTTTAAAGAATCAAAAACCTTTAAGACGCGGGGAGGAGACTTGGGATTGGAGGGGGGGGGGGATTTGGGAAGATCACGATTGATTTAGGGTTTATAATGTGTGTTTATATGGAAGTATAGGAGGTTCACTATTATATTTTAGATGAGTGGAACCTCTGTAAATATTAATAACATTAAAATATAATAAATTTATTTCTCAAGTAAAGTGTAACACTATAAGATTTAAAATAAAGAACATCATATTGGATCTTATATATTACATGAGGAATCATGATTAAATGATAATTTGACATCTCCATACTTTATTATATATATATTCTTAAATAAATTCAATCTCTTTGATAGCTTGCAATGCACGCAACACTGAGTTTATATGAAATGCAATACTCTATTAAAAAATATTTATTTAAACATAACCTTTCTAGCTTAGCCATTATGTTGATAGGTAAGAATAGGAATGGATAAATTATTAATATTATATGGTTTAAACATGTATAAAATAAATTCAATGGTTATCTATTGATTAAAAAAATAAAAACAATTTTTAAGAAAAAGAAAGGTTTTCTGAAAATTTATTTTTTATAAAAGGAGGCTTAGTCAGGCCTTAAAAACATAAATTAAAATTAATTTTAAAATTTTTTATATTGTTTATTTTAAAAAATGATTAATTTTATAAATAATCATATCAATATTAACTTATGGTAAAATTTTGGCATGTTTCGAGAATATTACTTTTTCGATGAATAGTGAAAATACAAATTTTTATTAAATTGCAATTACTTATTAGTAAATTAAATTAAATTATTATTTTGATTTTATTTCAAGTTAAAATAATTATAATTTAGATATAATAAAAAAAATTAATTAAAATTAAATGATTAGAGTACTATATTTTATTATATTTTTATTTTTCAGTATTAAAACACCTCTATTCTGAAAGCTGTTTGAAAGTATATAATGTTTACCCATTTTAAATGATGAAAATAACCCATAAAAATGAATGATTCAATTGAAATGATTATATAATATATCAATAAATATGAAATTATTTTAATCTAATTAATATTACTTTTCATATA
Organism: Viscum album; assembly: GCA_963277665.1. Classification (NCBI taxonomy): domain Eukaryota; kingdom Viridiplantae; phylum Streptophyta; class Magnoliopsida; order Santalales; family Viscaceae; genus Viscum; species Viscum album. The sequence goes on along the minus strand of OY728155.1, from coordinate 461,537,310 downwards.
GTTAATATGAGATTATCTTTTCTCTAAAAAATGCATTACTTGAATAACCTTTTTTGACACTTCTCTGGGTTTAATTTTAAATTATATTATGTCAAATAAATTAGTTTAATTTGGAAAAAATTACTAAATATTTTTAATTAGTATAATATATACTATCTAATAAGTTAAACATAATTTTATACAATAATTAATAGTGAAATAATAAAAAATATTTACCATGGTTAAGATAAAAAGGAGTACTCGAGGGGGTTAAAATCAAATGAAAAGGTTTAAAATTACCCAATACTTATCTAATTACTCTTTTAAAGTCATATTTTAGACCTTAAATATTAATGTTTTTTAAAATAATATATTTTTTATCATTTTTTTCATAAGAAAACTTTAGGTGAAATTCTTTCTTTTCAAAAATTCCAAGTGTGCCTTCTCACCCACATATAAAGACCACACCTATCATCATATTTAAATAATTAAAAAACTCATTGGATCATAAAATAAAAACCTAAATCACTTAAATAATTACTGAAACTAATCCTATAATTATCTTATTGAACAAAAATCCAACCTATGAAGGTTTTTGGTGTAAACCAAAAAAATATTTCTAAGGAATATATAATATCCGTAACTGAGAATTTTATTTTATTTATTTATCCAATTCCTTGATTTTTTTTAAAACATCATAATATAAAAACATAAATTTATTAAACATACATATATGTTTTCTGATAAGTTCAATACCAGTAACCATCTCCCCTTCCTCAAATGGGAAATTAAACTGTTGATCTTGTGTATGGAAGACTACTGCCTCACAAACCAAAATTATTCGTTATCCATCACCACTTCTCAAGGATAGATGCAATGATATATTTAATTTTTATATATTATATATATTATATAAATATAAATATTTTCTTATAATCTACCATATACCTTATTTCTTTCTATTCCAAAAGGAATATGATAACTTTGGTTGTGTGTATGACTGACTACCGCCTTACAAGGATATCTGATTTATTTATCACTTATGATTTAAATGGAAGTTAATAAATATTAATTTTATGTTGATATATTATTTTAATGAAACTTTTATATTTCTTTAAATTATATATATAATAAAATTTATTAACTTAACATCAGTTTGTATATATGATATCATAGTTCATGTGTACGATGAACTATCACCTCACAAAGTGATGTGATTCATTTTTCATTATCTCATTCCATGGAAGGTAACAAAGGATAAATTTAATTAATAAAAGTGATATATATTTCATGATATTATTTTGGGAAATTAATATACAATAAACTTCCTCCCCATTCCATATGTTAAGGAAATGATAATTTTGGTTGTCCGTACATATGACTTACCATCTTCATGAATTGATCTGATTTATTCTACATGTAAAGAATTAAATATTGATTTTAATGATATATATATAATAAAATAAGATGATATTTATAACATTAATATCATTCTAAGTATGATTTAACTAGAATCAATATTCATTATTTAGAACATTCTTGAAAAAACATGTATGAGAAAAAATTGGACAGAATGGCCCGGAGGACTTTTATTTTATTTTATTATGGATAATCCCCCTTATAATGGTTGAAAGGGAACCCTACCATGACCTGTAGGCCCAAGGAACAAGGCCTGACATGACCCGAATGCCAATACATGTCCCGAAGTCCCATAGACATACTATGACCAATACATAACCCGTAGGCCTAACCTACAGGAACTGCCCCTCCCAAGATTCTACATCATTGATCGCCTAGCTCCACACCATGCATTATTAATCAGCTAGCATTTACCCTTAAAAAGATGCACGGTGCCTGGACCCGATGGCAGTTTCCATACCCTCTTATTCTTCTAATCTGGTTATCTCTTCTTCTGGTAACTGCTACTCCTGTTGCTCTGATTATCTTCTAGGACCTGCTCTGCATGAACTGGGATACTCCATGGTCATTGTGGCCTGATGGACCTAAGACCTGAAGTCCATTAAAGACCTGAAGGCCCTTGAGACCTGTAGGCACAAACCGGTGGCCCAAATTCCCAAATCGGGTGAATAGTTCTGGCTGCTACACTACCGAACATTAACTATTATTGTGATGCTACAGTACTGCTACAGTACTACTACAATACTTGAAAATTCTCCTCTACACTCTTTTGAACTTGGGTCTCTTGGATGCCAAGCAGGTGCCCTTACCACTCAGGTACAAAATAATAGTGATAACATATGTTTATTAATTAATAAGTAGTAAGATAATATAAAATATCATATATGATATTATAAACATTGATATTATTTTTTTATAAGTTAATAAAATTGTTTAATCCACTATATAAAATGTTTAAGCATGATCACTTAAAGAGAAGTGTGAAGTAAGGGGTTTCTTGACTCATTATCCATTCATTGGGTTATATGTATACTCCATTGGGTATATTATTACAAGATTATGATTTAAACGAACATTGATTTATTTAAGATTTTATTTACACATTTTTTTTGTATTTATAGTTTTTACTTATAATAATTTCATTTATTAACTCTCACTTCAGTGATATGATATTTGAATTGTTTCATCTCAAAACATCCTTCTATGATACACATGTTCTTTTATACACATAATCTATTCTAAAAGGTGTATATAATTCCCATTTACATACAATATCATTAATTATTCTTAATTCATGATATTTTATGTTTTAAATTATCTACTTCATTCATGGGATATTGTGATTCAAAATTAAAAAATGAGGTAAAGGTTTATATTTTAATCTCATTTTAATTGGGATTTTATATGCATGAATTTACATAGTAAAAAATTATATAATAATTTATTCATAAAACTTTTCAATTTTTTATACTCTTGTTATTAATGATGTTTTTTTCAGTAATAATAATATTTTACTCTTTCTGGTAATTTAAATGATTGGGATTTTTTTAATAAAATTCATCTTCATTTCTCTCTTGGATTGAAAATAAATTTTCATCTAAATCCATGTTTTTAATTTTGTATTTTAATTTTTTAATATAATTTTATAGTTCCATTTTTACATTTAATTGGTTTTTTATTTTTTTTAAAATTAATCTTCCAGTTTTTTATAAACAATATACATTTATACTTTTCTTACAAAAATACCAAAGTAATATTTGTTTTTTATCGTATTCATAATGAAAAAATCTTCTTCCATCATGCCCACTAATTTTTTTAAGCTTATTTATTAAGAAACAAAGTTCATTTACAAAAAATGATATTTAAATTTTTTAGAATTTTTTATATTTTAATTATGTTTGTTTACAAAGGAAGGGATATTTTTTTTTGAAGAGATATTAAAATTTATTTATTTTTAAAATAATTTTCCTTATAGGATTACATCCATTGATGTTAGTCAAATTTAAATGGTTATTTTAATAAATAATGTTTAATTTTTTTTATGTGTTTTGATTAATGAAAATAACCTTCTATATTATTTATTTATTTCAAATTATTTATATATGTATATCACCTATATACCCAGTTTATTCTCCCTTCCTTTTATGAGGTAATAAATGCCTTGTAATCATTTTTAAAATTCATTCAATATGAAATTTTCATTTAATATGATTTGAAAAAATATTATACAACCCATTTTATTTCCATGGGTAATTTTAATTTTATGCATTATGATTAATTTAAATTATGTGGCACAAATATATAATTAACATGTTATGATGGGTGTGCCTATAGATAACTCAAATCTATTGATTAAATATTTTGTCCCATGAGACATTATCTATGTGATTAGGGATTAAAACTAATCCACTATGATAATTTTCCCTCAATGTGAATTTTTCTAGGTATTTATCCTTGAATCATGTTTATGTCATGTTTAGTGTTGCTACTATGTTTTCAATGATGTCATCATCTTATGATATAATGTTATTTATATTATGGTTCTATGTGATTGCTCATGAGCCTTCTATTTTAGATATCATGTTATACTTTTTGGTAATATGTTATGTTTACTCATAATGTTATTTCCCTTACACAAAATGGGTAGTAGCTGAGTGGTTAAATCACCCTATAAGTCTGCATGAAACTCACGATCAAATCATGGTGGATTTATATATTTAGGTTACTATAGAAGGTACTGTAGAGGTACTATAGTAGCCAAAACTATTCATCTGTATGGGCCTTTAAGCCACTGGTTTGGGCCTACAGGCCATAGGGCCTTCGGGACACCTAAGTCCTTCGAGATATAGGGCCTTCAGGACACAAAGACCAAGGAGAAGCCCAAATACCACATAAGAGTAGGAACCAGAATAGGATTTAGATAAAAATAGCAGCCATCAGAGTAGAGCTAACAAAATTGGAAGAACGAGAGGGGATCAAAATATCCATCGGGACCAAGCATCGTGTAGCCTTACACGAGGTAATACTAGCCGATCAATAATGTAAGGTGGAGATATAGGCATCTTCAATGATGTAGATGCTGGGGAGGGTTAGTTCTAGTGGGTTGGGCCTTCAGGTCATGTATTGGGCATTATACATATGGGCCTTCAGGTCATGTATTAGGCCTTATGTCACTTGGCATACAGGACATGTAAGGGTTCCCCCTTATCCTAATTAAAAAGAGGTATTATCCAAAATAAATAAAAAAATAAGGCCTTCAGGCTATTTGATTTATTTTTCTTACTATTATTTTTAGATAACCTCTTATATCAATTGAAATTCCACCAACTTGATAGGAATTGTGACGTCCTCGAAAAGAAGTTGCACAACTTACTCAGGCAACCCCCATCCAATGGGAACATTTCCAGGATTGGAGCCACTCAAAGAGAGATGGACGGGGCCCTTCGTGTTAAGGAAAGATTTTGGGCTATGTGGGCGCGTGACACCCATATTAAAGAGTGCGACACTAATACAAGGTATTTCCACATGAAAGCGTCTACTAGGCACCGAAAAAACTCTATCAGGAGCCTCTCACAACCTGATGGAAGCAAAGTTTCTGACACCTGTGGCATTCACGAAGCTTTGGTAGGCTATTTCCAGAACCTCTTCTCCATGGGGACTCCTTTCATGTATACTGAAGTGTAAGAATACATCAAACCTATGATTACTGAGGAGATTAACCGGAAACTTACAAAAGATGTGATGAATGATAAGATTTACCTAGTTCTGAAGCATATCCACCCCACTAAAGCCCCCAGACTGGATGGTTTTCACACTATTTTTATTAAACAATACTGGAACATCATCGGTCCTGACATATGAAAAATGATAAAAAACATCTGGGCGGGGAATAAAAGCATTTCCGCCATCAATGAAATGGTCCTCTTCCTCATCCCCAAAATCAAGAAACCTCAGGCGATCCTTGATTTTAGACCTATTAGCCTATGTAATGTTTCTTATAAGATCTTCTCAAAAATCCTTGTCAATTGGCTGCGTCCTTGGCTTCCTGATATTATCACCGAAAACCAGAGCGCCTTCATGGCCAAGCGACTAATTATGGATAATGAAATTGTGGCCCATGAAGTGTTTCAATCGATGAAAACATGCTCCACTAAAAAAATAGGAACCATGGCCTGGAAACTGGATATGACCAAAGCCTATGATAAAGTGGAATGACAGTTCCTTAGAGTTGTGATGCTGAGAATGGGCCTCTGCACTAAATGGACAGAAATTGTCATGCACTACATCTCGACCGTCTCGTTCCGAATCAAGGTCAATGGGGAGCTCACCATATAATTCACCCCAACCCGTGACCTGCGCCAGGGATACCCTCTCTCCCCTTTTCTCTTCATTTTGGTGGCTGATGTTTTCTCTAACCTCATTTCCAGGGATGCATCCTCTAAGGCTATTCATGGTGCAAAGGTCTGCCGTAAGATCCCACAAGTGTCACATATCTTCTTCACTGACGACTACCTCCTTTTATCTAGAGGCACTATTAATGAATGCCAGGTGATCATCCAAGCGATCCAGCAATATGAGAGGGCATCTAGACAGTCTGTTAACCACGGAAAATCGGAAATCTCATTCAGCGCAGGGGTACCTTCTACCAAGAGAGCTGAGATTTGTGCATCTGTAGGCATCCATTTGGTCGATAAACACCAGAAGTATCTCAGACTCCCTATGGTGATTGGCTGGTCCAAAAAAGAAATTTTTGCAGCTCCGGTGGACAGGATTGAGAAAAAAATTCAAGGATGGATCCCAAAAAGCATCTCCAAAGCTGGAAAAGGAACCCTCATTAAAGTTATCATTCAGTATATCCCCAACTACTTCATGTCGATGTTTAAGCTCCCTGTGGCCATCGTAAACTTGATCCATTCACATACTTCCAACTTTTGGTGGGGAAAAATGATGGCAGAAATTGACCCCACTGGTTGGCTTGGGAGAAACTCTACAAACCCAAGTCGGAGGGAGGGATGGGATTCCAGAATCTTCTTCTGTTCAATGATGCACTGCTGGCCAATCAAGGATGGAACCTTCTTAACCGTCCTTCATCTTTATGTGTGCGGGTACTCCAGGCCAAATACTTTCCCCACACGGACTTCCGTGGCTCCTTCCTTGGCCCCCATCCCAACTTCCTCTGGAGAAGTATTTGGGGGGCCCGAAATCTTCTGGAAAAAGGATTGGGCTGGAGGATTGGAAATGGATCATCTTTCAACATCTGGGCCAATCCTTGGATTCTCGATAAGGATGGTGTGAGGGCCACATCCCCCATTCAACCAGGTCTTGAAGACGCCACAGTCAACTGCCTATTTTCTGACCAGGTCCCGGAATGGTGCGTGGAAAAAATCCAGGAATGGTTTAATGAAAGAGACCAAAGAATTATTCTGAGCATCCCTTGGGTCTCTGATGCCAGCCCCGACCATCTTTTCTGGACCAATGAATATTCAGGAGAGTTCACGGTGAGATCTGGGTACATACTGGCTCTTGGCATTCACTCTCGCGACCGTGATGAGGGACCATGGATAGTGCTTTGGAAGCTTAACGTCCCCCAAAAAATTCGCCAATTTTGGTGGCAGGTGTGCATGGGTACCCTCCCTATCATGATCCTCCTTGTTTACCGACATATGGCCAGTGCTGTATCCTTCCCTTTTTTCCCAAACATTCCCGAAACCCCTTGGCACGCCATCATTAACTATCTGGGAGCCAAGGAAATTTGGAATAAATGGGGCTCGGCTTCAGACACTTTACTGGACATTGCCTCTAACCTCCCCAATCTTCCAATGCACTGGTGCTCCTCTCTTTCATCATCTGATGAAAGATCCCATTGCAAACTGTTCTGGATCATTTGGGTTCAGTATAACGATTCGGTTTTCCACTATGTTCATCAGCCTCCCGAGTTCTGGATTGAAAGATCCACTTCATGGATTGAGGGCTGGAAGGACCGCAAAGGACACTTTTTTCTAGGCGTTACCCCCTCCTGCTCCCCTCACTGGACCCCCCCAAAGGAAGGGAGTCTTAATATTAACATGGATGCTTCTATACCCAAGGATGGGCCTATTGCTCTCGGCCTCCTAGCTCCAAATCATCTGGGGCAGATCATTGCTGCAAAATATGAACCACATCATGCCTTCTAGGAACCTGCAGTTGCTGAGGCCTATGCCATACTGGCTGGGATGATGCTCGCTGTGGAACGTGGATGGGCTGATATCATCATCGAGTCTGACTGGATTTCAGTCATCAATGCTATTAACCACGGTGACTCTGGACTCCAGGCATTTGGCTTTATCGTTAGAAGAATACGCTCGCTGCGCCAAAGCTTCTCTTGCTGCACCTTCTCCTTTACCAAAAGGGAAGGAAACAATGCGGCCCACCAGCTGGCGGCCTCAGGCCCCTTCGACGCCAACCAACTATGGCTGCACAACTTTCCTTCTTGTCTCTGCTTATGTATGACTGCTGATATTCGCCATTAATATAATCCTTCTTTCTTTAAAAAAAACCTCTTATATCAATTTATTACCTAGGTTATCCATTATAGTTTAGAAGATCAAAAGTATTTGGGACCTCATTACAGAGAAAAATAAAATTTACTTTTGGTATCACTTCTATGTTTTATGAACCTATTCTTTTAAAGAAACAATCCCCTTAGGCTACTTATGTTGAATTAATTGATGTTTTTTTTTCAAAAATCATATAATTATATGTGTAAAAATATTAGGTCATATAACTTTATATTATATGAAATGATTATATAATCATTGTAAATGAGGTTTATGAATCATTAGTTAAAACCCTTGGGATATGTTTAAGGATAAGACTAATTATAGAAAAATATTATGCAACCTTGGTTAAGTAAAAAGTGAGAGATTTTTAGTGAATTTCTTCTCTTTCTGGTTACTACAACTGAAGGATATTTTCACATAGATTTAAATTGTGGTAATACTTATAAAAATATGAATTAGGTCTGACCTGAGATTTACCCAATACGAAATAATGGGCCTTATTGCACACCTATTTTGACACTCCTACAATATATTATTTAGAAATTCACTAACTATTTACAAACAATCATAAAGGATTTTAATAGATGATGGTCATGGGTGACCTTGGATTAACCAAAGGGGTCTTAGATTGAAATGAAGCTGTCATGATTTATACACATTAAAAATATTTTTGATGCTAATTTTTATTACCAATATGAATATTGTTTCTTACACTATGAATTATGGTTTTAGTCAATGGTAGGAATAAGAAGGAATTGAGTTAATTTTTAATGTGATTGACATTGTGTTGATGAGAGACCAAATGGAAATATAACTGGAGTAAAAAATATTGTGATTATTCTTAATAAGTTTTCAAGATATTTTATTAACACCATTCACCTTAAAAAATATCTCACTCACCAACGAAGATAAGGATAAAGTTTTCTAAGAGTTTTTGTGGTGAAGACTATAAAGGAAATATGATTCAGTTACTTATATATATATAATTCTAGAAGTATCATAGAAGGGAATGTCTCAATGGAATGAGAATATGTTTTTTATGTGGAGAAGAGGGTAAAAAATTATGTAATTAATGTGTAAAAATGAAAATATCATTTTATGGAATGGATAAGAATAATGGTTTCCCTATGGAATCATCAAATGTTGAATGTTTTAAATGTCGAAAGAATGGGAATTATGAAAATAGATGACCAAGGGGTAAATCTATAGAAGATGATAAATAATTAAATATAAAAAGAGGTTTTTCTTTTGATAATGAAGAAACTACAAATGAAATATTAAAGTAAATATGTTTTAAGGAATAAGAAGATGAATCCCAGTAAATGGTTTAAGAATAAAGTTCACTTTTTGAAATTTTTTTATTAGACTTTAAAAATTATGTGAATCCTGAAATATAAATATTTATATAAAAATGTTTTTATATATGTTTTGTGGTAAGTATTTTCATGAATATGTTCAATGGTACTATTGACCTAGAAAGGTGATTTACTGGTAAGGTAATACTATATAGTAAAAAAAATATAATTGATGAAAAGATGATATTAGAGAAGTGCTTGATGTCAAGGTAATTAGTTGATATTGTGAAAATGAATGAGGTGTATCAAAAATAGTAGTGGTTGAAAAAATTGATTTGATGACTAATTTTTTTTTGAAGATGATTATCATATTATTTAGAAAATTATAATTTTATAGTGAATTTTGAATATGATCATCGAGTATGATATTCCAATATTTTAAGAAAAGGGAATCCCACAATCCGGGTAACAAATCGTTATATTTGGCAAGGCCATGGAGCTTGAAACCAAAACCAAAGGGTGATAATTGGGAAGCACATACCACTAGAATATGTGATGTACTAGTTAGTATAACATTGTTATTTACTTGGAGAGTTTTAAATTTAAATATTATTTTTATCATCAGAAACATAATATGGTATAAATCAATTTTATTTTGTGATGAATAATAATATTTTTGGAGATGTTTTATTTTTTATGTATATATTACATTTTGGATTAACATAAATGATTATTTATGAATAATGCTAACATGTTTTTGAGATATTAGTTGATAGGATATGATATAACATTTGAGTTTAAAAATATCATTCATATTGAATTTATTGAGGTTATTTGGGATGTAATGTCATTTATTTATGTAATGATTATGTGAATCCTATAATTTAATTGTTGATTTTTTTTGATTTATAGATTAGTATTCATTTTGGTCATTATCTTACCTTGTTCGAACTATTTTGGTTTTAAAAATGATAGAGGAAATATATTGTTACAATTTTATGGATAATATGATTAGTTAATAGTTTATCTTAGAGCTTCATGAGTAAAAAAAATTCATTTTTGGATATTCATTTCTAAAACCAAGAGGTGAAGTAGAAGGTGATCTAAGCCTACAAAAAGGATAAAATTGTGTTTATGAAATATAAATAAATCATGTAAGTATATTCTTAGAGTTTTATAGAATCCCTCAACTATAGGGAATTGATCTTGAAACTAAAATGTTATCTTATTACTTTCATATCCTATAAATCAATAGTATTTTATTTAATCATATATTTATGGATTTGTTATTTTTAACTTTATTTTTATCATTCACTATCATTTTATCAATGATCTCTATCACTCTCCATAATTATTTACATTTTTCATCAATGTCCATATATTCAATTTCCACAAAGGTTCTTCTATTTAGAAACCTAGTACAAAGTATTCTCGATAAGATTCATATTATCATCTCTATATTATCAATAGGATGTTTTAATAATTTTTTTTTGATTTGGGTTTCCATAAAAGGTATTTTCAAATGTAAAACCCTTGATTACTAAGATCAAGATTAAATTACTGGGACACAATATATTCTAGGGGGTATAATGTGATGCCGTAAGATTTTAGAAAAAGAACACCATGTTTCATAGAGTATATGATATGAAACACCAAACATATATGATAATGTAACCCCCAAAGACTTTATGATATTTTTCTTTTTAAATAAATTCATTATCTTCAATGTATTTTTATACACACAACACTAAGTTCAAATGAAACATGATACTCAATTAAATGTTTATTATTTTAACATCGCTATTATAACCTAGATATTAAGTTGGTGGATATGAAAATTAATAACTATATTATGAGAATTATATGGTTTAAACAAGTATATAATAAATTAAATGGTTATAAAATTATTAGATATAAAAAATGAACCATTTGAAAGAAAAAGGAAATGTTTTTATGTAAAAATATATTTTTCTAAATGACAGTTTAACCGCACATTGAAAACATATTATTAAATTACATTTTACCACTTTTATAAAATTTATTTTAAAAAAACATCATTTTTGAAATCATAATATCTATATTAACTTATGGTGGAATTTTGGGATTTTTTTGAAAATATTAATTTTTCAGTGAATAGTGTAAATACCATTTTCTATAAAATTATAATTTATTTTTAGTAAATTAACTTTCATTATTATTTTAATATTATTTAAAGTTAAAATAATTATTTTTTAATTATATTAAATTCAATTAATTACATTTAAATTATCTTTATACAAGATTTTATTATATGATATTTAAGGCTTTACGACACTTTTTTGGGAAAAATATTTTAAAATGAATACGGTTTATCAATTTTAAAAAATAAAATAATCACAAATAAATAATTATTAAAACGAAATTTATAGAATAAATATCAATAAATATGGATTTAAATTTATTAAATTATTATTACTTCTCATATAATTAATATGAGATAATATTTTTCTTTAAAAATTAATTTATTGGAAAACCATTTTTCAACTCATCTACAGGTTTAATTTTAAATTTAATTCTACCTATTGAAAGATTTTAATTTTTAAAAATAGAATTAATATTTATAAAAATATCAATTCACACTATCTAATATGTTCAACATAGTTTTTTATCATAATGAATATTCAGGATAGTAAAAACTATTTACCATGGCTAAGGAAAAAATGAGATTACTGGGGTTTAAAATTAGTATACAAGGGTTAAAAATGAAATGAAACTTGAACAATTCATATTTTATAGTCATATTTAGGACTTATATAATTTATAGTTTGAATATGTACTATTTTTAGATATTTTTTATGAGAAAAACATGGGTGAATTTATTTTTATTTAAATATTCTAAGTGTGTCCTCTCTCCCACTTATAAATGGCCCACCATGCTCTAATATTCACAATTACAATACCAATTTAAACAGAATATACATACCCAAATAACATTCATAGTTAAATAAACTCATTCTATAAGACTTATTTTGGTCTGAAATCCATCATAGGAAGGATTTTTTTTCAAATCAAAATATGTTGTTTGAAGAAGAAGTAACATCCTTATCCAAGAATTTTATTTTATTTCTTCCTACAATTCCTTAAACTCTAGTCAAAAAATTATTATATAATAAAATATGTATCAAAAATAAACTAATATGTTGTAATTATAAGTTAATGACCTACAACCATCATGTTATCCCTCAAAAATGTAATGAAATAGTTGATCATGTGTACGACTAACTACTGGCTCATGAACCGACATTAACCGTTTTACATCACCACTTATCACAGATATATATAATTATATATTTAGTGTTTATATATTATATATATTATATAATTATATATCTTTAACTACTATATCACATATACCTTCTTAATTTCCATTCCGTAAAGAATATGATAACACTGCTTGTGTGTATAGTAGATTACCGCCTCGTGAAGAAATGTGATTTTGTTTTCACTTGAGGTTTACATGGATGGTAATAAGGATTAGTTGGATATTTTTATATGTTATTAATGAAATATTAATAATTCCCAAAAATAAATATATCATAAAATTTTATATCATACCATCTATTGAATAAATGATAACTTCGTTCAGGTGTACGATAGAATACTACCTCACAAAGCGCTGTGGTATGTTTTTCAATAACTCTTTATATAAAAGGTAAAAAAAATAATAAATTGAATGAGTATATGTGATCTATATATAATGATATTTTTTTATTAAATTTAATAAAAAATCAACTTCCTTACACTTCCACCCATTAAGTAAATGATAATGTCGCTCGTGCATACATACAACCAACTATCTCCACGAAGCGATGTGGTTCATTGTCCAAGTTTAAAACTCAATAATGATTATAATGATATATATAATGAATCAAATGATATTTATAACGTTTATATTATTAATTATACAATGTAAATATAACATGTTTTAAATATCTGTAGCATTCACGATGAATTGTTCTAGGGAAATCAAGGAAATTAACACTCAAAATAATACTAGTAGTGTATGATTATTAATTAATAGGTATGAAGATGTTATAAAATGAGAATATATAATATTATAAATAATAATATGATTATTTTTTAATGCATTAATTTTTTTAAAAACCACAATACAATATTTTAATGAACGATCAACTAAAGGGAAGAATCAGTTTAGGGGAATCTTGACTGAATTTCTATTCACTAAGTTATATATCTACTTTGTTAATTATATTATGCCCAGATTATGGGTGAATTAAAATTTTATTTATATATTATTGTATTTAAAATTCTCATTATGTGTATTTACATTTTAACTCATAGTCACTACACTAATTTTACTCTCACTTTAATGATATGAAATTTAAAAAGGTTTCATCTGAAAATTTTATTATTTGGGAAAAAATGTTCTTTTTCACACCTAATCTCTTATAAATGGTGTATATACTGAACATTTACATAATATATCCAGAATCATTACTAATAAAAGATATTATAAGTTAAAATTGATCTAGTAAATTAATTTTAAGTTATGATTCCAATGTTGACAAAGAGTTAAGGGTTTATTTTTCAATCTCAATTTTTATTAGGAGTGTCTATGATTTAATTTCCATTACATGATATTATTTTATAGTTTCCTTAGAAATCCTTTTATTTTATTATCCTTTGGTTATTAATGATGTTTTAATATAGTGTTACCTTTTTCTCTATTTATGCATAAAATTAATTTTTATTTTTTTTAACAAATCTAAAATAATTTCAATGTTTGGTCGGAAATCAATTTTTATCCAAATATGTTTTTTGAAAGTTGTTTTAAATAGTGTTTTATGATGATTTTTAAAGTAATTTTTACCCATAATTTTCTTTTTACAATTTTTTTAAAAAGGAATATTCCCATGATTTTTTGAAAAAGGTATATTTATACTTTTCTTATAAAAATTTGAATGGAATCTTTTTTTAACGTATTTGAAATGAAAAGAACACTTCCACCATCATGAAAACTAAATGTTTTCAATATTAATTAGCAATATATAATGGTTATCATAAATAAAATGTTCCATTTAATATTTTATAATGTTTTATATTTAAATATATGTTTTAAAAATTGATGGGATATTTTCCAAAAGAAATGTTCAAAGTGATATTTTAAAAACATTTTCCATATAAGATGACATCCTCTAATGTTACTCAAAGTGAAAAGGTTATCTTCCTCAACAATATTTATAATATTTTTAAAATTATTTTAATTAACATCAACAAACTTTTATGTTATAGATTTATTATAAATTATATATATATATCTCACATATATATGGAGATTATTTTCCCTTCCTTTGATAGTGTAATACTTGACTTATGATCATTTATCAAATTCCTTCAATATGAAATTTCATTTAAGTATGATGTGTAGAAATATTATGAAACCCATTTTATTTCAATAGGAATTTTTATGTTAAACATTAGGATTTATTTTCTTTTACATGGGAAACATATATCATTAACAAGTTATTAAGGGTTATCCATGATAGTGATGTAATGTATTGGGTAATGATTTAGTCTCATTAGAAATATTTTTTGGGATTAGGGAGCATACCTAATCAATTATGAGACTTTTTCAATAATTTGATTTTGTCTAGGAATTTATCATTGAATCATTTTTATATCATGATTTGTGCTGATTCCACATTTCCTATGTTATCATGATTATATGATACCATGATTTTTATGTTATGATTCTATGTGATTACTCATAAGACTTATCTTTATGATATCATGTTATAATTTTTACTGATATATTTTGTTTCCATATCATGTTTATTCTCTTGTTGGTATTTTTTTCTCACCCCTTTTGTATATGTATTCTCTTAGTTATACAATGTAATTTAGGATGTCGATAGGATTTAGGAAATTTTTACGGAGAATAAAATAAAAAGTTTATTTTTTTCTCACTTTGAAGTTTCATGAACATATTCTTTTTAATACACTAGGCCTTTATAACACATATATTGTATTAATGTATGTTTATGATAAAAATCAAGTCATAATACATGTAAATGCTTGGTTTGTCTTATAATGTGGCTCATAGTTAGTATGATTTTTCAGAAATGATAGTCTATTGATTAAATTTATTTATCTAATAAAATTTATGGAAGATTTAGAAATAATTCTGGCCTTAAGACTTATGTTGAACCCCCTTTTAACCCTTTTACCCTTCATCGTGGTAATAAATTTTTTCCATCAATTTTTTTCATTTATTATAAATGTAAACCTAAAAACATTAAATAATCATTATATTTTAATCCAAAATATAGATTCCATTTTATAAGATTGAACTTATAGGGGTGGAAAAAATTACTTTTAATATATGCTTGCAAAATGATGCTAAAAACCTTTTAAAAAGTGAATTTTTAAGTACAAAAAATATTTCCCACAAAATTCCAAAATATAATTAATTATTATGAATAGTTATAGTTTAAGAAAAAATAATTGAGATTTATGTGACTTTAAGACTGATCTATAAATTAAAATAACCTTAGGTAAACTATATTAAAAGTGATGAACCAAAAATAATATTTAGTTTAATAAAAAGATCACATTGATTTTAAAAACATGAAAAATAGATTTATTAGTTCTAGATTATGTTATTAAATTCATTAAATTACTTAGGGATTATATATATATATATATATATATATATATTCAACAAAACTTTTTGGAAAAAATAAATTTCATTATTACATCATGATAATGTCATAAAATTTAGTGTATTTGTAAAATTAATATTTTTCACTATTTACCTAACCATAATTATATTTATATAAATAAAAAGAATTCACCTTAAGAATAAAATTTAATGATGAATTAAAAAATTAATATTATTTATTAATTTCAAATTATAAAATTCATAATTTTTTCATTTAAATGAAAATAAAAAATATAATAACAAATATATTTAATGAAAAAAGACCCTTTTAAACACAATGTGTTTTTAATATTATTTCATAAAATTTTTATTACTAAAATAGTAGGTCAATAATTTAAATATGTTATTTAAAAGTTGTTAATTTAATCGTAAAGTTTTTATAGGTGTTTTATTTTATTTTTTGTCTATTAGGTTTGTCAATGTGATAATGAATAGGTTATATCTCAGGTAAAGAAGTGAGTATTCACCCATGTGAGATTATTTTCTATGATTATGAATAAATGTAAAAGGAGAATACCAAAGGTCCCTATAATAGTTTTCTGGAAATATTCCTTGGAGGTTAACGTTATAGAACCCATCCAAGATGGGAATTTTTTTTGGATGTTTAAATTAGTGTTTTACAACTCCTTGATGAATATTATGGGTAATATATACGGAATTGGATTGATTAATGAAGAGATATATACCTCATTTGGTAGATATGAGTTTATGGAAATAATCGTATTTGAGTATTCTATGTGATGAAACACCATTGAAATATGTTTTAAATAGTTTGTAATTATTTTAGTAATTAAATAAAATATTTTTTTTATGTTTTTATATGATATTAATAAGTTTATATAATCAATTTATATAATAATGTATGTTTGAAGAAACAAAAAAAAGTATAGATTTTGGAGTGTATAAAAAAATGGCTATTTACCAAGCATAAGGCATTTTCTACAAGAATAGATGGATTCACTATGATCATAAGTCATCTGGTGTTAAAAATAATAAATTTATATGATCATAAGTCTTTAAGCCCCATAAAATTACTTTGCCGAACTTAATCCTTTTTTGAATCTATGAACTCAACATAAGGCTTTGATGTCTGCTGAACATTACTATAGGCAATATTATAAGAATAAATACCCATACATAAACCATTAAATATTCTTTATTCTTAAATCACTAAATAATTTTATATCAGTACTAAAGACTTATTTTGGATTAAAGTTAAAGAAATTTTGGTCATAAATATTATATAATAAACCCATACATTATTAAGTTGAAACTTCCACTCAATGTTGATTTTCTTCTAATATATAGTACTTTTCAAATGAAAATTATATTGTTGTCGTGAATAATATTCTTGTAGCACCCCCAGATTTTAAAATAGTTACATCATATTTGATATAATGTATGACATACAACACCAAGTGTAAAAGGGAATATAACATACTAAGACTTTGTGATATATATATATTATATAAATTCAATATCATCGATATCTTTAAATGAATTCAACACTTGGTTTAAACAAAACACGATACTATATTAGAATATTATCAATTAGATAGTAATATTAAAATATAGTCAAAACAATGGAGGGTATGACAAGGTATAAATAAATTATGAAAATTATATGGTTTACACATGTATTAAATAAAAAATGGACCTCTATTTATTAGAGAAAAACTAGAACCATATTAAATAAAAATAAATGTTTTCTGAAAAATATATATTTTATAAAAGGCGGTTTAGTCACACTTTGAAAAAGTAATTTAAAATTTATTTTTACCACTTTTAAAAAAATTATTTGAAAAAATAAAATTAATTTTTCTAATATGCATGTTAAAATTATCTTAAGGCGAGGTTTTAGGATTTTTTGGGGAAGAATCATTTGTTGATGAAGAGTAAAAAATAAATAATTTTAATTGAAAAAATTTTAATTGAAAACTATATTATCTTTCAAATTATTAATATTGTAAAATTATATATTAAGTAGTTTTTAAAGTAAAATTAGGTCAATTATACATACATACATATATATTAATAAAATTTACCTCATTGGAATCAATTATATATCTAATTAAACTTTTGAGAATTTTCTCTTTTAAAACCCACTTTCTCATCTCGTCTATAAGAATACTTTTAAATTCATTTTCCTTTTATTAGAATGGAATTTTGAAGAATGGATTCCAAATTTTTAATCATTATAATTAATAATATAAAATAAGTTCAAATTATTTTTTTCCCAAAATGAATATTGAAAACACTAAAAACAAATTACCATGATTAAGGTAAAATCAGATTTAATAGGGGGGTTAAAATAAAAATGTAAGGTATAAAATGAATTGTAAACAATTATAGAATCTAAATTTGGGAAATATTTATACATTATGATGTATATTTATCTTTAATACTCTATTTGGGGCCCTTTTTAAATTTTAAAATCATGGTCACACCTTTTTCTACTAAAACATTTCAACTATGCCACTCACCTAACCTATAAATGGTGACCCACTATACTCTCTAATTAGAATCATAAACCATAATTTTATTAATAAATAACTTCCCAAATTCCCTACTATCATCCTAGGATCCTTATATTTTTCATACATCCAATATAGTTTGGCTTTAGGTGCATATGTAAGGAGGATACCTGAAGAATATGTGACATTCTTCAATAGGAGTTTTAATTTTATTACTCCCTATACCTCCTTAAATACACATTAAAACATTATAATTTAATAAAATAAATATTTATAATATAATTATCTGTTTTTAATTTAATTTAATCACATAAAAACATTCCCAATTCCATTAAATGGGTTATGAAATAATCATTTGTGTGTATGGAGGATCACCACCTCACGAACGAATGCCATTCGTTTTTCAACTTCCACCTCTCACGACTAGGTAGGATTTTGAATCTAAAATAGATATATGGTATTTATAAAATAATTATACCTATTTAGTCATTATATCTTATATGTCCTTTTTAACTTTATTTTCTTTTGGGGATATGATAATTTTTCTCATATGTACGGAAGACTACTGTCTCACGAAACGATGTTATTATTCATTCACAAACACATTACATGTAATGTGATAAAGATAAAATTAATGAATATATGTGATATATATGAAATAATTATAATACTCAGTACATATTTAAATTTATTAAATGATAATATATTATTTTATTTCTTACCTTTTCACTCATAGAATTATGACAACATTATTTGTGTTTGTTTGGACCACCGCCTTCACGAAGCAATATGACTCTATTTTCATCACCACACCACATGGATGAAATATATAAATATATTTAAAGAAAAATATGGTATTAATGATATTTAAATAATTTTGGTAGGATAAAATATTATTTACCTTCTTTCCATAATTATTATTGAAAAATAGAAACATTACTCATTTGTATGCATGACCTACCACCTCCATGATCAAAATGTAGTTCATTTTCATAAAAATAATTCATTATTGGATTTAATGTATAAATGATGTATCAATATGATAATAATTTCTTTATTATTATTCTAGAGATGTTATAATGAACTCTTTGATCTTAGTCCTCCTACCAAAGTCATTTTTGACACATATGCCAAATATCATCGAAACATACAATGTAAACATAATTGAATATGTAATCATACATAACATGGTAAAAAATTAAATTAAATAAATATAAAACATAATTTATTTATGTAAATAATTAACATATGTTTATTATTCAATAATATAATTAACATATGTGACAAGCTAGATTCAAGGTATGGTTTCTCATCTAACTTTTAATTCCATGATACATACACCATATTCACCACTGATTTCTTTTATGTGGTGTATATTACCCTATTTTTTGTATGTTATATCAGGAGTTAATTTATATTTGTGGTATTTAAGGTTTCATTTAATGTTATTTATTTCTTAGTACTTATGATTAAAAACTTATCAAATTGGTAAGGGTTTGTTTTACAGCCTCATCATTATTCAGGATTGGTTTTGTTTAAGTATCCTTTGGGGGAATTGTTTGATATTTAGAGGTGAAAATCAATCATGTTTCTTAAAATATTGTAATTAATGATCTTTTTTCGTTCAATCATCTCATTTTCCTCTCATAGGTACTTAAAAATTATTAATAAAATGTTTTAAAGAAAATTTGACTTCATTCTCTCTTTAGTGGGGAATTCTTTTTCATCAAAACCAATGTTTTAAAAAATGTTTTCAAATTTTTTTTATGCTTTTCAAAATGATTTATTAAACAATATTTTACCAATGTTTAGTTTTTAATTTTTTGATAGGAATATTTATGTTGTATCCAAAACATTTATCATTTGTAATTTACTAAAAATGTGAAATAAATATTTGTTTTAAAATGTATAAAATGAAAAAAATTATACTGTTCTAAGAATTAAATGTTTTATAGATTATTTTACAAGTTTTCAGATGTTATTTTAAAATAAAATGGTTTTAAAATTATTTTTGGTAACTTTTACTTTTAAAAGTATTTTCAATGTAAAAAGATTATATTCCTAAAAAATGTTATTAAATATCATTTTATGGTATTCAACCTCTAAATGAAATAAACAGTTTATTGAAAATAGGATCTAATGTGGATAAATTGTATTGATATCATCCTTATTTTTTCTTTTTATGGTTTATAATCAGTTTTACTAAGGACATAAAATTTTATTACCACTCATTGTATTACTCTGGATTGTTTACGATTATGTTTATTTATTAAAGAAATTATTAACATTTAATATTATATTTTATTAATACAAATGTTTATGTATACTATATTTCACCCCTTTCATATGTGGAATGCATTGGACCCATTAAGTGATGGTTAGGTCCCACTATATCCCATAAATTCATCTGTAGTTCTAAATATTGGGTTTTGGATGAGGTCTTAAGCATTTATAACGATATCTTGGAACAAAGACTCCGTTGTATTAGATGTATTCCCACAAGGGATCAGTGGTATTAGATTTCATGGTACAAAGCCTCAAGGGTATGTATTTAAGGTTGCACACTATGCATTCCATCATTATGATTTCATTAATTGATATTACATATTATTATTTGATTAGTTAGAATATCCATGGTTACATTTCATTCCTATGTGATTATTTATATGGAGTTATTTATCATCATTTATTATTACCACATTATGCTTAAGTGCTTGATTAAATTGATTTTTTTCAGTTATTTACAATACCATATGGATTTTTTCTTATTTATTTATAGCTTCCATTGTACGCTTACACTTAATGATCATATAATCTCACCATTTTATAATGTTTTATTTTCCCCAGGATACTAGGAAGTATTTTGTGATTGAAATTTAGGGATACACTAGGGGAACTAATGGTTTTCTCAAATAAAATACACTATATATTGTATATTTTAATATTTAATGCGAATTTCAAGTATGTACCTTGTTTACTAAGACTAAAAGAATATTCAATCCTTTAGGATGTGATTCAATGTATCTTCTTCCAATGTAAAAAGGTAAACACCAGATCAAGGATACTCTAGTAGGGGCACTATAGTTGGTATTATAAAAAGTTTTTTAAAAACTAGAAGATTAATATTTTGGAAAAACTATATTAGGAAACTTATCATGTTGATTGAATTTGAGGATAAGTACAAAAAAAATCCTAAATAATTGGTAAGTAAGTGGTTTTTTGGTTTTACTAAAAAATACATCCATGTCTAGATACTAAAAGTTGATGTAATTATTAAACATATGTACCCATAGGTTTTAATCCAAAAAGGGTTCATTGAGATTGAACTAATCATTACATGGTGCACGAAAATGGGCCTTAGTACTCACATGGTTTGTCACTTCCGAGGGATATGCTTAGGATAAATCAAATTTTATTTAAAAACCATTATGAACTATTTGAAAATAAATACATACCCAAAGAAACAGTTTTTGTGATTATGAGATTATCTATGCATAATTGTTTTTGATTTATGTAATGTATTTCACTATTTTATGGATTATATATTATGTTCCATAATTATATGACCTAATCTTGTGTGTTGCATCATTTATAAATGGCTCTTAGTATAAGGAATGAGAACTAAAATAATGGACTGAATCTAAAGATTAAGAATGATAATTTCTCTAATAGTATTAAGCTAATATTTTTAAGTGAAATACTCTCAAAATAATTATAATCATATGATGACATAATATCTTGTGATGACATGAAATACAAATAATTGACTATGTATTATTTTTTGAAATAAAGAAAGAGAATAAGTGGATAACAAAGAAAAGGTAGGGTAAAGGGTGTATGGAAAGAATTATTTTCCCACATGTGATAATTATGGAAAGAAACACCATGGTACTTACTATAAGGGAATGATACTTTTATACAATAGTGTAGAGAAATGAATCCATTCTTGTGATTTAACAGAAAATAAATAATATTACAATTTAAAATTCTATCACTATAAGGATATAAGGAACCATGTAAATGAATAACACAAGTGTCTATGGAATATACCTCAAAATAAGATAAGGGATAAAGGTCATGCTTATGATATTAATATCGATTAAATAGAATTATTAATGTTATTTTGTTTGAATTCAAGATTTTTTTTATATGAGTATTTTATCAATGATATTTTTTCTATAGGAATGATGAAATATATAAAGATTGTAATATAGTGATATTTCTTAATATAACTGAGAGTATATGTTAAATGATATTGATGACCAAGAAAATTAATTCAATTGAAATTCAAAATTCTTAGAAAACACACGATTAAATGAAATATGACCATTAACATGTTGGTGATGTTGAGATAATGATGCTATTACAAATATATTATTTATGTGGATAATTTAAATTGGATAGTACTCACTACCATGGAGCTTATTAATTATTTTTTGACAATGTTTTTTATATTCTCATTGATGGAGTTAAAAGTTTATTTGGATATAAGTATTATATCTAATAATCTAAGTTTTATTTAATGAATAATTATGTATTAATTTTTTAAATAAGGTTTTATGGTAGACATGTTATTAATATATTTCAATAGAATACAAGATGAAGGTGTTAAAATGTATGATATGTAATTATTAAGATCAATTTTTTTTTGTTTGTGGATTAATGATAAGTTCATTTTGGAAATATAGAAAAGTTCATTTTTTAATATTAATATTTATAAAAGGTCATAAGGTGCAACATTTATGAAATTCTCTAAGTTTAACTTGGAATAAGATTTAGAGATTAATGTATTATCTTATAATATGAATATTTATGCATATTGGATAACCTGTACTAACAATTTTGTTATAATAAAAAATAGAGATTAAAAGAATAACTTATCATTCTATTATGGATCCTATGATCCATTGAAATCTAATTTTACTACATCTAGTATAAGAAAATTCATCTTTTATATTCATTCATTATATTAATAAATCAAGTGGAAAATGATCGATGAATAACCAAAATATGAAATTCTTCCCATGAAATAGAGATATATCATCTAAGTATATTTTCAGTTTATATGGTAAGGGAATTCCTCAAATTTAGGAAAAAGACATTAAAACACAATATTATCCTAACAAATTAATTTATGTTTAACTTATGGTCCATTAAATCATCATATATTTATATTTTTTAGGTCTTTTAAATTACATTTATCATTAAATTTCATACGATCAACGATATCTATCTCTATCTATAATTATTATGCTTTTATTCCATTTAAACATTTTCAATTTCCTTCAATGTTCTCATACATATAAATCTAGTTATGTGTTATTCCATAATACCTTTTCAAATACCTTTATATCATATCATTAGGTTTTTTCATAATCCTTCAAATGATATGAGATTTTATGAAGGGTATTATCAAATTACAAGCCGTTGATTATTGAGATCAATATTAAATTATGAGGGAACAATTAATTTGATGGGGTAGAATGTGACACTCTGATTTTTTAGAATATGAACATCATATTCAATAGCATGTATGACATGAAACACAAAGTATACAAGGTAAATTAAAAACCCAAGACATTGTGATATACTAATTTTTAAATAAATTCAATCGCTTTGATAGAATGATTTTCACATAACAGTGGGTTTTTGAAAAAACATGATACTCTATTTAAATATTATTATTTAAAAATTACTATCACAACCTATATGTTAAATTTAAGGGTATGAATAGAAATAAATAAATTATGAAAATTATTTAGTTTAAAAATTTATTAAGTAAATTAAATGTATATTAATTTATTAGAGATAACATGAGAACCATTTGAATGAAAAAAATGTTTTCTAAAAAATGAATTTTTCCTAAAAGGTTGTTTAGTCATGTTTTGAAAACATATTTTATCATTAATTTTATCAATTTTTTTAAACTTTTAATGAAAAAATATAATTCATTTTATAAATCAGTATGTAAAAATTATCTTAGGATTTGTTTTTGGGATTTTTATGAAAAGTATGATTTTTTATGAATAGTGAAAAATAATGAGTTTTAATTGAAAAACACCTTTTTTTAAAATTATTTATAATGATAAATTATATATTAAATTGTTTTTATAGATGAATTAGTAAAATAATTTATCTATTAATCCTTTTTAGGTAATTGAAATCAATTTTATATTGAATGTTGTTATAAAAAGTTTTTGTTTTTCTGAACATTTTTTCTTTGGAAACCCATTTTCACATTGCTTGTATGGGATTAATTTCAAACTAATTTTGTCCAATTATGTAAATGGAGTTTTTAAAAATAGATTCCAAATTTTTAACAAGGAAAATTTATATTACCAAATAATTTTAACATAATGTTTTGACAAAAATATATATTGAAAATTGAAAATTTTAATTACCGTGGTTAAGGTAAAAACAGATTTTCTGGGGGGGGGGAAACTAAAAAGAGAAGGGTTAAAGTGACATAAAAACTTGTCTAAAATATAATTTATTAGAAAAGTTTGTCCTTATAATGTATTATTATGTATAATACCCTATTTTATACCCTTTTGGCTTGTTAAAAGTACTGTGACACCTTTTTTATTTTAAAAAATTACAAGGATGCCACTCACCTCACCTATAAAAGGACACCCCTCTCCTCACTTGTTCACACTATCAAACTATTTTTTTACTAATACTAGAAGAAATATCTTCCCAAAAAACCCTAATATCTTTTTAAAAGCCTTATTAAGTTCAAAACATCCTAACTAGGAAGAATTATAGTGCAAACCTAAGGAGGATACCCAAAGAACAAGTAGTGTTATTCAATAGGAGTTTGTATTTTATATATTCCTCCACCTCATTAAATTATTATTAAACATTTATGAATTAATAAACCCACAATATTCCATAAAATGAGATGTTTTTTATGTAATTTTTATGACCTACAACCCTCCACACTTCCATCAAATGGGTTACAAAATCATCATTCGTGTGTACGGAGGGCTACCAACTTGCAAACCTATGTCAATTTTGTTTATTACCACATATCACAGTTGGGGATAATGATTTATATATAGTATATATATGATATTATTGAAAATATTATATAATATGGATTAATTATATCATTTTCAAATTTTCACATTCCATTTCGTAGGGGCACTACTAGAAATCTGGGCTTTTGAGCCCCTTCACCTATAGCGACCGCCACTGGCGGTCGCTATAGGTAACCAATAGCGACCGCCACTGGTGGTCGCTAGGTTTCCATAAAAAAAACAAGGCTTCGGCACCCCCTTGAACCCTCCTCCGCCTAGCCTCGCCGCGCGCCCTTCCCATCGCCACACTCCCTCCCTTGCCGCCCTCCCCGGTCGCCGCACGCCCTGCCCTACCGCTGTGCACCCTCCCTCGCTGCCATCCCCCGTCGCCCTTTCGGCCTCCACCCTCCGTCGGCCGCCCTCCGCCCTGCCCTCCATCTCCTCTGGGCTTCCTCCGCCTATGCCCTCCATCTCTGGCTACCCTCCGCCCTGCAGTCACCCTGCAGCCTCCCTCTTCCCTCGGGCCTCCCGCCACCCGCCTCGGGCAGCTCTTCGGCCGCCCTCCGGCCACCCTATGGCCTTCGGCCTCCGACCTCTGCCCTCGGCCCTCCGTCCCCTCGGCCCTCCCCCCCGCACCCCGAAAACCCCCCACACCCTAGTGTATCTTCCCATTGAGGTATTATTCATTTGGTTCATGTGCTACTTGAATTTTTATTAATTCAATTTGAAATTTGGCTATGCATTGATTGGTTTTGTACATAATTTGTATATCTATTTTGTTAACTTTATGATTTTTTAAAATTCATTCACAACTAATTATTCAATCTCTTTTTATTTGATTGACAACTGTACAAGTTTGATTTTTTTTTAAAACAATCCAATTTATCATTTGGACGCTTTGGATAGTCCCCTTACTAATGTTTTCCATGACTGTAGGCATGTCAGGGGAAGAGGCAGAAGATCCACATCATCCATCTGAGGCATCTACGTCTCAGGGTCGAGGTATGTTGGAATGTAATTGTCTCTATTTTTTATGTAATTGATATATATATATATATATATATTTATAACATCTGTCAATTTATATATAAAATTGTTTTCAACAGGATCAGACTCGACTGCTCTTTCCTCTCATAGGAGAGGACCTGGTAGTGGCATATTATCATGGAATTCCGACATGACTTTTGATGTTTCATTTGATGAGGTATTTCATCCTGTGGAATGGAATTCCCCTGCATTTATTCGTCAGCTGGTTCATATCTTATGTGATCCACATCAATTTCCATTGACCATGCGTGACTGGGTTTCTATCCCTCAGGACACATTAGATTGTATTTGGAGGGAGGTTCAGGTAAGAATACCATTTTACTTTATTCTCTATGTATAAAAAATAATAACATATGTAATTTTTTTCTTTAATATCAAAATAAGAAAGTATGTCCCGATGAGTTTCGGCCAGTGTGTATGAGCAAATGCTGTAAGATGTGGAAAGACTATAAAGGCAAAGTCAAGAGGGACCACTAGGTACCAAATGTGGGTGCCCCAAACATTCTAGAAAAAGTCCCGAGAGGTGTCCTCCCAGCTTAGTGGCATGATTTAGTTTCATATTGGTCTACTGAGGGTGTTGCGGTTTGTATATTTATTTTGGTATATATATTTTCAAGAATGTGTGATTTGTTTGAAATTTGAATGAATTGAATGTAGGAGGTGTCAACACGCCATTCTGAGAATCAAGGGTTGCAGGGACCACCTCACAGGCTCGAGACTCGTCATGTGTCTCAGATCCGACATGAGGTATTTATTATTCATTTTTTAATTTTTTAATTAATACGGTTTTGTGTTTATATTCTATTTATATACAGTTGTGGGAGCAAGGTGCACTGACTGATAAAATGTCGGTGTGGATGAGGACTCGTGATCGCAATGATTTAGAAGCTGCAACATTGATAGTAAGTGCTTGTACTCATTACCAATACTTACATAAAATCTGTATATTAATATATGTATATATATTTAAATATTTCACAGGCTCAATTTGAAGCTGAATTAGAACATCTTCCAAAGGACCAGCGATAGCTTCCCATGCGAAGGGATGATATATTTCATCGCATTATTGGTCGGGATGGGCATGGATATAGTTTGACCTATGGAATAGGGATTCCTCATTCTGTAGTGTCACGCGCTACGGTTGTCAGTCATGCTGTTACTCAGATGACACAACGGTTGTCAGATTTCGAGGCACGACTGCATGCTTCCGAGGAGGTAAATGAGCAATTGATCGCTGAGGTTAGAACACTGCGGCAATATGTACATCCAGGTGATGGTGCAGGGGATCAGACGACGTAGGTTTATACTGTATTTATTTATTTAATTTATATTATTTTTGTTATGAAAATATTCATAATGTTTTTTTTGTTGTAGGCCCCTGACCCACCTGATGGAGGTAGTAGTCATGACCATGCATGACACATCATATTCACGAGGTGTGTTTCTAATTTTAATGGTGGGGTTGTTATTGATATTTATGTTGGGTTTCTAGTGAGATTTTTTGTGATTTGGGGGTATCATATGTGTTTTGGCCTGATGCAATGTTTGTGTGCATGAATTGAGAAGTAACCATGAAACTGATTAATGATTTGGATATTTTTTGTTCATTTAATTTTTCAATGCTTAGAATTGCATGTTCTGTAATATTTTTGAAAAAAACATGTGATTCCTAATATAATCCATTAAACTTGTTTTTGATGAATGAGTTGAGTTCACTATTTGTATTCCCCGACCCACCCCGGACAGCCCTCCTCGCACCCCGGACAGTCCTCCCCGCACCCCGGACAGCCCTCCCCGCACCCCGGACAACCCCCCCGCACCCCGGACAGCCCCTCCCGGCACCCCGGGCAGCCCTCCCCGCACCCCGGACAGCCCTCCCCGCACCCCGGACAGGCCCCCCGCACCCCGGACAGGACCCCCCGCACCCCGGACAGCCCCCGCGCACCCCGGGCAGCCCCCCGAACCCCGGACAGCCCCTCCCCGCACCCATGACAGCCCTCCCCACACCCCGGACAGCCCTCCCTGCACCCCAGACAACCCTCCCCGCACCCCGGACAACCCCCCTGCACGCCGGGGCGCACCCCGGATAGCCCCCCCGCACCCCGGACAGCCCCCCCCCCCCCCCGCACCCCAGACAGCCCCGCCCCGCACCCCGGACAGCCCCCCCGCACCCCGGACACCACTCCGCACCCCGGACAGCCCCTCCCTGCACCCCGGACCCGGATAGCCCTCCCCGCACCCCGTACAGCCCTCCCCACACCCCGGACAGCCCCCCCGCACCCCCCGACAGCCCCCCCGCACCCCCAGACGGCCCTCCCCGCACCCCGGATAGGCCCCATGCACTCCGAACAGCCCCCCCGCACCCCGGACAGCCCTCCCCGCACCCCGGACAACCCCTCCCCGCACCCCGGACATCCCTCCACAATAAAACATTAGGAATATTATTCGTGACGTGTAGGAGGAGACGACACGCCCATCGGACGTGCGGTGCACGCGGTACGACCGATTGTGTCGTTTTCAGCAGTTTGGCGCGTGCTAAAATGGCGCGTTGGGGGGTCAAAACCACCCGAGAGACCTCAGAATTCCATTAAACCGTACGACAACAGCATTTGTGTGAATTGTGAAATGGTCGGGCAGACAACACATCAATCAGAGGTGTCGTTTGACCGCAGTGACCGAAAATGCGTTTCCGGTGTCATAAAACACCATAAACGGCGTGAGATGGTCGAATTCGGAGAAAACGACCTTCGAATGACCTGGAACCACATGAAAACATTAATAATATTATTCGTGAAATTTAGGAGGAGACGGAACGCCCATCGGACGTGCGGTGCGTGCGGTACGACCGATTGTGTCATTTTCAGCAGCTCGGCGCACACTAAAATGGCGCGTTGGGGGTTCAAAACCACCCGAACGACCTCAGAATGCCCTGAAACCATACTAAAACAGCCTTTGTGTGAATTTTGAAATGGTCGTGCAGAAAGCATGTTAATCGGAGGTGTCGTTTGACTGCTGTGACTGAAAATGCGTTTCCAGTGTCAAAAAAACCAGAAACGGCGTGACACGGTCGAATTTGAAGAAAAAGAGCTCTGAATGACCTGGAACCACATGAAAACATTATGAATATTATTCATGATGTGTAGGAGGAGACAAAATTACCATCAGACCTGTGGTGCGCGCAGTACCACCGATTGTGTCGTTTTCACCAGCTCGACACGCGCTAAAATGGCGTGTTAGGGGGTCAAAACCACCCGAACAACCTCAGAATTCCATGAAACCGTTCGACAACAGCCTTTGTGTGAATTTTGAAATGGTCGGGTAGAAGACACTTCAATCAGAGGTGTCGTTTGACCGTGGTGACCGGAAACGCGTTTCTGGTGTCACAAAACACCAGAACGGCGTGAAACGGTCGAATTTGGAGAAAACGTGCTTCAAATGACCTGAAACCACACGAAAACATTAGGAATATTATTCGTGACATGTAGGAGGAGACGGAACACCCATCGGACTTGCGGTGCACGCGGTACGGCTGGTTGTGTCGTTTTCAGCAGCTCGGCGCGCGCTAAAATTGCGCGTTGGGGGGTCAAAACCACCCGAACGACCTCGGAATTCCATGAAACAGTAAGAAAATAGCCGTTGTGTGAATTATGAAATGGTCGGGTAGACGAAACCTCAATCAGATGTGTTGTTTGACCGCGGTGACCGGAAACGTGTTTTTGGTGTCACAAAACACCATAAACGGCGTGAGACGGTCGAATTCGTGGAAAACATGCTTCGAATGAAATGAAACCACACGAAAACATTAAGAATATTATTCGTGACATGTAGGAGGAGACGACACACCCATCAGACATGCGATACATGCGGTACGACCGATTATGTCATTTTCAACAGCTCGACGTGCGCTAAAATGGCGCGTTGGGGGGTCAAAACCACCCGAAAAACCTCAAAATGCCATGAAACCGTACGAAAACTTCCATTTTGTGAATTTTAAAATGGTCGTGCAGACGGCACGTCAATCGGAGGTTTCGTTTGACCATGGTGATCAGAAACACGTTTCTGGTGTCATAAAACACCACAAACGGCGTGAGATGGTCAAATTCGGATCAGATGTGCTCCGAATGACATGAAACCACACGAAAACATTAGGAATATTATCCGTGATGTGTAAAAGGAGACAGAATTCCCATAAGATGTGCGGTGCGCGCGGTATGGCCAATTGTGTCATTTTCAGTAGCTCGGCGCGCGCTAAAATGACGCGTTGGGGGGTCAAAACCACCCGAATGACCTCAAAATGCCATGAAACCGTATGAAAACAGCTGTTTTGTGAATTGTGAAATGGTCAGGTAGACGGCATGTGAATTGGAGGTGTTTTTTGACTGCGGTGAACGAAAACACGTTTCCGGTGTCATAAAACACCATAAATGGCATGAGACGGTCGAATTCAAAGAAAACATGCTCCGAATGACCTTAAACCACACAGAAACATTAGGAATATTATTCGTGACATGTAGGAGGAGACGACACACCCATTGAATGTGTGGTGCGTGTGGTACGACCGATTGTGTCGTTTTAAGCAGCTCGGCGCGCGCTAAAATGGTGTGTTGGGGGGTCATAACCACCCGAACAACCTCAGAATTCCATGAAACCATACGACAACAGTCGTTGTGTGAATTGTAAAATGGTCGGGTATACGACACATCAATCTGAGGTGTCGTTTGACCGCCGTGACTGGAAACACATTTCTGGTGTCATAAAACACCATAAACGGCGTGAGACGGTCGAATTCGGAGTAAACGTGCTCCGAATGACATGAAACCACACAGAAACATTAGTAATGTTATTCGTGACGTGTTGGAGGAGATGACACGTCCATCAGACGTGAGGTGCGCGTGGTACGACCAATTGTGTCAATTTCAGTAGCTCGACGCGCGCTAAAATGGCGCGTTGGGGGGTCAACACCACCCGAATGACCTCAGAATGCCATGAAACCATATGAAAACAACCTTTTTGTGAATTTTGAAATGGTCGTGCAGACGACATGTCAATCGGAGGTGTCGTTTGACCACAGTGTCCGGAAACGCGTTTCCAGTGTCATTAAACACCATAAACGGCGTGAGACGGTCGAATTTGGAGCAAAGGTGCTCCGAATGACCTGAAACCACACAAAAACATTAGGAATATTATTCTTGACATGTTAGAGGAGACAGAATGCCCATCGGACGTGCGGTGCACGCGGTACGATTGATTGTGTCGTTTTTAGCAGCTCCGTGCGCGCTAAAATGGCGCGTTGGGGGGTGAAAACCCCCCGAACGAGCTCAAAATGCCATGAAACCGTATGACAATAGCCGTTGTGTGAATTTTGAAATGGTCGTGCCGACGACATGTCAATCAGAGGTGTCGTTTGACCGCGGTGACAAGAAACACGTTTCTGGTGTCATTAAACACCATAAATGGCATGAGACGGTCGAATTCTGAGAAAATGTGCTCCGAATGACCTGAAACCACACGAAAACATTATGAAAGTTATTCATAACATGTAGGAGGAGACTAAACACCCATCAGATGTGCGGTGCAAGCGGTATGACCGATTGTGTCTTTTTAGCAGCTTGGTGCGCGCTAAAATGACGCGTTGGGGGGTCAAAACCACCCGAACGACCTCGTAATTCCATGAAACCATATGACAACAGCCTTTGTGTGAATTTTGAAATGGTCATACAGACGTCACATCAATCAGAGGTGTCATTTGACTGCGGTGACTGGAAACGCGTTTCTGGTGTCATAAAACACCATAAACAGCGTGAGACGGTCGAATTCGGAGCAAACATGCTCCGAATGACCTGAAACCACACGAAAACATTAGGAATATTATTCGTGACATTTAGGAGGAGACAAAATGTCCATCAGACGTGCGGTGTGCGTGGTACGACCGATTGTGTCGTTTTTAGTAGCTCAGCGCGCGCTAAAATGGCACGTTGGGGGGTCAAAACCACCTGAACGACCTCGGAATGCCATGAAACCGTAAAACAACAGCTGTTGTGTGAATTGTGAAATGTTCGTGTAGATAGCATGTCAATCGGAGGTGTCTTTTGATCGCAGTGACCAGAAACGCGTTTCCAATGTCATAAAACACCATAAACGGCGTGAGACAGTGGAATTCGGAGCAAACGTTCAACTAATGACCTGAAACCACACGAAAACATTAGGAATATGATTCTTGATATTTATGAGGAGACGACACGCCCATCAGACATGCAGTGTGCGCGATACGGCCGATTGTATCGTTTTCAGCAGCTCAGCGCGCGCTAAAATGGCGCGTTGGGGGGTCAAAACCACCCGAAAAACCTCGGAATGCCATGAAACCATATGAAAACAGCCGTTGTGTGAATTGTGAAATGGTTGGGTAGACGGCATGTCAATCAGAGGTGTTTTTTGATCGCGGTAACCGGAAACACGTTTCCGGTGTCATAAAACACCAGAACGGCGTGGGACGGTCGATTTTGGAGCAAATGTGCTCCGAATGACCTGAAATGATAGCATTTCTTAAATTGGGGGTTTTAAATTATTATAGCACCATGATTTGATGTCAGATTTAATTTTATTATATGTATATAATAACTGAATAATTATGTCTAATTTACGTTTGTTTTGTTTTGTTGTATTATTGTAGGTTTATTAAAAGCAGAAGATTGAAATGGATAGACCTGCTCGGATCGTTGAATCACGTTTATCATTTATTGTTTATGAAGATCTTGATGTTTATGCTGTTTGAAATTGTTTTCCATTTTTTATGATTTTTACCTTGTTTTATCTCTGATTTTGCACTGTGAAGAAAAAAAAACACAATTCGTACATTTCATTAAAAAAATGAAAATCCAAAAAAAATACCACAAATTAACCCGAACACATTTTTATGTTAAGTTTTCCAAAAGATAAGTTTATATTGAAATAAAAAATTTATAAATGTGCTAGAATTTATATTTAAAATAGGATTTCCATTAAGAGGTAGTAAAATTACCTTTTTAGAGAAATATGAATTTTAAGCATAAAATTTGATTTATTATTACCATATGCTTAACAAACCTATTGGATGAATAAGAAAAATATTTTATTTAATATTATATATATATATATTTCTTTAATATATATATATATATATATTTAATATTATATATATTAAAATATTTAAAACATATTATATATATATATATATATATTTAAAAAATTTTATTTAATATTATATATATAAATATTTTCTTTAATATATATTATTTAATAAATAAATAAATAAATATATATTTCTTTCACTAGGAATTTTTTTAAAAAATTTATTTTCCCAGACTAGCCCGCCTTTGGTGGTCGCTATAGGCTGCCTGCCGGGCGACATTAGCGACCGCCAAAGGCGGTCGCTGTAGGCCAAAATTTTGGTCACCTACAGCGACCACCATTGGCAATCACTCATAGTGACCAGGCAAACCGCCTTTAGTGACCGCCGGGCAGTCGCTTAAGGCCGGAGTTTCGACCACCTATAGCGACCACCATTGGCGGTCGCTAATGGCCTACTGTGACGAAGCTAAAGCGACCGCTAATGGCGGTTGCTGGGCGATCTCTAGAGGCCTATAGAGACCTCCAATGGCGGTCGCTATTGCCTGATTTTTTAGTAGTGGGGATACTATTGCATCACTCTTGTGTAAGACGGACTATCTCCTTAAGAAGAGATGTGATTTGTATTTATTTAATGCTTTAAATTAATGGTGATAAAGATAATTTTACTTATTATATATGATATAAAAAACATAATCATGATATTAATGGAATATTTATCATATCTAAAATATAATACATCATTTTTTTCATACCTTTTCACTCACTGAAAAATGATAACATTATTCGTATATGTGTGGACTACTGCCTTCACAAAGCGATGAGATTCTATTTTCATAAAAAAACATGGATTATATATATATATATATTTAAATTTAAAGAAATAATATGTTAGTTTTAATATTATTGTAATTTTAAGGGCAAAAATTATTTATCTCTTTTCTAAAATGACTGTTTAAAAATGGAAATGTTTCTCTTGAGTATGAACAACCTATTGTCTGAATGATATAAACATACATCATTTACCGTAAAAATCATTAAATATTGGTTTTAAAATTATAATTGATTTATAAATATGAAAATTATGTCATGGTTATTATTATATTGACTTTTAAATAATTATATCCTTGACCATAGTCAACCTACCAATATCATTTTAAACACAAAATCCAAATATCATCGAAACATCCAACCTAAAAATAATTGATTATATAGTGATATATACATGTTAATAAGTGAAATAAAAGGAATTAAAAAAATTTAAATTTATTTTATAAATCTTAATAATTAACATAATTCTATTATTCATGATGATAATGAACGTATGTGATGAGTTAGACTCAAGGTAAGGGTTTCTTATCTCAATTTTACTTCCAAGATATATATTCCAAATTCAGCACTTATTTATTTTAATTTATGTATATAATACCATTTATATATTTTATATCATGAATTAATTTATCTTCATGGTATGTAAAGTTTAATTTAATGTTATTTCATTCATGGGGATTATGATTCAAATGTTATCACACTGGTAATGGTTTATTTTACAATATCATTACTATTATGTATTGTTTACATTTAAGTATCCTTTAGGGGAAATGTTTGATATTTATATTATAAAATCAATATATTTTATTCTCCCCATATTATTCATTTAAATTTTCAATAAATAGTATGATTTTCTTCTCTTTGGTACTTTAAAAGATTAATAGAATTTTATTAATATAATCCTACTTTATTTCTCTCTTTGGTCAAAAATAATTTTTCTTCAAAAACATTATTTTATATATAATGATTTAAAAAATGTTTTTAAACATTTTATAATAAATTATTAAAAATATTTTTACCTATTTATACATTTTAAATTTTCTTAAAGGAATATTTATGTTTTTTCAAAATAATTCATGTTTGGATTCTACCAAAAATGTAATTGGAATATTTTTTAATGTGTATTAAAAGAAAAAAATTTTCCACCATAATGACCAATCAATGTTTTAAAGATTATTTGAAATTTTTTGAAAGGTTATTTTCAAATTAAAGGGTCCTAAAAATATGTTTCAAATTTTTAGTTTTATGAATATTTTAAAAGTGAAAAGGTTATTATCCTAAAAAAGGTTTTCAAATATATTTTAAAGTATTTCTAAAAATAAACCACATTAACACTTTATTGAAAATATGATATGATATGGATAAATTGTTTTAATATAATCCTAATTCATTCTTCATATAGTTCCTAATAAGATTAACTATGTATGTGCATTTCTCTTTCCATTAACCATATTAATCTAGATAGTTTATTATTATTATTATTAGTATTGATTGGGGAAAGTATTACATGTATTATGTTTTACCCCTTTCATATAAGTAATTAATTAGACTCAGTAAGTTATTGGAGTAGCTCAATATAACCCTTTAATGCATCGGTAGGTCTCATGAGAAAAACTAAATGGAGTTTTGGCTGAGGCCTTAACCATTTATAAAGAATTCTTAGAACAAGGCCTTGAAAATATTAGATATATTAGCATAAAGTAGTTTTCATTTAACAAGTCCTCTATAATATGTTTTAGATGTCCCTCATTATGTATTCCATCATTATGAGTTTAGTAATCGATATTCCATGTGATAATTATATTTGTAAGAATATCCATGATCAAGTTTCATGTTTATGAGATTACAAAGACAGAATTATTTGATCATAATTTATTCCTTCCATATTATACACATTTTACATATTAAATAGAACATTTTTCAATTATTTACCTTTCTATATTGATCATGAATTATTTATTCATAACTTACAATGCTCTCTCACCCTTACTGAGTATATTAGATAATCCATTTATTATGTTTTATTTTTACCAGGATACCAAGAAGTGTTTTGTGATTGATATACAGGAATATACCCAGGGGAATAATTTTGTTATAAAAGAAAATACATTTATTATTTTATTTTTAAAATATAATTTGAATTTAAAGTATGTATCCAGTTCAATATGGAATTTAGTATATTTTGGGTTTTGGGATGTGAATTATTATATCTTTTGACAATTTAAAAATGTAGACATGTTCCCTAGGCTACTGGGGTCAGGGCACTGCACTTTATGATTATAATCATGATTTAATTGTTTTTCATACTCTTCCTTATACCACAAGGAAATTTTTTGAAAACATTGGATGGGAAAAAAAATCTTAGCAAGGTTCATATATAATTGAAGAAAGAAACACTTTAGTCCATTTAAAATCCATGAGATATTATAAGAGAGTTTTTATTTAACATAATAAAGTTTGATCTCAAATAATTTTTTATTTACACATGATTTTTTTACATCCCAAATTTTTTTATAAAACACTTACTAAGAAAGTATAAAGTAAAAATATTAATCCTTAGAATTTCTAAGAAAACCTGATAACCTATGAAATATTTTTTCTTATCAAAATACCACTTATTATTACTAGGAATATTCATTATATTAACAAAAATGCATAATTTTACCATATTAAATCCAAAATAATTCCATGTATTTTGATTTGAAAGCATATCAATGTCATACAGGTGGATTGGGACATCATTTTATTAGATTATTTATAAGAACCATTATAAAAACCCTTAAAAATAGAATAACCTACTCAGTTAATTCCCTTATAATTCTCTTTAGAACCTAATAATTAATTATTACACTGGTGGTATATATTGGTCTCATAGATAATCATAATAAATTAAAATGTATCATAAAATAAAAAAACACATAAAATATTTCATTGACATCATCAAACTCAAAAAAAAAAAAAAAATCTTTTAAACCCATCAGTAAAACATTTTTGGATATTGATATATCCCTTTCCATTATAACACCATATTCAGAACTACAATACCCCAAAAAGGGATGAAGGTTTTTAAGTGAATAAAACTTGTAATATCATAATGGAATATAAATATAAAATAATTTTTGAGGGGATGTAATTTCTTTTTTGACATCATGTACTTTTAAAAAAACATTTCATTTTTCCTTTGTGAATTAAGTAAAACATTCTGTGTGAAATATGTAAGAAAATAATTTCTAAAGAACACTGTATGAATGTAAAAAAGAGATATGTAATGAACCATTTAATTCATTTAAATAATTATTTACTAATCTATTAAAAAATATGGACATTGGAAGTAAATACGTGAAGGAAATATTTATAATATTTTAAAACTAGTTTTCCAGATGGAATATCCCATATTGCTTGATACTGTTTGAACTATTGTATCATTAAAGGAAAGTGAATTGAATGGATTTTTAAACAAATTTAATTGTTATATAATAATTATAAAATAAATATATAATGTATTTTACAAATCACACAAAATAAAACTTCTGGTGAAAATAGTTGATGTCTCAATTAAATGGATTTGAGACTAGAAATCCCTTAACACAAGTCTGAAATGTCATATAAATAAATTATCTATTTGAATATTGAATAAATTTAATAATTTAGAAGTCAAATAAAATTTTCATCTCTTAATTCCTTTAATTTCATTCATATTCATGTTATTCTTAATTTCGTAATTGATTAAGTTCACGATAGATGTTTTTATAACATTCCACTTATAAGTTGAAAATTTCATTAGTTGGATGCAAATATAGAAATGGGTCATGATCATATTCTTTATAGAATCATAGTAATGTAAAAATTATCATTTTTATACAATATATATAATTTTATAACCAACCATTCAATTTGGTTATAAATAATTAATTATGTTTCCATCATCGAGAATATTGTCCATATATATGCATGAGTTAAGTTTCCATTTATCAATGAACACGATGGAATGAAGGTAAGTAATATTTTAACTTAATATTATGATAGATATATCATAACTATAATATTCTTTTTTAAAATACACATATACATATAATCCATGTGAGGTAGTGATTTAAAATAAAATAAATCTATTCATGAGGCGATAGTCCACAAGTATGCATGAGTGCTGTTTTTATTTATCATTTGATGGTGAAAAAATAAGTAGAATATTTATTTACCAGTAAATAATTATATTTTTATCACATATATTATATTATTTAATTTTTATCCATCATTATGACCATTAATAAGATTCAGAAATGAAAAATGAAATATATCATCTCATGAGGCAGTATTCCACTTGTATTCATGAGCAAAGGTATTATATTCCATTAGATGAATAAGTAGATTAAAAAGGTTTATACCATAAAAAAATAAACTTTAATTATATTAGAGATAATAATGTAATTATATGGGAATTTTTAAGAGATTTTTTATGGAGGTAAATTAATAAATTAAATGATGAAACTTTGTTATGAACTATACATCTTTATTAGAGAACCTCCACAGGTTTATATCAAGACTTAAGAGGATGATATTATGATAAAAAAGGAACCCTAGGATATTGGGAGGTATGATAGGAAGGTATTTGGGATGGTATTTGATGCGATATGTGGCTCTAGACACATTGATAATATATAATAGGGAGTTTCCTTTTATAGTGAGGGAGAGGATAAAATTAGGATTTATCAAAAATATTTATATATATTAATTAATTACCCAATACAAATGTCTCCAAAATGAACATATTTTAATACAATATGATATAGTGTCTAAATATGAAAAAAACTATATTTTTTACATATTTTATGTTATTTTTCCAAACTTCATTTTATTTTTAACCCTTTAAA
Source organism: Viscum album (assembly GCA_963277665.1). Lineage (NCBI taxonomy): Eukaryota > Viridiplantae > Streptophyta > Magnoliopsida > Santalales > Viscaceae > Viscum > Viscum album. The sequence continues at coordinate 461,498,011 of OY728155.1, read as the reverse complement.
ATAGTTTTAACACTAACCACAGTAACTGGATTTTTACCAATGTTACTATTAATAATGAAAAAAATAAATGTGATCTCATTACCAAATATAGAAAGTGAAATTAATAATATGGATTAAATTTTGTTGAATTAAAATTATATGATTAGTATAATGTAATTTACAAACAATCCTGTAAAACATGATGATAAACTATTTTCTATAAAAATGACTTTTTATGTATAAAAGTGTTTATATACAAAAATGAAGTTTAATGTTTCTTAAAATGAAATTTATTTGATATTTATAGTAAAAATAAAAAAATGACATTTTAAGGACAATTCAAAATAGAATGTGACTTTATAAATATATAAAATGAATATATAGTGTTATTAGAAATCAATATTTTCTATAATTCCCTAAAAATGATAATTTTTAGAAAATTATCAAAATTTACCTATTAGATAATATTGAATTTGTGATTTAAATACTAACTTTTTTATTTGAAAATTAATTTTTACAAATTTATAAATTAAACTCTTAAAATAACCATAATATATATATAAATTAATTTAGTATGAATAAACATATTTCCTTTTGGTTGAAAAAATTTATTAACATTTTAGAGTGAATATAACACTGAAAATGTAATTCATAAATATTAATATGGAATGAAATTGATCTATAATTAATATTACCTGGATTTTTATATTATTCCCCAATTTTTCAAATATCCTCCTAAAAATATTATTCATTACATAAACTAGTGGTTATATTTTTTATTTATAACATTTTCAAATTCACAGGTTTCCTTATCCATCATATGGATTTTCCAAAAAAACAAAACATAATGAATCAACTAATTCTGCAACACTTGAACAATATTGTTAAGTATTTAAAAAAGTTATTCCTTATATAAAATATTTTATTCCAACAGTACTACCACAATGCTAAATACATGAGATTCATCCAAAACACATTTCTTTAATAATGAAATTTGAAACACATCATGTACCTAGGATACACTCAAACAAAATTTTACTCAAAATGAAAATGGGCTTTTCTTATCCTAGGTTTCATTTCCCCTAATTATAAATGGTTTTAAATTTCCATTTTAATCAAAATTCACAAAGAATTTCCAAGGAGATATATGAAGAAAAAAAGACACCCTACCTCAAATAAATGATTTTTCATCTAGTTATCTTCATATATTTTCTGACTACTCTATGGAATCCTCATATGTTATTGAACCATCATCACTATCTCAAACATTTCATATAAAAATTTTAGTTCCAACAACATTCGTTCTATGGCTTCATCCAAAAAAACTAGAGTTTGAAACTAATTTCTATATAATGACTCAAATGTTTCAATATATATATTTGAGTGAAAACATTTATTTTAAGAAAATTTAAATAATGATGGATATTGACCCCAATATTATTTTAAATCTATATAGTAGGATCAATGAATGTAATCTGATTTATGAATCATTTTATCCAATAATCTTTCATATTGAGGATTAAAATCTATTCAAAAAAATTATTTTCTACCAAACACTTTCTAATTTCTTTTCATGAAACTGAAAGTAAAACTAGAATCATGGTTAGAGACTATATAAAGTAGGTCCCCATTCATTATTATTTTCTCTTTACATAATGTCTAAAAAGATGATCTATATGAATATTTTATAAAATAGTAAGAAAATGTGATGATTTATACATTTGATGAAAATTATATAATTTTCATTATTACATTGTGACATATTTGTTAATACCAGAAAAAAACCCATGGATACATTTTCCCATTTACATTCTAGATATTGAAAAGGGTGAACCATTATATTTTATATTTTCCATTCAATTTTTACATGTTGAAACAAAAAAATTTTCCTAGTAAAATTAGAAATGTCATTGTTCATTACTTCCCACCATTAATACTCTTGAAGGTCTCTTTATATCATTGTACAACCAGAATGAATAGAAAAGGAGGAAAATGAGAATCACTCAACTAGCCATTCTTAAACTAGGAATCAAAATGAACAAATAATATTTTTATTAATCACAATACTCATTCCTTTTAAATATTAAAATTTGGAATCATATTTTTCTTGAAAAAATATACTATTTTATTTAAAACATGATCCCCCACCTTAGATTTTATAATTCTATTTGAAAATGACAATTTTTCCGATGGTTAAAACAAAAAAGATGAAGTTCCTACATTAAAAAATTAATTTCCAAAATTCAACAAATCATTTACCAAAGGACCATGTTTAACATGTTTCATAGTTAATGATTATTTATTGTCTTAATTTAAAGAATTTTCTATATAGTAATGAACCATGCAGTCACAATTCTTAATCAGTTACAACCATCTTCTCTTCCTTATGTTCAACGATTTCAAATTTAATATATACTTGAAACTGTTATGATCATTAAAAATTTACAACATTACACTGTATAAATTTTTTATATATATTTTCAAATAAAAAACCAATAGCTAGTTCTAGATAATGAGTAGGTTAATTTAGCTCACGAGGATTCAATTTAATTAAAGCATAAAAAATTACTTGATCATTATAAATATAAACACAATTAATTACACTCAAATAGGAATCACTATAGATTAATAATTTAACATTTATAGAGGGTAATTCCAAAAATTTATCCTTCACTAATATTATTCTCAGTTCCTTGAATCATTTTGAATAATCTTTTTTTCTAGACGTTTTTTACTCTTTTATTTGTCTTAGATTGTGGGATAGATTACCGAGGAATTTTTTCACCAAACCATCGATCGTAACCTTATAATCCAAGAAATAAATGAAGCTCTATGAAATTAGTTATTATTTTAAACTCATTAACCACTTTATTTTTTAATTAGATGAACATTTATTCTATCATTATTTTCAATATGTGCAAGGAATGAAATATGCACAACCCAAACATAAATTTACCAAATTTTACATATAACTTATTTTTTTCAATGTTTTTAAAAAATAATAATTATTTCTTCACGAATCTTTTAACATTTATAATATAAAAAACATATCATCAATGAAAACAGCCAAAATATTTTAAAAAAAATCAAGGAAAACTCTATTTATAATCTCTATAAATACATCAAGAGCATTTCTCAACCCAAATGGAATAAAAAAAATCATAATGCTTGTACATAGTATGAAACACTATCATTGTATTGAAATAATCCATTACCCTCATCTAATGGTACCCAAACCCCATATTAGCAATTGAAAAATACCATGCGCCCTAGAGATGATAAAATAAGTCATCAGTATGTGTAAATTGATAGTAATTATTAATATTAATTTTATTTAATGATCTATAATCAATGAATTTCCTCTTGGATCCCTCCTATTTTGTAACAAACAAAATAGGGGAACCCCAGTAACAAGAGAAAGTATTAATAAAATGATTATCATGAAACATTTATTATTACTTTTCAAATCAAGATGTTCTACTTGACCCATTTGATAAAGTTTTTCATAAATTGGATAAACATCAGGAACACAATAAATAGTAATTTAAGAAATATAATATTTTACAATACAAGGCAATTAATTAGGAAATACACTAATATATTCATTTACATTATGAATACCACTAATTTGAATATTTTTCTTCACCTCAACAGTATGTGAAAGATAACTTTCATTTCCATCATTAATTAATTTCTCAGATTTATTATATGTCATCAATGGTATGAATTCATTCTTTTATAAAAACTAAAACTCATTCTAAAAAACAGATTCTTTATCTCTACATTATATATTATCATGACATAAATCTAATCAATACCCAATGTAACATAGAAATCTACATGGGGAATGCTAATAAGGTTTTCCCATAAAGTCCATCGACAAAAGATAATTAGCATATTTTAATAATATAATTTGAATTTAAATGTTCCCCAAGGGTTTTATCCAAAATTTATTAATTCATTTATTGATTTGAAGTATCAATTTTTTCAAAAAAGTTATAGGAAGTAAAAGAATGTGTAGAATTCCAATAAAACAATACATTAGTATAATCTAAATAAGAAATTAATATACTTCAAAACACGTCACTGATGGTCCTATACATTTTGATGTAGTTTCAAAGGATTTATCCCCACTATTATTCTTATTATCGTGTCGACCTCCATCCTTTATTCATATTACCAGAAAAGTACTCACATATTTACCCATCACATTACAATTAAATCATCTTAATTTAGACTTGTCATTAATTTTTGATCATTTTCTTTACAGTCATGATCAACATCCATAAAAATTCCATATCAAAATCACTTTCAGGTCTTAAAAATATAATCCCCATGATTATTTTGACCACATATATCACATAATAGAGACATAATTTTATTATATATAGATTTCATCCATGGATTATTCCATATTATCTACCATAAGAATCAATTTTTCTACTTGTTTTCATGGAATACATGATCATCATAATACTCCAATTTTACCTTTTATGAAAATAAAAAATAATTCTCCTAGATTTTAAATTTATTATAATAAAACTTTATTTGATATCTAGGTTTAAATATAGACTTGATCTACTTAATTTTTCAATAAATATCCCAAATACAATTTTCTTTGTAACATACAAATCAGAAGAATTTACTTATATGGAACTATATTTCATTGATTATGGACATCTATGTATATAACCCACAATCCTTGATCATGGGATAAAAATTTATGAAATGCATCTTTATGTTGAATGAATCGTGTTCCACACTTATAAAAGTGCATGGTATGGAAATGATTGGTGCACCTACATAGATCTCAAATGGATCAGGGGATATTTTAGTCTCATTAAATATCATTTAAAGGATTATGGATTAATTTTAATCCAATATGAGGATTTTTCCACTATGTGATTTTTTCTGGGAATTTTTCATTTAGTTTTGTTTTTTCATGTTTTTTGTTGTTCCCACAATGCCATGTTTTCTTTTTGTTACCATGTTATATCATAACACATTGTTTATGATTATTATTCTCACCCATTTTGTGTCACATTTATATTCCTCTTGGATTATATATAAGGAATTACCATATTCTATGTATTTTTCATTCCCTTAGTGAGATTTGTAGTAAAACTATTTATTATATACAACCCTAGGTTATCTCATCTAGTTTTAGAAGAATGATGGAATTTTATAATGATGTTAAGGAAATTATAAATACAATAATTGTATTAATATATCAAATTGTTATTCCATATACCGAATTTACCAAATACACTAGGATTTAGGTACTTTTGGGATAATTTTATGTGTAACTTTATGCAATAAATCCTTAATTAAATTGCATTAAAAATATGTCTTGCATAGTTATCGTTAGAGAAAAGTATACTTATTTTGTTGATTAGTATTAGAAAACTACTATTAAAGGATTAGGGGTATGAATAAACATAGGAATACATCTCTAAATTTTGGTAAAGTATATATTAAGTGGTCTATAATAAAATACATCCATGTCTAGATAAAAAAAGTTGATGTGGACCTGGAATAGATTTATATAGGAGTAATAATCCTGAAAAGGATGTATTAGGCTAGAATCAATCATTACCTAGTGTGCGACAATGCGCCTTATTGCGCACCTAGTTTGACACTCCCAGGGGATATGTTTTAGTAAATTCCCAAGATCATTGTAAACCATTATTAATGGAATAGAAAATCCCATATGATTTTATATTAGGAAATAGATCATGGATAAATTATATTTAAAACTATAAAGTCTTAGGTTAGTGAATATATATCATTTATGAGTTATCTCATTAAAGTTCATTGATTCCAATTTATGTTTGTAATATTTTAAAAATAATCATCCTTAATTTAACCTTAATTTTAAGTGAATGGATGAAAATAGGATAAACTGAGAAAACAAACAATGTGAAAGGTATTATTCTAATTTCCCAAATGAGATTCCTAATATAATGTGAGTTATAGTAAAAAATATTTTTTACTATTAAATACCATCTATCACAAATCATAATTAACATCATGTAAATAGTTAAAGTTCAATCATGAAAAAGAATAGAAGGATGGTATCTCATAGGATCTCATTCGATAACAGTGATAATGGAATGAATATTCAATTTCTCAAGTGTGAAAATGTTAGAAATATTAACCAAATTAAATGTTTCAGAGGAACTCAAAATTGTTTTAATTATGATAAATAATACATAAAGTAGCTAATTTCAATATCAAAATGTAGATTTTAGTTAATATAATGGATGTAAATAAAGTTCAGTCTAAGGTAAAATTAATTAATTTATGATGTAAATTAAGAGATGTTTGGAATTATCCAAGACAATTATTTATTAAAAGTATCAACAATCATGATGAGAACTGAAAATATCCAAGACCAAGGGAAAATTGAGTGCTTATTATGAGATAGATCATAATGATTGATGTACACATAACCTATACTATAGAGTTTCATTTTTCACAATGCATTTCAATTCATTCCATATTTCCATATATTGTATGTTTTCAATAAACTTCATTTCACCACCAGCAATTGATTTTATATCATCATGTAGAAAAATCCTCTAATTATTGTATCCAAAATTTGGAGTTTTTTGGAATGGTCATGGAAATCTTATCCTTATCCCTTTAGTGGAATTCAAAAAATTTCTATGTATAGATTGCCTTTCCATGTATATATCCAACATAAATTTCTAAGAGAAGGAATTAACCCATATATCCTAAATTACCCTATGATTATATACATTTGTATATATATGGATGAATCTATTTTTGTATAATAATCTCAAGAAATGGACATTATTTCAATGTGAGCAAGAAATTATAACATAATTTAATATCAATAAATAAATTTAATCCTTGATTACATCCCATTGTAATATAATTCACTAACAAGTTTTCATATTATTTTCTTTGTCTTCCTTATAGCAGTGATGTTGATTTATTAGTCAAGATCTTATTCTGAGAATATCCAAAATAAAAAACTGTATAAATAATGGTTTTTGTAGAACTTCAGTAGCTGAATCGGAAATTATAATAGAAAATATATATATATATGGTTTGTAAAACCATGAGCTTCACAATGGGGTTCACTAGTTATCTTCTTTATGAGGAAGGGATAATTAATGTATCTCTACATTGATTATCGTGATATCCAAAAGACAATGATAATAAACAAGTATCCTCTTCTATATATTTATTACTTGTTTCATTATCTATGTGGATCCTAGTATTTATCTAAGGTTGGTTATTGGTTGGATATCATCAAGAAATAGTGAAGAGGGAGGATATCCCTAAGATGAATTTTCATTAAAGTATGAGAATTATGAGCTCAAAGTTATGAAATTTGGACTCACTAATGATCCATAAATAAGAATGGACCTATTGAATATAGTCTTTATAGATTACCTAAATAAATTCATGATAGTCTATATAAATGCAATTCTTATCTACTCTTAGCGAGAGGAAGAAAACTAGGTGCATTTGAATTCTTTACATGAGAAATTGTGAATGTAAAAGATATTCACAAGGTATAGAAAATTTGAGTTTTTTATGGATACATATAATTTTTTAGGACATGTTATTAGAAGAAAAATCATATCTATGGATAATTTATGTCACACTCTAACCACAGATGCATATGTTCTTATTCTTTTATCAGTCCTGCGACTCTGGGTAGAGTCGGTTTTGGGTCCGAGTTTGAATTTTTGAAGCTTTGATGTTTTCTGTGGGTCTCAGGCTAGTGGGAAGTCACCGTACTACTAGCGGTCACCGCGCATTCGGTTTGGGTGGGTGCGTGATCACTGCGCATTCGGTTCGATCGTGTGTTTGGACCTAGTGAGTGAACGATTGCCCAACTGTTTATATAAATAATAATATTAAAAGAATAAATTAAATTAAAAGGAATTTTATAAAATGTTTAATAATAATAACAAAAATAATTTATAATATTGTTATTATTATTATTATTATTATTATTATTATGATTATAATGATTATGATTATTATGGTATTATTATTATTATTATTATTATTATTATTATTATTATTATTATCATCTTATTATTATAGTTTTTTCCAAACCCTAAAGCTACCCCTCTCCCGTGACCCGCGTGAGCCACCTCCCCTCCTCCCTCTCTTTCTTCTTTTTTTCTTTTTCTCCATGCGGTTGTCCCCTCCCCTACCTCCTTCCACACGAGCAGTAGTCCTGCGCTGCGCCCTTCACGCGGTCTCCCTTCTCTGCCTCCTAATCTGCCACTTCCCTTCATGCAGCCTGCCCACCTTCTGCAGCACCGCTCCTCTCCTCTTGCTACCGGATGACCTCCCTTCCGCCGACCTCACATGGAATAGTGCCCTTCCCGGATTCCGTCGCACCTACGGTACCCCTCTCCCTACTCCCTCTTCCCTGCTCACCCATGACCCGTGACTTCCCCCTTCCTCTGTACAACACCTTGCCTCGCACCCTGCTCCCCCTTGTCCCCCCTGTCCTACGCGCAACCCCGAGGTCTTCCCCGTGGCTCCTTCTGCATGGCCCTCCTGGATCGGCTCGCCCTCTTCCGGCAGCGCCTGCGCTCCCGCTGACCACCTGCAGCGGCACCCCGATCTGCTCCTCGCACAACAGCTAACCAGCCACGCCACCCTCCTGTGGCCTCACCCTCCTTTTTGACCAGCACCGCACGACCCTCCTCCCACTTTGTTTCATCCTGCATGGCACACGACCAGCCAACCCGAACCCCGACCCACACCCTGTTTCGACATAACCCAAACCTTATTGCATAGCGCCTCCGCCCTGCTCCGGTGAGGCCGTGGTCCCCCTCTTTGTGAAACCACGGTGTGTATCTCATTCTAATTTTTGTGTTTTCATTGGTTTAGGGTTTATTGTTTGTGGATTAAATCATGTTTTTTGTGTCGAACTTTTTCCGTAGGGTGGTATTGGCTTCTCGTTGGTGCGGTTGCGGTGCAAACGAGGTTTCGCACCGGTTTCGAGAGCTCCATCAACATCTGAGGTAGGAAATTCTGCCTATAAAAATTGATTGATAAATTAAATCACCCATTTAATTAATTTGGTAATTCATTGATTAGTTTTCTTATTGTGGATATAGATTTACTTGAGGTTTAATATATTTTTGGATGTGTTTCTCATGTGAACACTTGTTTTGCCATTTAATATTATTTTATATGTTTTGTAGTTGGTTTATTAAATTACATAAATAATGCGATTCATGTTTTAATATGGTGTTTGTGTACAGTTGGTTTTAAAAGAGGATTTTGGGTCCATTTTTGGTGTAAAAGCCTTGCGGAACTTCTTGAATTTGTTTTATAAAATATTTTAATGGTTTATTAAATTGTTTATGAAATGAGAAACATTTTTGGGATAGGTTTTGTGTGTGTTTGGTTTAAAAATATGATTTGAGTGTTTTGGTATAACACCTTGTTGTATTTCATGAAATTGTTTTATAAATTTTCAATGATTTGTTGAATAATTTGGGTTCTGCGAATTTGGTTTTGAAAATGTGTTTAGGCGCACGTGCTTTTAAATGTACTTTTCAACGTGTTGTGTGATTTTGTCTGGTTTTTCAATCTAGTGTTTTCTTGAAATGACATGATGGCTCTTTAAAATGATTAGTAAGTTATTTTGGTGTTGTGTGGTTTTTGTAAACACTTTTCAAATTTTTAAAGTGGTTTAATAAGTAATGTTGATGGTGTGAGTTGTGTTTTGAAAACATGCTGAGCTAGTTCTTTTGTGCTATTTGTTCATTTGGATTGTTTTAAGTTAGTGGTTATGTGTTTTTAGTTGTTGTGTGTTTTTTGCAGCGCATTGGCAGGGTAACCCTGTGATACCGTGATCATCGGCTTGCACATGCTTGTGCACCTGTGCGAGGCGTGTCGCGTCGTCATAATCGAACTGCAAGTTGAGGTAGTTTCCCAATGCACTGATTTTTTTTTAAAATTTAAGTTAAATTATTTCTTTCTATTTGTGCACACTATTTGTTCAAATTAAATATTTTATTAATTTTAATAAATATGAGATAATATAATAAAATTAATTTTTAAATGATTATTTACTGTGAAAAGAGCCGTTTATTTTATACATGACACTTGAAATATTTTCTTGATGAACAGAGACCCAGTAGTGAAAGAATTCCAGTTTGGCTTGTAAACATAATTCACGGAATTTCAATTATAGTACTGGTTTTAATGTTAAATGTTTTCTTCGTAAGTATGAACAAGTGTTTTGGTTCTCTTTGAAGTGGTGATTGTGAAATGTATTTAAATGCTCGTTTGGCACTTTATGGAAAACAATGAAAATGTTTTGATAAAAAATCTCCTAGGATAACTCTCCTTCCTTGGTTGCAATTGATTTTTTAGGAGGCCGCGCTTAGAGGCTCCCGATTACTTTAGTTGTTTAAAGGCAAGAGGTTGTCCCATGGAGTGGCTTAGGGTGATTCCTATTGTGCTTTATATATATATATATATGTGTGTGTGTGTGATTGGATTCTCAGTTGGAATCGATTGGCTCACCCCCTTTCCTAAATACTTAATACATGGGAATCTGGCATATTGAGAGAATATTCTAAGAATGATTGCTACACTGGTAGGTTATGGTACTGACCAGTGGCCCATAGTAGCTGGATATATTTGGTTTATTACTATGGGATTTTCCCTTGGCCTTCCTGAGAAAGGATGATGAAGCATATTGGGAGTTTTAATTTCATCGTGTGTGACATGTCAATGAGGATGATTTCTCATGTATTGCTATCTTCTGGTTTATTCTTGATCTTCTAGGTTCACCCATGTCTGTTGGCTTTCAACTACTTGCTATGATGAATATGGTTCTTGTATATATTTTCTTTTCATTTAACTGGCTGTGTAACTACTGTAGCACTTTCTTGTGTAGTATTTTTAATAGAAAGTGATGTGTGGTTTTAAAGTGGTTTATGAAGACTATTTTCAAAGAAAGGTGTTTTATAATTTTTGTGCAAATTGAAAATGTAAACATTACTTCTACTTTGAAAAATTATAATGTCTCACTAAAATAATGACTTGGGTTTTTTGATAAATGAATAGGGGAAATGACTCATACTTTGTTTTTGAGTAACATGTAGAAAACCTTACTATTATAAATTGTAATTAAAACTTGAAATGATGTTCCTTTTATTTTAAAGGTAGTGCATTGGGAATAGATATCAGGCTAGGCTATTGAGTTTTAATACTCACGCCTATAGTTATTTTCTATTGTTAGTGTTTGTGCAGGCTACATCTTGGGTGCGTTCGCCTTGGGCGACGTTTGGTCGTGAGTTAGAGAGTGACCCGCGAGGTTACACGGAGATATGGGTTGTCTCTTTCGGTTAGTTATATTTTCTTTTGTTCTTGTTTAGTTACTTTACTCTGTTTATTTATTTTGTGCTGCTCTGTTTTATTTCAGCTACTTTATTTATTTATTTATTTTGGGTGAAATCGTTCCCACAACCTCTGTTGATGCCTTGACGCTTGTTCCCAGCCCGGGAGGATCAAGAACACCTCTCGAGACATGTCGCGGACCGTCTCGGGTGACTGGTTCAGGGTCGACCCGGGTTAGTTCGTGAAAAATGGTATTAGAGGAGATTGTCCCTTAGAAGACCTCACTTTTCATAGCACCCTTTGTTACTTGGGATGTCTAGTAGATGAAGATTAAGACTGTCATGGATCAGGAGGTAGGTTACGGGTCAGTGCCTGATCACCACCGCTCGTGACGAGACCTGAGTTACCAGGGTTAGTCTGGGATTCGAGTCACTTGTTCTTGGTCATTTCATATTGAAGGATGAAAATGATGGCGAATCAGTTCACTTTGCGGCGTCACATGGGGTGGTGACCCATGTGGAGTCCAGGTGCCCAGTTTAAGGTTCTCTTAGTGTTATGCCTTACTTAGGGCATGGCTCACCACCATGTTGCTGGGTCAGACATATCCACTAGTTCCTCATTCTAGTGGGTTATTATTGCTTGTGTTTTGTTTTAATCTCGGTTGATTTGAGTGTGCATTAAAAGTGATTTTTTTGAAATGTAAAAGTGTTTCTTCAAAATTGTTTTTGAAATTACTAAAGTGAGTTTCTAAAGAGAAGGTGTATTGGTTTGGAAAAACTTGGTATGTGTTTTGATTTGATAAGGAAAAGAAGTGTCTGAACCTTAGCACTCCTTATGGAGGGTCACACGTATGTGGGTATGTATGTGAAGTGCATGGGGGCACTTGTTCACAGATGATGTGAGCGAGATTGAATAAACACACTTGTGACGGTTCATAAGGTTCCATTGGTGAGTTTTTAAAAATTGTAAAGAAATAATGGTTTTAGAAAAGTGATTTCTCCTTGTGTTGTATATGTTGGATTATGGGACTATTTTCCTTGGCTTGTTTTGTTGCTTTGATTGAGTTTTGGCTTGATACCGGTTTCGATGGTGTTTTTCGTGTTGTCATGAGTATGCTGCCCAGAAAGCCTCCAAAAGTTGTTAATGAGTTATGCTCAGTTCTCAGTTACTTTTTGTGTGTTTCTTTTATTTCAAGGTAATCAAAGTCTGTTAGAGGTAGTTGTATCATTCTGAAAGATAGTGTGTCTTCAGGTTGTTGGGAACTCCCAGGATAGTTAAGGTTTGTACCGCCCTAGAGTTATTTAAGGGTTCAGTTCTGGACTAGTAAAGCTGAAATGTCTCATCATCGTTAGAGTTTTGGGTGTGATTAATGGTGGTCAACTTCTGCAAAGGTTCCCCATCTATCAATAAGTGCGGGCCGATGGAACCTGTATCTAAGAAACTATCCTCATTGGTACTGGCTCCTAGTTTATCGGACTGCACTCTTGTACGCCACTAGTATGGCCTATCTAGACATTTTAAGTCATCATGTTGCATCCCTTTGAAATCGTATGACCATCGTGGTTGTTTGAAACATCTAACAGAAGGAGTTAGTGACCAGAAGATAAAAATGCCTGACTATGAGGCAGGAGATGCTTTAGCCATCAGGGCCCCAGCCACAGGTCTTGGGGTGAAGCTCACGCACAGTCGGGAGTTGTTAAGTGTGTGTGGAACCTCAGTCTAGATAATTTCTTCAGTTTTGGAATGGAAATATCCAAAATTTCCCTTGTTCTATTCTCATCACTTTTGTAAGCTCATACTTGTTGTGGTAGCGTGATGAGCTCTTTCCCCCACAATACAAGCAGTCTTATCTGCTCTTAGTGTGGTTCTTAAGTTGTTTGGTCTCTCTGAATGGTGCGGGCCCGTGAATAAACAGACATGTTCTATTTTTCGAGTTGGTCTCAGGTGTGTTCATTAGGGAGGTGTTCATTTCGTGAAATTTATGGGATGTGTTGAGTTAATTTCTTATCCTTAAGTTTCTAGATTGTTCCATATCAAGACTTCCGTCAAAGTCTCAGGTGTGTTTTCTAGTCCATGTGGGAAAAATGAATGAGTTTGGTTTGGGAGCTCCCGTGTTGGCCCCCCTGGGGGGGGGGGGGGTTTGTTTAGGTTTCAATGGTTTTTTTGAATTAGTAAATTTTTGTGGTGGGGAGAACCCTCTCATGTTCTCCCCTCAATCTTGGGTAGTGGGTTTTCTTGAATTGGTTAGGTGTGATGTTTGTTGGGAATGGTTACCCAGAAGCTATCAGTTTTCTATGATTTTGTATGGGAATGAAATCAAGTTGTGCCAACTGTTGGTTTGGTGACTTTATGGGGGCAGAAAGTGTCTGTGGTGGGGAGAATTGTCACACCCTGACCACAAACACCTATGTTCTTATTCTTTTCTCGGTCCTGCGACTCTGGGTAGAGTCGGATTTGGGTTTGGGTTTGAATTTTTGAAGCTTTGGTGTTTTCGATGGGTCTCGGGCTAGTGCGCAATCACCATACTGCTAGCAGTCACCGTGCATTCGGTCCTGGTGGGTGCGTGGTCACCGCGCATTCTGTTCGATCGTGTGTTCGGACCTGGTGAGTGCGCAGTTTCCCAACTGTTTAAATAAATAATAATATTAAAATAATAAATTAAATTAAAAGAAAATTTATAAAATGTTTAATAATAATAATAACAATAATTTTATAATATTGTTATTATTATTATTATTATGGTATTTTTATTATTATTATTATTATCTTATTATTATTGTTTTTTTCCAAACCCTAAAGCTACCCTTCTCCCGTGACCCGCGCGAGCCGCCTCCCCTCCTCAACCTATTTCTTCTTTTTTTTTCTTTTTCTCCACACGGTTGTCCCCTCCCCTACCTCCTTCCGCACGAGCAGTAGTCCTTCACTACACCCTTCATGCGGTCTCCCTTCTCCGCCTCCTAATCTGCCCCCGCCCTTCATGTAGCCTGCCCACCTTCTGCAGCGCCACTCTTCTCCTCTTGCTACTGGATGCCCTCCCTGCCGCCGACATCACCTGCAACAATGCCCTTCCCGGATTCCATCGCACCTACGGTACCCCTCTCCCCTACTCCCTCTTCCCTGCTCTCCCATGACCCACAACTTCCCCCTTCCTCTGTACAGCGCCTCACCTCGTGCCCTGATCTCCCTTGTCCCCCTATCCTGCGCGCGACCCCAAATTCTTCCCTGGGTCTCCTCCTGCACGACCATCCTAGCTCGGCTCGCCCTCTTCCGGCAGCGCCTGTGCTCCCACTGACCACCTGCAACGTCACCCTAATCTACTCCCCACATAACATCTCACCAGTCGTGCCACCATCCTGTGGCCTCCACCTCCTTTTCGACCAGAAGCACACGAACCTCCTCCCGCTTTGTTCCGTCCTACTTGGCACATGACCAGCCAACCCATACCCCGACCCGCACGTTGTTTCGACACGACCAGAACCTTATTGCACAGTTCCTCCACCCTGCTTCGGCGAGGCCTCGGTTCCCCTCTTTGTCAAACTACAGTGTGTATCTCATTCTAATTTTGGTGTTCTCATTGCTTTAGGGTTTATTGGTTGCGGATTAAATCATGTTTTTGTGTGTCAAACTTTTTCCATAGGGTGTTATTGGCTTCTTGCTAGTGCGGTTGCGGTGGGAACGAGGTTTTACACCTGTTTCAGGAGCTCTGTCAATGTCTGAGGTTAGCGATTCTTCTTATAAATTTTTTTTGATAAATTAAATCACCCATTTAATTAATTTGGTAATTCATTGATTAGTTTGCTTATTGTGGATATAGCTTTACTTGAGGTTTAATATATTTTTTGATGTGTTTCTCATGTGAACTCTTGTTGTGCCACTTAATATTATTTTATAAGTTGTGTAGTTAGTTTATTAAATTATATAAAGGCTGTGAGTCATGTTTTAATATGGTGTTTGTGTACGATTGGTTTTAAAAGTGGATTTGGGTGTTTTTTTGTGTAAAATCCTTGCAGAACTTCTTGAATTTGTTTTATAAAATAATTTAGTGGTTTATTAAATTGTGTATGAAATGAGAAACATGTTTGGGATAGGTTTTGTGTTTGTTTGGTTTAAAAAGATTATTTGAGTGTTTTGGTATAACACCTTGTGGTATTTCATGAAATTGGTTTATAAAATTTCAATGATTTGTTAAATAATTTGGGTGCTGTGAATTTGGTTTTGAAAATGTGTTTAGGTGCACATGATTTTAAATGTAGTTTTCAATGTGTTGTGCACTTTTGTCTGGTTTTTCACTCTAGTGTTTTCTTGAAATGACATGCTAGCTCTTTAAAATGATTAGTAAGTTATTTTGGTGTTGTGTGGATTTTGTAAACACTTCACGGATTTTTAAAGTGGTTTAATAAGTAATGTTGTTGGCGCGAGTTGTGTTTTGAAAACATGCCGAGCTAGTTCTTTTACGCTGTTTGTTCATTTGGATTATTTTAAGTCAGTGGTTATGTGTTTTTAGTTTTTTTGTATTTGTTACAGTGCATTGGTGGGGTAACCCCGTGATACCGTGATCATCGGCTTGCGCATGCTTGTGCGCCTGTGCGAGGTGTGTCGCGTTGTCGTAATCGAACTGCAAGTTGAGGTAGGTTCCCAATGCACTGCTTTTTTTAAAATTTAAGTTACATTATTTCTTGCTGTTTGCGCACACTATTTGTTCAAATTAAATATTTTATTAATTTTAATAAATGTGAGATAATATAAGACAATTAATTTTTGAATGATTATTTGGTGTAAAAAGAGCCGTTTATTTTATACATGACACTTCAAATATTTTCTTGATGAACGAACACTCAGTAGTGAAAAATGATAGTTTGGATTTTAAACATAATTCACAGAATTTCAATTATATTTCTGGTTTTAATGATAAATTATTTCTTCTAAAGCATGAACAAGCATTTTGGTTCTTTTTAAAGTGCTGATTGTGAAATGTATTTAAATTTCCGTTTGGAACTTTATGAAAAACGATGAAAATGTTTTGATAAAAACCCTCTTAGCATAACTCTCCTGCCTTGGTTGCAATTTATTGTTTGGGAGGCCATGATTAGAGGCTCCCGGGTACTTGAGTAGTTTAAAGGCAAGAGGTTGTCACATGGAGTGGATCGAGGTGATGCCTGTTGTGATTTATATATATATATGTGCGTGTGATTGGATGCTCGGTTGGCATCGGTTGGCCCACCCCCTTTCCTAAATACTTAAGACATGGGAATCTGGAATATTGAGAGAATATTCTAAGAATGATTGCTGCACTGGTAGGTTATGGTACTAACCAGTGGCCCATAGTTGGTGGATATATTGGGTTTATTACTATGGGATTTTCCCTCAGCCTGCCTGAGAAAGGATGGTCGAGCATATTGGGGGTTTTGATTTCATCATGTGTGACATGTAAATGAGGATGATTTCACATGTATTGGTGTCTTTTGGTTTATTCTTGATCTCCTAGGTTCACCCATGTCTGTTGGCTTTCAATTACTTGCTGTGATGAATATGGTTCTTGTATATATTTTCTTTTCATTGCCCTGAATGTGTAACTACTATAGCGTTTTCATGTGTAGTGTTTTTACTAGAAAGTGACGTGTAGTTTTCAAGTGGTTTATGAAGATTGTTTTCAAAGAAAGGCGTTTTATACTTTTTGTGCAAATTGAAAATATAAACATCACTTCCCCTTTTAAAAATGATAATGTCTCACTAAAATAATGACTTGGGTTTTTTGAGAAATGAATAGGGACAATGAATCGTACTTTTTTTTGAGTAACATGTAGAAAAACTTACTTTTATAAATTTTAGTTCAAACTTGAAATGATGTTCATTTTTTTAAAGGTAGTGCATTGGGAATAGATATCAGGCTAGCCTACTGAGTTTTAATACTCACACCTATAGTTCTTTTCTGTTTTTAGTGTTTGTGCAGGCTACAGCTTTGGTGATTTTGCCTTGGGTGACGTTTGGTCGTGAGTTAGAGAGTGAACTGCGAGGTCACACAGAGATTGGGGTTGTCTCTTTTGGTTAGTTTTATTTTCTTTTGTTCTTGTTTAGTCACTTTACTCTATTTATTTATTTTTCACTGCTCTGTTTTATTTTAGCTACTTTATTTATTTATTTATTTTGGGAAAAATTGTTCCCACAGCCTCTGTTAATGCCTTGGCACTTGTTTCCAGCCTGGGAGGATCGGGGATGTCTCTGAGGCCATGCCGCAGACCGGCTCGGGTGACCGGTTCAGGGTTAACCCGGGTTGGTTCCTAAAAATTTAAAAATAAATTAAATTGAAGATAGACCAGACCATACTCTATGATGAATATCCATAGTTTTATTAGATTCAATGTGTACTATCATTGATTTTTTAGAAAATTCTAATGATTTTGAATCCCACAAACCAAGATTACCCTAAATGGAGTAATGTTATTCTAGACTAATGATGGTGGGAACTAGTTTAAAGAGATGAAGAAGATGCTAATAACTTTACCTATTATTTCATTACTCATTAGTGGGGATGAATTCTTGATATAAAATGATGAATCCAAAAAGGGATTGTGTTGTTTACTCATGAAATATGAAAAATAAATTGAAAATACCTCTCAAAAAATAACAATCCATGAGGAGAACTACTGATTTCATGATCTAGAATTTCTTGGAGTGATCATTGAAATGATGATATAGAAACATAATATCTATTGATAAAAGTGTGACATATATACATATAATAAAAGCAATAAGTATATATCAACACCAAAGGATATCATTATAAACCATCCAAGTTTGTTAAGCCCAATCAAGGATTTTTAATACTCAATTCATTACTATCTAAATAAATCACACAATGTGGTAGATTATTTTAGTATACATGATATCTCAACTCTATCCCTGATGGGGATTGAAATGGATGCAATACTAATGTGAATGAAAAGTATTGATATGGAATAATTATAAGATCTCCATCCTACCATACTCAAATAACCATTCAACCATTCAATCATGAGTGGATCAAGGAGTCCTAGAAAGATGATGAGGTACTATAGAATATGGTAGCGAATATTTAAATGTGTAATTCTACTGACTATGGATTTATATGGTTTTGAAAATGGATATGATTCCAATAAAAACCAAAAAATTAGAGGGAACCTATGGATGATATGCGTATCCCACACTTCTCTATTCATATAGGAATAACTAATATATATGTTTGTTTGAAGAAAAACATATACAGGAAAAAATAGGGAGATTGCATAATATGTATCTATAATTTTGGTATATAAAAAAGATAAGGTAGAATGATAGAAGTCTACATATATTATGAATCAATTTTCCATATTATTATAAAAATGGTAAAATATAACCATGGATTTTTTTATAAGACTCCCCAAGACATCTAAAGGCAATAACACCATCTGGGTGGTAGTTAACCTTCTTTAAAATTTATCACATTTCAACTCTAGAAAAAAACACTTCTCTATTGACTAACTCTCCAAGATAAACATAAGGGAAGTGGTAAGACTGAATGGATTTTTACTCTCTATTATATTTGATAAAGATATGAGGTTTACATAGAGGTTTTGGGTAATCTTTTATCATGTATTGGATATGGAATTCTATATCAACAATACTTATCATCCTCAAATTAATGGTCATGATAAAATCACAATTCAATCACTAAATATACTAGGAGATATTTTTTAGTGTATTTATATGTATGGTGGTACCAACAAGTTCATTTAGTGGAGTTATTGTAAAATATTAGCTTTCATTTTAGATTTTAGATTCATACATATGAGGTTATATATGGAAATAGGTGTCAAACTACAACATGCTAGGATGATGTTGGAGAGATGAAGATTATGGGACCAGATTTTATCCAAGAAATGATAGAAAAGGTCCAAACCATTCAACAGATGATGATATTTTCAAAAATTATATAGAAAATATCTGTATGAAATCATCAATGTAAAATATAGTTTGAGGTCATAGATAAAGTCTTTCATTATATATCACCAATTAAGGAAGTCATGAGGTTTGTAAATATAGAAAATCTTAGTCCTAGATACATAATCCCCTTTGGGATCCTTGATCATATCAGAGTGGTGGCCTATAGACTATCTATCCCACCAATCCTATCTCAAGTACATGATGTATTACATGTATCCCTATTGAGGAAGTACATACCATATCCATCAAATTTACTAAATTTATAGGTATTACAATTAGATAATGATATTTAATACGAGAAGTAACCATTGAAGATTATAGATCATAGAGACAATGTTTTAAGAAACAAAAAAATTCACCTGATCAAACTATTTTGAAAGAACCAAAAGTTTGAGGAATCAATATACGAACTATAAGTGGTTATTAAATATAAGTACCCTAATATATTTTAGTGTATGAATTTTAAATTTTGAGGGAGAAGTTTTTGAATTGGGGGTGTAGTGACCTGAACATTTGTAAATGATGATCCCACTTCTCAAATAAATAAATTCACTACTATGTAATGATGTTATAAAAAATACAATATATACATTATAAAAATTGAATAGTTATATTGGCTGTAATATTTCAAATTCAATTATACATAATGAGTTTCGATAATATAGATATTGTTTTGTGAACATTAAAATTTGTATATTAAGGGTTATGATAAAAGTGTATTGATATATGTAAAAGAAGTGATGAACCCAACCATTAGGATTATACCCTATGAAGCCAAATTTTTAGAGCATCCAAGGGAAATTGCATCATTAATGTTTTCCCTTCAGCAATCCCATTCCAAGATTCAACAACTAAATCATGAATTAAACTATTTATAGGAGATGTTAAAGCACATCGAGATTAGTACCCAAACCATGTACACTAAACCACCCTCTGAAAATCTCACCAAAATAGACCTTACTATTAGGGAATTAACTAGTGTAATAATGGGATATGTATTTAGAACCTAAAAATATAAATTTATAAATTTTATTTTAAAAAAAAATTAATAATATTTGTTCCTTTATAATATTTTATTTTTTAAATGATTAAATATCGAGTTGATAAATATTAGATTATGATTTGATAAAAAAAATGATTTTTTGGGAAATTTATAGTTTCAATCAGAAAAATATTTATTAATGAATTCATGATTTTTTTGAATAAATAAAATTATAATATTTTTTTTTTATTAATTTTTAATCAAATCTAAATGATAATTTTATTTTTTCATAGTCTAAATATATTTTTATAAGGTTTAGAAAACTATTATTGTTAAAAAAATAGTATTTCAAAATAAATTTAGATTTGTATTTAAAAATTAAAATTATCATATATAGATATTTATTTGGATAAAATAGATAATAATTTTAAAATGAGCACATCAAAATTTTTCAATGATTATTTTTTCAAAATTATTGGAGGAAGTAGAATTTCAAAGTATAAATTAAGTACGTTATAAATATACTATGTGTATTATGAAAATTTAATGACCAAAAAGTCAAATAATAAGTTCCATAAAATGTATCCAAGAACAAATATATATTTCCCATTCAAAATATAGGGGATTTAATGTAAATTAATTAATTTTTTAAATCCTTAAGGAATCCTCCAATTCCTATATTATATTTTTTTGGTTTTAAAATCAATTCTTTTTAAACATAACTCACTTCCACATAACCAAGGGTGTTATTTTAATGAGATCACTTGATAATCCTATAAAATAATTATAAAAACCTCAATTGAGTAGAAACTATGGGAAGAATAGGGACATGGTGTATAGTTTTGTTTACTTTATCATATAGATTTCAAACCCTATGTTTGGAAACAAATGAAGATCTATTCTCTATTTTTCAATTTATACCCACAGAACCTACCATTAATCATAACTAAAATCCATTGTATCATTACATAACTTTTCCATTACATCTCTAGAGTCCTCCCAGGTGAATACAACATATTTATAAGCTCATAAAAATCATATATAATAACTATATCAAGGTAAAAGATCCTCTCAATGTCCTCTTTATTAAAGAACCTTCATTGTCTAATGCATTTTAATTTCAAAATTTTCATGATCCAATATGTTATTAAATGCCCTCCTTATATATGTTATGATGTATTAGTAATGATATATCCCAATTAGTCTCATTAATCCCTTCTATAAAACTTTAAGTACCCTTATTATGCTGTAATAAGTATCTTTTGATTTTTCCATGCTAATATTTGTTTTGTGAAAACCCATACTAATTTACACTCAAGATTATTAACCTATAAGTAAAAATATTTCATTGATTTGGGAGTTACATGTATATTATCGACACTAAAAGATAGTGGGATTAAAATTTATTAATGACATCTGTATGTTATATGATCCATGTGGCACACTTATACATGAACATGATATGAAAATGATGGGTGTTCCTAGATAGCACTCAAATTCATTGGGTAATGTTTTAGACTAGTTAGAATTAATTTATCTGATTAATAAGTAAACCTAATACATTATGGGACATCATCCAAAATGTTATTGTTCCTTTGATGTTATCCTTGACGTATTCATATGTAATGTTTTATGAAGTTTCCATATTCCAATTTTTACTTTATGTTATCATGTTAAATCACTCTTCATTGTTCAAGATTATGATTCTCACCCCTTTTATATTACGTTGATATACCTCTTGGATATCATGTACTAGATTAACTTATGTAATTATTTTTCATTTCATTACAATTATTTTTATCTCACCCTATTTTTATATACTCTCCCATGTTACCCTATACATATTTTGAAGAATGATGGAATTTTAGGGGCATGTTAAGGGTGTTTTGAAAAATGAAATTGTATTGCTGTTGTATTTTCTAATGCTTGGTACCTAATTGCACTAATACGAAATACTTATTCATATTTTGGGATTCTTTAGTGTACCATTATGAAATAAATTTTGAATTAAATTTGAATTTAAAATATGGGTTTTCATAAAAACTATCCCACCAACATTAGATTCTACATCTCAACAAAAATTGTTAGAATAACTATTATATTGAGTATGAGATTACTTGATTTTTTGTTGAATTTATTTAAGTTTTATTACAATTTCCTCAGATATCTCTTGTCCAAATAGATTTCATTTTCTAAAGTCAACACAGTATGCCCATGTTCTACACTAATTTCCATAGAGGGCTTCATAACGATCCTTCTGAATTCTTGAGTAAAAGCTATTACTATAAGAAAAATTTTCTAGAAGAAGGTACTGATGAAAACCACCATTTAAATATAGATAATAAATTCCCAAAATATCATCCAGGGTGTTAATGTACTTATATGATTAACCATCCATTTTCCAATTATAATTAGTATTTAACCACAACTATTTATCCAGATATTATTAAAGACTTCCATAGAAACCCATGTTTTAATACATAGATAACACATATCAATAGATGAAAATTAATTAAATATAATTATTACCCATTCTATAATAGAATAGGGTTTATATATTTGGATAATTGGACACACAAAAAAATGGTTTATAATAGATCTACATTATATCCCACTAAGTTCTTCATAACTATCTCCCTCTATAGATAAATCACACTTAAATACTTTCTTCATAAACTAGGGAAAGGAAACATAGCGTGATCTCAAAAGCTCAATATGGATAAAAAAGTAATATATCAGTTACCAATTATGCATAATATGATAATAATTTTATGATAACATGATCTAATCATTTGAAAACCATACCCAACACATCATGGATCCTAATCATGAATCATGGAATAATTCTTGCATGTTCACAAGACATGAATAATAAAGGAATAAAAGAACATAATCTAGGATATAATTACATTGGAATGAGCCATATATTTTTGGTATACACATAATCACTGTAAATAATTTAATAGTAGTCAAGAAACACAATGAATACTATCATTTTGTATTAGGTTTAAATGAAAAACAATCATATTCCTAGTAAAGGTTCACTCCCAAGACTATCATAGTGGAAAGAGTCTATTACAGAACTGGGTTTAGTAAACATTCCATACATGATTATCTCATTTGATACAATTCTTTAAAAAAATTAATTTTTATCTTATATAATTTTGGTCCCACCCATTACAAAATTAAAATAAAAAATATTTCTTACATAAGATCATTTCATCATATCATAAGCTATAAAAAAATATATTTTATAAACATTTCATAATTTCAACATACTATATATAAAGACCCAACATTAAAAATTGCATAATATTGATTTTCAGTTAATAATTTACTTTATTTCACTTTAAATAACTTATCAAGGTTAGAGTTCTAAATAATTAGGATATTACCCATATATAACAAAACCATATATACAAAGTGGACACTTCTTATCAGTATCCATTTTTCCACCATATAAAAATTTTATGATAAAGCATGTTATATTTTCATGAAACCTCTACATGTATTTTAACATGAATTCATTATTTACATTACACTTTCTATAAAAAAAATTTAAAACCGTTGGATGAGAACAGAAAGAATAGTAAGGGATATAAAAGAAAGGAAAACTTTAGTCCAATGAAAACATGAAGACATATATAATTTTTAACTTTATCTTTAAATTCATTAAACACATGTAATAAAATATTTTCAATTTAAAAACACACATATATTTTGCTAGAGGAAAATCATGAAAACCACTACCAAGAAAATAAAACCCATTTTTGGGTACTAAGAGAATTATATTGATAAAATCCTTTTAGAGACCATTTAATTGGAATAAACATATTCCCAACCTACAATATAACCATTAACCAATGTATTATAGAGATATAATGGGGCTCACCATTCATATAAGTTGTATGAGGATCACCTATGAGCTATAATAGTTCTTAACACATTTTATAAGCTATATCATGATCACACATTTTTAACGAGTTGTAAGGGGGCTCAAACCTTTGTATAATCTACATCGGGCTCACCCAAGATCTATAATGGGGATCAACCCTTCATATAAGATATATAGGTCTCACTAGTGAGCTATAATGGAGCTCAACCCTTCTTATAATATATATTGTGTTCACCCATTTCATATAATGGTTTTGTTCCTTATAAATAATAAAACACTATCACAATAAAAACCTTTGAGAAACTCTTTTAAACCCATATAGAAAACATTTTCAGATAAAACTACACTACTTTTTAGAACCCCATTTTCAACACAAAAATACCCAAAAAAATTGAAAGGGTGTTTTTAATTTAAGAAAACATGAAATCATGCAATGAAATCAGGAAATCCAATACTAGGAATGATGGTGGAAAAGGCATTGTGCCCATCTATGTTAAGAATATAACATTTCTTTTAATATTTAATAAAAATTCTATGTAAATCAAATAAAATGAATCCTTTTGAAAATCATAAAATAAATTAAAATGGGATGAAAAATTTAAATTATAAATAATTTATTTACATAAAAACATTAATAAAATCATTTTGAAAACAATTTATGGGAATAAAAAGAGTTTGAAGGAAAATATTAGAAGATGATTCTTTTTTAAATGAAAAGTAAATTATAACTTGGTAAATGGTTGAATCTTATAATGTATGAAAGAATAACATTAATAAAATCATTAAATGTCACTATAATAGATAAATTTATGATATAAAATTTCAAAGGGGATGTATATACATGTTATAAAAGAATAATGGTTCATAAAATCAAAATATGATTCAATAAAAGGAAATTCATATGATGTATTTTACCGTGAGTTTGGTTTTTATGTGTGTATTTATATTCCTAAATAATAAACTTATGTTACTTATTTTCTTGTTTGAGATCATTTTTAATGTTTATTGTTACTTTTAACTCATTTAGGAACTATTAATAAACAATTAACTAATCAATTAAGTTTATGCATGTTTTTTTGACCATATTCTATTTATATGTCAAAAAAAAAATTGTAGGCTAACTACAGTCAAAGGGGTATATACAAACATCTCCAAAAAAATAATCATGACATAATAATTATATTTATACATAAATTATAATTTTTACACCAATCATGGAATATAATAATGAAATGTGGAATAAATTTATGATCATGGATATGGTAGGATGTACGTACGTATGGGTAATATTTCTACTTTTCAATGATCATTATAGAAAATGGTAAGTAACATTTATCTTTCTAGAATGATCATTATAACATAAATACCACAATATTAATATATATATACATATATATATATACATATATATATACATATATACATATATATATATATATACATATTATTATTATGATGTGGTGATGCAAAAAGGAATCACATTGCTTCAAGGAGGAATACTACAAAAAATGACTCGATTATAGGGGTAATTTTTTAGTTTATAAGGGGTTATAACCCCCTCTAAACACATTAGTAGTGGTTATAGGGAATGACCATTAATGTGCCTGCCTACTATTGTTAGAGGTGATTTTGAGAATTGTAGGTAAAGTAGTGGAATAATATTCAGTGGTAAGTATGACACCCCGACCCCGGTAGCCTGGTGCTGGTGCTACGGTTATGGTGTGTAATTTATTTCGTACAAATGAAACAAATTAGTTGCACATCATAACACAGCAGGAGGAACTTTTTGGTTTAGATCCTGGAGAATTAGGGACAACAACTTTGCTTCTTTATTTATGAGCTAAGAACAAAAAACCAAGACTTGGAAAGGCTCTATCAACCTGTAAAAAATTTAACAAAAAAGTAGGGTGAGCATTGAAATACTCAGTAAGGGGTTTTTGAAAATACATAAATACAGCCTTTGAAAGCTACTTTGAAAATAAATTTCCATACTTAAAATGTTTTCTTAAAGGAAAAACTTCAAGACAAAACAAAAGTCGATGTAACACAGTTAAAGCACTTCATACCTGTGGACTAGAACACTTAGCTGAAACCCACTTAATAGACAAGATAAGCATGCTAATAAAAAGGCATGGGTTATACTAAATAAAGTTTCCATAAACAAGAAAGGTTTGCATGAACAACAAGGCGTAAAAATCATCAGAGTCGCGCACAAGTGTATTATCTACACAAAAGGATGCACATTATGACATAATAATTGTAATACAAAATTTGTAATGAAATTATGAAAAAGAAACTGGTCATGCATCAACATTGCCATATCATATGTCTTGTGTTTTTTTTAATCTGATACTCATAGGTAAGGTTCTATAACCAAGGATATTCCTCTAGTCGGAGTAATCACTTGGTTGGTCATAAGCTAAGAAATGTATGCTGAAGGACTCAGGGTCTCTGTGTCAAGGCCTTGTGCCATGACCTAGGGGTAATAACCCAATCTGACTGTCTCAAGAACTATCGATGCATCGAGGAGCTTACTTTTACCAGTCTCCAACCCGGAGGGCTTACTTTAACCAGTCCCCAACCTGGAGGGTTTTCTTTTTACCGGACCCCATTCCAGGTAGTCCCATACATTTCCCACATGTTGATAAGGTCGGATATTCAAGGTGTCCCATACCACTTTGAATATTTAATTTTCATTTCATATTACCCAAGGTGTCCCATACCACTTTGGGTAATACCAGTTTCATTTCTCATTACCCAAGGTGTCCCATACCACTTTGGGTAATCTAGTTCTTAGTTCATTATCATGTTGAGTCATATGCATGAATAAAATGAATAAGGTAATAGTTATATAATTGGTTTACAAATACATGATACGACAGATAAAATTGAAAATATAGAATAAAAGCAGGCATGGTTCCGTAAGCATACTATGTGCGTAGAACAATTATTTAAGCACATTAAATGATTAATGTAAGTGATTTTCCCCCAAGGGGTATTACATGACGAGTTTCTAAAATTCCAGTACATGGAAATGAACTACTTGGCATTAACTATTGTTCTTCACAGGTCACTGTACTTGCAACAAATCTCCAACCACTAATAATCACTGCGGCATGCTTGGTATAAAAATAATAATCACTTGTAATCTTTAAAATTCAAATACTTGGAAACAAACTACTTTAAATAAAATACTTGGAATTAATTATTGTTCTTCATAGGTTATAGAATTTGCAGTTAAACTCAGATCACCAATATTCACTACAGCGAGTTTGGTATAAAAATAATAGAGGATTTATACAAATTAACATAACCCTTAAATCCCTATCCTTTTAATACAAGTTTTAAACAGGCATAAGAACATACTTTTAAAAAAAAACTCAAATCATTTCAAGGGCGACATTAGTCAAGTTCATTGGTGTACCCTTAGAAACAAAAATATAAAACAACATAGGAAAGCACTAAAATCCTACATGCATAAAAATATTAATAACCATTTCTTGAAACTAGGGCTCCAAATATTAATCTTAAAAACACATACATACATAGGGATATATACACAAAGTATATATATAGGGTTTCTCATAAATTAAACATGGTTCACTTGAAATCTGAAAACCTCTAACAATCTAACATTTATTAAGTTTAAAAAAAACAAAACCTTATGGGATTTAAATGTTCATGAAACTATAAACACGTAAACATATAAAAACTTTATCTTTAACTATAACATAATTGTACTTAAACCAAAGACTAGGTTCACATCAAAAATATTCTTCAAAGATAAGTATTCATCTCTTAATAATTAAAACTGATTTCCATTCCAATACATAACCTTATATAAATATATAGTTATATCTATAAGGCTTATATAAAGATATTACTTGTTAGGAATTTATTTTTTTTAAAAAAAAGAACCATTTCCAAAAGTATAATTCCTAATATAAAATACTGAATTATATGGAAATATTAGAAATAGATTTTGTATGGTTACCTATATATATATATGTGTATGCTTAAACACCTGAGAATATATATATATATATAAGTTATGTAATGGTTTTGCTTAAGAGAAAAACCCTTCATAACTAACCTTATATAAATACTTAAATAAATAATAATAATAAACAATCTCCTTGGAATCCTTTAAACTGTAAGAGGTTAGGGGGGGGGGGTATACCTAAACATATATAAATTTTTATGTATATATATATTGTATCAAAAGGGTTATATAAACAAAACTCAAGGAATGAAAACCCTTAAATCTTTTTAGGAAAAAGAAAAGATACCATTTCCTAAGCCATACACTATGTCTTCAAAAGAGGAGAGTCACGGTGCCTATACTGAATATATATAAGTTTATATATACATATCGTATACCCGTGTATAGTTAGTGTGTGTGTGTTGGGTTTTAAAATTATAAGGAGGTGGGGGCATCCCCTATGTTTACAGACACGAAGGAAAACCCCCTTAGAAGCCCTCTGTTTGCTTAGAGTGGAAAGCGTGGGAAGTATATACATGTAAAAACAATCCGTATATATATATATATATAAATGTATTGCATGTATATATAAGTGTAACGAGGAGCATAGGTAGTTTTAGAAAAAAAACAACACATAAGCATGGAACCCTTACATCTTAAAGAAGAAGCTCGCCATAGAGGGAGGCTTGCTGGGTGGCTGGAGGTGGTCCGGTGAGGTCGCGACCACCTGGAGACGCTGCAAGGTATTAACGGGGTGACTAGCAACGTGGCACCGACACTGGTGTGGTTGTGCATGGGGAGTTTGGAACCAAAGGTGGTTCGTGTGGTGGTGAGGTGATAGCGAGGTAGGTGTCGCGATGGTGCGGGTTGGCTCTGGAGGTCCCCTCTTACACAGAGGTTTCGTTGTTCTTAAAGGAAAACGATTCAGGGGGAAAGGGGGGTTAGGCCGATCCTACGACATCCTAGGGAGGTGGGTGCGCAAGGTCAACCTAAACAGTGGTGAAGGAGGTGTCTCGGGAAAACTAAGTCTGGTTTGTGGGACCCCGACACGAGGTAGAAGACGACGGGTTTGTGGAGAAAAGAAAAATAAAAAAAACGATGGATGGGATCCGTCTTGGAGAGATCGGACGGATGGGATGAAATGAGCATTTTAGAAAACATCAATGACCAGGATTTGTCTTGGCGAAATCGGACGGTCGAGGCGATCGCGCGGCTAGTAAAGGCTTCGCCACAGAGAATGAACAATATGATTTAAAAAAACAGTTTAATTTTAAAGAAAAAAAGTATATAACATTAAAATTGAATTTACACAACTTAACACATATTTTTAACTTAGTGATTCCAAATCAAAAAATACCTTAACATTTGATATAAATATTATAAATTTCATAATTAATATTCTAAACTTTTATTAGGAACTTATATCTTTATAAATCAAAAATCCAATTTATATCATACCCCATCATTTGATTCAAAAAGATAATTTTTTTCCTATTTCAAAATACATAGTTTTAAAAATACAATTAGATACATTTTTTTCAATTGTTGCGGATACCCCTTTGAGACATTTTAAAATACTATTTTTTCCACCATATAATTATCATCAATATTTAAAAAAAAAACAAAATATATTCATTTTCAGGAATAATATTTTATTTTAATACTCGAAGATATAATTCTAATATTTTGTACTTATTAAAATATTGAAATACCATAATATTATAAAAGCGTTATAAAGACCAAATTTTTATAAAAATATGCACTTTATCCATTGAAACCCAATGGTCAAATAACGGTCATATTCCCTTAGAGGTCCATTATAAAAACAAGGGGTAGGGTGTTTTACATTTTCAAAACACTGGACCCTTGGCGGATGGCTCTCCTCATACCACTGGTGCTGAGTGCGTGCGTGGTGGTTATGGCTGTGATATTTTTCACACTGATGGAACCTGAAGATGACGACTATCCGAATACCCGAGTTGTGATTCTCAGTAGTCTTTCTGTGGCCGTGTTAGGTCTAGTGCACGGTACTTTCAATTATATGGGTCTTGTTGCAATGTATTTTTTAAATATATACCAGTTTATCACATTATTCATGTTTTATTTCCTTTCAAATTCTTTATTAGCACACAAAGCACAAAATAAAATAAAACAAGAGAAATCATTTAAAAATCATAACATTGTTCACTTGGACCAGTTTAAAAAAAACCTAGGGCGTCACATTATCCCCCTATTAAAAGAATTGCGTCCTCGCAATTCAATCGACGTACATACACTGAATTTTTCACACAACTTCCCTGACACCCTTGGTGATGTCCCTCTACCTCCACCGCCCTTGGAAGAAGTTAATATTCAACTCTATCCCCAGGGCAGAACAAAGCTTGTGGGTCTCCTCTTCCCAAATACATTTTTGGCAAAGTGGATCGTGGTTGAAACCAAGCTCCCGTTTGATACAGGTGGTTTTCCAGAGATGGGCACGAGTGACATCAAGCTTCGTGATATCTGTTTGGATTTGGTTCCTAAAGATCTCTCGAAACACTTCATATCTTAAGGATTCGATGAAAGACCCAAAATCGCAGAGCTCCCCAAGCATGCTGAAACATAGGATTTGGTACATAAAGATTGCGTGGAAGTCCAACTCCTTTGCAGCTTCTCCGAAGGCCGTGAAGGCCAACCATTTATTATTCATGGTGAAACACAGGAAGAGTCACTCATAGTAATTCCCTTTCTTTTTATAATTCTCGAACAACGCACTGGCCATTTGGTTATACACAACTTCCGACCCTCGGAAGATTCGAAGGACATTCGAGATTTTCGATATTTCATAGAGGGTTTTTCACGTGAGTCATAAGTTAACAAAAGGTTGGTAACTTGTTGAGCAGGATTTTTCTACAATAGTCTCTATGATCTCTGTAGGGAGAGTCAAGAGTCTAGGCGTGGTTCATTGTCTTTCCACCTGAGAAGTTTAATAACAAAACCTACTTAGTAAAACATAATTAATGTTTTTGTGTTGTCCTAATTTTCCAGGGTTGCCTAAACCCTTCCTCTGATACCAACTATGACACCCCGACCCCAGTAGCCCAGTGCCGATGCTACGGTTATGGTGTGTAATTTATTTCATACAAATGAAACAAATTAGTTGCACATAATAACACATCAGGATGAAATTTCTGGTTTAGATCTTGGAGAATCAGGGACAACAGCTTTGCTTCTTTATTTCTGAGCTAAGAACAAAAATCCAAGACTTGGAAAGGCTCTATCAACCTGTAAAAAATTTAACAAAAACGTAGGGTGAGCATTGAAATACTCAGTAATGGGTTTTTGAAAATACATAAATACAACCTTTGAAAACTACTTTGAAAATAATTTTCCATACTTAAAATGTTTTCTTAAAGGAAAAACTTCAAGACAAAACAAAAGTCGATGTAACACAGTTAAATCACTTCATACCAGTGCACTAGAACACTTAGCTGAAACCCACTTAATAGAAAAGATAAGCATGCTAATAAAAAGTCATGGGTTATACTAAATAAAGTGTCTATAAACAAGAAAGGTGTGCATGAACAACAAGGTGTAAACATCATAAGAGTCGCGCACAAGCGCATTATCTACACAAAAAGATGCACATCATGACATGATAATTGTAATACAACATTTGTAATGAAATTATGGAAAAGAAACCGGTCATGCATCAACATTTCCATATCATATGTCTTGGGTTTTTTTTAATCTGATACTCATAGGTAAGGTTATGTAACCAAGGATATTCCTCTAGTCGGAGTAATCACTTGGTTGGTCATAAGCTACGAAATGTATGCTAAAGGACTCATGGTCTCTGTGTCAAGGCCTTGTGCCATGATCTAGGGGTAATAACCCAATCTGACTGTCTCGAGAACTATCGATGCATCGAGGAGCTTACTTTTATCGGTCTCCAACCCAGAGGGCTTACTTTAACCAGTCCCCAACCTAGAGGGTTTTCTTTTTACTGGACCCCATTACGGGTAGTCCCATACATTTACCACATGTTGATAAGGTCAGATATTCAAGGTGTCCCATACCACTTTGAATATTTAATTTTCATTTCATATTACCCAAGGTGTCCCATACCACTTTGGGTAATACCAGTTTCATTTATCATTACCCAAGGTGTCCCATACCACTTTGGGTAATCTAGTTCTTAGTTAATTATCATGTTGAGTCATATGCATGAATAATATGAATAAGGTACCAGTTATATAATTGGTTTACAAATACATGATACGACAGATAAAATTGAAAATATAGAATAAAAGCAGGCATGGTTCAGTAAGCATACTATGTGCATAGAAAAATTATTTAAGCACGTTAAATGATGAATGTAAGTGATTTTCCCCCAAAGGGTATTACATGATGAGTTTCTAAAATTCCAGTACATGGAAATGAACTACTTCGCATTAACTATTGTTCTTCAGAGGTCACTGTACTTGCAACAAATCTCCAACCACTAATAATCACTGCGGCATGCTTGGTATAAAAATAATAATCACTTGCAATATTTAAAATTCAAATACTTGGAAATAAACTACTTTAAATAAAATAATTGGAATTAATTATTGTTCTTCACAGGTCATAGAATTTGCAGTTAAACTCAGATCACCAATACTCACTGCAGCGAGTTTGGTATAAAAATAATAGAGGATTTCTACAAATTAACATAACCCTTAAATCCCTATCCTTTTAATACAAGTTTTAAACAGGCATAAGCATATCTTAAAAAAAAACTCAAATCATTTCAAGGGTGACATTAGTCAAGTTCATTGGTGTAGCCTTAAACACAAAAATATAAAACAACATAGGCAAGCACTAAAATCCTACATGCATAAAAATATTAATAACCATTTCTTGAAACTAGGGTTCCAAATATTAATCTTAAAAACACATACATACATAGGGATATATACACAAAGTATATATATTGGGTTTTTCATAAATTAAACATGGTTCACTTGAAATCTGAAAACCTCTAACAATATAAAATTTATTAAGTTAAAAAAAAACAAAACCTTATGGTATTTAAATGTTCATGAAACTATAAACACGTAAATATATAAAAACTTTGTATTTAACTATAACATAATTGTACTTAAACCAAAGACCAGGTTCACATCAAAAATATTCTTCAAAGATAAGTATTCATCTCTTAATAATTTAAACTGATTTCCATTCCAATACATAACCTTATATAAATATATAGTTATATCTATAAGGCTTACATAAAGATCTTACTTGTTAGGAATATTTTTTTTAAAAAAGAACCATTTCCAAAAGTATAATTCCTAATATAAAATACTGAATTGTATAGAAATATTAGAAATATATTTTGTATGGTTACCTATATATATATATATATGTGTATGCTTAAACACCTGAGAATATATATATATATATAAGTTATGTAATGGTTTTTCTTAAGAGAAAAACCCTTTATAACTAACCTTATATAAATACTTAAATAAATAATAATAATAAACAATCTCCTCAGAATTGCTTAAACTGGAAGAGGTTAGGGGGGGGGGGGTATACCTAAACATATATAAATTTTTACGTATATGTATATATTATATCAAAAGGGTTATATAAACAAAACTCAAGGAATGAAAAACCTTAAATATTTTTAGGAATAAGAAAAGATACCATTTCCTAAGCCATACACTATGTCTTCAAAAGAGGAGAGTCACGGTGCCTATACTAAATATATATAAGTTTATATATACATATCGTATACCCGTGTATAGGCAGTGTGTGTGTGTTGGGTTTTCAAATTATAAGGAGGTGGGGGCATCCCCTATGTTTGCAGAAACGAAGGAAAACCCCCTTAGAATCCCTCTGTTTTCTTAGAGTGGAAAGCATGAGAAGTATATACCTGTAAAAACAATCCATATATATATCTATATATATATATATGTATGTATTGCATGTATATATAAGTGTAACGAAGAGCATAGGTAGGTTTTAAAAAAAATGCATAAGCATAGAACCCTTACAGCTTAAAGAAGAAGCTCACCGTAGAGGGAGGCTTGTTGGGTGGCTGGAGGTGGTCCGGTGAGGTCACAACCACCTAGAGACGCTACAAGGTATCATCGGGGTGACCAGCGGCATGGCGCCGACACTGGTGTGGTCGTGCACGGGGAGTTTGGAACCAAAGGTGGTTCGTGTAGTGGCGAGGCGATGGCGAGGTAGGTGTCGCGGCGGTGTGGGTTGGCTCCGGAGGTCCCCTCTTACATAGAGGTTTCGTTGTTCTTAAAGGAAAACGATTCAGGGGGAAAGGGGGGTTAGGCCGATCCTACAACGTCCTAGGGTGGTGGGTGCACAAGGTCAACCTAAACAGTGGTGAAGGAGGTGTCTCGGGCAAACTAATTCTAGTTCACGGGACCCCGACGCGAGGTAGAAGACGACGGATGGGATCCGTCTTGGAGAGATCAGATGGACGAGATGAAATGAGCGTTTTAGAAAACATCAATGACCAGGATTTGTCTTGGAGAAATCAGACGGTCGAGGCAATCGTGCGGCCAGTAAAGGCTTCACCGCCGATAATGAACAGTATGGTTTAAAAAAAACAGTTTACTTTTAAAGAAAAAAAAGTATATAACATTAAAATTGAATTTACACAACTTAACACATATTTTTAACTTAGAGATTCCAAATCTAAAAATACCTTAACATTTGATATAAATCTTATAAATTTCATAATTAATATACTAAACTTTTATTAGGAACTTATATATTTAGAAATCAAAAATCCAATTTATATCATACCCCATCATTTGATTCAAAAAGATAATTTTTTTCCTATTTCAAATTACATAGTTTTAAAAATACAATTAGATACATTTTTTCAATTATTGCGGATACCCCTTTGAGACATTTTAAAATACTATTTTTTCCACCATATAATTATCATCATGATTTTTTTAAAAAACAAAATAGATTCATTTTCAAGAATAATATTTTATTTTAATACTCGAAGATATAATTCTAATATTTTGTACTTATTAAAATATTGAAATACCATAATATTATAAAAGCGTTATAAAGACAAATTTTTTATAAAAATATGCACTTTATCCATTGAAACCCAACGGTCAAATAACGGTTATATTCCCTTATAGGTCCATTATAAAAACAAGGGGTAGGGTGTTTTACATTTTCAAAACATCGGACCCTTGGCAGATGGCTCTCCTCATACCACTGGTGCTGAGTGCGTGCGCGGTGGTTCTGGCTGTGATATTTTTCACACTGATGGACCCTGAAGACGACGACTATCCGATTACCCGAGTTGTGATTCTCAGTAGTCTTGTTGTGGCCGTTTTAGGTCTAGTGCACGGTACTTTCAATTAGATGGGTCTTGTTGCAATGTATTTTTTAAATA
The DNA here is from genome assembly GCA_963277665.1 of Viscum album. Taxonomy (NCBI): domain Eukaryota; kingdom Viridiplantae; phylum Streptophyta; class Magnoliopsida; order Santalales; family Viscaceae; genus Viscum; species Viscum album. The sequence goes on along the minus strand of OY728155.1, from coordinate 461,462,448 downwards.
TATACCAGTTTATCGCATTCTTCATGTTTTATTTCCTTTAAAATTCTTTATCAGCACACAAAGCACAAAATAAAATAAAACAAGAGACATCATTTAAAAAGCATAACATTGTTCACTTGGACCAGTTTAAAAAAAACCTGGGGCATCACTGTAAGATTAGAGGGGGTTAAAACCTCATCTAATTTTATCGAGGAATCTCATATTGGAGGGTGTTTTAACCCCCACTAATATATTTATTAGAATTTTGGTGGTTGTAAACCACTAATATTTTAATATTAAGTTACATTATAGAGAAGTTTTTAGAAACCACCTCTATTTAAGGATAAATTAGACGGGGTTTTAACCTCCTTTAATAGAGGACATATTAGAAGTTGTTTCTATAACCTCCTCTAATTAGTTTTTTTATTAAATTATGAGCACCCTACCCCTAAACCCTTTAAGTTACCTCCCCGCACCCCTTCCCCCATAATGTTCTACCCTCCCTCCCATGTCGGTCCCATTCCCTCCCCTCACTTCTGGGAAATCCCCCCATCACATTCTGATCCCTTCCTCCCCTCACATTCCAGGAACACCCTCCCTCCTATAAATTCTCCCATTGCGCTTTGGTGCCCCCTAAATTACTACTGGGTTTTGAACCGCTAACCACTAGATTTTATTACATGCACCTTTTCCACTATGGAAATCAATTTTTCTTTTTTAGTTACACATTATTTTATTTAAATAGATATAAATATATATATTTGTATAAATATTTAAATAGATATATTTATTCAAATATATATTATTTGAACAAATATTTAAAAAATAAATATTATTTAACTACACATTATTGTATTCAAATATATATTATTTAATTATACATTATTTTATTGAAATAAATATTATTTGAATAAATATTTAAATAGATATAAATATTATTTAATTACACATTATTTAATTCAAATATATATTATTTAATTACACATGATTTTATTCAAAAATATATTAGTTGAATAAATATTTAAATTGAAATAAGTATTAATTAGTTACACATTATTTTATTCAAATATATATTATTTGAGTAATTATTTAAATAGATATAAATATTTATAAATGATATATTTGTGTAAAATATTAATATATATATATATTTGGGTATAATATAATATATAAATATAGTTGAGTATAATATATATATATATATTGTATTTTTATATAATATATTATGTATATATATTTCTATAATATATATATATATATATTTTATCTATGCTTATATAATATATATATATATATATAATTATATTTACATATATAAATATATATTTATACATATATTTGTAAATACATTTATATTTTTGTTTGTGCGTATTTATGTATTTGTATAATATTTATAAATATAATATAATTATTGTATATATATTTACATAATCAATTTTATATATTTATATATATGTACGTGTGTGTGTAATAATAATAATATTAATTGTTATTATCATTATTAATATTATTACCCCATTTTTTTAAACTATGAAAATTATATGTTGGTTTTATTAATACTATAAATTTATATATTTTATGATTTATATTATATATATATTATATTAAATACATTTATAATATATATTTATGTATGTGATTATATAAATTTATATTATGTCATATATATGTATATAGACCCACAAAACTAAATACATTCTTATAATTAGAAATATATAATATAATTAAATGATATATATATTTACTAATTTAATTTATAATTAACTATTAATAAATTAATTATATAATATAATTATATATAATATATTTATGTATATTTATATTTAATTTTGCCTATATTATATGTATTTGTATACATAATATAATATTAATGTATTTATACAAAAATATGTAATAAAAATGTATTTAATATAATATATGTATCATATGAATCAAAATTTAAATGTATAGAATTTATAAAACCACATATAAATTTTATAAATTTTGATAAATATATTTATAATTACATTTATATTATGCATACCAATATTTATATATGTATACATTTATATATATAAGTATTTATTTAAAGTATTTATATAATTTCCTTATATATATAAATTTTATAATGTATTTAAATACATTTATATAATGTGTTTATTTAATATATATATATATATATACACATGCACACACACACAAATATATAATAAAGTTTTATTTTATATGAGATTTATTATAAAAAATAAATAAAAAATTAGTGGGGTTTTAAAACCCCCTCTAATCAAAAGGATTAGCGGCAGTTCATGCCCCCATCAAATTTCTTGATTTAGAGGGGGTTCAAAACCCCATCAAATCTCATCAATTAGAGGGGGTTTAAACCTCCCTCTAAAGTCATTAAATATAAGGCATTCAAAACCTCCTCTAATATAAGGGATTAGCGGTGGTTCATGAACCCCCTCTATTTCCTAAAAAAATGATATATATATATCCAAAAAAATATTATATACATATATATAGCCCACTGCCAACGAGCTTGTACCCAAGTGGCATAGGCTCCTGCTTAGCATCCAAAAGACCCAGGATCAAATCTGGGCAGGGAAGAATTTCTGGGGTACTATAGCGGCAGATACACTATAGAAGAAACTGTAGCGATGGTGGTACTGTAGCAGGTAATGTAGCAGCCTGAGTACTGTAGCAGTATTGTTCACCGAGGGGCTCTTTAGGCCAAAACATGGGCTTTCAAGCCTTGTATTTAGGTCAATTGGCCTTGGGCCTTCAGGATTTGTAATGGGTCTCCCTATACCCAATCAAAAGAGGTATTTACATTAAATAATAACGAGGCTTAAACCCCAAACTTTTAAATAAAATATATATATCCCATCTAAAATTCAACCGAATATATAGTACCAATAATTATTTATTTAGAAGTGGTTTTGACATATCTGCCTCTAAAATCAAATCGAAAAAACAATGCTATAAATTTTAGAGGTGGTTGTGAACCACCTCTAAATTTTATGATTAGAGTGGGTTTTCATAACCCCCTATAAATTAATTTTTGTGGTGTTTGTGCATAACCCCGTCTGAAAAACCGCTACTAATTTGTTATTTTTTATAGTGGCAGTAGTCCACAAGTCCATGAATGACTTTATCATTTTTTTAGTGATTGAAAAAATAACAAATAAAAAGATATATTATACTTATAGAATTATAAATAGATCATTAATATCATAAATAATTCATTTATATCACATATATTCATTATATTTATCCTTATTAGCTTCCATTTAACACATTAGTGAGAACGAATCACATCTCTTCGCAAGGCGATGGTTCGTCGTACATGAAAATGAAGTTATCTTATCCCTTAAATATTGGAATGTGAAAATAGGATATATGATATAATTAATCTAGAGGTATAATTATTTTATAAATATCATATATAAAATTTATATCCATCATTATACCATGAGAGGAGGTAATGGAAAAATGAATGACATCGTTTCACAAGGCTGTAATCCTCTGTGCAAACGAATTATGATTTAATAACCCATTTGATTATTGTGTGTTCATTTTTAGCTCAAATGATTAAAATACAAATATATTATTTTATTTAAGATACTTACTAAATTATATCATAATTTTATAAAACTAATTTAATTGGGTAGATAAAGTAATAAAACAAAAATGCTTATTGATTAATGTTACTTCTTTTTTCGAGTATCCCCTTTAGTTTACACTAATGGTCTTACATGGTTGGATTTATGACCATAGTAAGGAATATAAGAGGATATCAGAGAATTGGAGATGTGATTTGAGTAGTTCATGGCTGAACCTAATGGTTTTGAATGTGTAAAGAGAGGAGCAGTGCAGGTGGCCTTTTAGAAGTGAGTTTCATGGAACATTTGTAAATTTTTGAATAATGTTTGGTAAAACCAAGTTTTTACCTTTTATAAGTCAACAATAATGCATGAAAAGTTTTCCTATAAGGTATAAGTTCTAAATATTTTCATCCAATTTGTGTTTGAAAAGTATTGGGTCATTTTACACCTTATATTATATGTTTAACCACTGAGTAAACTCAATTTTCCATAATTGCGTAGTTAATTGTAATTATTTTCACTAATCACATTGGTAAAAATTACAGTTGACCTTATTATATAATATAAATTATACTTATTTAAAATATGAAATCCATTTTTCCAAATTAAATTCATATAAATAGAAGAATTTAATTTAAAACTAGTCCAGCTGACGTGATGAAAAAGAAGGGTTTTAAAGTAAATGAGTTCAAAAGTTCATAATGTTTTTATATAAAGATTCAATATAAAAAAGATTCAAATGAACTAAATAGTATAAATTTATATAAAATTGATCTAATTTTTACATATAACCAATTGAAAATATAATTTAACATTATAAAAAATTTAAATGAAAGGAAAATATTCAATTAAAATTCAGCACTTTTTACTATTAATCAAAAAATGAATATTCAAATAAAAATCCAAAAAATAACCCAATTGTAATTATGATATTATAATTTCAAAAATAATGTTTATATTATCAAATTAATTTATTAAAAGTAGAATGTTTTTTAAAAAAGTGCTCCATAAAAAGGCACCAAAACTGTTTTTAAATAAATACATGTTTAAAAAAACATAATTTTATTTATTCTTATCTATTTTCTATAAAAAAATATGAATAATTTTAAAATTTTTATTGAATATATAAAATATAAATTTCAATAAAATCATTATCCAAAATCAATTTTGTTAATTTATTTATATAAAACACATTTATGCGCATAATGTTTTTAGCAGAGAATGTTTTCCTTTTATATTTAAAAGAATTTTATTTTAATTTATAATTAATTAGTCACCAAATGTTTCATTTTATATATGTTTTTATACCAGATTTTAATAATTTATTTAATCTTATCCCCAACCATCATTCCAATAGCTAGGATAAAACTATAATATTAATAGCATATTTTTGTTCTATAAAACTTGATTTTATGTACAACAGAAGATATCAAAATAACTCATTGTTACTTGTCATATACTCTGTCATACATAACATCTTTTTTGGTTAAAAGATATTTTAATATCCCTTTAAACTCAGTATTGTGTTTAAATCAAGATATTAATTTTAAAGAATGATATTTCATAAAATATTGGGATGTTTTATCCTAACCTCCCTTAAAATGACTTTCACCTTCAAAATTAAACTCTGGAATAAATATATTAACATTTTTATAAATCTTTAATAGAACCCACATCATAGAAATTAATAAAAAACATACCTTAAAATAGGAAAGTTTGAAACATAATGGTCAACTAAAATTATGAACAACTTTGTTTTCAAAGAGGGAGAGCATTTTTGGGAAATTAATAGATGGATTTGGAAGGGGATTCTAATTCCCATGGACTAATGCAAAGTGATAGTGATAATGGTCAAGATAAATTCAATTAAAACAAACCCATAAACAAAATAAATGTGGAAAATATCATTGACATCATACAAAATAATGGAAATATATTAATATTTTATTTCAAGATCATTTTCTAAATGTTGATGGATTCATTCACCATCTATACAAATAAGATAAGGATGTATACTTACTTTATGATTATAATTTCATCCAATAAAAAAATTTATCATGTAATATAATATGTTTGTACACATAATGAGTATTCATGAGGAATTTTTCATGTCTAAAGCACTAGAGTCCATTACTAATTGATCAGGTAATCATAAAACTGTGATGATCGAAACTGTTATGAATAAAATTACATTTCATTTGACTTAATTAAATGTATTATAGTTATATAAAACACATTAAATTCATTTATTATATCCAATTAGATTATAAATGACCATTAAGTATCATTACTATTGATAATGTAGCTATTGAATAGTGATCAAATGACTAGTATAAATATAGGGTTTTAACAAATCCTTTTAGAACATATAAAGGAAGTAATTGCATAAACCAATAGGATTATACCCCATTAAGACCATTTATTGGAGATTTTTAGGGAGATATAATTTATGGGAATTCCCCTAGAATAATCCCAAGAAAATATCCAACAACTTTTTCATGAGAGAAACTATTTACAAGAGAAGTTCAAGCACATTGAGATCACGAGCCAAACCATGTTCACCGAACAACCCCATGAAATCCCCACCATAACACAACTTACTCTTAGGGAATATAATGGGGTAATAAATGGATATGTGTCAATACCCTAGAAATAATATTATTTATATTATTTTTATAGAATAATTTATATATTTTCTTCCAATTATTGTTACTTTGTAAAGGATTTTTAAAGCACAAATAACATTTTTGGTTAATATTAAAATTCCATTAAGATGTCAATTTTGATTAATTAAAGGATTTTTAAAATAAATTATATTTTAATACAATATTATTATTAAATTAATTTTATAAAATATAAATGATCATATAATTTTTATGAAGTAAAATGTAATTTTATTAGGGTTTGAAAACTATTATTATAAAAAACCAGTCATTTTCAATAAATATCAGTTTTTATTTTCAAATAGAAAATTCAAATATTTATATTTTTTTAGATAAAATGAATATCTTTTTTGGAATCAGGATGTTGAAATTATACAATAATTATTTTTTCATATTTTTTTGAGACAATCAGTTTTTTGGTAAAAATTAAATACTGTATAAATATACACTGTGTTTTATGACACCATAATGACCCAATAATGATGTAATAAATAAAATAAAAGGTATATTAAGCAAAATATATTTTTTATCTTTAAAATAATATGGTTTTGAGTTTATTTTTTTATGTTTTAATACCATTATGAATCCTTCAAGACATATAATATATTTTATGATTTTAAATTAATTTATTTGAAAGTGTGACTCACCTCCATATAATAAATGACAAAATTTTATTATCTTAAAACCCTGGAATTATAAAATAATTTATACCAATAACCTTTTACAAAAACCATGGAAAAAACCCATGGGATGGTTTGTGGTTTTGAATATTTTTTTTATGCAATGTCCAAAACCAAAATGATAAATAAATCCCCCTCATTTCCTATATAAAACCAATCAAGATCCCATTTCTATTCACTAAAAATACTTAAAGAACATCCAACCTCTACCCTATACTTTATAGAGTTTTCCCCAGGTTACTCCATGCCTCCAATAATACCATCCTAAGCCTTTGGTGTCACACATCCAAGTAAGGAATCCTCACTTTCCTCTCATTTCAAATTCACAAATCTTATTTAAAGTTAGATATTGTAATTTAAAATTTTTATAATTTCATTAAATTATAATCATATAATTAATGTAAAATATAGATTTTATTTTTATGATGGATCATTTTACACCACTCATTTGGACACTTACATAAGCCGTTACTATGTTAAAATTTTGTATGTGATTTCTCTCCTCTCCTTTGAATTCAAGCACCTTATTTGAGATTAGCCATTTTAATTACAATTTCTCGTATTTAAATTCATTTTTAATCATTATATTACTATCCAATGGATTTTTTATGAGTTATAATTTATCCCCCACTCATTTTGACCATTACCTAAGCCGTTACTATACAAAAATTCTGTAAGGGATTTCTCTCATCTTCTTTAAATTCAAGCACCTTCTTTGAGATTAGTAATTTTAATACCAATTGAACATATTTCCATTCATTTTTAATACTTAAATTACTATTAAATGTATGTTTTTTTATTAGGAATCATCTATACACCCCTCATTTAGAGCCTTACCTAAGACGTTACTATACTTAAATTCCTTAAGGGATTTCTCTCTTCACATTTCCTTTCAAGTACTTATTTTGTATTATGATTATTAAATTCCATTTTCATATATTGGGATATGATTTTCCATGATTCCATTTCTTTCCATTTTATGTATAAATTATGATATATTCATTTCACTCCCATTAATCCCCCCTATGTTTCTTTATGTACACCTGTTACCATACCAAAATTTTGTAAGAGTCTTTTTCTTTATCCTATTACTTCAAGACTCTTTTTTATGTGATGTTGTCTATTTCAAGTTAATTATGTTGGGGATTGTACTTACATATCCATCTTACTGTCCATTTCATTTCAAAATTATGTGATACCCATTTCTCTCCCCTTAACCCATTTTATGAATTTTTATATGACGTCGTTATGATGCCGATAGTATATTGTGATTTTCCATGACAAAATCATTATATAGTGAATACCATAGCAATTTATTAATCAATAGTATTAACCTTTATGAACATATACTTATTTATTGTGCATATATTTTTATGTATTCCATATTTCCTTTATCATGTAATAAACTAAAATATTTATTGAATCCATGTTGTATGATCTATGTGGCACACTTAAGCATGAAAACAAAATGATTATGAAGGTTTCACCCTAATAAAACTCGAATACATTGGTTAATGTTTAGTATCATGATACATCATGTTAAATGAGTGTTTAATCATGACACTTCATCTATAATAGGTTTTGAATCATGCTACTTCATGTTAAATGGGTGTTAAATCATGCTACTTCATGTGAAATAGGCGTTGACTCATGATATTTCATGTGTAATGATCTTTGACTTATGCTACTCCATGTGAAATGAGCCTTGTCTCATCCTAATATCACGATGTATATTTTTTTTCCACATTTCCATGTTATGATTATAATTCTTTATCATGACTTTATATTCATGTTCCTTTTATAGCTCATTGATATGCCTATTGTCTAACATGTATTGTCTTGTTCATGTTATGTTCTATTTACTCCCTTAATGGGATTTATAACTCACCCCTTTCTTATGTATTTCTTCAATTTATCCCATTTTATATTAAGTATGAATTATTATTTTTGGTTATATAATATAAGTTTTAAATAAATATGTTGTATTTCATGTTTTAAGTTGTTATGTAATATTACTAATTTCCAAAGACACTAGACCTCTCGATCTTTTGAGTTGTATTAAGTAAAAAATCAGGTAAAAAATCATGATTAAACATAAAATAAAGATAAGGTTTGTTATATTTGATATAAAAGTTTATGTTTAGTTATTTTTGGGACTAGGATTTGAAAACCCTAGTGAAAACCATTAGGTATAAGACTAAGTTTAAGAAAACTTCCCTAAATATTGGTAAGTATAGAGTAAGTAGTTTATATAGAAAATAAATCCCTTTCTAGATACTATAATTGGACATGGTTATAGTGTAGATATACCTAGGAGTCATAAATCCAACAAGGTGTTTCGGGCTTGACTCAGTGTAACCCGGTAAATGAAAATGGTCCTTACTACGCACATAGTTTGAAATTCCTATGGGATATGTTTTGGTAAATTAATAAGATGATTACAAACCATTATTAAGGGAAAAAATTCCCATAAGAATATATGTTTGGAATTATATCATGGACAACATAAACTGATACTTACAATTTCATAAGTTAAGGAGAGAAATGTATTTTCTCCCTTTAGTGTCATTGGATTACCCTTTATGTTTTTAATAGTTTAAAAATACTCACCCTTTAGTCTATATTGGATAATGTAGAACCAGAATTGAAAAGTGAAATGTATGGTTATCTTACATAGTTCTACACATTATTTTATATCACGAAAGTTTAGTAGAATAATAAAATCACTACCACAAAGAATGGAAGTAGAGATGTAGGTGAAAATATAAAATGGGGATATTATTGCATCCCATGTATATAACTCCTTCACTATCACAATTTGTGGATTGAACTTCCCATGGAACCTTATCATACTTACCTTAGTGAGATTTGATGTAATTTTTGGCATGGATTGGCTTTATCTATATAGATCCAAAATAAATTTCCATGAGTGGAAAATCACTCTACAAATGGTGAATCAACCCTCGATTCTATACAAGTTTAAGGAGGAGCATGAATCTCCTTTAGAAATATTATATAAATCATGGATATTATTTCCTTATGAGAAAGTTTATCAAGATCAAATGATTGAGTCTAAGGAAGGAACCATCCTTGAAGACATGCCTATTGTAAGGGAATTCGCTGATGTGTTTCTCAAGGATTTTTCTAGTCTTCCTCCTAGTATAGATATTGAATTCTTGATCAATATTATATCTAGGGTATTTATAATATCCAAGACTCCATATATAATAGCTATGGTAGAAATTGAAGAGCTAAATAAACAATTACATGTGAATTTGGATAATGGGTTTATATGCCCAAGTGCTTCACCATGGGGTGCACCAATCCTCTTTTTCAAGAAGAAGGATGGGTTAATGTGCATTTGCATTGATTATTATGAGCTCCAAAAAAATAACGACAATAAAAAAATATCCTTTTCCATGAATTGATGACTTGTTCGATCAGCTACATGGAGCACAATACTTCTCCAAGGTGGATTTGCAGTCAGGATATTACCAAGTAAGGGTAAAGAAGGAGGATATCCCCAAGACTGCTTGTTATAGAAGGTATCAGCATTGTGAGTTCATTGTGATGCCATTTAGACTCACTAATGCTCCCACAATATTCATGGACGTGATGAATAGATTATTTAGTGATTACATCGAAACATTTGTGGTAGTGTTTATAGATGATATTTGAATATACTCTAAACCAAGGAGGAGCATGAGGAGCATCTAAGCGTTGTGATTAAGACCTTGTAAAAGGATAATCCCTATGGAAAATTTATCAAGTGTGAGTTTTAGTTGAAGGAAGTCTCATTATTGGGACATATCACCATAAGAAATGGGATATCTGAGGATTCTTCAATGACAAATATAATTGAGAGAGGACTAAGGCCAACATTGATAGTATATATCCATAACTTCCTTGGGTTATCTAGATATTATCATGGATTTTTGAGAAAGTTATCCTGATTGTCAAACCCTTTTACCAATATAACTCGAAAGGAATCCAAATTTTAATGGCATGATTAATGTGAATAAAGCTTCATAGAGTTGAAAAGGAAGATTATCACTACCCCTGTGCTCACACTACCCAAAAGTAGAGATTTTTGTAATTTTCAGCGATTCTTAAAAGAAGGTATTAGGGTGTGTGTTGATGAAAATTGAAAAATTAATTTCCTATGCCTCAAGGAAGATGAAAATTCATGAGAAAAACAGACCCGCACATGATATAGAGTTAGAAACTGTGATATTTGTGTTGAAAATCTGATAGAATTACCTATTTGGGGAGAAGTTTGAAATATATAGGGACCAAAAAAGTCTCAAATATATATTCAATTATAAATAGATGAATATTCACCAAAAAATATGGTTAGATCTCATCAAGGACCATGACTTATCAATCCACTACCATCATGGGAAAGCGAATAAGGTGGAGGATTTTCTATATAGAAAAGACCCAAAAATTCTATCATTTATGAGAATTGAAAAGGATTTTATATTCTTAGATTTAAAGAATATGGAAATGGGAATCATGAAGAAAGAAACATCATAAATCCTTTCACAAATTATTTCTCAACTTCCACTTTTGGAAAGGTTAATGAATGCTAAAAAAGATGACATGGGAATCCGGATGAAAGTGGAAATTATTAGAAAACGAAAATCCTTAGATCTCAATGTTAATGAAGAAGGAATTGTTAGATTTGGTTCAAGAATATGTGTTCCATAAAATCTCGAGTTAAAGAAATAACTTTTGGATGATGTAAATAGTTCAACGTTCTCCATTTACCCAGAAAAAAAAAAGATATATAGAGAACTCTGAGATCACTATTGGTGAGATGACATGAAACAGGGGATCACAAAATATACATCAAACTGTTTGGTATGTCAGCAAGTGAAGGATGAAAGGTAGAAGTATAAGGGTATGATGCAACCATTATCCATAACAACATGGAAATGGGAAAAAATCACCATATTCTTTGTCATCTAACTTCCTAAGACATCCAAATGAAACAATTCCATCTAGTTTGTTGTGTATTATCTTACAAATGCTGCACACATAATTTCGATTCGAGAGGATTTCTTATTGGATCAACTGGTATGGATATACATCAGAGAAGTGGTAAGGCTGCATAGAGTACCACTATTTGTTGTTTATGATCAAGATTCAAGATTCAACTATCAGTTTTGGAAAAGTCTCTAGCATTCTCTAAGCACTAATATGGATTTTACTATGTCTTATCTCCATCAAAATTATGGTCAATCTGAGTAGACTATCTAAAAACTTGAGGAGATGTTAAGAGCTTTCTCAATAGACTTCAATGGGGGATGGGACCAACATATTCATTTGGTTGAGTTCTCTTACAAAAACAGTTTCCATCTGAGCATCCAAATGGACCCTTATAAAGCCCTTTATGGGAAGAGGTGCAAAACACAAGCATTTTAGGATGAATTTGGGAAACAAAAACTTCTAGGTCTAAAAATGGTTGAATAAATGGTGTAGATGGTTAAAATATCCAACAACACATCAAAGTATCTTATAGTAGATGAAAGCTCTATGTTAACAATCATCAATGAGCCCTAGAGTTTGATGTTGGATACATGGTATTCCTCAACATACCATGGAAGAGAGTGATGAGATTTGGGAATAAGGGAAAGATTAATCCAAGGTACATTGGACCTTTTGATATCCTTGATCACATCTGAGTAGTGACCTATATACTTGAAATCCCACCAAACCTGTCTCATGTACATGATGCATTCAATGTGTCCCTTTTATAGAAGTACATTCTAGACCCATCACATGTACTCAATCCAAAGGTGGTACCATTAGAGAATGGCCTTTACTATGAAGATCATCTGCTAAAGATCATTGATTATAGAGAAAATGTTCTATGAAATAATACAATTCCCTCATCATAGTGTTGTAGAGAAACCACAATTTTGAAGAAGCAACATGGGAATAAGAAGAGATGATGAAGAAGAGTCACCCTATTCTGTTTTAGTGTGGTAAAAGGAAATTTCAAGTGAGAAATTTCTTAAGGGGGGAAGGATGTAATGACCCAAAATGTAATAAATAAAATTCCATTTATTTTGACTAAATTAAATGTTTATAGTTATAGAAAACACATGAAATTATTTTATTATATCCAATTTTATTTTAAATGACCATTAAGTATCATTACCATTGATAATGCAGCAGCTGAATAATGATCACATGACTAGTATAAATATAAATTTCAATAAAAACACTTTTGGCATAGAAAAAGGAAGTGATGACCTCAAACAATAATATCATACCCAATATAGCACATTTATCTAAGATTTTGTGGGAGATAACATTTTTATAATTTTCCCTAGACTAAGATCATGATGATATCCAACAACTTAAGCATGAGTGAAACCGTTTATAGGAGAAGTTCGAGCTCAATGAATCATGATCTAAACCATGTTCATTGAACGACCCCACGAAAGCCCCATCAATAACCAACTTACTCTTAGGACACATTCTAGTGTAATAAAGGGATATATGTCAATACCCTAGCAATAATATTATGTAAATTATTATTTTTATATAATAATAAATATTTTTTCTTACTATTATTGTTACTTTGTAAATTATTTTTAAAGCACAAATAAATTTTTTGGCTGATATTCAAATTCAATTTAGAAGTATATTTTGATGAATTAATGAATTTTTAAAATAAATAATATTTTAATAAAATATTATTATTAAAATAATTTTATTAAATTTAAATGATCATATAATTTTTATGAAGTAAAATGTTATTTTATTAGGGTTTTAAAACCGTTGTTATAAAAAATGCATCATTTTTAATAAATATTGTTTTTTTATTTTAAAATAAAAATTCAAATATTTAGATAATTATTTAGATAAAATGGATTTTTTTGGAATCATTACATTTAAAATATCCAATGGTGAATTTTTCATAATTTTTTGAGATAATTATCTTTTTGGATAAAAATTAAATACCATATAAATATATGGTGTATTTTATGACATCATAATGGAACTATAATGATGTAATAAATACAATAAAAGGTATATTGGAAAAATATATGTTTTATCTTTAAAATAATGTGGTTTTAAGTTTATTTTATTTATTTTTTAAATCCATTATGAATCCTCCAAGACATATAATATATTTTATGATTTTAAATTCACTTTTTTAAATGTTTGACACACCCCCACATATGAAATGGAAATATTTTATTATCATCAGAAATTGGAATTATAAAATAATTTATACCAATCCCCTTTTACATAAACCATGGTAAAAAACCATGATATTTTTTGTGGTTTTGAATATTTTATATTGTAGTTCCAAAACCAATATAATAAAGAGATCTCCCTCTTTTCCTATAAAAACTCTCTGAAGCTCCCATTTCTATATACTAAAACTCATTTAAGATCGTCCAACATCTCCCATATACTCCATATATTCCTAAAAAGGTTCCCTAAAGCTCATAAAAATACCCTCTTATTCCTTTGGAGTCAGACATCCAAGTAAGGTATCCTCACTTTCCTCTCCTCCTTTCAAATTTAAGCATCTTATTTGAAATTAGTTCTTGTAATTTTGAATGGTTATAATTTAATTAATTTATAATCATACCATTAATTTACAATAGATGTTATTTTTATGGGGGATCGTTTATCCCCTCTCATTTGAACCCTTACCTAAGCCGTTACTATGCTGAAATTCGATAATGGATTTCTCTCCTCTCATTTGAATTCAAACACCTTCTTTGAGATTAGTCCTTTTAATTCGATTTGATTTTATTTACATTATTTTTTAATAATTAAATTATTAAAAAATGTATGTCATGTGTATGATGGATCATTTATACCCCCCTCATTTGGAACCTTCCCTAATCTGTTACTATGCCAAAATTCCGTAAGGGATTTCTCTCCTCGCATTTGAATTCAAGCACCTTCTTTGAGATTAGTCCTTTTAATTCCAATTACTTGTATTTAAATTCAATAAAAATACTTAACTTACTGTACAATGAATTTTATTTTTATTAGGGATCATTTATCCCCCCACATTTGGACCCTTACCTAAGCTGTTACTATGTCAAAATTCTATAAGGGATTTCTCTTTTCACATTTCCATTCAAGAACTTATTTTATATTATGATTATTAAATTCAATTTTTAATATATTGGGATACGATGTTCCATGATTCAATTTCTTTTAATTTCATGTATAAATTATTATATCTTCCTTTCACTCTCATTAATCCCCATGTCATCCTTTATGTATACCCGTTACCATGCTGAAATTTCATAAGGGTTCTTTGGGTTTCTTCTCTTACTTCAAGAATATTTATTATGTCAAACCTTCTATTTCCAATTAATTATGTTGGTTAATTTCCTTAAATGTCTCTATTACTATCCATTTTGTTTCTAAATTATTATATACCCATTTCTCTTCCATCATCCCATTTTATGAATTTCTATACGATGCTGTTATGCTGTAAAAATTGTACTGTGAGTTTCCATGACAAAATCATCTTGTAGTGAATACCATACCCATTTATTCATCAAGGTTATTTAAATTCACACACATATACTTAGTGATTTTAGATATATATTTATGTATTACACATTTTATAAGGCCCCAACATTAAACATTACTTAATATTGAATTAAATGAATAATTAACATTGAGGATCTTTTCAGGTTTAGAGTTTTAGAGAATTAGGACATAACTGTTACATATCAAAAGATTACAAAGTAAACACTTCTACTAAGTTTCCATATAATAAAAAACTCTTAAAAAGAAACATGTCTAGTTCCATGTTTTATATAGCATGACTTTCCCTTGATCCCATCCTTGACCCTATTCCATATTAAGTCCTATGAAAAACATTTCAAAAAAACTTTGGGTGAGCATAAAAAGCTCAGTAAGGGATACACAAAGAATGAAAACTGTTAGTTTTTCAAACATCAAGTAAACCATGTATACTTTATCAAAGTAATACCTTCACCTTCATGAAGTAGTAAAAACTCTTCACTGAATAAAATATCATTACTTACCCTTTTGTGACCAAAGGATTACCATAAAACCCATATAAAGAACACATAACATATAAAGGTAACTTGGGACATAAACATACTTAAGTAGAATAACCATACGGTCAACTTCCACACATATCACTTAATGGAATAGCCATACGGCCAACTTCCATACATACTTAATAGAATAGCCATACGACTGACTTCCATACCCAATGCATTGGAGGTTATAACGTAACCACCCATCCTGGTATTCACGGCACCACCCGTCATATAGTTTATCACGTAACCACCCGTCAAATGTCCAAGTACCATTATAAAAATCATAAGACATAAAACAAATATAATGGAAAGAAAACATTTCCACAATTTGATCGAAATATATTACTTAAATATATTGACATAACAAATCTATTATAAAAACCATTTTCAATACCAAAATACATAAAATATTATATGGTATTTATTTTATTTAAAAAAAACATTACGGCTTGTTCAGGAAGCCAAAGACCAAATAATACTCGCGGCGGCGGAAAAGGTCGTTGTCACCGCGTACGTTAAAAGAAACATTCCTTTTTGTCGTTTTGTAAAATTCTTCATAGAAAAAGATTCCCTTTGTATAAAAGTAAAATTCAAAGGGGTTTATACACCGTATAAAATAAAGTTGTGTATAAAACGAAATATGCCTCAATGAAAGGAGATTGAGACGAAGTCCCTTACCTCGGGTCCGACTTCACTCGATCGTTCTTTAATGTCCTGAATAATAAACAAGAGTTAATTTATACTTTCTTAAGAACCTTTTTAAAGATTATTATTCCTTTTATATAACTTATTTCCATGTTATAAACATTATTTAATCATTAAGTTAATAATGTTTGTTTTGTCGATATTTGGTTCTTAAGTCAAAAGTGGACTTCTTACAATTACATGTTGTTCGTGTGGTCAAAGGTTATTTATATCCAGAATGAAATTCCTGATTTAGATATCATATATATCATATACATCTAGCATATACATGTATTTATAATATCACATAATCATTTAGAGGTAAGAAATGAAATGCACCGTTCATGGAGACAGTAAGCCGTATGTACGCATGAACGCTACTTTCATTTCTATGTCATATTAATGGAATTAAAACTAAATGAGAGGTATTTATATTTTAATTACAGAATTATATTAATCATTTAGATTTAACATACATCATATATATCCATTATATATATGTACTTATAATAGTACATTACATTTGGGGATAAGAAATGTAATGCACTGTTTATGGAGACAGTAAGCCGTACGTACGCATTAACGCTAATTTCATTTCTATCTCATACTTTAATGGAAATAAATAATAATGATATAGAGGTATATTATAATTCCAGTGTAACATCATATATAATAACTTTAAATCCATCCTTTATACGTCCCACATATGGCATTAACGAATCACATCACTTTGAGGGGGCGGTAGTCCGCACTTCCTAAAATGAAATTATCGTGTTTATCCACAATGGAAACCATAAATTTATACCACAAATGAAAAATAAATAAGCATAAGGAAAAAATAAACATAATATATATCATATATAAATATAGTGACATCTTAATGGCCACCATTAAAGGTGTTTAAAAGAAGATTGAACAATCATCGTTTCGTGAGGCAGAAATTCGCCAACCACAGAAACAATATGTTCTTTAACCATTAGATGTAGATGTGTGTAAGTGTAGCTCGAAATATTCTTATAAAAACATCCTAGTATACTGAAGATACTGGAGTTGTTACAAAAGAAATGAATAAAAAGAGTTTAGGGGGTTGGAAAAGCAAAATAAAACAAAAGAACACAAGTGAAGACATTACCTTAAAATCGGGTAACTCTCTTAGATTTGTGCTCAAAGGCTTCCTTGGGAAGACTTCTTCCCAAATTGAGATTTCAAGGAGTAAGAGAGGGATTTGGAGAGACAAAATGGGCAGGGGTTGGACGATCAAAAGGCTTTTGAAGTGTGGGTAAGGTGGTAGAGGTGGGGGCCTTTTATAAGAGGAGAGGAGGGACACTCTTGGAAAGTAAAGAAAAGTTACTTTATTTTAAAATTATATTCGGATTTAAGAGGTCCAAAATTGATATAATTCGAGGATAAGGTGATAAGGGTTCGCAATATACCCATACAATAGATTTTGGACATGTGTAGGTCATAGAGTTTACCTTATCTTTTCATTTTATTTAAATCCTTTATTAATGAGGTAATCGCTGCGTCATCATGATGTCATAAATAATTTAATATATTTAATGTCTAAAATTATAAAAAAATATCATGATTTAGGAAATATTTTTAGATTTATAATGAATATTTATAATAAAAAATCTGACTTGTATAACCCCATGTAAAAATTGTTTTAGTAAAACATCTCATGTTTGTGTCATTTTTACTTTAACATTTAATAAAAAGTTATTTATGTCATTTCCCAAACAAAGTGGCTCCATGGGGTCCCCAAGTTGACCCATGGATTTTCTTGGTCGGCCATGACACATACAATGAGGGTAGGACATGTTTCAAGCTCATCTCATTTTATTAAAACATTATTTTTACCTTAAACTACACTAATTACCTCTAATCACGATTAAGAACTTAAGAGTTACTATTCACCAAAAAATTATTTTAATTTCATTGAACCACATTTTAATTCTTAATGACAACCATGTATGTCGGATTTTTGAAATTCAAAACACAGAAGTGGTAAAATTTCATTTAAACGAGAAATTAGTTTTTATAAGTACCACTTAGTGGTTTCACTATTCATCAAAAATTGAAGTTTTTCAGAAAAATACCAAAAATTCACCCTAAGGTATATTTGATATTATGAATTCAAAAATGAAGTCTATTTTAAAAAATTCAAAACATATAAGTCACATTAATTAATTTAATAATTAATTCCCGCTGTCATGACAAATAGCGTATTTTTATGAAACAATAAGTATCAAAAGATTGACACTAGTTTAAGTCCGATTTCAAAGCGAAATTAATTCCAATGACCAATATTGGATTTAATGGTAAAAATATTTTCTAATTTCACTTTAAAACCAATTAAAAAGATAATCTAATCATATAAACAAATTATATTAAAAAGAGGTTTTGAATTAAAATACAACATTTTACACTATTCATTAAAAAAATGAACTTTATCGGAAAGATACCAAAATTTTACACAAAGTAAATTTTGATGTCCCGATTATAAAGAAGAGTTTTATTTGGTCCAATAGAATTTATAAGAGTGAACAAAACTATATTTAATGACGGTTCTTCATCAAAAGGCGATAAGTGAACCTTTAGTGAAAATTAGGGCATATATGCCTAAAATTGAATTCTTTCCATATTTTAAGCCTTTATCTTTTATTAGATAAAAGTAAAAACATTTAAAAAACATATATAATCATATTTTAGTTATTTCTATCCATTACCTCCAATACAATGGCTATGTGTTAACTACCATTTAAAAGAATATTATTTTATTACTACTGTGCAACGTAAGATTTCAATGAAACTCTTTGTTGCGTATCGGGTACGCTATCGAACATAGAAACCCCTTTAAAGTAAAATTAATATTTAATTCATAAATATTAATAAATATGAAAATTATTTATTCTTTATTTACCTGGGATGTTACATCCTTCCCCCCTTTTGGGAATTACGTCCTCGTAATTTTATTCACTTATCAAAATAAGTGGGGGTATTTATCCCTCATAGCATTTTCAGATTCCCACGTTGCCTCTTCAACCATATGGTTTTTCCACAAAACCTTTACCTGGTGGATTACCTTATTTCGCAACACTTGCTCTCTTCGGTCAAGAATATGGACTGGTTGTTCTTCATAAGAGAGATTCTCTTCCAACTGAACTACCTCTAGGCTCAAAACATGAGATGAATCTGGCATATACTTCCTCAATATCGAAACATGAAAAACATTGTGTACCTGAGATAAACTCGGAGGTAAAGCCACTATGTATGCAACTGATCCAACTCTCTCCAGAATTTCATATGGTCCAATGAACCTTTGACTCAGCTTTTCTTTCTTACCAAATCTCATCACACTTTTCCATGGAAAACCTTGAGAAAAACATGATCACCTACCTCAAAAGATAGATCCTTCCTCCGGTTATCCGCATAACTCTTCTGCCTACTCTGAGCTGTTCTCATGTGTTTATGAATCAAATGAACTTTTTCTGCCATATCTTCTACCAATTCTGGTCCCATCAGCTTCCTTTCACCCACTTTATCCCAAAATGCTGGAGTTTGACACCGCTTCCCATATAATGCCTCAAATGGTGCCATCTATATACTGGAATGAAAACTGTTATTATAAGAAAACTCAACCAAAGAAAGATGTTGGTCCCAACTTCCCTGATAATCCATCGGACAAGCTCATAGCATATCCTCCAAGGTCTGAATTGTTCGTTCTGACTGACCATCTGATTGAGGATAAAAAGCTGTACTAAAATTTAATTCAGTACCCAACGACTTCTGAAGGCCTTTCCAAAAGTTAGAAGTAAACCTAGGATCACGATCAGACATAATGGAGAGAGGAACTCCATGTAACCTGACTATCTCTTTAAGATACAAATGGGAAAGTTGATCTAGTGAAAAAGTATCTCGTATAGCAAGGAAATGAGCAGATTTAGTCAAGCGATCAACAATAACCCAGATTGCATTATTACCTCGAGATTTCCTCGGTAATCCCACAAAAAAGTCCATGGATATGTTTTCCCATTTCCACTCTGGCACTGGTAAAGGCTGAAGCATCCCTTTTGGTTACTGCCGCTCTACTTTAACCTACTGAAAAGTCAAACACTTCACAGTAAAATCAGAAATATCCCTTTTCATTCCATCCCACCAGTAATACTCCCGCAGATCCCTGTACATCTTAGTACTGCCTGGATGAACTGAAAATGGGGAACTATGAGCCTCACATATCAACTCATTCTTCAACTGTGAATCACCAGGGACACATAATCTCTTCCCAAACCTCAAAACACAATAATTATCAATGTTGAATTCAGGCAACTTACCCTTCTGAACCAGCTCTACCTTTTTCTGCAACTCACTGTCTTCCCTCTGTGCTTGCTTAATTCTGTCTGATAGGGATGATCTCACTGATACCTGAAACAAAACAGATGAACTTCCTCCACCAACAACTTCTATGCCAAAGTTCATCAAATCAAAAACCAAAGGATCTCGTTCCAAATGTAGCATAGTTAATGAAGCATTACTTTTTCGACTCAAAGCATCAACCTATTTATTTTCTTTTCCCAGATGGTAGTGAATTGTACAATCATAATCTTTGATTAATTCCACCCATCTCCTCTGTCTCATGTTCAATTCTTTCTGAGTGAATATATACTTTAAACTTTTGTGATCAGTATATATTTCACACTTTACTCCATACAAATGATGCCTCCAAATATTTAGAGCAAAAAAATAGCAGCTAATTCCAAGTCATGTGTAGGGTAATTTACCTCATGAATTTTCAACTGACGCGAAGCATATGCAATTACCTGATCATTCTTCATAAGGACAAAACCAAGTCCCTTCAACGAAGCATCACTATAGATAACAAACTCACCATTCTTGGAAGGAAGTGCCAAAACTGGAGCATTCACCAATATTCTTTTCAACTCCCGAAAACAATCATCACATTCTTTTGTCTAGATAAACTTAACACCCTTCCGAGTTAGCTTAGTCATTAGACTAGATAATTGTGAAAAATTATCAACAAACCTTCGGTAGTAACCTGCCAAACCAAGAAAACTATGGATCTCGGTTACATTTGTGGGTCTTGGCCATTCTTCAACAACTTTTGTTTTAGTAGGATCAACAGTTATGCCATCTTTTGAAACAATGTGACCCAGGAAAGAAATTTGTTGCAACCAAAACTCATACTTGCTGAATTTCCCATACAATTCCTTTTCTTTTAAGGTTTGAAAAATAAACCTTAATTGTCTTTCATACTCCTCTTTATTTTTAGAAGAAACCAAAATATCATCAATAAAAACAACCAATATTTTTCACCTGAGTCAACTGAGCCATCACTACAACAAACTGTTTAGTTCTGATTCTGACCATCTCAGGATACTAATTTGAAAGGTCATTTCCCTCTGTATGCCTTCCCAGAAAATCTGTTCTGTTTCCTCTATAAAAAACCATTCTTAACACATAAATATCTTAGGTTAAGAAACATGGTAATATTTAAATGCTATATCATTTCAGTCATACCATAAATTAACTTATAATTTAAGAATTTTATAACTCTTAAAGTTGTCTAAACCGACCTCTGATACCAACTATAAGGCCCCGACCTTAAACCTTACTTAATATTGAATTAAATGAATAATTCACATTGAGGATCTTTTCAGGTTTAGAGTTTTAGAGAATTAGGACATAACTGTTACATCTCAAAAGATTACAAAGTAGACACTTCTATTAAGTTTCCATAGAATAAAAAACTCTTAAAAAGAAACATGTCTAGTTCCATGTTTATATAGAATGACTTTCCCTTGATCCCATCCTTGACCCTATTCCACATTAAGTCCTGTGAAAGACATTTCAAAAAAACTTGGGGTGAGCATAAAAAGTTCAGTAAGGGATACACAAAGAATGAAAACTGTTAGTTTTTCAAACATCAAGTAAACCATGTATACTTTATCAAAGTAATACCTTCACCTTCATGAAGAAGTAAAAACTCTTCACTGAATAAAATATCATTACTTACCCTTTTGTAACCAAAGTATTACCATAAAACCCATATAAATAACACATAACATATAAAGGTAACTTGGGACATAAACATACTTAAGTGGAATAACCCTACTATTGACTTCCACACATATCACTTAATGGAATAGCCATACGGCCAACTTCCATACATACTTAATGGAATAGCCATACGGACGACTTCCATACCTAATGTATTGGAGGTTATAACGTAACCACCCATCCTGGTATTCACGGCACCACCCGTCATATGGTTTATTACGTAACCACCCGTCAAATGTCCAAGTACCATTATAAAAATCATAATACATAAAAAAAATATAATGGAAAGAAAACATTTACACACTTTGATCACAATATATTACTTAAATATATTGACATAAAAAATCCATTATAAAAACCATTTTCAATACCAAAATACATAAAAGAGTATATGGTATTTATTTCATTTTAAAAAAAACATTACGGCTTGTTCAGGAAGCCAAAGACCAAATAATACTCGCGGTGGCGGAAAAGGTCGTTGTCACAGCGTACATTAAAAGAAACATTCCTTTTTGTCATTTTGTAAAATGCTTCATAGAAAAATATTCCCTTTGTATAAAAGTAAAAGTCAAAGGGGTTTATACACCATATAAAATAAAGTTGTGTATAAAACGAAATATGCCTCAATGAAAGGAGATTGAGATGAAGTCCCTTACCTTGGGTCCGACTTGAATCGATCGTTCTTTAACGTCCTGAATAATAAAATTGAGTTAATTTATAATTTCTTAAGAACCTTTTTCAAGCTTATTATTACTTTTATATCACTTATTTCCATGTTATAAACATTATGTAATCATTAAGTAAATAATGTTTGTTTTGTCCATATTTGGTTCTTAAGTCGAAAGTGGACTTCTTACAATTACATGTTGTTCATGTGGTCAAAGGTTCTTTATATCCAGAATGACATTCCTAATTTGGATATCATATATATCATATAAATCTATCATATACATGTATTTATAATATCACATAATCATTTAGAGGTAAGAAATGAAATGCACCGTTCATGGAGACGGTAAGCCGTACGTACGCATGAACGCTACTTTCATTTCTATGTCATATTAATGGAATTAAAACTAAATGAGAGGTATGTATATTTTAATTCCAGAATTATATTAATCATTTATATGTAACATACATCATATATATCCATTATATATATGTACTTATAATAGTACATTACATTTGGGGATAAGAAATGAAATGCACCGTTCATGGAGACTGTAAGCCGTACGTACGCATGAACGCTACTTTCATTTCTATCTCATAATTTAATAGAAAGAAATAATAATGATATATAGGTATATTATAATTCCAGTATAACATCATATATAATAACTTTAATTCCATCCTTTATACGTCCCACATATGGCATTAACAAATCACATCACTTTGAGGGGGCGGTAGTCCGCACTTCCTAAAATGAAATTATCGTGTTTAACCACAATGGAAACCATAAAGGTATACCACAAATGAAAAATAAATAAGCATAAGGAAAACATAAGCATAATATATATCATATATAAATATAGTTACATATTAATGGCCACCATTAAAGGTGTTTAAAAGAATATTGAACAATCATCGTTTCGTGAGGCAGAAATTCACCAACCACAGAAACAGTATGTTCTTTAACCATTAGATGTAGATGTGTATAAGTGTAGCTCTAAATCTTCTTATAACAACATACTAGTATATTTTATATACTGTATTTGTTACAAAATAAATGAATAAAAAGAGTTTAGGGGGTTGGAGAAGCAAAATAAAACAAAAGAACACAAGTGAAGACATTACCTTAAAATTGGGTAACTCTCTTAGATTTGTGCTCAAAGGCTTCCTTGGGAAGACTTCTGCCCAAAGTGAGGCTTCAAGTAGTAATAAAGGGATTTGGAGAGACAAAATGGGTAGGGTTTGGCCGAGGCAAAGGCTTTTGAAGTGTGGTTAAGGTGGTAGAGGTGGGGGCCTTTTATAAGAGGAGAGGAGGGGCACTCTTGGAAAGTAAAGAAAAGTTACTTTATTTTAAAATGATATTCGGATTTAAGAGGTCCCAAATTGATATAATTCTAGGATAAGGTGATAAGGGTTATAAATATACCCATACAATAGGTTTTGGACATGTGTATGTCATATATTTTACCTTATCTTTTCATTTTATTTAAATCCTTTATTAATGAGGTAATCGCTGCATCATCATGATGTCATAAATAATTTAATATATTTAATGTCTAAAAATTATTAAAAAAATATCATGATGTATGAAATCTTTTTATATTTCTAATGAATATTTATAATCAAAAATCTGACTTGTATAACCCCATGTAAAAAGTGTTTTAGTAAAACATCTCATGTTTGTGTCATTTTTACTTTAACATTTAATAAAAAGTTATTTATGTCATTTCCCAAACAAAGTGGCTCCATGGGGTCTCCAAGTTGACCCATGGATTTTCTTGGTCGGCCATGACACATCCAATGGGGGTAGGACATGTGTCAAGCTCATATCATTTTATTAAAACATTATTTTTACCTTAAACTACACTAATTACCTCTAATCGCGATTAAGAACTTAAAAGTTACTATTCACCAAAAATTTATTTTAATCTCATTGAACCACATTTTACTTCATAATGACAACCATGTATGTCGGATTTTTGAAATTCAAAAATCAAAAGTGGTAAAATTTTATTTAAACGAAAAATCAGTTTTTATAAGTACCACTTAGTGGTTTCACTATTCATCAAAAATTGAAGTTTTTCAGAAAAATACCAAATATTCACCCTAAGCTATATTTGATATTGTGAATTCAAAAATGAAGTCTATTTTAAAAAATTCAAAACATATAAGTCACATTAATTAATTTAATAATTAATTCCCGCTGTCATGACAAATAGCGTGTTTTTATGAAACAATAAGTATCAAAAGATTGACACTAGTTTAAGTCCGATTTCAAAGCGAAATTAATTCCAACAACCACTATTGGATTTAATGGTAAAAATATTTTCTAATTTCACTTTAAAACTAATTCAAAAGATAATCTAATCATATAAATAAATTATATTAAAAAGAGGTTTTGAATTAAAATACAACATTTTACACTTCATTAAAAAAATGAACTTTATCGGAAAGATACCAAAAATTTACACAAAGTAAATTTTGATGTCCTGATTCTAAAGAAGAGTTTTATTTGGTCCAATAGAATGTATAATAGTGAACAAAACTATATTTAATGACGGTTCTCCATCAAAAGGCGATAAGTGAACCTTTAGTGAAAATTAGGGCATATATGCCTAAAATTGAATTCTTTCCATATTTTAAGTCTTTATCTTTTATTAGATAAAATTAAAAACATTTAAAAAACATATATAATCATATTTTAGTTATTTATATCCATTCCCTCTAATAAAATGACTATGTGTTAACTACCATTTAAAATAATATTATTTTATTACTACTGTGCAACGTAAGATTTCAATGAAACTCTTTGTTGCGTATCGGGTACGCTATCGAACATAGCAACCCATTTAAAGTAAAATTAATATTTAATTAATAAATATTAATAAATATGAAAATTATTTATTCTTTATTTACCTAGGATGTTAAACATTTCCTTGATCATGGAATAAACTATGATGATTAATGAATCCATGTTGTATGATCTATGTGGCGCATTTAAGTATGAAAACAAAATGATTATGAAGGGTGCACCTTGATAGAGAATCAATGCATTGGGTAATGTTTAGTATCATTATATGTCATGTGAATTGAGTGTTGAATCATGATAATTCTTGTGTAATGGGTGTTGACTCAGACTACTTTATGTTCAATGGGTTTTGACTCATGCTACATCATGTGAAATGGGTATTGACTCAAGATAATTTATGAGCTGTGAGATTTGAGTCATGATACTCCATGTGCAATGAGCCTTGGATAATGATAATATCATGTTTTATGTTGTTTCCATACTTCTATGTTATGATTATCATGAAATTATATTGATGTTTCTTTTATGTCTCACTGATATTACTATTGTCTAACATGTACTATCTTTTCCATGTTATGCCTTTTTACTCTATTAATGGGCTTTATAGCCCACCCCTTTCATATGTATTTCCTTAGGTTATCCCATGTAGTGTTAAGTACGAAGGAATGTTGTGGTCATGTTAAAAACGTTTTTAAAAATGATGTTGTATTTCATGTTCTAAGTTGTTATGTATTATTCCTAATTTTCCAAGACACTATACCTCTCTATATTCTAAGTTTTATTAAGTTCCAATTCATGTAATAAATCATGATTAAATAAAAAGAATATAATGATTTTTTTAAAAACGAATAACAAGATATTCCTCCTCTATTTAGATATCAATAAAAAACATAATGGTTATCATAAAGTAAAATAATTCCCAAAATTATAAAACTTTCATGTGATGAAATAATACATTAATATATAATGATCAATAGTATTACCAAAATTTATAAAAAAATAAATCCATAAATAATTAACATTAAATTTTAATAATACCATTAAACTTATGTTCAAAATTTTATGATATTTATTGTGAAATAACTTTTAAACATTGCCTCATACATCCATAAAAGCTCAATAAAAATCTCCCAAGGTATTTAAATTAATTAAAACATAAAAATGGGTACCCAAGACATTTATACTATGATTAAAATTTGAAAAATATGGTTCTCCCTGGAGTAGTCATAATATCACAGAATATGCCAATTTTAACTATAGAAATATCTAATGATTTGGACACCCATTTTTTCTTTTGATACTGATGATTTATACCATGATTAAGTAATTTTGGACACTTGATAGAATATTTCCAAAAATAATTTCATATATAACATCTCAATATTTAATGGATATCTATTATCTCATTCTTGGATTTTTCAGTACTCTTTTCTTTGCATTCATAAACTGTGTGACCAAAATTACCATACCAGTAACACATTCTAGATCCTAACTCAACTTCCTAGAAATGTATTTTTCGATACATGGAAAATGTTTTGGGATTAAAAATAATCTTTTTAGTTGGTTTCATATCTATTTCCTTCCACCTTGACCATTTTTTTTATTTTTTTCATCTCACGGAACATATGTTTTTGGAAAAATTCATTTCAAAATTCTCATCAAAATGAACCACCTTCTCATAACTATTATATTATCATGAGTAAAAAACTCTTAGTATACCTAGTTTTGATCTAGATTAAAATTGATTAATTTTTCTATCAATTTTTTGGGTAAAATCTTGAACATACCTAGAAAATCTTGGGAAGTTTGATTCATACAAAGCAACTGAATCATAATATTTTTTCTTCAATTATAAGAATTTTTTCTCTAGCCTAAGACAAGAAAAACTTTCGGAAATATTTCTCAATAATGAGATTATTAAATGTTTCTTATTCTATATAAACTTGAACATATTTCTCCTTTTAATTCTTAACTAAATACCACCATCGATTAGCTTCACCTTCAAAATGATAATGTAAAGAGTTACATTTGGATGTTTTGAACAACCCATGACTTCAAATATCATATCTATGTCCATGATCCATCCTTTAGGAACCATTGGGTGAAATGATCCATTGAATTATAGGTATGTTTCCTCATGAAATGATCTAATATAGACATGTTGCTTATGGTAGATCGGTTTCCTTTTTGGAATGGATACTAAAACCCTTTATATCTTGTTTAAACTAACCCATTAGTGTAAAAACAATTCTATTCCAATTCCAATCATATCAGGATGATGATTTTGAAGGATATTTTCCTCTTGGTGGATTCCCACCATAACTTTCCTTTTTTTCTTCTATGTTTAATCATTTTAAGCAGACATAGTTTAGATGAAGTTTCATGTAAATTCTAAACCATGTATAATCTTGAGTTTTAGTTAAGAATTTACTTTCTTTCCAATTGAGGATCATTTTTGGTTTAGAGTTTTAAAGAGTTAGGACATAAATCATTCATTAGAAAACCATATAATGAAAAGTGTACACTTATGATCAGTATCCATTTCTTCCACCATATAAGAATTTAAAAATAAAGTGTGTTCTATTTTTAAGGAAAATATTCAAAAAATTCAACATGACTTCATCCTTTCCCTTACACTTCATGTGAATTTCTTTTAAAAATGTGGGATGATAAAAAATATCTCAGTAAGAGATATAATGTCAATGAAACCATTAGTCCAGTGAAAGCCTGAAAATTCATTATAAATTTATCTATAGCTCCAATGTTCTTTAGACATATGAATTAAATCATTTACACTTGAAAAACACACATACATTTTTTCAAATAAAATTACAAAGACCCATAGAGGGAAATTAAAACCTTTTTTTGGTGACTTAGAGCATCATATTATTATAACCCTTTCAAAATCCTTTTAATTTGAATAACTATATGGTTGATGTCGTATATAATTATTACCTAATGAGTTAGAGAGATATAACTGGGATCACACTTCATATAATCTATATCAGGCTTATCCATGATCAATAATGGTTCTCAACCCTTCATATAAGCTATATCGAGCGAACTTATTTTTCATAGGTCATAAGGGGGATCAAACCATATTATATGGTATACTGGGCTCACTCGTGAGCTATAATGGGGCTCAACCATTCAAATAAGATATATTGGGCTCATCCGTGAGATATAATGACCCAAAAACATTCATGTAAGCTATATAAGGCTCACCCATTTAATATAATGCTCACATATCAAATCATAAATTAAATATTTTCATTATTAAACCCTTTTAACAACAATTTTAAATCCATTTGGAAACCAATTTTAGATAAAACTATCCTTTTCTTTTTAAAACATAGTTTTCAAAACTGAATTACCCAAAATAAGATATAGAGGGTTTTTAATTGAAGTAAATATGAAATATTTCAATGGATTTATGAAATAAAACAATGTTCAGGATGGAATAAATGTCATTTTCTCTATGTACATTCAGAATAGTACACTTGTTTTGTCA
Organism: Viscum album; assembly: GCA_963277665.1. Taxonomy (NCBI): domain Eukaryota; kingdom Viridiplantae; phylum Streptophyta; class Magnoliopsida; order Santalales; family Viscaceae; genus Viscum; species Viscum album. The sequence goes on along the minus strand of OY728155.1, from coordinate 461,432,732 downwards.
TTTTCCTAAACATTCCATATAAAACATGTAAAAGAATTACTTTTGAAAATATTGAAATAAAGTAAATATAAGTAAAAAAATCACCTTTTAAATATTTTATGTTTTTAAAAAATTAATTAAATTATTTTAAAAATAAAGACGCATAATTGAAATATTTGGAATTAAAACTTAAAATTAATATTTATATTAAAAAAATAAAAAACACTATCATATGGGAAAATATGTATCATAAAAACGATGAAAAAATAACATTAAAAAACATTAAATTTCATGATAATAGAAAAATTCATGATATAAAATTTCAAATATATTTTATACATACCTTAAAAAATAACAAAGGTGCATAATATCAAAATATTCCTCAATGAAATGAAATTGAGACAAAGTCCCTTAATTTAAGTCAAATCTTCCATGTGTATCTTTATCTTTATGAATATTAAAATTATATTAATTAATTAATTATTTTATATACTTTTTGAAGTTTATAATTTTATTAATTTCACTTGTTAACTAGTAATAGAAAATTCCTTAGTCAATTATGTTTATTCTTGATGTTTTGGCTATATTTGGTTTATTTATCAAAAATGAATTTGGTAGGTCGAAAATGGTCAAAGGGTTCATTATATAAAAATATCGAGAATAATAATAATGAAATAATTATCATTTTTATAAATCAATTAAACTTTTAAAACCAATAATGAATTATTTTTATAGAAAATGGAAAAATGTAACAATCATGGAAACGGTAGGTTGTACGTACGTATAAGTAACATTTTTAGTTTTTCAATTATTACTGTGGAAAGAAGGTTACTCACATTTATTTTTCATGGAAAGTAATTAAATCATAATTAAATAGTAACTACTTATATGTACATATATATATATATATATATATATATATATATCATTATTGTGATATAGTGATGAAAAAAGGAACGAAATTGCTTCAATGAAGTGGTAATCCACACAACCATTGACGATTCTATCAATATTTTAGTGAGTGAAAAGGTAAGAAAGAAAATAATATTTTATAATTATGAAATGAAAAAATATGTCATAAATATAATAAATATTTCATGTAAATGACAATGTTTCGTTATATTTACCCTTATTACCTTTAATGTAATGTGTTTGTGAAAATGAATAACACTGCTTCACGAGTTGATAGTCCTCCATACACACAAATAACGTTATCATATCCCTTATGTATTAGAATATGAAAAAGTTATATATGGTATAATGAATAAATAAGTATAAATATTAATCTAATATCATATAAATTTTTTATTTCCTTAATTATACCCAACCATGATAGGTGGTAATGGAAAAAAATAACACTGTTTCCCGAGGTGGTAGTCCTCCTTACACATGAATGGTGATTTTTTAACCCATTTGATGGATGTATGTGTGTTTTTAGGTAGAAACCATAACATAAAAATATATCAGTATATGGAATATTCTATGATTTTAATATCAGAATATAGTAACATTAATTTAAGGTAGTGGACAAATAATTAAAATAAAAACACACATTGATGAACATTTCCTATTCTTAAGGTATACCCATTTTGTTTAAACCATATTACTTACTTGGATAGATTTAATCACAAATTAAAGATTTTATTAGGATATATGGGATGTAAAAAAGTAATTTGGAAAGTTTTTCTCCCAAAAAATTGGTTTTTAAGGCATGGATAGAGGAGGATAGGAGGTGGCCATTTATAAGTGACGTGAGTGGAACCCTTGTATTTTTTTAATAGAAGATAGGTGAACCTATATTTTTATATACAAAAATGAATCCAAAATGCACCAAAATAGACTATATAAGTTATGGGGTCTAAATATGGCCATCTAATGTGTGTTGGACTTGTTTTTGGTCATTTTAAACCTTATATTCTAAGTTTAATAACTAAGTAAACACATTTTTACATTAATTTAGGTAATTAATTTTAATAGTTTTCACTAATCAATTTGGTCAAATATTATTTTCACCTTATTATATAATATATGTTATAATTATTCTAAATATAGAATCCATTTTTTCAAATTCCATTTACATTAGTGGGAGAATTTAATATAATATTATTCTCACACACATGATGAGAAAAGAGGGTTTTAAAGTGATTTTTTTTAAAAGTTTACAATTTTTTAAATTAAAATTCAATATGAAAATGATTAAAATGAAATGAATTTGATTAAATGATATTAAATTTAACTTATTTTACCATAAAACCAATTCAAATATAATTTATCATTTTAAATATTTTAAAAAGAAGGAGGCTTTCAATTAAAATTTAGTATTTTTGTTATTCCTTAATAAATGAAAGCTTTCTAAAAAATAAAAAACACACCCTAAGATAATTTTTATATTAATATTTCAATAATTATGTTTATTTTAAAAAATTCATTATCCTAAATTAGAAAAATATAGTTTTAAAAATTGTATGTAACACAAAGGCGGTAAAACCGTTTTTTAGAAAACAATACAGTTTTTAAGCATAAAGTTGGATTTATTCCAATCAATTTTATTTAAATAAAACCCAATGAATGTTGTAAATATTATTGAATATATAAAATATAAATTTAATTCAAATCATTAACCAAAATTTATTTGGTTTTTTTATTTATATAACACATGTGTCCACATAATTTGTTTTCATAGAATAATTTTCTTTTATTTTCAAAATTATTTTATTTTCATTAATAATTAATATTATAACAAATAAATAATTTTATATTTATTTTTAAACCATATTTTGTTTCTAATTTATTTAATATTATTCATAACTTTCAGTCCAATAGCTCTGTTACAAATATCTTATTAAAAAATAATACTAATAGTGTATTGTTGTACGATAAAACTTGGTCTTGCGTGCAATGGAGGCTATCAAAGAAATTAAATGTTTCATGTCATAAACACTATATAAAATAGAATAATTTTTAGTTTATTTTTTTTAAATTTCATTTAAAATTATTGTTTCATATAAAGAAAGCTATTAATTTGAAAAAAATAAAATTCATAAAATATCAGGATGTTACAATATAACCCTTAAAAAAACAGGTTTCCCAATCATATTTTCATCATAATCATATTCAATATAGAGATATATTAAGGATGGTATTATTGGATCTTATCCCCAATAAATAATATATAATATCCAAGGATGTTATAATAAAAGAAAATTCCATTAAAATATTACTTAGAATATTTTTACTGAAAATACCCTTTTCATTTAGGAATAACTTTGTTAAAATCTAAAAAAATCCAAAATATTATTCAAAATATTCTCTTTGAAGGGAATCATGTGAATTTTTATTTAATCATAAAATAATTTAGCTGTTATGTTGGTCTGAAATTATGATCATGTTGTATAACTTAAAATGAATATTCTTTTCATGTTTTTGTCAAAAATCCTGAATACTTCATTAAAAAAGGAAAATAATATTCATATTAAAAAAAAAAAATGGGTGAAAAAAATAAAAAAAATTAGAATTGTAAAAACATTTCTATATAAATTTTTAGAAAATATATACATGGATGAAAATGTATTTTCAACCAAAGACATAAATAAATATGTTTTTCCTTGAAAACATTATTTTTGTATCTTGTATACATAAATAGAGGAGAATAAAAGTAAAAAATGTAATCTCTAGAAATATACCAAGGAGAATAAATGTCATGATATTTATTAAAAGGTAGATATTGAAATTTATTCATCACAAACATAATAATATACAATACCAATAAACAATGAGACCATAACATAAAACCCTTACATTGGGTTCATGTTGTTTCAAAATAGAATTAACTATAAAGACCCCAACCCTAGTAGCATAGATTCAATGGTTAAATTAAGACATTAGATCTAGATACAAGGTATCACATATTGAAGGACCAAATAGTTTAGTTGTATTGGGATACTATATACATTCTCGAATCTCATATTACAATTGAATACAAAAAATACATCATAGTATTTTCTTTGAGAACACCACTATTCAATTTATCATAATCTTATAGATCAATCATAACTCATTTATTGGAATCTGGGTGAATGTAAACATATGAAATTAGTGAACTATAACACCTAATAATGGTATTTTTACATTAGAGGAAATTATGAACAAATAACACATAATAAATTTGAAAAGGTAAATAATTGAAACATATTACATTTAATCAATAAATTGAACATGAAGAATAATATAGTAGGAATAAATGATAATAAAAATAATTCCATATAAAACTTCTTATTCTTGAAACTTATTCATGGGTATTATAACTAATTTAATAATCACATGAATATCAATAACTAATCTAATAATGAGGTAATTTTAAAATATGGACATCATAACCATAAAATTAAGGCCTTGTGCTAAAAATTCATACATAAATTAGTAATCCCTCTTCTAAAAACCCAAGCTAGTTTGTCTTATGAGATCCATTGATTAATTGTGAGGTAATACCCAGCCCCACCCAACCCTTACACAGTTTAATGGATTTCTCATTCAAAATGGTAGAAACATAATCATTGTAAACATTCGTATTGATAAAATTGAATATGAAATGTTAATAATTTCCCATATCAATAAACATAATCTAAATAATCATCAATACTTGGAAACTATCATGTGAATAATTATACTTCCCCAAATATAAAAATATAGTATACATAAAAATTCATATTGGAAAATATGAATACAAATATTAATACTTTTCCCAATCAATGATCATAATAATAAACCATCCAAATTACTATGTCATTGGTATCAATATAGTATATCCAAATCAAACCAATCATACAAAAAACTAGAAAAAATAAGAATGGTATTATTACAAAAATATAAAAAAAATGAGATTTAGGTAAAAAATGGTTTTAGTAATTGATAAATAGAATTACTGTAAAATTACATTAAAATATTCTTGAGGAAAAATATCATTTTCAATTTTAAAAATAACATTCAGAAATTGAAAATTTTAGGAATATTAGGAAAAATATTTACATTAAACCATAGATTGTAAAGATATAAATTAATCTCTTATAAAATGAGTAATGATAATGATTGGAAATTATATAGATGTTTTATAAGTTAAAAAACATTCTATTCACATAGTAGTAAAAAATATAAATGTACATCATCCAAAAAATTCCAAAAATATTATTTAAAAAAATTTAAAAAGTAAAAAATGGGAACAAATTTATTTTAATAATGAAAAAAAACTTTTGAAATAATTTTTTGAAAACAATGATATGAAAAAATATATTTTCAACCAAAGAGGGAAATAAAGTCAACTTATCTAAAAAGAATTTTCTCAATAATTTTATGAATAAAAGAGAAATACATTTTTATATTACATTAAAATTTCAATAGTATCTAGAGTGGAACAAAATAAATTTATCTTATGATATAAATATCATTCTATTCTTCCAAGGGAGTCTTAAACATATAAAATATTGAATAATGTTGAGATTGTGAAATAAGAAATTACCTATGGTAAATTTTGAGTCATAATCCCCAAGTGATTAATGATATAAAACTTCAAATGGGTAGTATATACCAAAAAAAAGAAATAAGTTATGAATATGAAATATGTCTCACAAATGTAAAAGTTAGATGACAAAAATTTACCTCAGGTCTAATTTCCTTTATAAATGTTCAAAAATATTATATAATAAATAGATATTTTTTATATATCCATTAATTGTTTAAATATATATAATTTCATATATGTTTTTTAAAACTTTTTTATTTCCCATTTATTAACAATTTATTAATAAATACCCTATTCAAGGTGATAACTGTTTTATATTTCATGTATGTTTTTGGTCAATAGTTTGGATACATGCTATATGATTATGGTGAAATCACTTACATAATAGTTTCCATGATAAAAATATAATATATACTAATAATATAACTATTTATAATAGTACCAAAATTTTATAGGTGAAAAAATTAGAATAATCATTCATGAAGTAAGTGGGTTGTATGTATGCGTGAAAAATACTTAAATTTTTTTATGAATGGAAAAAAGAATAGTATATAATATATGGAATTAAAAAAATAATAATTATATCATATATATCATATATATATTCATTAAATATATCATTATTAACATCCTTTTCAATATAAAATGAATAATGTTTCACATCACTTTGTGGAGGTGGTAGTCCCCACATATGCATGAGTTATGTTATATTTTTTTGAATGTAATAGAAAATGGGAAGGTATATGTGATATTATAATTCAACAAGTTTAATTATTTAATAAATAAAATTTATATACATTAAACCAATCAATATATATAGTTATGAGAGGAGGAGATGGAAAACAAATTATATCAATTCGTGATATCTAATGCATTCCAAGATTTGTTTTATGATCGAACCAAGGAATCTAGGTTATGTATATGAATTTATTTATGGGATTCAAGAAATTATTTTTTTAATAAAAATGTCTCTTGAATTATGGATAGGAGAGGAGATGAGGTGTCCTTTTATATGTGGTGGAGAGAACCTTTTTTAAAATTACTTGGAAATTTTCCAAAATAATCCCAAAATAATAATGTTATTATAAATAAAAATTCTTCAAAATGAACTTCTATTATATAGTGGGATATTATAAGGTTGAAATATGTCTATAAAATGGTATTTTTACAATTTTAATTGGATAACATACCCTTATCTTTTGGTTTAACCCCTGGTAAACCCGTTTCATCCTTAACCAAGATAATTATTTTTTATTATGTTAACTATTAAATATGGGAAAAAATTAAGTAACCATTATTGACTAATATTAATTATTATTATTAAATATATGTAATATTTGTTTTTAAATTCAAATTTTTGAAGTGGCCTAATTTAATTTATTTTTTGACATACATACATGATAAACTCATGAATTTCTAAAGAAAAGTGTTTGTAAGTACAATTTTTTTATATAAAAATTGAATATATAATAGATTCTAATAACCTAAATTTGATCAATTATAGTAAAATTTCAAAATTTGTAACTTTTAATACGATTTTAAATAAAATCAAACATTGTATATACATTAAATTAAAATTTAGTTACTTAAAAAAATTAATATATTTCACTATTCAATTTAGAAACAATTGTTTCAAAAAAATCAAAAAAATCATTCTAATATAATTTCTACATGATGATTTAAAAAATTATGTTAATTTTTACGAATAAATTTCCTAAAATTTTAAAAAATCAATTTTAACATGAGTGATAAAAATATGATGAAACCGTTTTTAGAAAAAACATTGTGTTTCAAAAAGATATATATTTTTCATTTAATTGATTCTTATTTTCATTATAATGAATTTATAACCAAATAATTTTTTTATAAATTTTTTAATAATATAATTTTCATAATTTAGATAGTTCTATTAATACTATCAAATTAATTTTCTAGGTTATAATGGTATATTATTTTTCCATTTACTTAGACTCTGGGTTTCATATATAAAAATCTATCAAAGATATTTAATTTATTTTAAATAAAATATATATGGTAAAGTATCGGGGTGTTACATCCTCCCATAATAAAAAAAATTAATCCAAGTAATTTATTGAATGTCTCATCATGAAATTATTTTGGAAGTTCTTCGTCATAACATCCTCAGGTTCCTACGTCACCTATTTTATCATGTGATTTCTCTAAAGTACTTTTAATAGCTGATTCATTCATTTCCTAAAAATATTTTTTAGAGTGTATAGAATCAAGATATTATATTCATTGTTATATAGATATTGTTAAAATTCAATATCTTTAGAAGCGATCACATTCATTGGGTTTGGCATGTACTTCATTAACAATGATATCTAGAATACATCATGCACTTTAGAGAGGCTTGGTGGTGGAATTTTCAAATGTTAATACAAAAATATAATTCTTTATATGATTTAAAATGGTCTAATATACTTGGGTTTTAGTTTTCTTTTCATGTATAACATTATAAAACCCTTACCTAGATATAGTTTCAAGAAAATCATGACCACTCATGTGAAATTTCATATAATTCATTCAGTTATCAACATATCTCTTTTAAATTATTTTATCTTCTTTGTTGTGGGTTTAAATTATATTTACCATTTCCATTATTTCCATAATAATTTCAAGGTAAAAAGATTACTTCCACAAAAATCATCCTAGCATGTTGGATTATAGAATCTTATGCTATATAATGCTTCATATAGAACCATTTGAATACATGAATGAATCCATTATTATAAGAAAACACTAAAAAATGTAAATAATGACCCCTCATACCTTGAAAATATGGAATGACCTAAACATAAATTATAATGATAAAATAGTAGTTTCAGTCTATCCATTAGTTTTTTTGTGATAAGAAGTGATGGGGAAACTCTCATTATCAATATAATTCTATAATTTTTTTTCATTATTTAGATGTTTATTGGGGATTAATATGTGAAAAAATTGAATGTGGTTCATCATGATGTCTTATAAAGTCAATAATATAGAGTATTTCAAGGTTCCCATGAAGTAAATATTCTATTAGAGAGAATAACTGTTTAGATTCGGTGAGATAATTAACAATAACCCATATTACTTACTTCCTTTTAAGAGTGTTTGATAATCCGATGATAATGTTAATTGTAATGTCACCACATATCCTTGTAGTAATAGAAATATATCTCAAGAATCCTTAAGGATACTATCCTTCATCCTTTACATTTTTTAGAACGAAACATATTGACACATTATCAAAAAATTCCCACTTTCATACAATACCACCAAAATATTCCTTCATATCCTTATATATCATAGTGATGCCAGGGTGTATCGATAAATTCAAGCTGTAAGAATCATTAATAAAATCCCACATTAGGTCAAGAATATAAGGGGAACATAGTCTCTTTCTGTGTTTTATTAATCTATCTTCACAAATTATGTATTCCAATATTCCATTATTCATGACTATAATTTTATTTTAGTGACTATCATCATCAGGTTAAGAACTTTTTAACTTTTTTAAGAAATATGGTTTGATAATAATTTGAAAAAGGTGTGATGAATACCATTCCTTAATAATTCCAAAATTCAGCTTCACTAAATCAATGTATATAAGATCCATGTCGATCCTCATTTTTTCCAGGACCCATGATCATTCCATCTCAATGCATTCGCTACCTTATTTCCCATCACTGGGTGGTAGTGTATTGAGAAATTATAATATGTAAATATCTAGAGAAATTTTATTTTCCTAATATTGAGAACATTATATAAATATAAATATAAATATATATATATATATAACTATTATAATCCATATTTATCGAAAATTTTAAACCATATATACAGTTTATCCATATCATCAAATAGAAGATTATAATTTCTATCACAATATCATGGGTTTTATAGATTTTATCATTAAACTTTAAATACCTTCATGCATTACCAATAAACATATCATTATATACATGGAAAAAACTATTTCTTTCATTGATTAATCACAATATGTTAAAAACCCATCACCTTCTGTTGGTACAGTCAAAATCGAAGCATTCACCAATATTTTGTTAAATTATTCGAAAAATTATTCACATTCATTTGTCCATATAAACATATCCCATTTAGAAGTAAAATTTATTTATAGCTTATCTAATTGTGAATTTTTGTTCTCAATTCACCATGAGTTACCAGACACACCAATGAAACTACATACCTTGATTGTGTTCGTTGGTGTAGGCCATTATTGTACCACATTTTTCTTTACAAGATCAAATAAGATTCTATTATTTGAGAAAATATGGATTTAAAGTGAATTATTATGAATCAAAAATCTTCATTTTCTAAATTTTACATTTAACTATCTTCTTCTAATATTTATAATAATTATCCTTATGTTATTTTCATAGTTCTTAGATCTCTTAGAGTATACTATGATATCTTCTATAAATATCACAACAAAATTATCATAATATTCCTTGAATAATATATTCCTTAGATCCATAAATATATAGGTTGAATTATTAAATATAAATATAATTAATGTGAACTATTAATGCCTATACCACATAATAAATGTTGAATTTGAAATATTTTCTTTCTTTACTCGCAATTGGGGATACTAATGACAAAGGTTAATACTTTAAAATTATTTATCTTCTTGAAGATGATTGAATATGTCCTAAATGTGAGGTATTGAATAATAGTTATTTATTATGATAGTTTTTATTTTCCTATAATTAATACACAAACTCATTGATCAATATATCTATTTAATGAAATGAAATGGGTCACCCCAAGGAGAAACACTATGTTGTATAAATACTTAATGATGAATATACTATCATTGTTTGTTTAAATCCACCAATTCTATTATTTATATTCTATAGGGATTTATTGATACTTGTATTTAACTATATATATATATATTAAATTAATGAAAACTCAACTTCATGTTCTAGTGTTTTTATAGGTAATTCCACAGAAAATACTTTAATGCATTTGTGTATAATAGTAACATCCTATATTTTAAGATTTATTTTTTCCATCTAAAGATTGTGTATTCGAGTCTTCCATAATTATATCACTCATAAGATATACTAGGGATGGATATAGACATAACTAGGATGATTAAATACCCCCTCTAAATATAGGGAAGTCCATATCTTCTTTATGAATCAAGAAATTATTCTCCACTTAATAAAAGTTTTCAATATATTTTTGAAAACATTATACAAAAAGGATTATATAAAAATAAAACATATGTGTATTAATAAAGGAAAAAAATAGGGAAATTTAATTAATAATTATGGGACCTGACTAAAACATTCTTTTTATGGTGAGACTCCGTCTAGGAATCTTGACTGATTAATCCATTATTAAGTTGATAGGGAAATATATATTTTTATTTGAAAAATATGATGATATAAAAGTGTGCGATGACCCATAATCTAAAAAAATAATTTTCTAAATGTGAGGGATTGGGTAAATTACTTTCCACCACATCATTAACAACATTAACCCTAATAATTGTGATTTCATATACATGGTGTATCTATCTTGTAATTTTCTGGGGAAAATTCATTTGACACCCAGTACAGTCATTTTCATAGTGTCCCATATCATCACAGTTGAAGCACTACACATTGTCGTCATCTTTCATATCATTTCAATCAACATCATCATCTAAATTATCTCCAAACACGTAGAAAACTCCCAATCCCAATAATCATGTTCCACAATGTTCCTATTCTCATTATTTAATAGCTTTAAAATTTACCCTTACATTATTCCATTTTACCATATTTATTTTTTCTATAGTTCTCATTTTCCCTTTTTTATCTTTATTTCCTCAAAATACATAACACCTAGAGAATTATTTCTTTATAATTATAGCCCATGATAATATGTCCTAGAATGATAATATTGTTTAAGAGACAAGTTCCCTTTAAAATATTATAATAACCCCACCAAAGAAATTATAAATCATTCTATATGGAATACATATGTAGTATTTAGAAAGCCTTGATAACCTGGTAATTTTGTCTTCATACATTGAAACATTATAATCTTCATTTTGTCTTAGACACAATAATTTCTTATCCATATCTTCTCATTTATCATGAGGAAAATAATTTTCAAAAAAGAGTATATTAAATTCCTCCCACTCCATGTTTACTATTTATTTTATATCTTTAGTGTTTTGAATTAATGAACACCATTTATCCACATCCCCTTATAGATGTTAAGCTTTCATAAAACACTTATCCTATTTATTACATCCCAATGTGATAAATATATTATCTATAAAACTTATCCATGCCATTTGTAGAAATGGATTTATAGTGCCACTAAAAGAAAAAGGTTACTGATGCATGAAATGGTCTAACATTCTAACACCATTTTTTAGAAAAGTAAGATTCTATATATATGAATGTTTATAAGACATAAGATAATTCATATACCCCATTATAGTTATAATTTTATTATATCTAACAATATCTCAATCTCTAGCTTTATTATCTTTCCTAGGAAAGAAATTCCTACATTAATTATGCACATTTATATGGTATAAATTCCTTCAACAGGGATACATTTACAAACAATGACATATAATAGATGATATTATTACATTATGAAAGAAATATATAATTTCAAAACTAGTTACACACTTAAAATATATTTAAAATTTTATATATAGATAATATCATAATAATAAACATGGTTTGTTTGGGAAAGTCATTGTATCATAAAAACACTTTCAATTCATTCATAATGATTTTTAATGAAAATGTGAAACAACCTAGGTATATCCATTAGGAATTTAGAACTAGGATTATTGTAAGGATCATTGTCAAGCACAAGGTATTGATCAAGTAAAAACCTAGTACGCCCTTCTTGAAGTTATTGACCCTAAGTACATCTGTGAAAGAGACACATAAACTTTTAATATCCTAACATGGAAATATATTTAGGTATCCAACATAATCACTACCTTATCAAATAATTTTTATGTTATCTTATACATTGGTTGATCCTCAATTTGAATCATAGGGTTATATTCTCTATTATATGTCTTAAAAAATCATGTTCCCAAGGTTTCTATTAAATATCCAGTGATACTAACTTTAATGATCTCAACCCTAATATCCTATAGTTACTAGTTACTTCAATATTTTGGCACAAGATAAAAGGCATAATACCTCAAATGATCGCGTAGTTTAGTATTTTTTGGATACTATATAAATAGTATAATCTCATACTACAATACTTGACAATATATAAAATATATTATTTTCTTTGAGGACACCACTGTACCCTTTACCACATCCTTGTATATAAATCATAACACATTTCCTAGAATGTTGGGGAATTTAGGCATAAGAAAGGGGTGATCTCTAATGCTCCATAAGGGTAGACATACATTGGAAGATATCTGGAAAGAATAATTAATAATCATCATTCCAAGGTAAAAAACAAAAAAAACATGTTATTTAATCAATAAATTGATCATGAAGAATAATATTCCATAAATAAATGATGACAAACACAATTCCATAGAAATTATAACCCTATCTTGATACTTATTCATAGACATTCTAGCTAATCAAATTATCACATGCATATCAAAAACTAATATCATACTTAGGTAATGAATGATTTGGGTCACCATAATACTATTGTCAAGGCATATCGTAAGAAATATTACACTAATGGGTAATTCCTTAGCCAAAACCCAAGAAAATTTATCTCATATAAAATACCTATGAATCAAAGGGTCATAGAGGGTCCCCACCATCAATTTTATGCCCAAGAAATTCCTCATATGGAATGGTAGAAACAAAATAACATAAAAATTCATATTGAAAAATTGGCATATGGAATGTCTAAAATTTCTATAATAAATAAAGATAATCATCATAAAAATTCATATTAGAAAACTAGCTTACTAATGTTAGTAAATTCATTGGTAAAAAAATCAATATAAACATTAATATTATAAAAATAGCATACCAATATTAATAATTTCCTAATAAATATACATAATCATAAATTATCTTGAGTTCTATGATGAATGTTATGAAAATAGTACATCCAAATCAAACTGAACATCAAATATCTAGATAAATAATATGGATGGTATCATTACAACATATCCTTAAGGGAACATAAGGTATAATTAGGGTTTTTGTAATTGATGAATACAAGTACCATAAAAATTCCATTAAAACATTATGCAAGGAAAATATAAATTTATCCTTGAAAATAACATTAAAAAATTTAAATTTTAAACAATATTAGGGAAAAAAATTCTTTAAAAATAACTGTAAAACCTGTAAATTAAGATTTAATTTATTTAGTGTTCATAATGGTGTGTAATTATATACATTCCATATAAAGTAAAATACATTAATTCACACTATTGAAAAAATGGTTTAAAAGACATAATTCCAATAAAAATAAGAATATTTCATTCAAACTATCATGTAAAATTTTAAAAAATGGGTAAAATTTTATTTAATAAATCATTTTTTGAATATTAGAATCATTTTTGAAAATAATTTTTAGATAATATAGATATAGTAGAAAAAATATTTTGAACTAAATAGAGAAATAAAGTTAGATTTTCCAAAAAAAAACTTTATTAAAAATAATATGTACAAATTAGAATAAAATTTTACTACTACTTGAAATTATAAAAAAATATATAGTATAAGAAAATAGAATTTATTTAATATAAAAATATCTAACTATTACCCCATGGAATACATAAACATATACACCAACTACTAATGATGAGATTGTGAAATAAACCATTATCACTTTCGTTGATTTTTAATAATAATCCCCATGAAAGAAATAAATTAAAACAAATAATCAAATTAAATTAATATAAATAAATTCATGATATAATATTTCAATGGTTAATTATATACAAAAAAAGTGGTTAATAAGACATATGTCTCATGAAAATAAATATGATATGAGAAACCCTTACTTCAGGTCTGATTTCCTTCATACATGTTTGAAACTATTTTAAAATAAATATACATTAATTATTAATATATTATATAATCATAATAATATATATCATAACATATATTATTTTCTTAAAAACCATTATCACCAATATATTGATAATGTTTTGTTAAAAACACAATTCTGAGTGATATCTCTCTCCAATGGCCCGAAGGCCTTCATTTTTATTGATTTTTAATAATCCACCATTCAAGGGGTGAGGTGGAACCCTTACAAGGCCCGTAGGCGTAAACATTACATGGACCGTAGGACTTAAATGAATTCATTGCACGCAGGCCTCAAACATTATATACAACCCAGACTAACTACTTAGAACTACTCCTCCCCAACATCTTCGTTATGAAATCAGCTCTCCACCTTCGCATGACTGTTCGGCTAGGATTTCCCATGAATTCACAGACTTATCCCAATAGAAGGTTCCATAACCTCTCATTCATGCAATCTGTTTAGCTTATGCTATGGTGAAATCTCCTTTCTCCTCCTCCTTTTGAAGCTTGTTCCTTGTAGGTTGTTTGGTTTGCATCTGCACTTAAGGTGGCCCAAAGGCCTTGAGGTGGCCCGAAGGCCTTACTGACCCAAATTCCTGGGTGTCCCGAAGGCCTTAAAGGACTTGGGGAACAAATCAGTGGCCCGAAGGCCCAAATAAGGGAATATTCCCAGATTCTACAGTGCCTGCTACAGTTCCCGCTATACTACCTGCTACAGTCTGCACAGTTCCCACTACAGTACCTACTACAAATACTGTTACAATACTTCTATAGTACTACTACAATACTGCTATAGTACATACTACAGTACCTTCTATAATAACTTAGAAATTATCCTCTACCTGGATTTGATCTCAGGTCTCCTGGATGCACTTAAGGAGTCCTCACCAACTGGGCTGAGGCTCAAGTGCATTCCGAGTGATATGAACTTCATTTTTCACATATGATTTGGATGAGTAGTTTCAATACTTATACACTGATAATGGTTCCATAATATAAATAATTTTACCATAATGAAAATATAATATATATTCACAATATTTTTTTTATTAAATTTCATAAAATTAGTGGTTCAAACTTGATCCACACCATTAAAAGTGACTGTAGGCCATATGTATTCATGAACGCTGCTTACATTTTTTGATGGATGAAATGAAATAGTGGTAAATTTTATATCACAATTAAATGATAATTATTATATTATATATATATATATATATATTTATTTAATCTATCCTTATTACCATCTATTTCAATATAAAATGAAAAATGCTTCACATCGCATCTTAGAGGAGGTAGTCCACACGTACACATGAGTGATGCTATCATTTTCAAATGGATTGAAAGATGATAAGGTAGATGTGATAATATAATTTCACAAGTGTAATAATTTCATTTATTTAATATATATAAATTATTTACATCATTATATCCAGCTATGATAGGTGGTGATGGAAAATGAAATACATCAGTTTTTGAGGTGGTAGTCCACCATACACATGATCAATAGTTTTGTTTCCCATTTGATGGAATATAAAATTAATATTGGTAATTCCATTAAATTAAAAACGAATAATTATATGAGATATAAATGTATTATTATTTTATAATTTTTATTTATATTTTTATAAGTTAAAGGAATAAAAAATTGAAAAATAATTGTTAAGAACTGTACCTCTTATTCAGAAAACCTCTTTTTGTTTATACTAAAATCCTTCAAAGATTGGTTTTATAATAAATAAATTGACTCTAGGTAATTTGGAGTTATTAAAGTAATGTATTTTGTAAATTATTGGATGATCCATATGTAAGGATCCATCATTAAACATATCAAAATTATATATATTTTTAACTATAATACACATTTTTACAATCATAATGATTTATGCAGTTTGGAGTATTAAAGAAAGAGGAAAAAAATTTACAATGTAAACCCATAAATTTCAAGTGGATAATAATAAGAAATATCCATTTTACTATAAAACAAAATTCTTTCAAATAAAATAATAATTCTTTTCATGATAAATCCTCACAATTTTTATCTTGATCTCATCGGTGACCCCACTCTTCCTAAAACCCCATGAAAGAAATTTTAAAAACGTTGAATAAGAACAAAAATAAAAGTAAGGTACATGAAAAGTTTAATTTGTTGGGATGAAGTTGGATAGAGAAGGAATTAAGAAAAATTTGCTTCTGTAGAGTGTAGTATTTTGTTGTAAAAAATGGATATATCGGTTCACTTTGTAAAGGACTTGAAAACCAGAAGATTCTTTAATGATTTTTATTTCAAAAATATAATAAGTTTTTAGAACTTTTGATACATGAATTATAAAGTAATGGGGGAGTAAAGGTGATTTTATTCCTATTCAGTTTTGATTGGAAGGAATGATTCTAGTAGAATACATGGAAGGTTTAGTACATTCCGTTAGAAATATGAGGATGCTAAATGTGTTCAATCAAAGACTATATATCATGGTAGATATGTTTCGTGATTAAAGAAGTTGTTTTTTTGAATAATATAGATGACAATGAAGCAACATTAGTATTATTTCTAAAGATTATTTTAAAGTGGTGCCATTTTCTAGTGTTTTCCAAATTTTTAGGGCCAAAAATTGAGAGATGGAGAAATGTGGTTTTAGTAAAGAATGTTGAACAAAAGTTTTAATATGGCTTGATATATTGAACTCAAGTGGAGTTACAAGATCTGAACATAAAAATATGGAAAAGGAAATACTTGTGTAAAAGGTTGGTTTTTGCGCTCAAGATTGAAGGGAGTTTGGAATGTTGCATGCAAGGCATGATTTAAGGTTAGAACATCGAAAAATGAAAATTACATGAAGTGAATGAAATATTAGATAATTGAGAAAAATATTAGGTTTGTGTGAAAGATCCTTACACACTTAATGTGATGTTAAATGGGGTTTTTCATGATGCATTAGAATCTTGCGCAACACGTCAGGGTTTTTGTGCTTAGGGGTCAGTGATTCCTATAAATAAGAGGTGACCCACTCTAATTTTTGTAGCTTGAAACTTAGAGAAATACCAAGCTCTTATGTATGGAATAATTTTATGTTAAGAGAGTTCCATGAAAGAAATATATTTTCACATAAGGAGGGGAAGATGCGTGCAAGATTGATGTTACACGCAAGAGGTGTTTCACAACAAAAGTAAAATCTTGGGCATGAGGCGTAAAAGTTGCACGCAAGAAACCTAAAAGGGTGAACTAAAGATTTATGTTCAGTACAAGAAGTATTTTATGTGAAAGGTAGTTCTTACCAGCTTTTGGGTAGGAAAGAGAATAATGGTTTTAAACTATCAAATTGTAAAAGCTAATTAAGAAGCACTAAACCTCTGGTTTTCCCTATTTGTGATAATAGGGTGCACACATTCTTGTGGATTGTTTTATAAGTGCCACATGAGATTAAGAGTATATCCTACCCATTTCATTCCACATCAATGAATTATTTTCTAGTGGATTGTGTGGTACTTTATTTTTTTCATACCATACCAAGGATGTAGATACTCTTATTGAGTAGAGAACCTTGTAAATCTTGTGTTCCTATGGATGTGTGTTTTGATTATATTCATCAGGGAAAGAAATATTTTATAGGAGGTAAATTTTGTTTCAAAAAGTAGGAAATATAAAAGAAAAAATATCACTAATTCACCCCTCCCCCTCTTAGTGATACTTAGAACCTGACTGGGAAACTTTAGAATTCAGCTAGTCCATTGAAAATATTAAATCCATTGAATAATTACCATTATCTAAATATTTTTTGAGTAAATAAAATAATTTATTTTTACATGAAAATAGACAGAGTTTTGACTCAGTGAAAATCATTAAAACACATATCATCCCAAAGAAACCATTTTTGAAAACATAGAGAATCACATTTATAAAACAATTTTAAGTCCCTTTTAATTGGAATAATCATACTATTGAATTCCAATATAATAATTACCCAATTAATTGGAGAGATATCTAGTCTATACAATTGTATAAGTTGTAATAGTCTCACTCGACATAATCTGGGGCACCCCATCATATAAACTGTAATAGGATCAGGCAAAGCTATCTGGGAAAACCTATTGTATATAATATAACAGGATCACCTAGAAATATCTAGGTCACCTGACCATATAATCTATAATGTGATCACCCAACCCTATCTAGTCCACTACATTATATAAGTTGTAATGGCCTCACTCAGTAACATCTAGGACATCCCATAATATAAGATATAACAGGATCACCCAATGCTATTTTTGGGAACTTATTTATCATGTATAATGACGAAGTATAATATTAGGAATACAATATATTTTTATGCTTGATATTTTCTATCATAAAATATTTTAAAAACTACAATCACTATTGGATATCAAAATAACCTTTAAAAGTAGAATATTATTAAAGTCAGAGTTAATAAAATTAACTTATTATATGAATAAACTATATATCCACATAAAAAAGTGTATATACAATATAATATCATAAAATTTAATTTCAAAAATAATTATATAATGACATAAAGAATAAAGTATGATTTTAACCCAATGAATGTAAATTGAGTTAAGAATTTAATTTACAACTTCTTAATATGTTGAATCATTTAAATGATGAAACAAAACATTAAAAATCATGATAATAGATAAATTAGAGATATAATATGTCATATTTTATGTATATACACATCATAAAATAAAATAAGTTAATGGTATCAAAATATTCTTCAATGAAAATAAATTGAGAGGATGTCCCTTTTGACAGAATATTAACAGTAAATAAACATTCATATATTTGTTTAATAAAAGAAAAAGGTGTCCTTAAAAATTTGAACATAAAAAGGATAGTAAAACTAAATTGTAAAATCTTATCCCATTAATATTAATTTTAATTAAATTTCATAAAATAAACAAGGATCTTTAAAGGGAAAAAAGGAGAGAGGAGGTAGTGGGGTCCCTTTACTAGTGTCTGAAAGTTATGCACTTGAGATTGATGTTCTAGATAATCAAATTATAATCATTAATCACTTTATTCATAAAATTTTCACACATATTTTATTTATTATAATTTTATTATATTCATTTATTTCTATTTTTCTGAATTATGATGTTCAATTCCGTTATACAGAGAGTGTTCATTTCACGGTTGGTTCCCTTGAGTATAATTATTGATGTTTCTTTTAAAATGAGAATATTACTCTAAAAGTGGAATGGAATAGATTTAATTAACTTAAAAAATTATAAATATCCCCATATATCACTCTATTTCTCACTTGAGGATTATTTAGTTGATAAAACAATGATGATTAATGTTTAGTTTTTTTGGAATTTTTTCCAACTATCCAAAATTAGTTTTATCTTATTTAATGTTGTGTTTATATATTAGTTTTAGAACATGAAAGAAGTGAAAATAAATTTATTAAAATATTATTTAAGCATAATATTTTTTATGGCCATCCATTATGGTTAATGGAAGATGAAAACTTGTTATCCACAGAGACAATTAACCACCGCAATTTGGACAATTTTTTCATTTCTTTTAATAAGATGATATAAGAAAATGGATGTATATAATATATTACATTAATACATTAAAATTACAGTATATAAATTATTCTGGAGTTATTATTCCTTAATGGATGAATGATTTTATCATAATATATAAGAAGAAAAGAAATTAAAAGAAGTGGTTTGTGAAAGTTACCTCTTGAAGGATCCATTGAAGAATATAGAATTAGAATTTGGGTGATACCAGTAGGAAATAGATGTGGAGTGAGTGGGGAGGGTAGATTTTGGAAGATATTTAAATATATTCAATTGTTTTTATATGAAAGGGGGTCGTGAGGAATGATATTTATGCTTGAGGAGGGGTGATATTAATTGATTAAAACAAATTATATTATATTTAAATCCAACCACATTGGGTTGGAATTAATTTCAATGAATCAGACTGATAGTTAATGTATTAAAATATCTTAAAGGTTAATAAACACTTCAAACACCCATTTAAAGTTTTAGTTTTCTATTTTTAGATGATTTTACCTTTTAATTTTAACATGTTTCATTATTTTACATATAATGCGGTAAATCTTTTTTTTACCATGGTTAATTTTAGATAATTAAAAATGAAAAACAACCATAATAACTAATTTTTTAAAATATTATTCCAAATATGGAATATTTTTTTATGATTTGAATTCAAATAATTTTCAAAATTTAATTAAAACAATACCCATAGACGTTATAAAAAGAGGGTTTTTAAGAAGTGAAATTTTCAAGCATAAGGTGGATTTATATTAAATCTGTTATTAGTAATAATAATATTATGTAACTCAATTAATATTTAATGATATATAATTTTTAAATTTTATTTAAAACATTCACCAAAAGGTATTATTTTAATTAATTGAAAATGGTAAATATTATGTACTTTAACCCAATTTTAAGAAAAATGCAGTCGTTAAACATGCATATAAACTTTTTCTAAAATAAAATATAAACTTGATTAAAAATAATTTATGTGTATGGAACATAACTAAAGAAAAATTATATTACTTTTAACTATATTAAAAACATAATCATAATATTAAATTTCTTATTTTATTTAAAAGAGATGACATTTTAACAAAAATCAGTATTTTTCAAAATTCACTAAAAACAAAATATTTTCTAAAAAATCCCAAAGATTCACCCAAATTATTACATGATATTAATATTTAAAAATATGAACTTTATTTCATGAAATAATGTTTCTAAATTTTCAA
This sequence comes from Viscum album, assembly GCA_963277665.1. Taxonomy (NCBI): domain Eukaryota; kingdom Viridiplantae; phylum Streptophyta; class Magnoliopsida; order Santalales; family Viscaceae; genus Viscum; species Viscum album. The sequence goes on along the minus strand of OY728155.1, from coordinate 461,411,445 downwards.
AAAATTTAATCTTTACATTCAGTCATAAAATGGAAGAAAAATAATATTTTGAAGAAAATATATTTTTTAAAGAATAAAATGTCCTTTATAAAAATACTAGTGAATATTTACAAAGAATAAATTAATACATTAGTAATGAGTATGGAAATTATATATTTATTAATGTTTTTAATACCGTTCCTTACCTCCAATTTAATGGCTAGGTAATAATGGTCACATTTAAATAATAAGATTATGTAGTTCCTTTAAACTCGATGTTATGTATCATGTACACTATCAAATATAGTAATTTATTTTTTTAAATCTCAGGATATTAAATTATACTCCCCACTTAATAAAATTATTTTTCATAATTTGAACTCGGGATTAAATAAATAGGGATTTTAATTTTTAAAATACCTTTATTGAAATCTCACAACGTAAAAATCATTAATAAAACTTCTATCTGAAATGTTTGAATGGAAAATTAGAGAGGTCATCTAGAATATCACATAATATGATTACATGTAGGAAATGTGTACATATAAGATAATAATAATGCTCATGGAATTATTAATACAGAAATATAACATTGTTTTATTAAATTTATGCATTACAAAAATGTCAATATGTGATATGTTAAAAGTTTATTGATTTCACAGTTTGAAAATCAAATGGATTACATTTTTTTGAAATACATTTTTCAAGAGTTGATGAATTATTTTACTATATATAATAAGAAAATTAGGAAATATACATACTTCACATGTATAAATTCTTCCTTTAATAAATTTCCACCATAATCTTATATTTTTTTCCAAATGATGAGTATTCAAGATGATGTTTTCTTATATAAAAATCAGAATCAACTTCTATGGGTCAAAAAATACACTAATGTATATCTATATATTCCTCTTGTATTTTTTAATTATATAAATCCAAAATGGTTTGTACTAGGTAATATTATTCATCAAAAAGAAATACTTATTTATAAGAAGATATCTGTTTTAATCTCTAAAATTCAACAGTAAAACCCAATGTTCAACATTGATCATTAAAAAAATAACTGACATTAAAATTACTATAAAAATATATTCAAGACTAAAAATTAAATAAAAAAATCATAGGAATTTTATCACATATTCTTCCAAGATAAAGTTATAATTTGTCACCCAAAATAACATCGATCACCCTTTTTATATCATACCAAAAAATATAATTTCACAAATCACATAATCTTCAAGATATTATAATCATTTCCACAAATCATTAAAAAATGAAATTATAATCATATATATTTTCTAAAATATAATTCATACCTTATTCCTCAAATAAAATCCCATAATATTCAGTTCACTATAATCATATATGGTTCACAAAATAGTGAACATAAACCAAAATAACATTGATCAATAATTCCCCAAATCAAATTCCAATCCCATGGTTATGAGTATGTAGAAATATATTATCTGAATATTATTTTCACCTTTATCCATCAAATATTGTAAATAATGAAAAATAATTTCATACTATCCTGTTCATCATGTATCCCAGTTGTTGGCGATACACCCTAACCACCCTTTAGTTGTGAGTTCAATTCTTCTGGCCTTGAAGGACGTGATGGAATTTCAACCATCATATGGGTTGTACTTTTTCAAAAAATATATAAATATAATCCTTATAAAATTATAAATTTTTTGGAATCATTCTAAAAAATAAATTTAATATATTCCGCATTTAATAAATTTTTTATCTTCAAAGGCCTTCTTATACCATTAAATTTGAATCCAAAAAAGTAAAAAACCATAATTACCACATAATAATAGATCATATAAACCAAAAGGAAATAAAATATCTTTAATATTTTGTTTTCTGAAAAATTATTGGCATTTATTTTTTCAAATAACCATTTTCATATAATAAAATTATGGTTCACATATACCTCAAACATAACTATCTCAAAGAAATTATCACTCATTCAAAACATTTAAAGGGCATTGATTATAGCTAACATATGTTTCCAAATTTATGAAAAAAAACCAAATATAGAATAAAACTTATGTGTTCCCTGATTCCCATAATATATAAAAAATTATACTATATGATAATTTTTAAAACTTAATGCATAAAATCATCATTCATTCAATTTACTTCTTAAACCTTTAACTATTATTCTTCATCTTATTAATTAATAAATTATTTCTAAAATAACAGACTTGAATTATATCCTTATGATTCACTAATATCAATTTTTTTTTTGGATAATTAGAGAATAAAAAATAATTTATTCCTTAAATATAGGCATCAATTTTTCTTTGATACCCCATTTATCTTCAACTTTCATAAAGTTAATGGTCATGTAAATTATAGTAGTTACCTTTTATATATAATTTTTAATGTTGAGACATTGAAATCAAATGAAAATAATATCATGTTTACTAAAATTTTTAGATTAAATAAATGATGTTAGATGATTCAAACATTTTATTTTAGGTGATTTGAATACTAAGAATGCAATCAAAAATAATTTTAACAATCACTTGTAATAATAATGATAATAAAATATTCTAAAAGATAAAATAAGGTTATAAAATATATCTTTCCATGAATATTGATTTAATAAAATTAATCTTTATAATATAACAACATTAAAACATGAAATTAATTATTACATTTCGAAATGAAAATGGTCCTTGAAAATACTATACCATCATAAATTCCATAACACTTTACCATTAAAATTATTTATACCTAAATAGAATACCACTATAAATAAAATAACAAAAAATATCATTAATTACCTATAAATACATTACTTTAAATAGAAAAAGGTTTTTATAGTACTTAAAACTAATAATCATCATTAAAAATAAAAATCAATGATGATATTTGTAACTATTAATAAAATATCACAAGAAAAAAATTTAATCTCTAATTTTTTCTAAAAACTAATTTGATACCAACTATAAGGACCCATAATTAAATATATAATAATAATAGAGATTTTAAAATATAATTAAAATTGTTATAATATATAGTAGGTGTTCAGTTTTTAGTTTTAGATAATTAGGAAAATCTTTTTGAAAGTAAACCAATACATTACAACTGGACACTATTACATAATATCTTTTTTTTCGTAAAAAGTATTTAAAATAAAAAAGAATTATTTTCAGGATAAATATTCATAATTTTCATATTTATCTAATTCTTTTCTCCAAAAATCCTTAAAATCTATGATTTTTTTAAAACCATGGGATGTTCAAAAAAATCTCAGAAAGGGACATAAAAAGAAGAAATTTGTTATTCTAGTGAAAAATATAAATGAACATGGAACCTTTTCCTCTGTCTAAAGTTTTTAAGAAAATTAAATAAATATTTTTTACAAGAAAATACACACACTATTAACTGAAATAAAATCATTAAAACCCGTAAAAAGAAAAAAACATGTTTTGAAATTTTAGAGAATCACATTAAAGATACTTTTTTCAAAACAATTATAATTATAATAAAAATATAGATAATATCTAATAAAATAATTACCTAATGAATTTGAGTTCTATCTTGTCCACCCCATCATATAAGATATGATGAGCTCGCCTAACGCAATCTAAACCACCTGGACGTATAATTTTTAATAGGGTAACCCATCATTATTTAGGATGCCCCATTATGTAAGATATAATAGGACCAACTGGTGCTATCTGGTACACCCTGTCATATAAGTGGTATTTATCTCACCCAAAACTATTTGTTTCAACCCATCATAGGAGCTATAATTGGCTTACCTGACACTATATAGGTAACACTTTCATATAAGTTGTAATAATATCACCTGGTTCTATATCAGTTCTCCTATTTCTCATATATAATTCTCAAGTAACATATTATGAATACAATATTTTTTTGTTTAAGAATTATCATCATAAAATATCTGAAAAACTCAAATCACTTTGGATATCAAAATACAATTTAGAAATATAATATCATTGAAGTAATAAATAATGAAATAAATTGATTATGTGTATGAGCTATAAATCCACATTAAACAAGTGGATATAAAACTAAAGATAAGAAAAATTCATTTCATGGATAATTTTAGTTAGAAATTAACAATAGAGTAGATGTTTAACCTAGAGAATGAAAATTGAGTTAAAAATTTACATTACCACTTTGTAGCTAGTTGAATCACATTCCTCATGAAAAAAATTAAACATATTGATAATAGATAAATTAGTGATATAATATGTCAAATATAATTTATATAATTCACAAAAAATAATATGGGTGAGTAAACTCAAAAAATCCCTCACTAAAAAGAAATTGAGATGAAGTCGCTTTTGGTAGCATATCACTTATACTTATTGATTCATAAATTTGATGAATGAGAGAAAAACAAGTATCTAATAATTTTAATATTAAAATTACAATAATATTGATGTGTAAAAGAATATTAAATTAATAGTTATTGGAAAAAACACATGAAACAAAGAAGGAGTTTGAATGAAAGATAAGAGAGAGGAGGTAGAGTGGTCCCTTAACTTGTGTATGAAAGTTATGTACTTGTTATTATTATCATGGTTAATAAATTTAGATTCATTAATTACTCAATTAAGAAAATTCTACATATATATTTAATATATATTAATTTTATTACATTAATTTATTACCATTGTTGTGAGTTAAGATGTTCAATTTCATTGTTCCAAGAGCGTTCGGGTCATGGTTTCATAGATGGTTATATTTTTTATAATTATTAATGATTCTTTTAAAATGGGAAAATTAATCTACAATTGGAATGTAATGGTATTAATGAACTTATTAAAGTATAAATGGTCACATATAATTTCTTTCCCAACATTAATATGATTCATTTGATAAAACATTAATGAAAAAGGTTTAGATTATTTTGGTGGTTTTTCTGACCATTATGTACTAGTTTTTATTAATTTAATATTATGTATATTTATTTTTTATATAAAATAGAATAAGTTAAAAAATACTTATTAAAATACTATTTAACCATAAAAATTGTATTATCACCATCCTTGATGGCGGTAATGGACAATAAAATCTCACTGTTGATGGGGACTGTTAACTATCATAACTTGGACAATGGTTTCATTTCATTTAATAAGATGAGATAGGAAAAGCATGGATATAAGATATTCTACTAGTAGTATAAAATTACAGTATATACATGATTATAGATATATTATGTATTTATAGTTTAATGGGGTGAGAAGAATATATATGAATGAAATAAATTAAAATATATGGTTTGAGAAAGGTACCTATAGAATATCACTTTCTTGAAGGATTCTGTAGAGACCATGGAACTAGGAATTGGGTGAGACAAAAAGCACATGGATGTGTGGAGAGTTATAAGATGTGTTTTTAATGACATTTTAAGATATTTATGTCCTCTAAGGTGAATTAGGGTGGTGATGAGGGGAATTTATACTTGAATAGGGATGGTTTTAAGTGATTAGATAATGATTATTTAATATTTAATGCCAACTAAATTTGGGTGGCATTGATTAAAATGAATAATATTTATAATTAATGTTTGAAATTATGTATAAGGTTCATAATCACATAAATCTCACATTTAATGTTATATTTTTTATGTATTTTAAGCTTTTACCTTTTAATATTAACCCCTTTCATTATTTTACAAATAGAGAGGTAAATCTTTTTTTATCAAAGTATATTTTTTATACATAAAAATGAAAATGAAATTACTACCAAATTTGGATCTTATGATTATAAATATGAAAACAATTTAAAGAAACTTTAAATCATATAATTGAAAAAATTAAATTTAAAACAAAACCCATAGAGTCCATGAAAAAGTGGGTTTTCAAGAAGTGTATTTTTCAACAAGAAGATAAATTTATTTTAACTATATGACTAACAAATTTTTTATGACACTAAATTAATATTTAATTATATATATAATCTATAAATTTCATTCAAAACATTACCTAGTATGTATAATTTTAATTACATAAATATGAGAAATGTTACAACTTTAAAACAATTTTTAGAAAAAACCAATTTTAAAACCCAAATATTAACTTATTATAAAATAAAATGTAATGTTGACTCTAAATAATTTAAGTTGGTGAAATAAAAATAAATAAAACTTCTGTTACATTAGAAAATATTTTAAAAATAAAGGGTATTTTATTTTTATTAACTTATTGAAAAATGATATTTTTACAAAAATTAGTATTTTTCAGTATTCATAGAAAACCATTAGTTTTTGAAAAATCAAAAAATATAACCCAAATTAAATCATTATATAATTATATAAAAAATGAATTTAATTTGATGAAATTTATTTTATATTATTCCAAAAAAAATTATTTTAATATTCACTCATAAAACGCATGAATAACTATTTTTTAAAGAACATTTATTTTTGAAGAATAAAATAATTTCTCTAAAAACATGAGTGATTATTAAAAAAGAGTTAAATAATAATTTATTAATGAGTGTGACTATAACATATTTTATAATTTCATTAATATTTTGGTTTTAGAAAAATTTAATGTTTAGGTCATAACTATCAAATTTAAATAATAAGTTTCTATAGTTCATTTAAGCTTGGTGTTATGTATCTTGTACATTATAAAAAATAATCAATAATTTTTAAAATATATGGATGTTACACAAAATGTATATATACATTTAAGGAGGATAGAAGAGGATATTTCCTTTTATAGGTGAGGAAGTGGACCTTCTTGAAAATTACTTGGAAATTTCACAAAGGAATATAAAAGGATTAAGACATTATTGAGTAAAATGATTAAAAATTATTATATAATAAACTTTGGGATATGATAAGGTTGATATATTTCAAGATTATAATATTTTGTCATGTTTAATTTAAAAACATACCCTTATCTATTTATAATCCCCTTGGTAAACTCCTTTTAACCATAATAGTGGTAATTAATTTGTAATATTTTCACTATTCATTTAAAAAAACATTATAGCACCTTTTTTTAAAAAATAATTATTTATATAATTAATAATATAGAAAATATTTTTCCAAATTAAAATCTTATATGGGGAATAATTTAATTTAAAATTTAACCCAATGATACAATAGAGATATATTTTCCAAAGAAAAGTTTTCGTTAGTACAAAAATTTTATATAAAAATTGTACATAAAATTAATTAAAATAGACTAAATTGGATGAATTATATTATATTTAAACTATTTATTATTTTATTTTTTTTAATATAATTAAATTTATTAAATTATTTAAAATGAAGGGTAGCTTTGAACAAAAATAAACATTCTTCACTATTCCTGGGAATAACAATCATTTAATAAAAGTGTCAAAAATTAACTCTAATATAATACCCATAAGATGATTTTAAAAATTAATTTCATTTTTTAAAATAAATATTATAAAATTAGAAAAAAATTAATTTTAACATAATTTCACAAAACAAAAAGAAACCATTTTTCAGAAAAAAAATTCATTTTTCATATGGACTTTTATTTTTCATTAAAACTATTCTAATATTTATTTATAATAAATTTAGATACATTAAATTTATTTATACATGTCTAAAAAACATATTTTTCATAATTTGTTTAGTTCTATTCAAACCTGCCAATTTAAAATGTAGGTTATAATGTTATACTATTTTGTCATTTTTAGACGAGGGGTTTCCTGTAACACATGCTGTTGGAGAGATTTCATTTATATAAAATGAAATATATATTGTAAATTCACGAAGTGTTACATTATGATATAAAATATTAAAATTTTATTTATTATAACTCCAATATATATTGATGTACATTCATATGATTTCATTTATTATCCAATTATAATATTTCAAAACCCACTTATTTATAATTCCTTATAAAAATCTTCATTTAAAGGTGTCAACTATTCCATTTTTATTTATAATTTTTATTCAGTAGTTCTAGTGAGTTTACCCTGATCATGGTTCTATAATATTTGAAAATTTAATAATTATAATAACATCATATATATTAATTACATATATAGAGTAATCCACAAAGTATGGATATAGAAAAATTAACAACACTATTCATGGAGATGGTATGTCATACGTACACATGAATGTTAATTTCAATTTTTAACTGATGAAATGAAATAATATTAAATAATAATAAATAATTTGAGGATAATTTTAATATAATAAATTTATTATCTATTACATAAATGTATCCTTATTAACACCAATATATATTGGAGATAAAAAAATAAATCACATATCATTGTGGAGGTGGTTGCCGACACACATGAACGAGTAGCATTTTTGTTTTCCAATAAAAGTGAATGATAAAGATTCTGGTTTTGAAATCATATAATTAAAACTAGAAATATAAATTATACATAAATAATTATTTTATATGAGATAACATGATTTTATATGAATTAGAATAATAATTGAAAATGAAGATTCACTGTTAAGAGTTATGCCACTTTATTGAGAATCCTCTTTGGTTTACAACTTAATACATAAATGGATGGATATATGGGAGGATAATAAGATCTAGGATTATATTAAGAAATCTTGTAAGATATTATTGATGATATTGTATAATATATATGGCTCAAAAGGTTTGATGATGAGAGGAGAAGTTCTTCCCTTTTATAAGTTTGGGGAGGAGAAATCTTGAAATTACTTAAAGTATTAAATTAATATAAATTAATTTTCCTTGAGAAATGGAATTAAATTTATATAAAAAAAATACTTGATGATTTTAGTAACAATACTTTCATTAGATAAAAGTTTATATGTATTGGTTATGTTTTTACCCTTATCATTTCTTATTACACCGTGTTAAATTTTTTGAAAATTACTGTCATATCATATTTTTACACTTTAATGGTTAAGAATGTTAACATATAAGTACTAGTAACCAATAAATATACTATTTATGATATATTAAACCATATACTATTCAATTTGGTGAATAAAATATTTTTATTAATTTTAAATCAATTAATAAATTTTTTTATATTATAAAATATCATTAATGAAACTTCTTGAACTGTTCATTTACATTAATATTAAAAAACTCATGATGAAAAAAATTGTAAATAGAAAATTGAAACATATATAATATTAAATTTTTATCTAATAAATTATTGAATCATAATAATTATTTAAAATTATATTACATTTAAATTTGATGAAGTCATTTATTTTATTTTTTTATTAATTGATTAAATACTGTGTCAGGATAACATAAGTATTTATGGAAACTATTAAATCACTAAAAATTGAAAGTAAATTAAAATTAAAATTATAATAAATAAAATTTTAAACTAAAAATTTAATAATTATCTTATCCTTATTTTATCCTTATGTAAATTTTTTGGACATATTAAATTTAAGATAGTTACATTTATATTTGATGTTTTCTTAAAATAATATAAATGTAATAATCCAATAACAAATAAACCATGTGGCCATATACATTGAACTTTAATGGAAAAGGATGATATATAATCATATAACTATATAAAGGAATGTTTTATAAAAATTTAAAATCCTTATTTCGATGCTTTTAAAAGATTTTACTAGTTTTTTTTACTTAGGTGAAAAATATTCACCGAAGATACTATTCTAAATGTACAAAAATAAAAGTGTAATATTTTATATATTTTAATCTAGTTATTCCAAATATGGGATCTGAATTTCAATATTCAATTTCCTTAATTTGAGGATAACAATTTTAATATAAGTTAACAATACTAAACAAAAAACTTTTTCTAGAAGAATATATTTTAAGCATAAAACACGATATATTCATATCCAATTCTTGGAAAAAATATTAGATTATTGTCAAAAATTTTAATTGAAAAAATATTATATACATTAAATTGAAATAATTATACAATTGTGATTAATTTAATTTACTAAGAGAAAAAACATTCATGTGCAAACTATAAATTATAATTTATTTATTCCAATTCAAAACTACCTATTTTATATCTATTTTATAATGTTATACTATATTACGATTCATTATGAATAGGGCTTGCATGTATCATAAGATATCAAAGTAATTAAATCTATTTTAAGAGAAAAATATCATAAAATCTTAGGGTGTTTCATTATAACCCCATAAAATGATTTTTAACCTCTCATTTCAATCACTCAAAAAAAAATGAGGATATTTTTTTTCATTACATCCTTAGTTACCATGTATCATTTTCAAATTTATGATTTCTCTAGAGAAATTTAACCAGGACATTAATCTTGTTTCTTAAAACATTATCTCTATGATCAAAGATTTATACTTGTTAATATTTATTGCAATGATTATGATCTAGTAGTAAAAAATATGAGTTTAGTATATTTATTGGATCATGTATGTACATCCTTAGGAGAGATACGTAGAACAAAATGTGGACTTGAGAGAGTTTTAGTAAAAGTAAAAATCAACATTCTATTATCCTTACTTGATCTAGAATATTGGAGTAAAAAATATTCCATGGGATCTACTTTCCCTTCTACCAAATATCATTACCATATTCCATAATGAAATTCATAGGAATACATTTTCTCCAAATTAAAACTTTATGTCCCACCTTTGCTTGTGGGTACTAATTTTTTGTGAAATATTATCTTATATCATGTGTTGTTAAATGTATCTAAATATCACTTCCATTTCCTTAACTATCCAAGTTCCCAATATATTTTATTCTATATATTTATTATAACACATTGTATTTATATACTTATATCCATAGATGGCATCATAAGGATCCATATAAATGATCATGTGAAAGATATTATTATAAGAAAACCTGACTACATGGAGGTGATGATCCCATCCATCATTAAATCCATAGAAAAAGATCTCATAAAACCATATAGGGTGTGAATAGTTCTCTCATAAATACCATGTAACTAAGGAATCTATGTAGTGCTGAAACAATAATTAGAATCCAGAGCTTGTTGAAGACTTCACTGGATCTTTGCTGTAAAAATTTAATCCTAATCATATATAATAGTTTTTGGTACTCCATATCACATTTACACTTACATAATGTATATTCTAGAGATATGATAAAGAGATAAATCATCTGTGATAGTAATGATGTGTATAAAATTCACATAGTGATTGGTTAAAACCTAAATAGGATTATGAATTTCAAATGTTTTGATGAGTTTAATGAAAATATGAATGGTGATGTTCTCCTATTTCCATTCAGGTATGAGAAATTGTAATAACATATCATCATAAATCTATCTCTCAATATTACCTTTCTAACATACCAAGCACCCTGATAATGACTCTGTAACATCCCTCCTCATGCTATCATACTAGAAATACCCTTTCAGATATCTATAAAACATTTTAAATCTAGGATTAATAGAGAATGATAATATATTACTCTCTTAAAATAACTCCTTCTCCTGTTCTGGTATGGTAAAAACATATACACAGTTCTTCAATATTATCATTCCATCATAATCATTATTTAAATCGAAAACATTTATATCCTTCTAATGTAGTTCTTGATCATCCTTTTATACCTATTAAAGGCTCACATTGGTAGATGATTGAATATTTGTTTGAGAGAGATAAAAGTTCTCAGCTTCCTTTAATATTTCAAGTTACATTATTTGAAAATCAATAAGTATTTGATTTTTTATCCATATAATTAATAAAATAACATGAACCTTTTGACTTAGACCATCTTCCCCTTTGTTTTAATTCATATATTTGTAATGTAATGGTATGTCATAATGTCTTATAAACTCTAACCATCTTCTCTGGCACACTTTTTTCTCTTTATGTGTGAATATATACTTCAATGTATTATTAACATTATATTTTACAAAATTTTCCAAAATGAAAATTTATTTATAATATTAATAAATAAATTAAAACAACTATCCCATAATCACATGTTTGGAATTTTTTCTCATGAACCTAAAATTTCTAAGAGGCATAAGCTATAATAACATCATTCTACATGAGAATGCATCCATGTCCCTTCTTCAATACATCACTATATATTTCATACCCATCTCCACTGTATGATTGTGTGTGAAATGGTTCACTAAAAAAATCTTCTATTTAGTTAAATTAATTTTTTCTCCCATTCATATTTAAATATTAATATAGATCCCATTTATGTTAAATTTATGAGTGGATAAATAATTGTTGAGAAATTATCTACAAACTATTGATAATATGTAGACAAAATAAGAAAAATACAATTATTAGTCACCATGGATGGTTTAGTCAAACATTCATTTTCATATATCATTGATGGATACAAAGATATACACTCTCTTAATATTATATAACCTAAAAATGAAAATTTTTATTTCCAAGTTCACACATTGTAAATATTTCATATAGATTATCTTTATATAGTTCCTTTAGTACAATACCAAAGTGATTTTTATGATCTTATTTACCAATTTTATATATAGTAATATCATAAATAATTACTACAAAAACTAATAAAGGTAATCTCTAATGACATTATTCCAAAAATCCACGACGATAGTTGGGGATTTTTTTCAGCGTAAGAAATTATATCATGGGTATATCCTTCTTCATGTTTCCCAATTAATGATATCTTGAATGAATTAAAATCTTTAAAATGTATTGATCTCTATATATTTGATCAAACATGTCATCGATATGAAGTATTGGATAAAAATTCTTGATTTTGATCTTTCCCAATTCCAAAAAATCAATGCAGAGTAGCATTTTCCCATATTTAATTTCAAAATGAAGAAAGGTTTACCCTAAAGAGTCACACTTTTTTGAATGAATCCCTTTTTTAGATTATCCTAGAGTTAGTTCTTTAATTCATGCAAGTCAATATGGGCCATTGTATATAGATTCTTTGAAATAAGTGTTGGACCAGGTATGGGTTCAATTGAAAACCGATCTTCCCAATTCAATGATAGGCTAGGAAACTCTTCTTGAAAATCAATGACAAAATCTAGAAAAATAGGTATATATTTTATTTTTCATTTCTTTTAAACCATTTTATAATTTTTTTTAATTGTAATAAAAACCCATAAAAGTGATGTAATTTTCATTGGATATTCATATTTATCCTTTCAAAGATAAACCATCACAGTTTGGTTTGGAATATAAAACATTACTTGCACCTTGGAAATTGATGTGAGATTTATATAATTAAATCTAATCCATGACTATGATAAAATAAAAGTCAAAAAGATTGAAAATATCAAGATGTTTTGGAAGAACATTCCCAAAAACGTCTATCAGAGATGAATCATAGACATGATATGTGATCATCTTACCATGAAGAGTTTTCATATCTAATATAACATCAAATCATTGAGGTGTTATAGTAATACCTATAATTTTTTTCATATTTAAAATATTGGGTAGATCCATAATAAAATTATTCATAAAATTTCTAGAGTGGATGTTAAGTTTAAATTTCACCACTTAGTTTTTTTTAGACAGGAGCCGGGTGAACCCGGACTGAAAATATATTAAAAAAATAAAACCATATAAGAAAACAAACAAAAAACATCCATTACAGCCCTATAAAATTCTAGGAGTAACAATTATTTTAGAAGAAAACATATCAATATAGCACTAAGCATGTCTAGGAAACAACCAACACACCGCTCAAGCCAGACCTCAAATCATGCCCTTGAACCAGACCCATCATATCAGGACAAAATACAATAAGTTGGACCATCCCCGTGCATGTGCAGGCGCAGCAATGAAGAGAAGAAGAAAAACCATGCCAGAAAAAATCTTCAACATGCCTCTATCCCTGTAAAAAAAGCTTACTCAAGTCTAAAAATAGGTTATTTATCATGAACCCTTTTAGGAAAAGGATTAAGATCATCAGGAGCCTGCTCAAACCAAGAAAAGTCAACTCTATTGATTCCCTTATTTTCAAGACCATTAGCAACCAAATTGGCTTCCCTATAAATGTGAGTGATGATATGATTTTCTGATGACCTTAGAAACACTAGATTTTTGGCTGGTGCATGTTGAAGTTCTTTTTCTTCGTCATTATCTAACTAATTATTCACATCAATGCAACATTTGATTTTCCAATAACCTTATATTCTACACTAAAAAATTTCACCATCCCCATTATGATAGTTTCCTCCATGGTAACTTCAATACATCGATCATAAATGAAATATAATCTTCCTCCCTATATGTTTTTTATATTTTACTTGAATTCATTATATCTTTTCTTATTAAAACCTTGATATTTTTTCATAACTCCAATATCTATTTACACTTTTAGATTTAATTGACTAATATTTTCATAGATAGTAAAGTATTATTTGTAAAATTACCTATAAAGAATCGATTTAAATCCAATGAATATATAATAAACCTTAAATTAATATTTAATGATTATACTTGAATAATACCTCACATGTATTGTAAAAATTTCATCCTAGGAACAAACGGATTCATCAACCTTCTTCTCTAACTCATTTAATTTGTTATCAATTTCTTTTGAATAATATAAGTAAATTAATTATTAAAAAAAATATATTATACTCATCCTAATTTATGGAGTTAGTTTCATACCCTTGCCTCATGTTCATATTATTAGTATACCATTTATATGTTTCTCCATCGAAATGATAAGCATAAAAATTAGTGTTTTTCTTAACAAAAGAGAACAAAAAATATATTTTCAGTGGTATGGATCAATTTCTTAGAAACTAGTGGAGTAGTTGAACCACTAACATGTGGTGGATTATTCCTCATGATAAAGTAAACATAATGTTCTTCCCTATATTTTTTATTTTAATCCTTAAAATGATTCATATATTATAATTTTGTGTAAGAATAGAAATAAAATTTTGAAAAATAGGTCTCATAAAATTTGGTTTATTTTGGGAACAATCATTAAATTATCTATCACATTCACCATTAACATGGTTCCACATGGTTTCTTCCATTGACTAATACTAAAGATCATAATGAGAGAAATAATATTCATAGTGATAAAACAATATAATTAGGAAAAACCACTTATTGTATTTATAAATCAAGAAACTATCATTTTCAATATATAAAACCATTAGTTCCAACTAGTTTATCTAGGATCATTATATGTTAAAATATTTATATTTTATTATAATGAAATTGTGAATTAACCAAAGAATATCCCCTGAGATTATTAAGCTAGGTTTGTTGTTAGGGAACAATCGCCATTCACTAGAATGATTGATGAGATATACTTGACCAACTATTGTTATGTCTATTGTAACACCCTAAGGATTTAAAAATAAATTGAAATGAATAAAACTTTGTTTTAATTATATAGTTATAACTATACTTCAAACTTAACTTTTCCTCTTCTATTATTTGAATTTCAAAAAGCGATCATCTACGGTTGTGATCAGTAAGTTATTTGGATTCTGATAGAACCAACTTGTGTTTAGTTAATACTAACATACCATTATGAATAGTAATATGAATAGTAATATTACCTTTATGAATAATAAATAATATAATTATTTTGTTTTCTTAAGGTTATATGATAATGAGTTCTTTATTAACTTTTGAAGGTGATTTGAGACCGGTCATAGTTTTAAAATTGTTATTTTTTGAATAATGTATGATTTTATTTAAAAATTAAATTAATCATATTTAGAAAATTATTCTAAAAAATAGAGTTAATTTTTGAATTCTACACATTGAAAAATGGTTAGGTTGAATTTTTGGTATTTTTCTGAAATTCATGAATTTTTGATGAATAGTAAAATACAATAAATTATGATAAATACTAAATACTTGTTTTACTACATCATATGTGATACAATGCTAATATAAGTACAATTGGTTCAAACTCACATTAACTTATTACTATTTTGGTTCACATGAATAAAGAATATTCATTGTCTTGAGAAATAAATATTAAAATAATAATTAAAATAATATAAAATCCCTCCTCTCCTCCACTTTAAATACCACCCTCATTCCCCTCTTCCTATCACAACTCTCAATCCTGGAGAATTTTTTATGTTATAACAAATCCCCTCCCCAAGTATCTTCCCCACATACAATACGTTCTGGTATCACCAAAAGTGAAAAACCAAAGGCATTAAGGATGATCTCATGGAGAATAGATCAAGAGGTAAGAATCTTCTTTCATTTTCATGTGTTTTATTTTTAATTCATTTATTTTCTTATACACTCTTCCAATAACCTTATCCAGGAGGTATGAAATCTCTATAATCTTATATATTATTTATTTTATATTTTTCATGTAAAAATTCATCATATTTATTCCTCTCCTCTTCCTCTTATTCTAAAAAAACATATAAAAACACCTTCGTGATGTGTCGTGTACTAGAATTGTGGATGATGTGCTTTAAATTTCCAGTACTTCCTTCAAATATGATTAAAAACCCATTTGAATGGTTAAAAAATAATTTAATTGTTATTACGTAAAATATTTTATTTTATAGAAGGAACTTTTATCATTGAAATTAAATAATATAATGAAACAAGTTTATGATTATCGAGGAACCAGAAAAATGATATAATCAAATATCATTAATGTTTTATGTAATGATTCATTATTATATATGATAGAACAATTATTTGTGGTATCATTAAATATTACAGAAACATATTATTACCATTTCATTCCACTTCTGGAATTTCATTTCCATACGGCAAGAAAATCGAATAGAAACAGGTCATTAAAATCATGTAAAGAATGCACCCAAAACAATGGAAGGAACAAAATACTAATAATTATAGGGGAAAATGATGTTAAGAAATGGTCATATAAGGTGTTATAAACATGAATATGTTTCCTTAAGATATTAATAACACCTTTTTAACCATTATAAAAGATGTTTAAATAAGTTTTAAGTAAGACAAACCTGAGGTAAGGGAATTCTTAACCCAATTTCCATTCTTTGA
Organism: Viscum album; assembly: GCA_963277665.1. Classification (NCBI taxonomy): domain Eukaryota; kingdom Viridiplantae; phylum Streptophyta; class Magnoliopsida; order Santalales; family Viscaceae; genus Viscum; species Viscum album. Next base: position 461,394,535 of record OY728155.1, on the reverse strand, counting down.
GTTAACCTTCAACTTCATTATTTACATGGAATTAATTTTTGTGTGATGAATTTTGTTTATATTATGTTTAATCATGTCTATTTATAGTTTATATACATATTAGATCCACTCTATTAAGTCTCACTTCAATTATATGATATTTCTAAGGAGATTTTCTTTTAAAATCCTTTTTTTAAAAAATTCTGTTTTACCAATTTCAAAAGAAATATTTTTTTGCAATTATTCATGTTGTATGATTATGTTATGGTTCTTAGACATTGTTTATGATTAAGGGTGGGACCTATATCTCCCTTAAATTCATTGGTTATGTGTAAGTTTTAGGTCGACTTTATGGTTACTACATGTGTAGCAGCGATGGTTCAACTATAAGGTAGCCATGAGAGTTACATTGTAAGGTTGTCGTGAGGGTTAAAGATAATAATTTATCCAAGATGGATAAAAAATAAGTAATCAATTACCCAAGATAATTTTATGATTCTATTCATGTTCTCTATATTTTTTAGAAATCTTGTGTAAATATCATGTTTCACAAAGTAAGTTTATATGGGTGATAAGTATGTATTTTTGAAAATGATTTCATACGCAACAAGTATTCTGGGACTAATGTTTTCTTTCATTCCATTTGTATACATTACTAAGTTTTTATGTGATCATCCAATGTTTTTAAATTATTTTCACAGTTTATATGGATTTTTAAGATAAATAAGGAAGAAACTTTATATGTTATAAAGATTGGACAAATAAAACATGTTTTATTTGAAAGGTTATATATTTTAGAAGAAATTGATATTATTTTTTTGGTATCTGCTCAATATTAATGTATAATGTTATGTATGTATTATATCCCAATTGTATAAAACTATAAATTTGAAAATATTTTCAATGTGAAAGTAAGTGAGTTCTTGACTAAAATTAAAGATTATGTAATGTACTAATGTTGGGTCCTTATAGTCGGTATCAGAGAATGGTTTAGATAAATTTAGGGGTTAGGATGATGTTAATAGAATACCATAAATAATTTTTAATCTATGTTAATTTTAAATGTAATAGAATTGAAATTTTACCATGTTTCTTTAACTAAGTTATGTCTGTTCAAAATAGTTTTCCACTGAAGAAACTAGGAAGATGAAGTGAAGAGGAACCAAAAAATGATATCCTTTTAAATCTACAGCCTAGAATGGTAGGTATTGGAACCAAGAAGTTTGTGATAGTAATGGGTCTACTGATGTAGGCAATAAATGGTTGTGGAATCCATTCAAGTGAAAAACAAGAGTTTCCACAAAAGAACATGATGATAGTGGAACATTTTATGAGGCAACACCCTTCTGCTTTCAATGGATCTTCTGACCTAGTGATGGCTCAAGGATGGATTAAATTATTTGAAAGGATATTTGATATTTTAGTATGTTTAGATAATTAAAATGTAACTCTTTTCATTTATTGTTTTGAAGGTGATGCTGATCATCAGTGGTCAATGTTCAAGAATATCAGAGATAGATAGGAGATTGATTCTTTAGAGTGGGATTAATTTAAAAGTATTTTCCTTGAAAAATATTTTTCAAAGGTGGTTTGAATTAGGATGGAGAAAAAATTACTTGAATTTAAAGAGAATTAGGAAGATTCAGTGGTTGTGTATGAAGAGAACTTCACCTAACTAGTGAGGTATTCTCTAAATCTTATTATGGATCTTGATAGAAAAATCAATTATTTTTTACTCAGGATTGAAGCTAAGGCATTGAAGGGAATTGGCCTCCCATGAATTCAAAAGTTATGAGAAACTTTTTTGATGTGTTGAGAGGGTAGAAATGGAGTTTTCTAATGATGACATACACTTTAAAAATAAGGAGAAGAAGAGGTCCTAATGGAAAGTGATGGGTAAGAATAAATCAAAGAAATTTTATGGTAAGAATGTCCAATTTCCAGTTTTTTAAAAGTGTGGAAATAAGAACTATGGGGAATTCCATACCAAAACCAAAAAATGTTTTTGATGTGTTAATTTTGGACATATTTTTTGAGATTGAAATGAAAATAATCCTAATACTAATACTGATAAGAAAAATATAAAGTGTTTTAAATGTGGTGAAATGGGTCATTATGAAAATGCCTACCCAAAGAGAGATCCAAATGATGAAAATAAAATAGAATATATATAGAAAGGTATATCGAGATCCTTTGTGACTACATTCGTATATGCCAAGCCATCTAATGAAGTTTTATCAGGTATGTTTTTTTACTCATTTTTTTTGAAGTCTTGTTTGATACTGGGTCTACGAATTTCTTTATTTATGAGAAATTTGCTGGTAAATTGAAAATATCACATCAACAAATAAGAAAAAAACTTATTGTTAAAACACTAGGGAAAATGTTATTACTAAAAGTAATTTTAAAAATAATAATATTTTTATATGTGGAAATACATTACCTGAAAACCTTGCTATTTTTACCTTATTAGATTTTGATGTTATTCTAGTAATGGATTGGATTTCTGTTTATCATGCTATGATTGACTGTAGTGATAAAGAAGTTGTTTTTTATAAATATTTTTATTTTATATAAAATAATGAATTCATAAAATTGATAACATATTCGGAAACAGAGAAACTGTTGATATATGGAAATGAAATTTATCTTTCTCATATTGTTGAAAATAAGGGAACTGTTCAGATTAATGATGGGCCATTGGTAAATCAATACCTTGATCTTTTTCCTGATGAGTTACCCTATGTTATGATTGACCAGGAAGTCAGATTCAAAATTTAATTAGTTATGGATGCTAATCAAATTTATAAACTCCCATATCAAATAGATCAAATGGAGCTTATTGAATTAAAAAATCAGTTATAGGAGTATCTTGATAAAGGCTTCATTCATACTAGCACTTCACCATGGGGTTTTGTGGTTTTTTTCGTTAAAAAGAAAGATGGTTCCATGATACTTTGCATTGATTATAGAGCCTTGAATAACATCACTATTAAAAACAAGTATCTTTTACCTCATATCAATGAATTTTTTGATCAACTCCAGAGAGCTCAGTACTTTTCCAAGATTGAATTGAGATCCAGATACCATCAACTGATTTTGAATGGGGATGACATCCTTAAATATCTTTTCGTACTAAGGATGGGAATTATGAATTTATTGTTATTCTATTTGGGTTAACTAATTCACCTACTTTATTCATCGATATTATGAATATAATATTTAATTAGTTCTTGGATAAGTTTTTGGTTTTGTTTATTGATGACATTTTGGTATTTTCTAGGAGTAAATAGGATCATGAAATAAATCTAAGGGTTTTTTTGCAAACCTTAAAGGAAAAAAATTGTATGAAGAATTTAGTAAGTGTAATTTTTGGTTGAAACATATTTATTTTTGTGGGAAAATTTTATATAAGGATGAAATAATAGTTGATCCTACGAAAACAAAAGTGGTTGATTAATTTCCATGACCTAAAAATATTACATAGATTTGTAGTTAACTTGGATTATCAGGTTATTACTAATGGTATGTTTAATTTTTTTATAGTTATCTAGTATTCTAACAAAGTTAACAATAAATGGGGTTAAATTTATTTGGATATAATAATGTGATGTTTTTTTAGGAACTAAAAAAGAGATTGGTGAATGCTACAGTTTTGGAATTACCTTCCTGAAATCGTAAGTTTGTCTTCTACAGTGATGCTTCATTGAAGGGACTTGGTTTTGTTTTGATGAATAAAAATATGTTAATTTATTAGGATTTAAGAAAACTAAATACCTATGAGTTAAACTATACCACACATGATTTGGATTTGAAATCTGTAGTTTTTTTCCTTGAAAATTTGGAGGCATAATTTATACGGATCCATATGTCAAATATATATTGACCATAAAAACCTGAAGTATATATTCACTTAGAATGAATTAAAAATGTGGTAGAGAAGATGTCTTGAATTGATATAAGATGATGATTACATGATCAATAACCTTCCAGGAAAAGAAAACAAAGTTGAGGATTCCTTAAGTTGAAAACATCATGTATCATTAACCATGTTATGTTTAGAATATGATCCCTTGATTAATGATTTGATGAATTTTGGTTTAGAATTTGTTGGTGTAGAAAATAAATCTATTTTGTTTTAGGTTTCTATGTATTCATAATTATAAAACATAATTAAGAAAGTGCAGAAGGAGTACCATGATATATAAGAAAATTTATAATTAGTTAAATTGGGTAAGTTTCTAGAATTTAACCTTGATAAAGGTTGTTTTTTGAGATTCAGAAAAAGATTATGTGTTCCTAGTGATTCCCAGTTGAAGAAATATTTATTTAATGAAGCTCATAGTTCTCCATTTTTATTTCATCATGGTAGTACTAAGATGTACAGAGACCTTCAGGAGTATTACTGGTGGGATGTAATTAAAAGTGATATTGCATATTTTACTATGAAATGTTTGACATTTTAATATGATAATGTAGATTAGCAGTTAACAAATGGGATACTTCAACCTTTTCCAATTCTCGATTGGAAATGGGAAAATATATCCATGGACTTCATTGTGGGACTACCAAATACTTCTTGAGGTAACAATGCAATATGTGTTATTATTGACTGACTGACTAAATCTGCACATTTTCTTCCTATTTGATATATAATGTATTTAGATCAGATTTATTGATTGTACCTCAAAGAGATTGTCAGGTTACATGGAGATCCTCTTTACATTTTCTCTGACCAAGATACCAGGTTAACTATTAATTTTTGGAAAGGCCTTCCGAAGTCATTGAGAACATAATTAAAATTTAGTACATATTTTCATCCTCTATCAGATGGGAAGTCAGAACAGAAGATTAAAAAATTAGAGGATATGCATTGAGCTTGTTCAATGTACTACCAGGGAAGTTAGGATCAACCTATTTCTTTAGTTGATTTTTTATAATAACAATTTTCATTCCAGTATAAAGATGATACCTTTTGAGGAATTGTATGGGAAGCAGTGTCAAAATCCAGCTTTTTGGGGTGAAGTTGGGGAAATAAATTTTATAGGACCACAATTAGTAGAGTAATTGGATGATAAAGTGAAGATTATCCAAAAATACTTGAGGAAATCTCCGAGCAAGCAGAAACATTATACAGAAAAAATGAGGAAAAACTTTTCTTTTGAGGTAGGTGGTCATGTTTTTCTTAGAATCTCACCATGAAAAAGTGTTATACATTTTGGTAAAAAAGGAAAGATAAGTCCACAGTTCATTGGGCCTTATGAAATTCTAGAGAAAGTGGGACCAAACACCTATCGAATATATTTTCCTCCAATTTTATCTCAATTACACAATGTTTTTTATGTTTCAATGTTGAGAATGTATGTGCCAGATTCGTCTCATGTCTTGATCCCAGAATCAGTTTCGTTGGAAGTGTACATTTCTTATGAAGAGAAATCTATTTAGATTCTTGATCAAAGAGAACAATTATTGTGAAATAAAGTAATCTAATAGGTAAATATTTTGTAGAGAAACCACATGGTTGAAGAAGAAACATGGGAATCTAAAAATTACATGAGGGAAAGGTACACTTACTTGTTTAATAAGTAAATAAAATTACGAGGATGAAAATTCCAGAAGGTGGGGAGAATGTAACACCCCAAGGTTTTAAAAATAAATTGAAATGTATGAATCATTGTTTTAAGTATATAGTTATAGCTATAATTTAAACATAATTTTTCCACTTCTATGATTTTAATTTCAAATAATGGTCATCTACAGTTATGATTAGTAAGTTATTTAGAGTCTGATAGAACCAAATTGTTTTTTGAGGAATAATAACATACCCTTATAAATAGTAATATGAACTTTATTAATATTAAATCATATCATTATTTTAGTTTCTTAAGGTTATAAGATAATTAGATCTCAATTAATTTTTCAAGGTGATATAAAATCTATTATACTTTTAAAATTTTTATTTTTTGAATGAAGTATGATTTTATTTAAAAGTTAAATTAATCACATTTAGAAAATTATTTTCAAAAATGGAGTTCATTTTTTAATTCTACACATTGAAAAATGGTTAGGGTTAATTTTTGGTATTTTTCTGAAATTCTGGAATTTTTGATGAATTGTAAAATATGATAAATTAGGATAAATGCTAAATACTTGTTTTAATGCATAATAGGTTATGAAAGGATGATATAAGAAAAATTGGTTTCAACTTACATGTACTTATTACTGTTTTTCATCAGATTAATCAATACTATTCATAGTCTTGAGAAAAAATATTAAAATAACGAGTAAAATAATGTAAAATCCCTCCTCTCCTACACTATAAATACCACCCTCATTCCCCTCTTCCTCTCCCACCTATGAAGCCCTGAGAATTGTCTAAGTTCTAGAAAATCCAATCCCCAAGGATCTTCCCCATGTACAAGACCTTATGGTCTCACAAAAAGTCCAAAACCAAAGTCCTTAAGGAGGATCTCAAGGAGAAGAGATCAAGAGGTAAGAATCCTATTTTATTTTCATGTGTTTTCTTTTCAATTCAATTATTTTCTTATACTATATTCCCCTACCCTTATCCAAGAGGTATAAAATATATATAATCTTATATATTCTTTATGTTATAATGTTCATGTGAAAATTCAACATCTTTATTCATCCCCTCTTCCTCTTATTATAAAAAATAAATAAAAACACTATTTATGATGTGTCGTTTATCAAAATTGTGGACGATGTGCTTTAAATTTCTATTATTTACTTCAAATATGATCACAAAACCCATTTAATGGTTTTAAAAAAATTAAAATTGTATTATTTAACCTATTTTATGTTATAGAATAAACTTCTATGCATGAAATTTAATTATACAATTAAACAAGTTCATGATTATCGAGGAACCACCAACAAAGATCTAAACAAATATCATTAATGTTTTATTTAATTATTCATAGTCATATATGATTAAAAAATTATTTGTGGTATCATTAAATATTATGTAATCATATTAGTACCATTTAATTCCACTTATATAATTTTATTTCCATACGACAAGAAAATCAAATACAAATCGGCCATGGAAATCATGTAAATAACGTACCCAAAATAATGGAAGGAAAAATTCTAAAAATTAAATGGGGAAATGATGTTATGAAATGATTGTATAAGGTGTCATAAAAATAACTATGTTTCTTTAATATATTAGTAATAGAATTTTAAACATTATACATTAGGTTTAAACAAGTTTGAAGTAAGACAAACCCGAGGTAAGGGAATTATTAACCCAATTTCCATTCATTGGGTTAACCTTCAAATTCATAATTTAAGTGGTATTAAAATTGTTTATGTTATAATTTTTTTTATATTAGGTTTAATTATGTGTATTTATAGTTTATATACCCATTCTATCCACTCCGTTAAGTCCCAATTTAATTATGTGATATTTTTAAGGGGGTTCTCTTTTAATTTTTTTTAAACATTATGTTTTATAAAATTCAAAAGAAATGTTTTTATGAAATTATTTTTCTTTTATGATTATGTTATAGTTATTAGAAATTGTTTATGATTAAGTTTGGGACCTAAATATACCTCCAATTCATTGGTTATGTGTAAGTTTGAGGCCGGATTTATGGTTACTCCATGTGTAGCTATGATGGTTACACCATAAGGTAGCTGTGAGGGTTACATTGTAAGGTATATTTGAGGGTTAAAAATCATAAGGTAGACAAAATGGTTACAACACTAAGTTATTAATTCCCCAAGATACCCTTATGTTTCTATTTATACTCTATATGTTTTTTTTGAAATCTCATGGAAATCTCAATTTTCGCAAAGTAAGTTTATATGGGTGAAATGTATATATTTTTTAAAATGATTTCATACATTTCAAGTATTCATGGACTAATGTTTTATTTACTTCATTTTATATACCTTTATCATATTTTTATTCTCATCCCATGTTTTTAAATGGTTTTCACAGGTTATAATGATGTGTAAGACAATGAAGGAAGCCAAGTTAAATGTTATGAACATTATTTAAAGAAAACATGTTTTATTTGAAAATTTTTATAATTTTGAAGAAATGGATACTATTTTTTTGTTATCTGTTATGTATTAATGTGAAATGTTATGTATTTTTTATATACCAATTCTCTAAAAATATAAACTTGAGAAGATACTAAATGTGAAATGAGTTTATTTCTTGAGTAAAATTCATGATTATGTAATGTAATAAGGCTGGGTCCATATAGCTATTACCCCTAGATTTATCTATTAGAAAACCACATACATTTTTCTTATGTAGTGGGTATGTTTTTCTATAAAAACTTCACTTGATTATTTTATATAACATTGGACAATTTCCAATATATTTTATTATCCTAATACTTCTCAGTGATGATTTCTCATCCTAGATTAAAAAGTTAACTAAAAGACTATAGAAACCCATTTATTTTATACACTAATAACACATCTTAATAAATAAATTATCATTAAATATCATTATGACCCATTCTAGAATTATATATTTTTCTCATCCTTATTAACATGGATACATGATAAACTTATTCATAAGATAACTACATCATCACCCTCTTAGTTATTCATAACTTTCACCCTTCTTAAACATGTAATACTTAATGTTTTTTTATAAAAAAAGAAAATAAAACATAAGATATGCGGTGAGTTTTTTCTCAGGAAGGGGAAATAAGGGATATATAAATGATCAGTTAATATTAACATGGGCACCAAGGAATGTGAACATAGGATTAATATTTTAAAAAATATACCCAATATATCATTGATCATAAACTTGAATCATGGAATAAATCCAAGAAATTAATAAAAACTGAAATATAAGAGAATAAATAAATAAGATCCATGTGAAAATAATATTAGAATAAGTATTTTTTTGTCATACCAATAAGTATAGAAAACAATTTCATTTTAAGTTAATTTTTACTATAAATTTCATAATAGTAGATTGGGTTCACTCCCCAAACCACTATATATATAATCAAGGTTAACTCCAAAAAATATCATTGTGATCTCCCAATCTAGATGAACCTTAAACAGCGCTACAAGCATGTCAGTCCAATAGTCTCAAGTATGCCTCCCTATATGCCAAAGGTTGGTGACTATAAGTAAGGGTCCAAGGTGGTACTTTAGAGAGACTATACCATTATGATCAGAGTAAAAAAGTGGTGGAATAAATTAATATATAGTGAAACATAATAAATAACTAATCGTGGAAGGTAAAGAATCCAAATGGAATAAATAAACACAAAAAACTGTAAGTTTGATCATATAAAAATTGATGTAATGCAATTTATCCATTAAAAGTAAATAGGAAGGCAGGATATTAGGCATGTCATTCAATACATAAATCAAAAGAACATAAAGACTAAAATGTATATATCTAATAGAATCATGAGTCACATATTAGTCCTCTAATTTATTCATCCCATGCTATAACCAAACAATGTATCAATAATTGTGATATTTCCCTTATCCCATCCTACATCCACTTAATCTACTTGGGTACCATTTGTGAGCTAGATTGGGTGTGATACAAACTCATTATTAAAACACCAATGGTGCCTATAAATACCTATTCAGTGACAATACTATGAAAATCGTGAAGAATAATAATTGATAAGTATTAATGAAAATTGTAAAGGGTTCAGATCTAGTTAAGGAGGGACACCAGGATGTCATTACCTCTTTTGGCCTAATACAAATAGTCTCTGAATAAGTTACCATATATATACATATATAGGGTATTTTTATGTAGTGAAGTATACAACCGTATATATAGATACTGCAACTATCCTGTACCCAAGGCATAACCCAGATGTCCATGGGCTATATAATGAGTCTTATATGTTTGAATGTACACCATGATTGATATCCCAAGATTAAGGGGAGACATACCCAATATAATAATGGTAGGGTATCCATGTCCAAATCGTAATAGACAGGGTATTCATTATCGTATAGCATATTTATAAGGTTTTCCATGACCAAATCATATCAATAGTGTTTCCATTACTCTGTTATAATTTTAGGTTCTCCATGCTCGAATCATAACTGTAGGGATTCCATACCGGGATCATATCAGTAGGGGTGTGATTCCAAGATTTTATCAGCACTAACATCATCAATAGATCATATTAATAGGATACCCATTCCCATATATCATAATTGAGAAGGTTCTCTATGCCCATATATGACCATAGAAGAAGGAACTCCATGACTGCGTATAAAAAATCATAGGGGTTATTATGCATATAATCGTAACAGTGATATATACTCAATGAATTTAATAAGATCCAATATGTAGTTCATAATTTAGTATAATTTCACATTAACAAGGGTGTAACCATTTTCCAATTTAATTAATTTATGTGGTAATACCACTAACTTCCATTCAATTCATTATAGATTGATAACAATGTTATCCGAGTTACACCATAGCAATTATCCATCTCATTTATGATATTAAAATTTATAAGTTAAACAAAAAAAAATATAAAATATGATTTTCCCATTTATAAATTTATAATTAAAATGTAAATTTCATCTGTACACATCAAGGGGTGGAAACTATTGAAGGTTACATAAGAGATTCATTAGGTTATCATTTAAGCAAACCAATTAAAATTAGATTCAAATTATGGGAAATGCTTGGTGAAACTGATGTGAAAAAAATGAAACATAATATAAAGCATCATGAAATTGATAGATAATTTATATACCACATATATTATGATTGTAGACAATCATTTTACGAGTATCAACCTTTGGTTAGGTTCATATAGGAAGAGAATAGAAAACCATATGAACACTCTAAAAATAGGTTATATGAGCCTGCACCTAAAAAACTCAATCAAGTCGAAGAAAAATGAAAAATTGCTTAAGATGAATTGAGAAATCACCGAAAAAAATTTAGTGAGGAGATTGAAGGACAAATTAGTGTCTAGATGGGGAAAGGGGATCAAATACTAGAAAAGGGGCTTAAGATCTCAAAGGGAGAGGAAGAAGGACTCCTCTTCACGGAAATGAATAATAAAAGATGTATGTTGAGTTAAAATTTAATTATGTTCAAAATGGTAAAATCACTCAAAAAAGGGGTCAAATAGATTGGATGCATGTTTTTACACACCATGACCCAACTTTGTGCAACCCACTATCCCAAGGGGGAACAAACACAATTCATGAACACAGATTGGAAACCATGTAAAAAATGATTTATTTTCCTCTACTAAATCTTTTATAGACTTTCCCACTAATTTTACCAATACAATTTGGATAAATAGATTCAAACGTGCTATATAGTTTATAATAACCTTTCTACCTAGTGATTTTACCCACAAAATAGTGTTCTGGGCTCTGAATAAGATCCCGAAACCCTTGCTTCTTCCAAATCCTCACTAGGAATCCATGTTTTTTAAAATCAGAGAATTATTCCAAAACCTAAAGGGTTCGTACCTATATAAAAATTGAGTTCTGATAGTATTCCCCACTTAAAATAAACTCATAAAAAATATTCCCTTCTATGGCTGATGAATCACTTCCTATGAACAACTCCAACCACCAAGTACATATATTGGTCTCCAACTCCAAAGTCATTTCCTATATATGGTCATGATCACATTGAACTAGTAATAAAGTGATAGTTTGAAATAAGAGATTCTTCATTATCTATTCTAATATGGGTATAATATACTCTTTAAAAGAAGAATTTTCATCCATTTTATCATCAATAGTATCAAAATTATGGTATGGGTCGGCATGATATTGATGAATCTATGAAACATGGAATATGTCATGCATGTGACTGTACCTATGATATATTAAAAACTTATAAGCTACTAGCATGAATCTTTATAAGATATCAGAAAGACCAAAAAATAGAGGGTAAAACTTTCATTCCCTTTATATTCCTCAATGCCTAAGTATTGGTGATACCCATTAGGAAATAAAATCCCTAACCTCGAACTCTAGAGGTTGTTGATAACAATCAATATAAGTTTTCAGTATAGATTTAGCAGTAGACATATGATTTCTGATCAACTGCACCTTCTTTGAATTCTCTAGAACAAGACAAGGACCTAATAGTACTTCCTCCCCTTCCACTTAGATACATAGGGGTGAATGACACAATCTACCATATAAAGCCTCATATTGATCCATTTGAATCATCTCAGAATAGTTATTATTTTAGGAAACCACAAAGAGTGGTATATGTTTCACCCAAGAACCACCAAAATCTAGGAATCTTTCTTTATGTGTTTCCTATAGTACCTGTATCATCCATTCCGATTAGGCATTGGTCTGTGGGAGAAAGGCTATACTCAGAAGCACCTATGTACCCAAATCTCTCTATAACCCCTACCAGAACCCCGATGTGAAATGATAATCCCAATATGAAATGATTGTATGATGGTCTCTATGTAGATGTATAATCTCAAAGATTTATAGTATTTTTATTTAATCAAATGGGAATGTATTTTGGATAGCAAGGAAGTGGGATACCTTTATAAGTCAATCCACGACTACCCAAACAGTTTCACTAGCTTGAGTTGGCCTCAGTAATAAAAAAAATCCATTGTAACATCTACATATTTCAATTATAGTACAGGTAGTGGCTGTAACATTTTAGTAGGTAGTTGGTTCCCCACCTTCACCTATTGATCGGTGGAACATCCAGTCATAAAATCAGCTATTTGATGTTCAATCCTTGGGTACCAATATTCACATCACATATAATGAAATATCATGTGGATAACTGGGTGAACTATTCATTAAAAGGCATGTGAATCTCACATCAGTTCCTCTCCCATGTCAATAGGGATCCTAATATTCCTATATATACACAATATGTTGTCTCTTTAAATATTCCAATCTAGAGTCATGTCATTACCATAAATACTCTATCATAGGTCCAAGCCTTTAGGATATTCAAATTACCTCATATTCACTCTCTCCACAAGTGAAGTGGTTACTTATAGTGACTCAAGTAAATACTTTCCATGATAGTCCTAAACCTCTATGTGAATCCCAGAAAATAGATCCATACATTTCCAACCTCTACTGAACTCTTAACCCATCTATGTTCAAGTCCTTATGCTCAGATCATCAGAAAGAATATTTCCTTTACTTATTGTATAAGCATGCTTCATGTTGAAGGATTGAAGGTATTCAACCCACCATTATATTCTATGATTTAATTCATAATGTGTAAAAATTTACATGAGTATTTTTTGCTACATACATAGAAAAAATGATCTCTCACTAAGTAATTCTTCCATTAATGCAAGGTATGAACAATAGTGGATATCTTTGGATTTTGTGTCCTGTAATTTTTCCCATGTGGCCCTAGTTTCAAGAACCCATATAAAATGACCTAATATTACTGCATCAACACAAATATTATCCTGATACCTAATGAATTACAATATAATATATATATTCTTCTTAGATCTAGTATAATCAGGATCAATGCTGAAGTTATTCTACTATTTAGCTCCTAAAATCATGCCTCATAGGCATATGGCCACATTAACTTTACATCTGTCTTAGTATGACTTGTAATAGGTGACTCAAGGCATGATAAGTTGACACATGCCTATCATGGGGCATGTAATAACAATTTTTTACATTACATAAGTGTATTCTAGTGATTAACTATATATAGTCTCTCGAAGTGGAGTTGACACAAAATAATTTTTCACTTTTAATTATCAGGAAAATATAGTGTTTTTGGAATTTTTTTGGGTTTAAATGAAACAAAATAAAATAAATGAATTAAGAAAACAATTTAAATGAAATTGGAAACTTGAGTTATTTTAAAATACAATATGAAAATGATGATCATTTTGGGGTCATTTTTCTGATTGATATTCTATCCTTGTTCCATTTAATCCAATCCTCTTATACTAAGTTGATTAAAGTGAGATTCCATGATCATTTCCCCTCACTCCATTGGTCAAATGGTGACGGTGAGAGAAAACCATACCAATATCCTATATTGTTCTACTACCTTGTGTGAGATAGTTTCAATGAATATCCTCAAATGACTTAAGAAATACCCGATTCAGTCTTGTTTATCCCAAATAATCAAGAACATCCACTACCCCTCTCACACGTACTGGTGATCGTCAAATAATTCATCACTAAGACCTTTCCTATTACATTATATATAAACAAAAACCTGGGGGAGGGAGATAATGATCACTAGCCAAATAAAAAATCAATAATGGAATGAAAATCCAAATACGATCACCCTTGATAATAAAAACCCATATATGAAATTGAAAATAATATTAAAGAAAAAAGATAGAGATTTCATTCAATTATGTCTAAGAACTCACACATTAAAAAATAAAAAAACCCAACCCTTATCTAATCACCCAAATATTTACAACACCATATTAAGGGTAATTGAGATGAACAAGGAAGAATAAGTAATTACAAAACTATAAAAAAGAAAAGAGAGAAAAGAAAAGTAGAAAATATTTCCAATAGATTCAGTCCTCTGGATGTTTTATTCTATTTAACATATCCTATGATCAAATCAAATATGTTTCCCTAAATATAGGATTCTTGAAATTTATTTTCCAATCTTCCCTCAAAATTTCACATTAATTAGACACGTCTAAAAGAAGTTATGGAATAAATAATTATTACGAATTTTTTCTCCTAGAATTTCATAAACCTTCCTTCAATGTATATCATTTAATGACCACCTTAATACCTTTATAACTCTTTTGAATTTATTGGAAAAATATTCCTATGAGTCCTCTTTTATATACATGTGTAATCACCTCAATTGGCAGTGCTCTTGTTATGCCTCATTTTTGGAGTGGGGTCCACTCTATCCTCCCAAACAAATTTTCAAATTGACTAATTTTTTTCCAGGCCTCTAGATGTTTGAATCAACTCTTAGTAAAGAATAGAAAGTTTAAGAGAAAAAATCAATGATTCCTAAAAAAATAATCAATTAAATTGGAATAATATTTTAAAATTTATGCGCAAAATACTGTGGTGATTAAAATTTATTAAAATTCTATAATTAAGAAATTTTCACATTTTAGCCCAAAAGCCACAAAAAATACAAAATTCATGAAAATACACTCAATTTGATAAATTGGAAGGGATTAAAAAATTTAAAAACATATAAAAAATTATGAAAATATTATCTCTATCAATTCCCCCTCACTTAGAACTTGGACTCCTGGATATTTAGGTATAAAAATTAAATGAAAACAAATTCAAAAAACAGACCAATAAGATTCACCAAATCCACACCAAGAAAAAAATATGTATTTCCTCATAAAAAACCATTATTTAAATTTTTCCATTTAGATTATTTAATATGTATTTACACTTCATTTATCCTTCCATGCACACAAAACACCTACCTCACATGAATTTTCTCTCATCTAACAAATGTGAATTTTCAATAAGGATTTTCTCATCTAATCTCTTACAAGAGTAACCATAGGCTTGATAAATTTTTAATTATCCACCCAATGTGAGTCAAGGAAATGTTTTTATCATGATTAATTTTTAGGGTTGTTTTATGTCTTTTGTTTGGTAGAATTTATATGTAAAAGTTAGGAGGTCGAATGAGGAGACTTTTCTCTTTTTGAAGATAAATTACAAGATTCTAATTTTTACTCAAGTATGGTCTTCCCATCACCACCCTTAGTATTAAATCCGCTCCATGATCATGAAATATCAAAGGAACATCATTCATCATTTCAATATTTTTTTTTAATTTTCTCAATTTGTCTTTAATGATCCAGGTACACACTACTTTCTTTTTCCAATGGATGTTCCAGAGAGGCAAAGAATCTTTTATAATGAAATATTCAGATAGGCACAAATTTATTTATGATTTGGAATATCTATAAAGGCACAAATTCATTTATCCTAAAATCTATAGAAAGGAACAACTTATTTAATAGAATGAAATTTTTAGGAGTAAAATAATCAATTTAACATTTTATTTTTTACACAAAGCAATGCCAAAGGAGTTTTCACAACACAAGATAGCTCCCCACCCCCACAAATAAGTTAGACTAGATAATGAAATTTTACTTCAAGAGAAGGATGGATATGGAAAATTTTCTTGTAATGTTGCTAAACTAAAATGTTTTTGAAGGATTATATGGGATAAAATGATTAAATATTCAAGGAGGGCTGGGATTAAAAGGATTCTTTTTAAAAGGGGGGATTTGAGGTAAATAAATACCTCAATTATTTAAAACACAAGTATCTCAATCCCCCAAGTGTTAATAGAAATAAATAAAATTCTAGTTAAAGAAAAAATGGATTGGTTCTTTAAAAAAATTAGTTGAATGTAAATAATAAAACCAAAAGGGTTTAGAATCATCATGGGAATTTGATTTCAATGATAAAGAAAATGAACTATGGCATGAGATTAAAAAATTATAGGTTTTTTTTTCATGAAATTCCCAAAATATTTTAACGTCAAACAATGTTATTTTAAGAATTGATTTGGGTTCATTTTCATGGTATAAATTTTTTCACTCATATATAGGGTTTCCAAAATGTCAATGATAATAATTTTAGCTCAAAAATTTAAAAAACACAATTTTGTTTCAAGGAGACATTTTTTTTAAAATAGAAGAATAAAAAATTGAAAATACTAAACATAAATGTTTCCCTCCCCCACACGTAAACTATGCAGCGTCCTTAATGAATTCAAGTGGATTTAACATGTAACTTGATTTTCAATAGAATCACAATAAGAAAGAAAGTGTTAAGGATTGGTATAACCTTACTCATTAATAGTAAAATTTTTAGTTAAGCTCCTAAGTGTTTCCCACTAAACACCTAGAAGAAAAAATAATAAAGGTAACATAAGAAATATATTAAAAGAAAAGAAAATAAAAATATAATGAGAAAAGAATGATATATCTTTGTTTATTCCCATAAATTGGCTCCTACTTTTTACTACCTCTAGATGAGTAGTTCTATACGGTTATCCTTAATCTGATAGTGGGTGAAGTTTCTTTCTCGTGAACCAAAAAAATTATTCTTTCCAGTATGAACTTATTCCTTTTTATTAAGAAATCCATGTATATAGTACTCCAAATCCCCCCATATTAATGAGTTAAAACAATCATTATGAGGGTAGAATAATTAATGAGTACTTCTCTTTTTTTGGGTTGTACATGCACAACTTTTTCATTATTCTCTAGTGATTTTCAAGGCATGCTGCATCAATAGAAAAATCCAATGAAATTTCATAGTTTAATTATTTTTGAAAAAAATTAATGTTTGTAGAATAAATATCAAATTATTCCCTTTTAATGTGAGAAGCATGCGTATCATTTTAGTCATGAAAAAAAATTGGTAACCACTTTAACCTCCCCCTAAAAAGTGTTTATCAAGTTTAAGATGCTCCAGATGTTCTTCTCCAGGTGCATCTTTGTTTTCTTCCTCATCCACCAAGGATATAAAAGTGTCGATCGAGTTAAAAAAATTTAAAACAATTAGATGTGATAATAAACTTATTTTCAACAAAATTTGAAGATAATGATTTCCTGAAATGATCATTTCCAAATTTTGTTTAGATTCAATCTCATCTTCAGTGGAAATCTCCTTTTATAGTTGAGTAGAAGTAGATAGAGGTAGTTAGTCAGGTTTCTTACTTTCTTGGATCTCTTTAAAAAATTGGTAAGACTAAGGATGAATCCTATTAGACCTTGAAAACATTATAAAATTCTATAAAGTAATGGGAGAATTCAGTTATCTCCCTATACATTACTTCAAAAATTTGTTTGTTAATTTCCTCACTCAAGAAAGCTGTGAATTCATTTAATTTTTGGTACTCATTATTTAACATCCAAAATCACTTAAACTATATAATAATAATAGAAAACCCATTCACCATGGAAAGGGGTGAGTTAAAAATTGGTTATTTTAGTAGTGGGTAATTTTTCCATGAATTAATGAAATAATCATTATAAAAAAAATGAAAACAGTTTTTTTTTATTTTTATTAATGTTGAAATGATTCAAGTATTTATAATTAGACTATTGCACTGTCTTCCTGGAAATGATTCCAAGTTTTTATGCATGTCTATCATGGGGTGTGGAAAAAGAATTTTTTATATTACCTAAGTGTAGTATAGTGATTAACCCTAGGTATTCTCCAAAAGAGAAATGTAAAAAAATAGTTTATAATTTTTAATTTGAGGGAGAATATAGTTTTTTGGGATTTTTTTGTTTTGAATAAAACATAATAAAAAAAAATAAATTAAGAAAATTATTGAAATGAAATTGTAAACTTAATTGATTTTAAACTATGATATGGGAATGATGTTTAGGTCAGGGTCAGTTTTGTAATTGCAATGCTATCCTTATTCTATTTAATTGAATCCGCTTATTGTAAGTTTATTAAAGAGATATTACATGATTATTTCCTCTTACTCCCATAGTTAAATGGTGATAGTGATAGAAACAATTACCCAGATATCAGTTTAGTCAACTATCATTCATTGTGTGAGAGAGTTTAAATGAATGTCCTAAAATGACTTAGGCAATACCTGATTGGATCTTGTTTATCCCAAACAATCAAGAACATCTACCACCAATCTCTCACATAATGATGATCACCGATTACATCACCACTAATACCATATATATTCCATTGAATGGATAGATATAATGACCATTTCAAAATAAAAAATTAATAACAAAATCAAAAACAAAATTTGATCTCACTTGATAATAGAAACCACTATATGAAATTGAAAACAATGTCCCAAAAGGGAGAAATATATTTCATTCAATTATGTCTAAGAACTCAATAATTAAATAAAATATAAAACCATAAATTATCTAATCACTCAAATGTTTACCCCACCATGGTAATGTAAGTCGATATTCATGGGATGAAAATGGAATTAAAAAACTATAAAAAAAAGAGAGAAATGGAAAGAATAATAGTAGTATGAAAAAAACTATCCTCCAAATGTTTACTTCTGTTTGGAACACCCTATGTTCAAATCACAATTGGTCCCTTATTATAGGATTATTGAAAGATAATTTCCTATCTACCCGCAAAATTCCACATCAATTGATGCATCTGCAATATTTTATAGAATAAAAAATTATTATTACTTTTTCTATACGAGAATTACAAAATTATTCCCTCAATATTTATTATTCAATAAACACATTAATTCCTTCATAGATTCTTGGTAATTATTAAAAAATTTCACCTATGATTCCTCTTTCATATCCAAGTGAAATAAACCAAATTGAAGGTTTTTTTCATAATTTATGTCTCATTTATGGAGGTAGAGTCCACTCTATCCGCCCGAACAATTATTCAACTTGATTGAAATTTTTAGGCCTTTATATGTTTGAATTGGTTCTTAGTCAAAAATAAAATGTTGAATCCAACAAATCAAGGAATCCTAAATTTTTTTTAATAACTTAAATTGGAATAATATTTTTAAAGTTATTCAAAAAATACCCTTTATATTAAAATAATATAAAATTCCAAAATTAATATATTTTTACATTTTATCCAAAAACAAATCCAAAATCCAAAATTCTTGAAAATACACTCTAATAGATAAATTGGTACATATTAAATCATTGAGAAACATATAAATAATGATGAAAATAATATATCTATTATAATTCATATATGATATTTCAATAATAAGGATCTATCCCCAAAAAACTCTATATATAAAAGTCATTTTAGGGATACCCTTATGTAGTTATAACACTCACCTTCTCTGGGTAAACTGATACTCTTTCCTCTAAGATAATATAATCAAATAATTGAACCTTATAATTCAAAAATTGAATTTTCTAATTTTTTCATATAGTTTGTTCCATATCTATATATTCAATATGATCTTATGATGTTTATCATTTTCTCTTCTAATATGATAATATACAAAATTTTCATATCTGAAGTCCAACACTAATGAATCCTAAAATGGATAAAAAAACTAATTCTTAAAATCCATGAAAATTAAAGGAATGTTTATGAGGGTTAATAGAATAACCATACACTCATACAAATCATACCGACCATAGAAATTCATGTGTGGTATGCCTGAATGTCTAACCCTTAAATGGTGATAGCCGAAACTCATATCGAACTCGGAGAAAAAAATTATCCTCTAATTTTTTTTTGATTTTTTCATCTATATGAGCCAAGGGATACTGGTTCCTTATAGTAGTCATATTCAAATTCAAGTAATCCACACAAAACCTAATGTTTCTATTCATATTCTTGGAAAAAAGGAATGTTGAACCCCATAGAGAAGTACTGTGCCTTATAAAACCCCTAGCTTCTAAATCCTCTAGCTACCTCTTAATCTACTAGAAATCAGTAGTATCCATATTATAAGAGAAAAGGTATTCTTTTGAAACTCCAAAACTATATTGAAAATAAATTTTACCTCTCTCTTAGTAGGTAGTCTAAATAAGTCACTAGGGGATGCTTCCCAAAAAACAATTAACTTTAGGAGGGAATTATGTTGGATTTAATATCTAATCATCCACAAAAATATAGGAAATATCGATAGTCACTCTACCATGACCAGGATTATCTAGTCTATCCCTAACTACCTTGACACCCCACTCAACATTGTGAGTATAAGTATCTCCCTTTGGTGATGCAAATCACACACTCTAGAGATAACAATTCACATAGGCATTATCGAGGACCATCTAGTCTACACTGAGAATGACATAAAAGTATTTCATCTTGAGAATGATGTGGTATCATTTCAAATGATGTATTTATAACTCAATGGTGAATTCCTTGAACTATAGTAACATATATCAACATATACCCATTGGGGTTTCAAGTTTCATAACACAATGGGAGTACTCAACATAAATACCAAGGATTTCCATAATGAAAAAAAAGATGAAAGGGTGGGATGAACCATTATCAAATAATGTAGACACTATAGTATATGTTACTGAATAGTAACTCAAATAGTATATGGATAGAAACTATGCACTTTGGCTATAGGATACACTGAATAAATCTAGCTTGATCTATGACTCTATGCTACAACATGACTACCTTGAGTTGGGCTTCTCTATTGGCACATTGTATCTTCTAAATGGTTACCATGACCATAACATCCTACACAAACTATATGGATGGTAATACTCTATATAACTTCATGTATAGGTTCCATAGATCCTATACATAAATGAAGAGTTGATATGAATCTTCACTTACTAGGAATAGAAGAGAAGGTCCATTACAAATACTGATGATTCCTCAAACTGCCAAAAACTTAGTACTTAATGATGTTTCTAGGATTCTACAAATTCTCCTTACCTACATTCCCACACTAGTTAAAGAACACATAACTCTCTATGGGTTTCACCTTGATATCGATGTTGACACTTACAGTCCAAAACTATCACTTCTAACTGCTTGTTGAACCACTAATATGTCTCAGTTATGAACTGCCCTAGACCACGACTTCTTCTTCCCTATAGTTTCCCTCAATGATGAGATCACTTTTCACTATATAAAATATGGTATTCTGTTAGAAAAAATTTAAATGATATTTAATAGGATACCTTATATTATCATCTAATCATCTCGATTTCATTGGATCGTGAGAAGTATATATAGGCGAGAAGCATTAAAGTTCCATAAAATGAGATAAATAGTATATAACATACATATAACCCTAATTTAGGTTCATGAAATTCCTACCATGATCAGGAATCAGGGTCTCAGAGAATAAATAATCATAAAATCTTGATTGGAAATCAGTCTAAATTACTACCCGATATTGACATTACTTGTTTAGAATATCCCACCAACGTTTTGTGGATCTACAAAGAGTATAGGTAGAATGATTCACTATTCTCTTTGGATGTGTCCCAAGATTATTTAAAATAGGCATTAACATATCATTCCATAACAATATACCATGGGGAAAATATCTACTAAAAAATTAGCTGGATGCTCATATTGAAACTCCCACATAAACTATTCCGTAAAACTGGTAGGTCATGAATCTCCCTATATAGTCTGAAAAAGAATTATAACCTCCACTAGAAACTCGAAATCATTACCTGAATTAGGTATTATTGGTGGTTCTACAGGTGGAAATAATATTGGTTTTACTGGGGGTTTAAGACCCACCCCTTCGGAGCATGGTCATCACCACACTCCATGCACACAACTGGAGGGCATTATGGTGGAATAACTCTAAAAATGAGAAAAACATGCCTATGATAGGATTGATCATAGTAAATATCATATATACATGAATAGCATATATACATGCATTCATATTTAATAATGACACCCCAATACCTCCCCTTATATCTATGTTGGGATGATAGGTACAATTAAATTGAGCATAAGAGATGCTACCAGCTATCCACTACTATGGTCGAATTTGGGTTAAGCTCTATGTATTTTTATATAGATCTTAATGTATAGAGTTTAAATTTAAAATTATGTAGGAAAACACCCATTTAATTGAAATCATAATCCCTATAAAATTATTACCATTTCAATGTATAATTTAATTTCATTATCATTTATATATAAATTTTCATTAAAAAGTTTGAACTGTAAGCATCACCACCTCCAGTTTATAATGGAAAAGACACCTTACAAAAAAAAGTGTGGAGTCAATTTAATCACAACCACTAAATCATCAAATACATGCATGAAATGTTAAAAAATCCATGGAAATATTAATAATTCACCAAAATATTCTACATACAATGCACATAGTAAGTAAACATAGAATGATATAATGAATGACATATAAATATTTTTAGGTGACTAAGATGATGCCACATCAATTCTTTCTTTCTGTATTTGGACAAGGATAAAATATAATTCTAAATTATAACAATAAACCTCACACTTTCTCTATGTCACCCAATAGTGTAATCAAATAAACTATAATAAGAATCATTTAGAACAATATATCCCATCCTAGGTAATTTGGAAATTCTATATATATTATTTAGCCACTCCCAGGAACACATCATTACCAAATCAAGACACATTCCAAATATCATATCTAATATTCCCAAATGATTTTACAAAAGAATATAAATTCCATTGATCTCACTTTATGACATCCCGAACCAGATTCCACTTAAATGGTGCCCCGAGTAGGTGGGACACATGGCCCCAATAACATCTCTTCGTACACTAGTTGATAATGAATAATAATGATGTTCTAAGGTGGTACAGTATGAATACTATACCTTCTTGATCTGAGTATCACAAAATTGTAATAAATAGATAAATAATAGAATAATAATAAATAGCTAAAATGGGAAGGTAAATTATCTTCCTGGAATAAATAAACAATAAAAACCACGACCAGAATCATATACAAAATGATGTAATGTCATGTATCTATCAAATGTAACTAGAAAGTATTGCCATTAGGCATTCATACAGTACATGTATCAAAAGAAAAAAAGACCAAAAAGTAAATCTCTAATTGCATCATGATCCACAACTCAGTAATTTTCTTCCCTACTCCCATAATATAATCAAGTCATGTATCAACAACTTATTGCTTTCCCGTGTCCACACCTATATCTAAATAATCTTCCTAGTCACCATAGGTGACCTGGATAAGGTGTGAGATAGAATTAGTAGGCCACTACCAACTATGTCTATAAATACACAGTGAGTACATATACTATGAAAAATGTATAGTTCTAATAAATGATAAGAAGTAATGAAAGCTTTATAGGGGTTGAATCTGGCCCTGGAAGGACACCATTATAACATGACCTTCTTCGGCCTAATCCTGTTAGTTACTAAACAAGTAACTATATGTAGACACACACACACACACACATATGGTTGGTATATGTAGTAACCTATACAACCTTATAAATGATTACTAGTACTATCATGCACTCAAGTCTAAACACAATAATCTATGGGTTGTATCATGAGTCTCATAACTATCCAGGGACTCCATGCCCAACATCACAAGAATAAGTGATTCCGTGAAGATTATCATAATGGTAGGATCACCATTCATGAATCATAACAAAAATGTTTATCATACATGTATATCATATAAATAGGGTTTTTCTTTCCCAAATAAAATCAATTAGGTCAAATTCCTATATCATAATTATGGGGTCACCATAAATGAATCATAACTATAGGGACATCATTCTTTGATTATATTAGTTGGAAATTCAATCCCAGATCATACTAGTAGGGGCGTCATGCCCAGATCATATTAGTAGGTCCACCATGTATATGTTTTATAGTTAATAAGGGTCCCAATTCCCATATGTAATATTTGTATAAGGCCCCCCATCCCTAATATAAGAAATCAAAGGGGTCTCTACACCCATAATCATAATAATGATAAGTAATCAATGAATTTATTACAAGAAAATAAGTAGATTATAATTCAATATAATTTCACATTGAAAATGGTATAACTATTTTTATATTAAATCATGTGATGTGGTTGTACCACTTACTTCCATTCCATTCATTATATATTACTAAGTGTGCCAACCAAGCGATGAAGTGATTTCTACCACCGATTAAGGTTACATGATATGAAAAATCCCCAAACATCCTATCTTTATATCAAATATCACTAGGCATCAATATTAGTTAAAATAAAAAGAATTATGATGATAATTAATGGGATAAAACCTCATCAAAAAAACCTAGTTCTTGCAATCATAGTTGAAAGAGGCCCTTATTGAACTAGGATAACTCCACATTATTATATTGGTTATGTCTAAATATATACACCTATACAAAATGAATATAATGATATATAATTCTTATCACAATATTAAAATAATTAAAATCACACTTATGTGTTCCATAAGATCATTTCATCATATTACTACCCGTAAAAAGGAAATTAGTTTCATAAATAGATCATTATTTCATCATAGCATATCCCATTGAAAATAATCATGTTTCATAAAAACATTATAATAATTTAAAAAACCATCTATTGAATTTTTAATAATGGTATAATTGGATAATTTTTCTATTAAATACTAATTAAAATCAATATAGGTTATCTAAAAAGAAAATTCCTATGAAATATCACTTGTAATATCACACGAGGAAAATAATATTTTCATTTTGGAATCACATATATAAAATAAAATAATTTCCTAAATAATATAAAAAACATATTCTTTGTAAATAAACTTGGAAACATGTAAAGGAATATTAAAATTACTGAGTTTTCTTTATAGATAGGAATTCTATTCATTCCATGTAAACTAAAACTAATATTAATTCACATTATCATTAAAACTTCAAAAATACCTCATTCAAAAAATGATTATAAGATTTATTTTAAAATATTTTTTTTAAAAATAAAACATGGGTGGAAATAAACTTACAAAATAATTAGATAATAGTAAAAAAATAATGATATTTTTTATAAGTTATGGCCGTGGAAGAAAAATGAGTTTAAATATAGGGTGAAATAAAATTGATTAAATATAAAAACATTATTTTAGGTTTTTGAGTATTTATATAGTGGAAAAAAATGTAATATCATGAAATAAGTAGAGTTAATGGAAATTACAAGTAATTATTGAAAGGTATATCATGATATTTAATCATAAAAAACATAATCATAAACAATCTCTATAAACAAAGATATTGTAACATAAACCCTTTTCATGAGTTTGATTTTCTTTAATAGATCTGTAACATTATGTATAATAAATTTAAATTTATTTTTTATCTATTCTAGATTCATTTTAATACTATTAATATAATATATGATCCAATTATATTATTCAAACATTAGTTTTTTAATATTCCAAATTAAAATAATCATTTATAGAGTGGTAATTATTTCATTTTCCTTGAGAATTTCTGTTTGGTAGCTGGAGTCCATATAGTATGATCATGGTTCCATAATATAAATAATTTTAATAACAATATAAATATCATATATATTTATTACATATATATATATATATATATATTCATTCCTATATCATAGAGATATAAAAATTAATTACACCGTTAATAAAGATGGTATACTGTACACATGCATAAAAGATGTTATCACTTATCAATAGATGTCAGAAAATAAATATGGGTAATAATTCAAAATTCACATATCATTTTTTAGATAATAAATATTTATATTATATTCATTAAATAGGTCTTCATTACCATCTATTTTAATTGGAAATGAATTACTAATCACATTACTTTCTGGATGTGGAAGTCTATATGTACGCACGAGCGATGCCATTGATTTACAATGGATTGAAAGAGTGTGGATAATAGTTTTTCAATTATCATAATAATAATTAAATATATTTTTGATACTAGATTCATTATTTCATAATTTATATCTTGAATTGAGAGTAACTATATACTGAAATGAAATTTAAAATGCTTGGTTAAGTGTTATACATATTATTTGAGAACCCTACTTTAGTTTACAAGATAATCCTAGAAGACATGGTCATTAGATAGACCATAATCTATAAGATACTTTGATGGAACCAGGTAAGGTATTATGTTAGTTCTTGTCTTAGATTGAAGGATAAAGTTTTTTTGACTATGAGAGGAGAAGAGGTGTTTTTTTATAAGTGAGGGTTAGGTAACTCTTGGAATTACATATAGTATTAAATTAATATAAATTTATTTTCATTGAAAAAAAGGAACCAAAATTTATATAATTAAAATATAATATTTATAACGACCCATACTTTACATACATTGTTAATACTTCGAAATTGAATCACACTTATTATAACATATGACAAAACCACAAAGGACCGTATAGGTATAGTGTCTTTAGAAACTGGGAAACATAAACAACTGGTTCATAAATCTTCTACAGTGTCTCCCATTTATTTCATCATATCTAGGGTCCCTTTTAGCATATTCTACTTAATATCCATCTTCCTGACCTGGGGAAAAGAAAACATAAAAGGGTGAGCTCAAATGCTCAGCAAGGGCAAATAAAGGAAATAAAAATCATATCATATCTTTTTGAAAATCAAAACCTGCAAAAGAGATCATAATATCTTATCATGGAATAAATCATAGAAGTGAAAATGAGATCCCCATAATCATAACATAAGACTTGAAACTTTGTGGCATGCACACATAATCATGGAAAATCATTTCTTGTTAGTCATGACTCATTGCCAAGACTATCTTAGTGGACAAAGTCCCTTTCTGAACCGAGTTCACTCCTCGTTTCAGTCCTGTATCACTGAACCGAAATAACCTTCCGTTCCAGCCATGTCTATCTCATGAGATATAAAATCTTTACCCAATGCATTGGAGGGAGATATAGGTCCCACCCATCTTATAATGAATCCTTTCTTATGTGTGCCACATAATCATAAATCATACATCATCGCATAACCCATGTAATAAAAATGGGATTCTTGAAACATCATGACCTCATAAATCAATTCATATAAAATAAAGGAATTCATAAAAATAATTCCATCACAACATGATCAAATCAATAAAAAACAGAACCCTTTATTATCTTAGATGGAAAATAATTTTGATAAAACACTTGAACTCCATTCTTGAGGAAAATATCCTTTCTTCTTCAAAAACATTTTTTCCTTTCATAACATGTCATACAACTTTAAAATAAAAGAAGTTTATTAAAAATAAACTTGAAAACTTGTAAAGGAAGTTTCTTGGAAATAATGTTTTAAAAATCCATTCATGCCGTATAAGTTAAAAAAACATTCTTCGTACTTTTGTCGGAAAAGTCAAAAAGTACCTCGTATGACAAAAGATTCCTTTCATAGATATTACTAAAAACTCACTGAAGGGTAAAAATGGATTTAAACAATTTTAGGTGGATGGAAATAATATTACATATTGATGAAACATGGATGTGGATGATAAAATACACCCTAGTAAATACTTATGAATAAACAATCTCGGATAAAAATGAGATTGTGATATTTCCCTTACCTTAGGTCCGATTTCTTTTGTTCGTGTCCAAAGCTCCTGTATAATGGTTTAAATAATGTTATTGACTTATTCCAGAATCATACATATTGATATGATATCATATATGGTCATATTATTAGCTTCTTGTTAGTAATATTTCATTGTTACTTGTTACTCGGGTTCTTATGCGTGTTTTGTCGAATAAATTCTTATTCTTATCTTTAGGTTATAGATAATTCATTTACAGAATGTTATTAGTGTAGTATATACCATATTCATTCATTCCATTCATTTATATAATCATTATGAAATGAAGATCATGTAGAACGAGTCGCATCACATCGTGGAGACGGTATTCCGTACGTACGCACGAGTGATGATATCGTTCCTATGATCGTGGAAGTGTATTGGAGTATATATATATTATTTCAGTATCAATATTACTTCATAATAATCATATATAGTTACTCATTACACCATTATACCCATCCTTGTAAGGTGATGGTGGAAAATAGATTACACCACGGCGTGGAGACGGTATTCCGTACGTACGCACGCGCGGTGATTTCATTTTTCCGTAGGATGGATAGAAGGTGAATTAGGGTTGTTTCATATTTATAATAACATATCAGTATGTAAGTAATACTGATGTTATTACTTTATCATGAAACAACTAAAGAAGAAGAAGTTGAAGAAGAAAGAAATTGAAAAGATCGGTAATGGATATTACCTCTTCTTTGGAACGCCTCTTTGAATCCTCCACTTAAGGAACTAAGATTGGTCTTTGGAGAAGACCAGGACCTCTAGGATTATTCTAGGGAAGTGTAGAGGAGAAAATGGCAGGGGTTGGCCGAGCTTGAGTGCTCAAATTGGTGTGAGGAGGAGGGGGAGGAGGTGCCCTTTTATAAGGGAGGAGAGGGGCACCTTAGGAATATCTCAAAATATTATTTTATATTAAAGTCAAAATCGGTTTATAATGGTTCCAAAGGGTCTTATTTCGAATATAAAGTGGGGATGGGTCGAAATCCTATCAACCAATAGGATTTAGACAAGTTTAGGGTATTATTTTAACCTTATCAATTAGATTTAACTCTAAGTTAATTAATTTAACTTTTATCGTGTCTTTTTGTTTTCTTTCACTATATGGTTAATAAACTTACTATAACATGCCAAATGAACCCCAAATTGTTTATTATTAATATATATATCCTTATCTAAGTCATTTGGCCGAACCTTAGATTTTTAGGAATAAAATAACAATTAGTAATATAATATTTGATTTAAAAACTATTTTGTGTCAATTTTGACACTATTTGATATATGATTTTTGTGAAAGTCATAACAGAATTATATGTTCGAAACAAGTTAATTAAATCAACACTAATAAATCATAATAACCTAGAAAATTAGTGGAATTCATAAAAATTCTTAAATTACATTTATTTTGGTATTTATATTATCAATTATGTCAATATTTCATTAATAAGATAATTACTGCATCATCTTTGTGTCATAAATAAATTAAATTATTTGATGTCTAAAAATTACAAATAAAATATCATCATGTAGTAAATCTTTTTAGCTTTCTAATGAATATTTACAATTTAATTTATCTTATGTATAACCCCATATTAAAAATGATTTACTTATTAAACTTTGATTTTAACTATTTTAACCCTTCTTTAAATAAATTAATAATAAATGTCCTAATCTAATCCAAGTGGGCCTAAATGGTCATATTTTATTCCTAAGTTAGTTTTTGGTCGAATTACACTTGTCCAATAGAATTAGGACATGTTTTAGGGTAATATTAATATCATATTTACCCTTAGTTACCCTATTTACTATTAACCGCGGTAAAAAAAGTAAAAAGTTACTATTCACCAAAAAATTATTTTTATCTCATTGAACCACATTTTACTTACTGATATCAACCGTGTCTGTCGGATTTTCGAAATTCCATTCACAGAAGCGGTAAAATTAAGTTTTATGCAAAATTCAGTTTTTAACCTACCACTTAGTGGTTTCACTATTCATCAAAAATTGAAAGTTTTCAGAAAAATACCAAAATTTCACCCTAGGCTAATTTCGATATTCTGAGTCCAAGAATGAAGTCCATTTTGAAAAATTTTTTTATAAAATTTCAAAAAGTGGTTATTACTATTCATAACGGCTAGTTTCAATAGCATATTGTTGTTTAGTGAAACTCGGTATTGCGTACGACGCAAGCTATCGAGGAAGGTCGCGATTGCGTGTAAAACAAGCCAAGCAAGTGTTGTGTAGAAAAAGATTCCTTTGATGATTTATATAACATAAAATTCTCGGGTGTTGCATTCTACCCCCCTTAAAAAGAATTTCGCCCTTGAAATTCGTCACTTTGCAACAAACAGATGAGGATACTTCTCCCTCATCATATCCTCAAGCTCCCATGTAGCTTCTTCAAGTTGATGGTTTCTCCATAAAACTTTCACCAAGCGAGTGGTCTTGTTTCGTAGGACTTTTTCGCTACGATCCAGAATCTCTATCGGCTGTTCTTCATAAGAAAGATCTTGCTCCAGCGGTAAAACTTCTGAACTGAGTACATGTGAAGGATCTGGTATGTACTTTCTCAGGAGAGATACATAGAACACATCGTGAACTTGAGAGAGATTCGGTGGAAGCGCCAATCGGTAAGCTACCTTCCCAACACGATCCAGTATTTCAAAAGGACCGATATATCTAGGGCTCAACTTCCCCTTCTTTCCAAATCTCATAACCCTCTTCCAGGGAGATATTCGTAAGAACACTTTATCGCCCACTTCAAACTCTAGGTCTTTTCTTCGGTTGTCGGCATAACTTTTCTGTCGACTCTGAGCTGCTCTTATGTGTTGTTGAATAGATCTGACCTTTTCTGCCATTTCATCAACAAGATCAGGTCCTAATAGCTTTCTTTCCCCAACTTCATCCCAGCAAGTTGGAGTCCTGCATTTCTTTCCATAGAGAGCTTCATAAGGAGCCATCTGAATACTGGAGTGAAAGCTATTATTATAAGAAAATTCCACCAAAGGTAGGTGTTGATCCCAACCTCCTTTGAAATCCATAGAGCAAGCTCTCAACATATCTTCTAGGGTTTGAATTGTTCTCTCAGACTGACCGTCTGTCTGGGGATGATAAGCAGTGCTGAAACTCAACTCTGTATCCAGAGTATGCTGAAGACTTCGCCAGAACTTCGAGGTAAATCTCGGATCTCGATCAGATATAATAGAAAGTGGTACTCCATGCAATCTTACCACTTCCTTTACATATATCCTGGCAAGCTGATCTAGAGAGAAATCCTCTCTAATAGCAATGAAGTGTGCAGACTTTGTAAGACGATCAACTATGACCCATATAGCATTATTGCCTTTGGATGTTTTAGGAAGTCCTGTGACAAAGTCCATAGTGATGTTTTCCCATTTCCATTCGGGTATGGGTAATGGTTGTAACATCCCCTTAGACTTCTGTCTCTCAGCTTTAACTTGTTGACAAACCAAGCATCGAGAGACATATTCAGCAACATCTCTTTTCATGCTATCCCACCAGAAGTACTCTTTCAGGTCCCTATACATCTTCGTGCTTCCAGGATGAATAGAGAATGATGAACTATGAGCTTCATCCAAAAGCTCATTCTTTAATTCGGGGATGGGAGGAACACAAACCCGATTCCTGAACTTCATTATCCCATCACAATCAAGGTTGAATTCAGGAACATTTCTCACCTTCTTTTGTAACTCGACATCTTCTTTCTGTGCCTCTTTAATCTTCACATGTATAGATGGTTGAACATTCATTTGAGAAAGATAAGATTTTTCCCCTTCCATTATAATTCCAAGATCCATCCTTTGTAAATACATAAATATTGGATCTTTTGTGATCCTCATCATGGATAAACTAGCATGGTCTTGTCGACTTAATGCATCTGCCACCTTGTTTG
Organism: Viscum album; assembly: GCA_963277665.1. Classification (NCBI taxonomy): domain Eukaryota; kingdom Viridiplantae; phylum Streptophyta; class Magnoliopsida; order Santalales; family Viscaceae; genus Viscum; species Viscum album. The sequence goes on along the minus strand of OY728155.1, from coordinate 461,362,644 downwards.
CTTTCCCAGGGTGGTAATGGATTGAGCAGTCATAATCCTTAATCATCTCCAACCATCTTCTTTGACGCATATTCAACTCCTTTTGTGTGAAAATATACTTTAAACTTTTATGATCAGTATAAATATCACACCTTTCACCATAAAGGTAATGCCTCCAAATCTTTAATGCAAAGATTACCGCAGCCAACTCCAAATCATGTGTTGGGTAATTTTGCTCATGGATTTTCAACTGTCGTGAGGCATAAGCTATCACCATATCATTTTGCATAAGAACACACCCCAATCCCTTCTTGGATGCATCACTGTAGATCACAAACCTTTCTCCACTACAAGGCAGTGTGAGCACAGGTGCACTGGATAACCTTCTTTTCAACTCCTTGAAATTCTCTTCACATTCCTCTGTCCAGACAAACTTAACTCCCTTCCGAGTCAACTTGGTGATTGTATTAGATAATCGTGAAAAATCTTTTACAAAACGTCGATAATATCCAGCCAAACCAAGAAAACTTCGGATCTCAGTTACTGTTGTTGGTCTTGACCATCTTTCGATAACCTCTATTTTTGCTGGATCCACAGATATCCCCTATTTTGAGATTATATGACCCAAAAATGAAACTTTTTGAAGCCAAAATTCACACTTGGTAAATTTGGCATAAAGCTTCTCCTTTCTCATGGTCTTTAATATAATTCTCAAGTGATCTTCATGCTCTTCCTTGCTCTTTGAATAGACAAGAATATCGTCTATAAAGACTACCACAAATTGATCAAGATAGTCTCTAAAGACTCTATTCATTAGATCCATGAAGATAGAAGGGGCATTAGTAAGACCAAATGGCATCACTATAAATTCATAGTGTCCATACCTTGTACGGAAAGCCGTCTATGGTATATCCTCCCTTTTGACCCTTAATTGATGATACCCTGAACGAAGATCAATCTTGGAAAAGTATTGAGCTCCGCGTAGTTGGTCAAATAAGTCATCAATGCGTGGGAGAGGATATTTGTTCTTGATAGTGATCTTGTTAAGTTCTCGATAATCAATGCAAAGTCTCATTGATCCATCTTTCTTCTTAACAAATAGAACAGGTGCTCCCCAAGGTGACGCACTAGGGCGTATGAATCCCTTATCAAGATTCTCTTGGAGTTTCTTCTTCAATTCCTGCAACTCAATTGGGGCCATTCTATAAGGTGTCTTTGAAATAGGCAAAGCACCCGGTACGAGTTCTATTGAAAACTCAACTTCACGATTTGGTGGAAGACCCAGTAATTCCTCCGAAAAGACATCATCAAACTCCCGTACAATGGGCATATTCTTAATCGTGAGTTTCTCACCAACCATTTGAGATAAATAACCTTCATTTAGTGGAATCAATACCCATAAGATGGAAGAAATTTCCACTGGAAGGTTATGTTCATCCTTGCATTGATAGAAGATCGTAGATTGATCTGGAATATGAAATGTGACTTCCCTTCTTTGGCAATCGATATGAGCTCCATGTAGAGAAAGCCAATCCATGTTAAGAATCACATAAAATTCCACTAAAGGAAGGATCACAAGATTTGCAGGAAGCACTTTCCCACAAACTTCGATCGGAGAAGAATTATAAACTTTTGATGTGATTGATGTGCCATTAGGTGTTGTCACAGCTAACTCAACATCTAATTGTTGAGGTAATACGGTGATACCCTTAGAAAAGTCTTCAGAAATAAAAGAGTGGGTGGATCCAGAATCAAATAAAACATTTTCTACTTTAGAGTGGATGGTAATTGTACCTTTCACCACATCGTTATCGTACTCCACATCGCTGATAGAAATTGCATGTGACTTTCCTTTGTCTTTAGCCTTAAGAGTTTGTTGACGTCGACCATCATCATCAACCCTTGGATTTGGGCATTGATTGGCATAATGCCCCATCTCCTTGCACTTGAAACATTGAAGTGTAGTAGGTTCATTCTGTGTATCCCTTCCTTTGTTTGCGTCATTAGACATCTTCTTCCCATTATCACGGCATTCAAATGCCCGATGACCTTCTTTTCCACATTTAAAACATTTACTTGTCCCTTTAAGACAACTCCCTCCATGTTTCTTTCCACACTTTGAGCATAAGGAAAAGCTCATCTTCTTTTCCGTGTGCTCTTTAGATTTTTCTTTCAATTCCATCTTCCTCTTCTTATCAAACCCATGTGACTGATGGGTTACTCCAATCTCCATCTCGACTTTGAGAGCACATCGAACGATTTCCTCGTAGCTATTGAAGTCCCTTATGGCTAACGCCCTTCGAAGACTTGGTTTTAAGCCACTAAAGAATCGATCGATCTTACTCTCAGGTTGGATAATAATACCATAAGCGTACCTTGCAAGTCTTGTAAAATTTGCTTCATAGGTACCAACAGATTCATCATCCCTTTGCTTCAGTTCAATAAACTCTTTCTCCATCCTTGTTCGGAGAATACGAGGGAAGTACTTATTGAAAAATAAGTTCTTGAACTCGTCCCATTCCATAGACTCAATTTCATCCCTTTGCCTCGTATTCTTAACAAGATTCCACCATTGATCAGCATCTACTTCCAAACGATACACTGCTAGGATGACTTTATCATGTTCAGAACATTGAAGAACTGAAAATATCTTTTCAATAGTACTAATCCATTGTTCAGCAACTAATGGATCAGTAGACCCGCTGAAAGAAGGTGGACGCTGCCTCATGAAGGATTCAACAGAATGTTGCTCCCTCCTTTGCTCGTTTGGAAATCCTGCATGATTCATAGCTTGAGAAAGTTGTGTGAGCATGGCTACAAGATTTTGCATTCCAGCTCCCATATCGTTTGGTTGCTCAGGGGGACAATCATTGCATTGCCCATCGCATTCCTCATTAACACGGTTCCTTCGGGTTCCAGCCATTGACTAAAACCAAGAAGAATAGTGTGAGCAACACTAATTATAATAGGAAACCACATAATTCAAGAATAAAATTTTCATGCTTAAGGTCTTATCCTAGGTTATTCAAGGACATTTCTAAAACACTAAGATTGTGTTCTATGCTTAGACTTATCCTTAGGGTTCTTACTAAGGCTTTCACATCCTAGTTTCCAAAGGTTGACTATACCTTTCCTCTGATACCAACTATAACGACCCATACTTTACATACATTGTTAATACTTCGAAATTGAAGCACACTTATTAGAACATATGACAAAACCACAAAGGACCGTATAGGTATAGTGTCTTTAGAAACTGGGAAACATAAACAACTGGTTCATAAATCTTCTGCAGTGTCTCCCATTTATTTCATCATATCTAGGGTCCCTTTTAGCATATTCTACTTAATATCCATCTTCCTGACCTGGGGAAAAGAAAACATAAAAGGGTGAGCTCAAATGCTCAGCAAGGGCAAATAAAGGAAATAAAAATCATATCATATCTTTTTGAAAATCAAAACCTGCAAAAGAGATCATAATATCTTATCATGGAATAAATCATAGAAGTGAAAATGAGATCCCCATAATCATAACATAAGACTTGAAACTTTGTGTCTTGCACACATAATCATGGAAAATCATTTCTTGTTAGTCATGACTCATTGCCAAGACTATCTTAGTGGACAAAGTCCCTTTCTGAACCGAGTTCACTCCTCGTTTCAGTCCTGTATCACTGAACCGAAATAACCTTCCGTTCCAGCCATGTCTATCTCATGAGATATAAAATCTTTACCCAATGCATTGGAGGGAGATATAGGTCCCACCCATCTTATAATGAATCCTTTCTTATGTGTGCCACATAATCATAAATCATACATCATCGCATAACCCATGTAATAAAAATGGGATTCTTGAAACATCATGACCAAATAAATCAATTCATATAAAATAAAGGAATTCATAAAAATAATTCCATCACAACATGATCAAATCAATAAAAAACAGAGCCCTTTATTATCTTAGATGGAAAATAATTTTGATAAAACACTTGAACTCCATTCTTGAGGAAAATATCCTTTCTTCTTCAAAAACATTTTTTCCTTTCATAACATGTCATACAACTTTAAAATAAAAGAAGTTGATTAAAAATAAACTTGAAAACTTGTAAAGGAAGTTTCTTGGAAATAATGTTTTAAAAATCCATTCATGCCGTATAAGTTAAAAAAAACATTCTTCGTACTTTTGTCGGAAAAGTCAAAAAGTACCTCGTATGACAAAAGATTCCTTTCATAGATATTACTAAAAACTCACCGAAGGGTAAAAATGGATTTAAACAATTGTAGGTGGATGGAAATAATATTACATATTGATGAAACATGGATGTGGATGATAAAATACACCCTAGTAAATACTTATGAATAAACAATCTCGGATAAAAATGAGATTGTGATATTTCCCTTACCTTAGGTCCGATTTGCTTTGTTCGTGTCCGAAGCTCCTGTATAATGGTTTAAATAATGTTATTGACTTATTCCAGAATCATACATATTGATATGATATCATATATGGTCATATTATTAGCTTCTTGTTAGTAATATTTCATTGTTACTTGTTACTCGGGTTCTTATGCGTGTTTTGTCGAATAAATTCTTATTCTTATCTTTAGGTTATAGATAATTCATTTACAGAATGGTATTAGTGTAGTATATACCATATTCATTCATTCAATTCATTTATATAATCATTATGAAATGAAGATCATGTAGAACGAGTCGCATCACATCGTGGAGACGGTATTCCGTACGTACGCACGAGTGATGATATCGTTCCTATGATCGTGGAAGTGTATTGGAGTATATATATATTATTTCAGTATCAATATTACTTCATAATAATCATATATAGTTACTCATTACACCATTATACCCATCCTTGTAAGGTGATGGTGGAAAATAGATTACACCACGGCGTGGAGACGGTATTCCGTACGTACGCACGCGCGGTGATTTCATTTTTCCGTAGGATGGATAGAAGGTGAATTAGGGTTGTTTCATATTTATAATAACATATCAGTATGTAAGTAATACTGATGTTATTACTTTATCATGAAACAACTAAAGAAGAAGAAGTTGAAGAAGAAAGAAATTTAAAAGATCGGTAATGGATATTACCTCTTCTTTGGAACGCCTCTTTGAATCCTCCACTTAAGGAACTAAGATTGGTCTTTGGAGAAGACCAGGATCTCTAGGATTATTCTAGGGAAGTGGAGAGGAGAAAATGGCAGGGGTTGGCCGAGCTTGAGTGCTCAAATTGGTGTGAGGAGGAGGGGGAGGAGGTGCCCTTTTATAAGGGAGGAGAGGGGCACCTTAGGAATATCTCAAAATATTATTTTATATTAAAGTCAAAATCGGTTTATAATGGTTCCAAAGGGTCTTATTTCGAAGATAAAGTGGGGATGGGTCGAAATCCTATCAACCAATATGATTTAGACAAGTTTAGGGTATTATTTTAACCTTATCAATTAGATTTAACTCTAAGTTAATTAATTTAACTTTTATCGTGTCTTTTTGTTTTCTTTCACTATATGGTTAATACACTTACTATAACATGCCAAACGAACCCCAAATTGTTTATTATTAATATATATATCCTTATCTAAGTCATTTGGCTGAACCTTAGATTTTTAGGAATAAAATAACAATTAGTAATATAATATTTGATTTAAAAACTATTTTGTGTCAATTTTGACACTATTTGATATATGATTTTTGTGAAAGTCATAACAGAATTATATGTTCGAACCAAATTAATTAAATCAACACTAATATATCATAGTAACCTGGAAAATTAGTGTAATTCATAAAAAGTCTTAAATTACATTTATTTTGGTATTTATATTATCAATTATGTCAATATTTCATTAATAAGATAATTACTGCATCATCTTTGTGTCATAAATAAATTAAATTATTTGATGTCTAAAAATTACAAATAAAATATCATCATGTAGGAAATATTTTTAGCTTTCTAATGAATATTTACAATTGAATTTATCTTATGTATAACCCCATATTAAAAATGATTTACTTATTAAACTTTGATTTTAACTATTTTAACCCTTCTTTAAATAAATTAATAATAAATGTCTTAATCTAATCCAAGTGGGCCTAAATGGTCATATTTTATTCCTAAGTTAGTTTTTGGTCGAATTACACTTGTCCAATAGAATTAGGACATGTGTTAGGGTAATATTAATATCATATTTACCCTTAGTTACCCTATTTACTATTAACCGCGGTAAAAAAAGTAAAAAGTTACTATTCACCAAAAAATTATTTTTATCTCATTGAACCACATTTTACTTACTGATATCAACCGTGTCTGTCGGATTTTCGAAATTCCATTCACAGAAGCGGTAAAATTAAGTTTTATGCAAAATTCAGTTTTTAACCTACCACTTAGTGGTTTCACTATTCATCAAAAATTGAAAGTTTTCAGAAAAATACCAAAATTTCACCCTAGGCTAATTTCGATATTCTGAGTCCAAGAATGAAGTCCATTTTGAAAAAAAAAATTTATAAAATTTCAAAAAGTGGTTATTACTATTCATAACGGCTAGTTTCAATAGCATATTGTTGTTTAGTGAAACTCGGTATTGCGTACGACGCAAGCTATCGAGGAAGGTCGCGATTGCGTGTAAAGCAAGCCAAGCAAGTGTTGTGTAGAAAAAGATTCCTTTGATGATTTATATAACATAAAAGTCTCGGGTGTTACAATATTTGTAAGAGTTTAAATCTTCTTATCCAATAAATCACAGAGTTTTTTTATTTTATTACCATTATGTTTTTGTTTTAAACACATGTTAACCCTTTTGACAATAATCATTATATCAATTTTTTACATTGTAAGAGTTTAGATTGTTACCAAGTATAAGTTACCATAAATGGAAAATGGAAGATAATATTAACCATAAACCATTGACTTGGTTAAATATAGATGTTTTATTAATTTTTAGTCAATTAATTATTTTTATTCTATAAAATATCATTAATTTTATTTTTGGAACTATTCAATTACATTGACTTTGAAAACATAATGATACAAAAGGTATTCGAATCTAAAAAGTTCCTATATATATAATATTTTTATTTATCTAAAAAAATCATAAAACAAATAAATTCAATCAAATTTTATTACTTTTAATATTTTTAAAATAATTTATTTTATTTTTTAATTATTTTTATAAATACTCTATCTGTGTTTCATCATAATTTAATGTAAATATTCAACCACTAAAAATTTATGATAAATTTCCATGATAAAAATATCAAATAATCTTTCAAAGAAAATTTCATAAGATAAATTATCCCAGTTTTTCCCTGATGTAAAAATTGTTGAGACAATAATGTTACGAGAGTGAGATTTTTTATTTATTATTTTATAAAAAATAATATAAAGATGAATATCCATTGAAAATAAAGCCATGTATACATATTTTTGATACATGGATGAAATACAATCATTGAATTTGATAATGTAAAGAGTTAAAGATATTTTGAAGCCATATCCAATTTATTTAACCCATTTTCTAATTTTACCCATACGGAGATAAAACAATATTAACCCAGGTAACTATTCATAATGAAAAAAATAAAAGGGCACTATTTAAAATATTCTAATATCATAGTTCCAAATATGGGTTGAATTTTTCAGGATTTAATTTTTATAAGAGGCATGAAAATATTATAAAATATGTGTGCAAAAGATGATAACAACTGTTTAATTGGAAAATATAAATATAAGAATAAAATTGTATTTATTATTATCCCATGAGAATTTAAAATATAAGATGAATAATAAATCATTTGATTGAATATATAATATATATAAATTTCATTTAATTGAATATAACATAGTTGAAAATTAAATTTATTAGGATACAAACTAGTTGAACACATATTTTTTTTAGAAAAACATCTCTTATTTTCGAATGATTTTAATTTAAAACATATTAAAATTATGACCAATGAATTAATTTTACAAAATTTAAAACCATAAAATTTTCAAAATTTTGGTTATTAAAATACATACCAACCAATTAAATTTATATTTTATAACATTATACTATATTATAGTTCCTTTTGATTCAAGTTTGTGTGTATTGTAAGAAATTGACGAAATTAATATTATTTAGGGAGAAACATTTATTAAAGTATTAGAGTGTTACAAAACATATCTTTTTAGTGGTTTTAATCTATCTCTCAATAACTAGTCAATTAATAGACCCACTCAAAAAATTTGTATACTGCCTCATGAATGACTCAAAAAAACAATGACCCCTATTTTTCTCATTTGGAGGCTCAGTATGATTCATAGATTGATAATGTTGAGAAAGAATAGAATCACAATTTTTTGTTACATCACCAATAAAATTTTGGTTTTTAGGGGAATAATAATTTCATTTTCCATCACATTATGTATTATCATGATTAATTTGGGTTATAACCATTAACTAAACCCAAAAATCATAGTGTGAGAAATAATAATTAATATGGGAAACCAAAAAATCCTAAAAAAATCATTTATATGGTGTCTAAATTAGGACACATTCTATTCAGTTATGTCACTATATGCCCATAATTTTTCATCCATGGTTACTATCTATTAATATCCCTCATAATGGTTCATAAATAAAATATGAATTATCCCAATCATAACCCCCAATAGTGTGATGTTAGGTACATAATAAGGGAACACACATCGTACACTCAAATTATTTTTCATTGAAATTAACTTTTATAATTTATAACGAATGGTTTTAAAAAGTATTTAAAATATTTCTTAATGAAAATATACTTTCTGCTTCAAAAATAACTCTTTATAACATAAAAAATTTTGAAACTATTTTTTTTGGAAAATAACAATGCAAAACCTATAAATTATTAATCATGTAAAATAATGTTCATGATGGTGTTAAATTATTTTCATTTCTTAAATGTTAAAACAATTATTTTTTTCACATTTTTGGTAGAATGCAAAAAGATTTTTTTTTTGGAAAACGACATGAAGATCACTCTCATTTTTTTAAAAATACAAATTTGTGTAATAATTCCTTTAATAAATAAATTTAATTGTGATATTTTTTTTATTTTTTCATCAAACATGATTTCATAATTATAATGAGTTTTCTTACAAAGAGAGAAATATAGATGATTTTTTCATAAAAATATTACTTAGAACCATTGAGAACATAAAATTTGGAAAATTAATAGAACCTATTTTCTCTCAATAAATAAACATAGTATAATAATAGTAATTAGTTTTTTGAGAGTTAAATCATAATATTTCATCATAGGAAGTGTTATTTTTAGAAATTTAGAAAATCGATGAGATTATAACATAAAACCATACCACTTTAGAACCATTTAATTGTAAGTCCCATTAAAGAATAAAATTAAATAAATATTAAAATATCAATAGAATTGTTAAATTAATGATATTTAATGTCAATGGGGTGTAATATACACTTCACAAATAGGTTTGGTATATAACATAACATATGTCTAAAGAAATAAAATTGTGACAAAAATCCCTTACCACTAGGGTATCTTTTGAGACGTAAACCTTGTGGAAGAGAGATAATATGATGGATTTGTAAATAAATATAATTTTCACCAAAATAAATATAAAATACATTCATGGGTTCTTATATAGCACATAAAAAATCGTGAATATGACATGCGTCTCATAAAATTATAAACCGAGGGAGAGATCCATTATCGCTTTAGTAATATTTTAAATTCAAGGAAAAAATAAATAATAACATAAAATAAAAATATAAATATCCTTAAAATGAGGATATCTAAGACAAAAAATTAAAATGGTAAATAGTTAAACTATAAAAATTAAATTACTAGTGAATTTTTCTACGTCTCCCAAAAAAAAGAAATACTATAAACCCCTTACCTTAGGTCTTGAATTCTTTTGTACACATTCAATTCTACCAAATAATAAATTTAATATTATTAAAAATTTAATATAAAACACTAATTATATATATTATACCACATATTATTTAATTATGACCATTTATTGCTAATTTATTACCAATTTTGTGTTAAAATAAGGTTTTAGTTAATAATCACTTATTTTTTCATATAAGTTTTGATTTTTTATTTTCCATGATCACACATTGAACATGGTACTATAATATTTAGAATAATAATAATTAAAAAATTATAATATTTATAAATAAATTATACATTAATGTCCCATCATGAATGAAGGTTTTTGGAAATAAACTCTATTACGATCATGAAAACGGTAGGCCAAACGTATACATGAGTAATGTTTCCATTTTTCAATAATTATCATGGGAATGAGGTAAGTAATAATTTATCATTATATAATGATAATAAAATAAAATAAAACATATATTACTTTTAATTTACTTATAATTATCATCAATGTAGCATGGTTATGAAAAGAGAGAGTCACATTACATTATGAAGGTGTTCTTTATACGTACACGAACAATATTATTATCATTCAGTAAGTGTAAAGGTAAGAAATGAAATTTTATATAATATTTTATTAACTATAAATATGTAATTAATATAATTATAATGTATTTTATATCACATATAATCATTATCTTTATCCTTAATATCTTCCGTGGAAAGCGTTAGTGAAAAAATAAATCACTTCGCTTCGTAAGACGGCTGTTTTCTGTACACACGAGTGACATTATCATATCCAATATGGAATTTATATTACCGTATTATATATTATATAAAGAATTAATAAGTATTATAATTTTATAAATATCATATATATTCTCCAAATCCATCATTAATCCCAACTGTGAGAGGTGTTAAGGGAAATATTATGTCATCCTTTTATGAGGCGGTAGTCTTCCTTACACACGAACGACGATTTCATAAACCATTTGATGAAAGTGGGGATGGTTTTTAGTAATTAAATTAACATAAAAATATATCATTATTTCATAAATACTATAGATATTAAATTATCATGTTTTAATAAGAAATTATAGTGGTGGATGAAGAAATAAAATAACAACACTTGTCAAAGAATATTAATTATTCTTTAGGTAACCTCCATAGGATTTCACCAAAATAATTCCAAGGATATATTTTTATAAAAATAATTATTCTAGGATGAGATTAGGGAATTTGGGAAGTGTTTTTTATAGTTTAGGGCTAAAAAATTGGGTTTTATTTTGTGAATAGAATGGAAGAGTTCATGTCCTTTTATAAGTGAGGTGAGTGACACACATGTAATTTTAAAAAAAGAAAAAGGTGTACCCACATTTTTATCATACCAAAAGAATACAAAATGGTTTTTTATCTCAAGGATTATGCATTATATTGTGTACATATTTTCATATATATATTTTATATAATTTATTACATCATTTTTACACTTCTCATATTAGGTTAACCCCCAGTAAACACATTATTACCTTAACCACTTTATTAATTTTTAATTTTTTCACAATTAATATTGGTCTAAAATTATGTCTATATTATTAGATAAGATAATTTATTCTGATTAAATATATATAATATAATTTTCCATATCAAATTAATATATGTGAAAAAAATTAATTTTAAATTAATCCCTCTAACATGATGAAAAAGCTAGCTTTCAAAGAATTTTTTTTTCAATGGTTTATAAGGTTTTTATATAACAAATCAAAATGAAATTTATTATAATGACCAAAATTATATAAATAGATATATAGTTTGACTAATTTTAATTTTAAAAAATTAATATATAATTTTACTTTATATATAATATAAATTAAATGCCACTTCTCAATTAAAATTCATATTTTTTTAATATTCGTTAAAAAATGAATCTTTTTGGAAAATTATAAAAAATTCCACCCCGGATAATTTTGTAATACTGACATTAAAAATTAAATTTTTTTAAAAATAAATTTTATAATAGTTTCAATAATTAATTTTAGATTATGTTATAAAAAAATGTGACAAATGTACTTTTCAAAAAGATATAGCTTTGAAACATAAAAATGGATTTATTCTTATATATTGTCTTGAAAACACATAAGATGAATTTTAAACTATTGATTGAATACATATTGAATAAATTTAATTAAAATCATTCATAATAGTTTTTATTAATTTATTGAGTTAAAATGTGTTTATTTTGATAATAATATATTTTTAGAATAATATATCCTCTATTTTTATATTTAATGGAATTTTCACAAAAGAATTCATTTTATATACTCATGTAAACCATATATTGTAGGATCCCAGGTATTTATATAATAATACCTTTTTTATATATATTAATAATTATGAAAAATATATTAATTTTACAATAAAGGGGACACTTTTTTTGATAGTTTACTCAATACACAACAACAAGTTTCTCAGAAATCTTACATTTCACACTACATTGAGTTATACCGAAGAATAATATAATAATATTATTATTTTAATTGGTAGTTAATGCCCAAAAATTGTATTGAAAAAAATATATAGAACTAAATAAAATATTTTTATACATGTTTGTTAACAGTTATTACATTTATCCAATAAATTTTAGAGGCTTAAAATGAGAATGAATCCAATTTTAAGCCTAAAATACTGTAATATTTTTTTTAAAATGTAGTTTTAACGCCTTTTGAATTAGAACCATTTTTAAATATAGTTTTTTTAGATTTTATATCTTATATTTTAAAATATAAACTTATTATATAGAATAGAGATATCAAAATTTACTTTGGTTATTTTTTTGTAATTTTCTGATAAAATTCATTTTTAATGAACAGTGAAAAATACTGCACTTTAATTCAAAACTGCCTTTTCATATAATTTATTTATATAGATAGATTTTTATTTTAATTAGATTTAAAGTTTAATTGGATTATGTTTTTTCCATTTAATCCAATTTTTTTCATTGGAAGTAATTTTACTTTTAAATTGGACATAAACACATGTCAATCTTATGATATTTTTTACTTCTTAAAAACCCGTTTTTTGGTTGGGGCAGCAGGATATAATTTTATATTAATTTATAAATATTTTGTGTTTTGAATTTTTAAAAAATATATTCTATATTATGAATAATAAAGTCCAAATTTTTTAAATAAGCACCTTTTATTTTTTTAAATTATGAATAGTACCTTCAGTAATTTTTTATTTACCATGGTTAAAGGGTAAATATAGTAAATAAGGGTAACAAATAATATTGTAATAAAATAAAACTACCCTAAAACATGTCATAATCATATTTTTTGATATAATTTCTACCATGGTAATTGTTGGGTCTATTTTAGGACCCCATGGAGCCACTAGGGTTTGATAATGACATGTTTTAAGAATTAAAGTAAAGGGAAATATAACAAAAACATGTATGTTTTACTAATTTTTTTAATATTGGGATATATTACTGATGTATTTAAACATCAATATTCATTAGAAAGATAAAAATATTTCTTACATCATGGTATTTTATTTATAATTTTTTGACATTAAATAAATAAATTTAATTATTACACAATGAGGATGTTGTGATTAACTTGTTAATGAAAGATTAAAATAAATGATAATATAAATATTAAAATAAATGTAATTTGAACATTTTGATTACAGAAATGATTTTTTTGGATGATTATGAATTATTATATTTGAGTTAATGGCTTTTTTTGAAGTAATCAAGTTGTTATGACATTATCAAAAATCAATTACTAAATAGTGTCAAAATTGACATAAATGGGTTTTTAAAACAAATACTTTTTTATTTAGTGATATAATACTCCTAAAAATCTTATATTCGTCCAGAATACTTATATAATGTTTTAAATGTCATTAATTATCCACTTGTTGTTCTCTTGTCATTTTATAGTAACTATTGTAACCATATATTATAAAAATACAAGGAGACATGGTAAGAGTTAATGTTTTTAACTAATGGTTAAATCTAAAAGGTAAGGTTAATTTTTGGACCAAAACATTTATAAAACCTATTTTTTGAGATAATTTATATCAATTATAATCTTATAATCTAAATATATCACTTTTAAACTACTATAATTTTAAAATAAATTTATAATAAAATAATATTTCAAGACTTTCCTAAAGTTCCCCACCTCCCTCTTATAAAAGGCCACCACCTCTACCAACTTACTAATAGCTCTCAGTCCACTTGGATTATCCCAATTCTACTCCTATAAGCTCCCTAAATCCCACCCTTAATCTTAGAATCCTTAACTTGGGAAGAAGGAAATTCAAGAAGGCTTTTTGGCTCAATTCAAAATATGTTACTTGATTTATATGTAATATCTTCTCTTGAGTTCCTTTATTTTATATTCCTTATTAAATCCCTATAATCTTATTATTATATGATTATATAAAAAATTATTATCCTCAATATACTATTATTTTTTTATAAGAAGGATTCTAACTACACTTACACACACCTCCATCTAATGGATACAAACATACTGTTTTTGTGTACGATAAACTACTACCTCACGGAACGGTGATTGTTCAATTTTCTCCTACCACAACTCATGGTGTACATTATGATGGAAAAATATTTATATATGATATATATTATATTTATACTGTCTCTATTCTTGTGTATGTTTTTTATTTACATCATACCTTTATGCTTTCCAAAATGTGTAAATATAATAATTTCATTTGAAGAAGTGCAGACTACCACCCCCTCAAAGTGATATAAATCGCTCATGAAATACATGAAACATATAATGGATGGAATTAATGAACTTATGTAACATATATAACATAGATATTATACTAGAACTATAACATACCTTTGTAACATTTATTTTTCATTCGTTTAATATAAAAATGAAATGAAAGCAGTGTTCATGCGTACGTACGACCTACCGTCTCTATGAACGTAGAATTTCATTTATTATCTCCAAATTTTATGGAATATTATAAATACATATATATATATATATACTGGATATATATGATATTTATATCATTAATATCATTATGGAGATGATGTAATTTTGACTACATAGACAATTTACATAAAAAAAGTTAATTTTCAACTCAAGTACCGAATATCGACAAAAAAACTGATATGAACTTGAATAATTATGTGATTGTTATTACAAGGAAATAAGTGATATAAAAGGAAAAATAAAATTTAAAAAGATTCTCATAAAATTTGAAATTAACTTATGTTTATTATTCATGAATACCAAGGAACATACATGACGATTTAGACTCAAGGTAAGGGACTTCATCTCAATATTCTTTCATTGAGGAATATTTTCATTTATACATGAATTTCTCATATACATTATATAATCAACCCCTTCATATTTTAATTTCATTAAATGGTTTTCAAAATTATTTTTTTCTAGGAATCAATTTATTAAAGAACAAAAATAATATTTTTTTTAACGTACCAGTCGACAATGACCATTCCACCACCACAAGCATTATTTGATATTTGGATTCCTCTACAAGATGTAATATTTTTAAAAATAAAAGTAAATTCCATATTCATTTTAGATATTTTTTTATTAAAAATTGTTTTAATAATGGATTAATTATATCAATATCTTGATATGATGTCTTATGATTGCAATGTGGAAATATTATTTTTCCTTTATGCTTGTTCATGTGTGATGATTATGTTATGGTTCCAAATGATTTCTTATGTATATGGGTGGTTCCACGATAAAATGAAGGAGGGTGAGCCTATGATATCTCTCCAATGCATTGGGTAATGTGACAGAGGTAAACATTAAGGTTTCACCTAAGATATTTAGGGAATATATTGTGATGGGTATTCCAAAGGTAACCATGAAGGTTGATCCCAATATTGCTATGAAAGATACAAAGTAAGTATGTTATGGATTCCAAAAGTTACCTTTATGATTTATGAATTATATGATTTATTCAAAAATATTATGATTTCATGAGTTATCTTAAAGAGATTATGTTTTATGAGTGAAAATTATGATTTAATTTATTTAAATGTTTTAATGGACTAATTTTTTATTTGCATATTTTATATCCCTTATTGATATTTTTATTCTCATCCAATTTTTTAAAATTATTTTTTACAGTGTATAAGGAAGGATAAGAGAAAAGAATAAATCAAGATTATTTTTATAAAGAAAATAATTCTTGTTTTATTTAAGAAGTTTTATTTTTATGATGAATTGGATAGAGTAGAAGTGTCCACTTTGTAATATCAGTGATTTAATGTAATAGTTATGTCATAATTCACTAAAAATATAAACCTAAAAAGATCCTCAATGTGAATTATATTAAAATTATTGACTGATATCAAGATTAAATAATGTTTTAAAGTTGGGGCCTTATATATATTTTCAAATTTTAGTTAATATCATTTATTACCGCAATTCTGATGGCTAGTCGATATCTATCATATAATATAATTTCAATAATATGTCAACTTTATTTTAAAATAAATTTAGGGTGTAATGGAAACTATACCCAATGTTACATGTAATGAAAAATATCAAATAGATTAAATTAATTTAAAAAATATATTTCAAAAAATCTCAGGTCGTTACATTATACCCCACTAAAAATAAAATTTTTCATTGAAATTAATCACTTTAGATATTCTAAAAGAGGGTACTACTACTTCATCACATCCTTAGGTTCCCATATAGATTTCTCAAACTAGAGAGTTCATCACAAAAGATTGACCCAATGAGTGGTCTTATTTCATAGATATTTGTTAGTATGATCCATAATCTCTACTGGTATTTCCTAAAAAAAATATAATTCTCCATTAGTATAACCTTTGAGTTCATAATAATATGTACAAGGAACAAATAATGATCCTGAGAGAGTTTTAGTGGAAGTGAAAAGAGATAAGATAACATCCTAACAAGATCAATAATTTCAAGGGGATTGATATACCCTAGTCTTAGTTTACCCTTATTCATTCTATGTATTTTTTAGTAAGAAATTATCAATAATTTCAAATTATAGATCATATATACAATTATAAGTATAAAATTTCAGTCAACTTAGTGTCATCCTTAGTTTTTTTGAATAGATCCAACCTTATCTATAATATCATCAGCTTTTGTAGGTCAAAATATATTTATATCTACATATTTTTTCCATCATGTAGTATTTATTCACTTCTTTCCATATAGGGCAATATAAAGAGCTATCTGAATGCTCTAGTAAAATTTATTATTGTAAGAAAACTCAAATAGATAAAGGTTTTGATCCCAAACACATTTCAAATACATAGAATAAGACATTCACATATCCTATAGAGTTTGAATTGTTATCTTATAATGAATACCTATCTGAGTATAATAAGCAGTTCTAATGCTTAACTAGGAATCATGGGAATGTTAAAGACTTCGAAAAAACAACAAAGTAGACACCGAATCCCCATAAAATATGATATAAAAGTTTACTATAGGAAACTATCAACACACTATTAATGTATATCCTTAAAAGACAATCAATATAAAAATAGTCTCTGATAGAACTAAAGTGTTCTGAATTTTTTAAGAGATCAACTATAACCTATTTATCATTATTACCTTTAGCTTTTTAGTGGATTCTAATAAAAACACCCATAGTGATGCCTTCCCATTAATTTTTAGTGTGGATAATGGTTATATCATCATTTTAGACCACATTATCTCAGTATTGGCTTGAAAAAAATACTACTCATAAAGAAAAATACTGATAAAATTCTCTCTATATGTTTTACCACAATAAATAATCATTGATGTAGGCCAATGTTATTCATTATACTATTGTTTCCCCTCAGATTTGGGTACATGCACCATGACCTTTCTGGATGAAACATGTTGTTTCTCAACTTACAATTTATCATTTAAAAAAATATTAATAAAATTTTTATGAATTCCAATAAACCATAATTAGATTAAATATAAGATAATAAAATCCAAAATAGCTACCAAATGCTTTTATGATATCTCTATAAAATTAAGTAATCCTCAAAACCAAAGAGTTGTATTGCCATAAATTTCTCAAAAAATATCCTTAATCATGAAAAAAATCCCTAAACCTAAAATTTAAAAAGGGGGTTTTAATAATTTTAACTTATGATCAAACATAAACTCATAAGCACATTATGGAATCCATAAAACCTAAGTTAATTTTACATGGAGACATATATACTTCAAAAATTAATGAAATACCTAGATGTTTCAAGATTCTTATAACAAAAATACCTTTGTCAAAATACTTCTCTAAGATAATTCACAAAATCCAAATACATAAATAATTAAATTCTTCCACTTAAATGATTGGAATGGATCATGTCCTTACTTTTTATATATGTTAATTCATGGGTTAGGGAATTTATTTGTATAGTCCCCAAGTTCCCTACACTTAAGACATCTAACTTTTCAACACCTTTTCACTTTATGACCTTCTTTTCCACATATATAATATCTTCTCCCACATTTTAGATATTCCTCCATGTCATTCTTAATTCCTTATTGACATGAATACTTCTAGTTACAGGAATTAACTAAAAAAATATTTTGTGTGAGAAAAAATAAATATATTAGAAAACCACATACTCAAATCACATATATGATGTCAAAATCATGACCCATTCTTGATAATATATGATTTCATATATTCATCATAGGTTATTCATAATCACTATCTATTTAAAACATACATAATTATTTTTAAATAGTTTATGAATTTACAAATCATATTGCTTGAGAGTGTTAAACCAGGCGTGATGTAGGGTTCATTGTTATAAACCAAGTGATGATCTATCCCTACACAGTACATCCTTTTGGAGTTATTTTCCATAGGTAATTTTTTTATTAGGAAAAATTCATTTGTAGTATCTAGATGGGGATTTATTTTCTTGTAAACCACATTCCCTATATTTTACAAAAAATCCCAGAAATATTCATATATATTGACTCATCTGTAGACATATCCATAGAGACATCTCAATAAATAACATTAGAAATATCCCAAGGGATATGAATAATTTTTTCTCCTCTTAGTTTCCAATGGTAATTTTTTTCCTATGATACCAACTTTAGTGAAATAGGATTTTGATACATATATATTACATATTTTTAGATAAATATTCAATAAATTACATAAACAAAAGCTCACATACTGTAATTCATTATTTTATTTTGAGACTAGGTACAAAATTTCTTCATTTGGGGAAATATACTCAAAATATACCATAAATATATTAACCGATAATATTCTTTACAATCATACCCTACATAAAACCTTTATTAATTACATAGGTAATATTATCATAAGAAAGGGTGAAATCATAATTTTAGTAATGATCAAAAATAGAGATATGTAATCATAACTTGGACATTAAATTATGAGAGCATGATCATAATATATGATGACCATACCATTCATTTCAAATATCATAATATTGAGTCATGGAATAAATATTAGCAGCTCATAAGGAATGAATTATATGGAAATGAAAAAACGTAATCCATGATAGAATAACATTGGAATAATATATTGAATTATGTAATGAACATAAGAATATAAAATCATTCCTATATGTGTTCTACATGAAAAAAATAGACATAATATCATAACATATGAAATGGAATTGGCTTCATAAATATTTCATCATATAAAAACCTATGTAAAAGGGACTGGTATCATAATCATTTCATAATTTTCATATTTCATAAATCTTAGAGTAATAAAGGGGGTTTATAATAATTTTATCAGGGTATGACCCATGGAATAGAAATGTGTTTCATAAACATTTCATCATATCTGAAACTATTGAAAAGTAATAAGTTTCATAATCATTTCGTAATTTAATCCCAAAATGACCAATGGAAAAATGACATGGGATTCATAAAAATGCCATAATTATATAACCCATGCAAGAGAAATGGGTTTCATAAACAAATTTTCCTTAAAAAAAATTAAAAATAAATAATATGAATGGTTTAATTATTTCATATTCCCATCAAAGAATAGATTACATCATGGGATGTTATCTTAGATATTGAATGTTTTTGAAAGGTAAATAAAAAATCATATATATTGAATAAGAATTTTTTTTATTGAAAAAAACTTTTTAAAAATAAAAATTCATTAAAAAGTTTATAAATCATTTTCTTTGAAAAAACATTGAAAACCCATAAAGAAAACATTAAAAAATCATCAAAAACTTTATCCAGATAAATATCATTTTCTCTTTGATTTTTTTAATTTTTTTATATACTTTTCTTTGAAAAAAAGAAATATTATAAGTTATAATTCAATGAAAATAATTTTAATGATAATATAGAATTCTGTTCAATCTTTAACAGTTAAAATAATGATTCCTTTAACATTTTTGGTAAAAGACAACCATGAATTTTTTAGCAAAGCGAATAATGATTCCATTAAATTTAATTTTTAAAATGAAAACATGGATGAAATTTAATAGATAAAATATTTTAATTGTGTTAAATATTTTTTATTAAAAAAGATATTGGATAAAAAATGAGTATTCAACCAAAGAGATAAATAGAATTTTTTTTATTAAAAATATTATTAAAAAACATTGAATACATGAAGTTTGAATAATAAAGAAAAAAAATTATTCTATAAAAATAATATAATTATAAGAAAATAAAATTTTTTCTTGAGAGGTATATCATAATATATTATCATTTGAAGTATAGTGATGAGCATCCCCAATAAATGATGATATTTTAAAATAAAAACATTAACACTTTGGTAACTTTTAATTATAAGACCCATGAAAGAATAACATTACATGAAACATATAATATGTTTCATGATATTACATTTAAATTGTGCTATATATACACCTCATAAAGAAGATAGGTGCAAAACATAATATATGTGTCAAAGAAGGCATATTGTGAAAAAAATCCCTTACTGCTTGGGTAAATTTTGAACTGTAATCCCCATGAAATATAGATCCTAAAATTGATATGTAAATACCTATAATTTTCATGAGAAAAAATAAAAAATATATTCATGGTTAATGTATAGAACACATAAATGAAATAGGTGGTTAATATGTCATATGTATCATAGAAGTAAAATGTGAGACGAGAATCCCTTACCACTTTAGTAATATTTTAAAGCGTAATACAAAATAAGAAATAAAATTAAATGAAACATTAAAATTTATGAAAAGGTTGATATTAATGATATAAAATGTATATCATGAAGTATATAAACAATATAAAATATTTGAGTGGTGAATTTTCATGTCTCTATGAAATAAAATAGAGACTAGAAATCCCTTACCTTAAGTCTCAACTTCCTTCATACACATTTTAAACTCCATTATAATAACTATAATATTAATATAAATATATTATAGAGAATTAATTATAAATATTTTACCCTAAATTATATACTTATAGAAATTTGTTACCTGTTTATTACCAATTCCTTGTTAAAATCATGTTTTTAATAATTATCGCATTGTTTTTCATATATGTTTTGATTTATTATTTTTGACCCTGTTAAATTGATAATTATTCCATACACTACTGAATAATAATCATGAAACTATTATAATATTTACAAAAAATTTTTAATTTTAATAATAATCATGAATTATAGTTTGGATAAAAGACATATTTTATGATCATGGAAATAGTAAGTCGTACGTATTCTTGAGTAACGTTTCCACTATTCAACAATCATTATTGGAATGAGGTAAGACATTTTTAAACTTTATAAAATGATAATAATATCTTAAATAAGATATTATTTCTTTATATATTATTATAAATATTCCATGTCTTTTTGTATTGAATTGAGGGAGTCACATCGCTTCATGATGGTAGGCGTCCACACATACACGAATGACTTTTTTATCATTCAGTGAGTGAAATGGTAAAAAATAAAATGATATATTTTTTTGTAGATATGATAAATATGGAATGAATATAATAATTATATCAATTTTTTTTAAATTTTCCTTGTTTTATTTCATGTAATGCATTAGTGAAAAACAAATCACATCGCTTCACGAGGCGGTTTCCTGTCCTACATATGAGCAATGTTATCGTATCCTAATATAAATGAAAAGTAAAAGTTATAAATTATATAATGAATTAGGAGGCATAATTATGTGATAAATATAATTTTAATATACATGATATCCATAATCATAACCAATTGTGAGTAGAGGTAAAAGAAAAATTAATTACATCAGTTTGTGAGATGATAGTTCACTACACACACAAATGATGATTTCTTAACCCATTGGGTGGAAGTGGGGATAATTATAGGTAAATAAATAAACCAAAAACAATATTAAGACATTTAATATAATTTTTTATTTTATCATTATTATTTAATAATAAATTAATGATGTTGTGGAAGAAATAAAATAAAAATTCTCTATGAAGAACATTACAACTTATTCAGGTAATCTCCATAGTTTTTTCACCAAAATCCTTTATAGGTGGGATTTATAATCAAATTAAGGAATTGAAAAATATATAAGTTAATTTAGGAAGTTATTTTTGTGGGTATTGGATTAAAAAATGGTTTCATGGTGTGAATAATAGAGGATATTTCATGGCCTTTTATAAGTGATGTGATTGGAACAATTATAATACAATTAATATAAAAAAGTGTAAAAACGTTTTTATCTTGTAAAATTTATCAAATATGGTGTATTAGCATTAATTAGACATTATAAGGTATAAATAATTATTTAAAATATGTTTTATAAAAGTTATTAGGTCATTTTATCTCATATATTTTTGGTTTAATCCCTGAAAAAACAATTTTTACCTGAATTTTGATGATTAATTTATATTGTTTTCAATATTTATTTGAAACTAAATAAGATGAAAAAAATTAGTTAATAAAATTTATTATTATTCCAAATTTATATTCCATTTAACCAAATTAAATTCACATAATTAGAACATTTTAATTTAAAATTAATCCTTTAAATATAATGAGAAAGCATGTTTTCAAACAGAAAATGTTCAAAAGTTTAAAAGGAAATTATATGAAAATTAAATAAAAAAATTATTTCAACAAACTAAATTGGTTTAATAGATATATATCTGAATTTTTTTTATTTTTTTAAAAATTTAAATTATTATTTCTCCCAATTTTTTTAATAGAAATACAATAATCAATTAATTTTTTTTCACTAATCATTATAAATTAAAATTTTCAGAAAATTCACAAAAATTTAAAACTTTGATTTTTTTGACATGATTATTTCAAAAATGAACTTTATTTTTCAAAATAATTGTTCTCAATGTGTAATTTTTTTAAATTAATAGGAAAAGGGAAACAATACTACTTTTTAGATTTATATAGTTCTTAAGATTAAAATTAGATTTATTATTATCTCTTATCTAGAAAGAACATAAGATTTATATTTAATAGTTAATTGAAAATATACTATATGAATTTAATTAAAATAAAGAAACAAAATTTTATTGATTTATTTATTGACTTGAATCACTTTTTTTCATAAAAATAAATTTTCAGAAAAAGATTTCTTTTATTTCCATTTTTAATTAATTGTTCTATAATGAATTCATTTTATATAAATGTTAAAACCAAATATTTTAAAATTTTAGTTATTTATTCTCATAGAATACATTACAATAGTTATGTGATATCTATCATATAATAAAATTTTAGTAATATGTCATATTTATTTTAAACTCAATGTTTTGTGTAATATAAGATAAACATAATGTTACATGTAATTAATAATATGGAAAAGATAAAATTTACATGGAAAAAAATATTTCAAAAAATACGAGGGTGTTATAATGGGAACATGAGATTAAGATTTTGAAATCATTAAAATATATCCTATAACAAAAAATAAAATAATGACATAAAAAATGAAATTTAATAATAGATTAATCATAAATGAATCAAATGAAATGAGTAATGAGAGAATATCATTGGCATATGACACAAGTATATAACATAAAAATAATTATATAGAATAATTTCATTAGTAATCAAGGCTCACAATTATGAATATCATAGTGGATTGGGTTCACTACCGAAACCATAATATCTTTTGTGAATGATTACTCTCAATACTGTTATAGTGGATATAATACCTTATAGAGTTGGTCTCACTCCCAATTTAAGTGAGAATTATCTCATGATATATCAACCATTACAGAATAAATTAGAAAAATTTATATATTTTTTCCCACCCATCACATAATAAAAATCATACATCTGTTTTTGATTAGATATTTTCATCATATCTGAACCAGAGAAATGAAAATGGTGTTCATAACATTTCATTATTTGATTTGTAAATAACCCATGGAAATTAAATATGTTTCAACAGAATATTACCATAGTAATCACAAACCAACCATATAATGAGTAAAGATTATATCATCATACCATACACCTATTAAATCATCTATAACATAAAACAATTTTATCAAAAATGAACATGACTATAAAATTCCACTTCAAATATTTATTGAGGAAAATACGCTTTTCATTTTGGAATCGTTATTTAAAATATAAAAATTTACAATATATTATTAAGATAATTTTATTTTAAAATAAAATTGTAACCATGAAAAGGAAGATTAAAATAATTGAGAAATCATGGTTGTGGGAAATTATATTTGTTCTGTGTACATTAAAATATACTTTCCATTCACATTTTTTACAAAAAGTAAATAATACATTTTTTAGAAAATGATAAGAAGATTCCTTTTATTGTTTTATAAAAAAATTCATACATGTGTTAAATTAAATTTAAAAAATTATTATATAATAGTTGAAAATTTTCAAAAATAGTTTTTATATGATATGGCATGAATAAAGAATCATTTTTTACTGAATGTTGAAATAATCTTGGGTTTCCTTGAAAAATTTATTTTTCCCTATTGAGTAATTAATTAGAACAAAATGAATGAAAATAAATATTATTCATAAATAATGAAAGTATAAGTTTTTTAAGAATTAATGGGATTAATATCTGGAAATTTCATCATCATAAACTTAATCATAAACAATCCTGGTAAGCCATGCTATTGTAACATAAAACTATTTCCTTGAGTTTGAATTGCTTTGCATGAACATTAACCTCTAGTATAAATATATAAAAAAATTTATATTTTTTTATAACATTCATTTAAATACTTATAATATAATATATTATCCACTTAAAATATTTCAACACACATTTATTAATAACTCCATATTAAAATAATCATTTTCATGTGCTATATGTTATTTTTAATGAGAATTTTGGGTTTGTGGTTAAATTACATTTACATTTCTCATGTTTCCCTAATATATATATTTTTAGTACTATTATAAATATCATATTTATTAATTTTATATTTTACTGAGTTACCCTTAATGGATATCAATTAAAAAATGAATTACACCATTTATAGAGATGGCAGGCCTTACGTACGCCTGAGCGATGTTTTCAATTTTTGACAAATGGATATAATTAAAGGTAAATAATAATTAAACATTAATGGTGAATTTTTATATCATATATATTGTATATATTTATTAAATATACCCTCATTAACTTCTATATAAGCTGGACATGAAAAATAAATCACATTTCTTCATCTAGTTGGTAGCCCACATGTGTGCATGAGTACTATTTTGATTTTCCAACATATGAGAAGAAGGTGGATAATGTTTTTTCAAATATCATAACAAAAATTATGAATATTTAAGATAATTAATTAATTATTTTATGATAAATACAATGAATATATATTTTTTAGAAGATAAAAAAAAAATAATTCTCAGTTATGAATTACACCTCTTCATAGAGAATCATCTTCTCGTTTATGACTTAACCCTTAAAGGGACGGTCTTATTTAGTATAAATAATATATAGGATGTGGTGAAGGAATATAGGAAGGGATTATGGTATATATTTAATTATTTGTATAGTTAAAAAGGATAATTGAAGATAATTGGTGACCTTATATTATTTGGGGGTCACTCTTGGAGTTACATAAATTATTAAATTAATAAAACAATAAATTTTATTGGAAAATGTCCCCAAATTGATATAATTAAAATCTATGATAATTACTAGTTTAATTAATATCATCTTATAAAATATATAATTTTTTCAGTATCTTTCACCATTAAATTTTTGTTTTTACCCCCTGTCACCACTTTTGACAATTATTGTGATATAAATATTTTAGTTATTAGGGGTCATGAATGAAACCACAAAAAGATAAGTGACCAATAAATGGAAAATATATGGTATATTAAACCATATACCATTAACTTGATAGAAGATATTATTTTTCTGAATTTTAATTAAATTGCTAAAATATTGTTTATTGTAAAATATCAGTAATTTAATTTTTATAATTATTAATATACTTTGACATTAAAAACATAATCACAATGATATAATTAGAATATGATAATTTTAAAAATCTATAATATGTTATATTAATCTAATAATTTTATGTTTAATTAAGATCTATCAAAATAATATGAAATTTAATATTTTAAAATCATATATTTATTTTTTCAATTAATTGAATATATATTATTTTGGGGATGCGAAAGATTTTATGGTAATTATTCAATCAATAAAAATTACAAGTAAATTAAAATTATAAAAAAATTAATTCAAATTTCATATAAATAAATATTACAATTATTATCCTATTTTTTTCTTTATATAAATTTTTTAATGAAATTAAAGTGAAGAGAGTATCATTTTGTATATATTCTTTTCTTAAAATTATATGATGGTCACAATCCAATGAAAATTGATCCAATTGGTCATATATTGATGTATTGTTTGAAAATATTTCAATTACACTCATCCAATAGGGTAAAACCATTTGTTATAAATATTTCTTAAGATTTTCACAATTTATTAACTCTATTTTTTCATTTTACCCTTACTGAGATGATAAATATTCACAAAGTTTACTACTAATATTGACCAATAAGAAGAGCCCTATTTAGTTTTTATTAATATAAAATAAATATGGGATCCATTAGTAAAGATCTAATTTCATTGGTTGAAACAAATTCATCTGAAATGAAGTGAAAAAACACAAAGTAAACCATTTTTTGGAAAAATGTATTTTTAAGCATAATGAGACATTTATTATTATCACATCCATTGGAAAAAATTATTTTAATATAAAAACATTTTATTGACTATAGAATATTTATATTTAACTAAAATAATTATCCAAGATTTACAAAATTAATTTTTAATGATTAAAAAAATTTACACCTTGAAAGAGTTTTTTTTAAACATCTCTTTTATTTCAAAATGGATTTTTTTTTCAATTCTAACAAATTTTAAACAAATGGAATCAATTTTAACATGTGAAAAACACACATTTTTAATAATTTATTTAGTAATTTTTATTCACTATAATTTCACGGGTAGGTTATAATGGTATATAATATTTGAATTCATATAGACTCTGGGTTTCATGTACAAGGTATCAAAGTAATTATATTTTTTAAAGAGATATATATCATAAAAACCCAAAGTGTTAAAAAGAATCTTAAACATTGAGGTAAACCACGGTTCTTAACTATAAATAATAGAAATTGTTACCCAATGTAACCATATAGATTCTTTAATTTATATCCTAATAAAAAAATCATTAGGGAAATATTACATGATATTAATTAATTGTGTTGACTTCATAAGGAGATCCACTACAACCTAAATAAAATTACAACCATTATATGTTTTTTGGATTCCAACAATGAAATCCATGTTGATATTTTCCAATTTTATCTTTATTATGTGTATTTTTTATAATATCCCCTTAGAATTATTTATCTAAAAATTATCTTGAGGACATACTAAGCACAAATATACATACTTTCCAATATCCCTCTTTATTTTATCCCACAAGAAATATTATTTCAAATATCTAAACACTTTTATAAATCAAATACTAATAGAGATTACAGAGCTATGAGATTCTACCAAAAATACTTTTTTGGTTTTTTATTAAAAGAACACAAACTCAGTTCCTGAACATTATCATTCTATCACAATAAGTGTGGAACACAAGATCATTTCTCACATTATTTAGTGGTTCCATATCCAAATTTTTTAGCTCTA
Source organism: Viscum album (assembly GCA_963277665.1). Classification (NCBI taxonomy): domain Eukaryota; kingdom Viridiplantae; phylum Streptophyta; class Magnoliopsida; order Santalales; family Viscaceae; genus Viscum; species Viscum album. Next base: position 461,334,591 of record OY728155.1, on the reverse strand, counting down.
TATTATCTACATGGATAGATGATTCATTACTGAATATAAAAAGTTTATATTTCTATACATCCTTCAACATTACATAGTTTATCCATTGAATATCCTTAAAAATTAGATCTTATGTGATTGTCATAATTGATACTTTTTTATAACCCTTTTGTCTCTAAGAATCATCCACCTTGTTCAAATTCCCATGATGGTAGTGTATTGATAATCTATAATAATTAACCAACTCAAATTATATTATTTGTTTCTTATTCAAATCCTCAGTGAATACATATATTATTTTTTTTGGATTTATATAATTCATACCTTTCTCAGTAAAGATAATCCATCCATATAATTAATGAAAACATTACCAATGTTTACAAAAAATCTGGGTTCTGGTTATTGTTTCATGAATATTCAATTAACATGAGGTATAACACATCTCCATGTCATTCAGCATGAGAAAAAATCCCATCCATTTGTTTGATGCATCCCAAACCCTTCTTCCTATCATGTATTATGAGCATAAGTTACTTAACCTACCTTATCTTTAGTTACTTGAAATTTTCATAAAATTCATCAGCCCATTGGAACTTTGCACCATTCTGAGTTAACATGGTGAGTGTATTAGATACCCATGTAAAATCCTTCAAAAATCATCTATAATATCCAACTAATCTAATAAATCTATGGATTATAGTCTCTAATGTTGGTTTGAGAAAATATTTAATAACTTCATTATTTTATAGATCCCCCAATATACTCTTTTTTGACATTATATTTCCCCCAAATGAAACATTATATAACTAGAATTAACTATTAGTAATTTTTTCATATAATCTCACCTTAAATAGGATCATGATTATAATACATTGGGAATATTTAAATGATCCCATACTCAAGAAATATAGGAGAATTTCATCTATAACAACAACCATAAACAGATCAAGGTAATATATAAATACTATATACTATAAATACATGAATATAGACCGGGAATTAGTAAGAAAAAAGGGAATCACATTAAATTTATATTTTTAATACCTCAAAAATAAATATTTCATGGTAATGTATTCAATTTTTACCAAGAATTGGTAGTATATATATAAAATAATAAAATGGAAAAAATATTGTGCTCATAATAATTATTAAAAGAAATCATCAATATTAGGAAAATGATAGTTATTATTGTTCACGATTTTTTATATTCTTGATAATGAATATAGAGTTTCATTGATCCACATTTCTTCATTAGAAAATGTACATGTGTTCCCCATGAAAATACTCAAGGCTGAATGAATACCTTATTATGATTCTTCAGATGATTATTCTTCAACTCCTACATCTCAGTTGGGGCAATTTAATATTGAGAATTTTAATTAGTTATTAAACTTTTTGTGATCACTATTGAAAAAATGACTTCATGATTTAGTGGAAGAATAGGTAACTCTTTTGTAAATACTTTAGAAATATATTTTAAATTTGGAATATCTGCAATGATGAGTCTCTCCCTAACCATCTATGATAAATATCCCATTGAAATAGGAATCAATACCTATGTGGTGAATTTAATTTCCATTGTATTTCATCGTTTATCATCACAATGATAAACAATTATAGGTTGGTTTCAAATATTAATTGTCATTTTTGTACTCTAGGAATTTATTATAAATCTATGTAAATGGTTAAAATCAATGATATAGGTCCCATAAAATTCCTAAAAAATGAATAAAAATAAGGTTTTTACAGGGGACATTCTTACAAACATCAATATGATATACCCAAATATTTAGTGTGCCTTATTTATCTTGATTCACTTTATCAATAGAAATAACATATTATTTTAATTTTCATAAGAGTTATACCTTAGATTAGGGAGTCAACTAAGATAATTCTTATATTCCCCACACAAAAGAAATTTAACTATTAATTATGACCAAGAATGAACTTCATTTACCTCCATTTAACTATTTATTTTTCTTTGGTAATTAGTTTTTTATGACCTTATTTTTAACATATAAAATATATTCTCATTACATTTTGATACTTCCTTGGGAGATTCATCCGATATTTCTGAATTATAGGAAGATAAATATTTTTTCCATTATGGTCTTCATAAAAATACATTTTTCTCATATTATGTGTGTTTATAAAGTCACCCATGAATATATTTTTAACAATATATCAAGTTATCTTACTTGGAAAAATTATATTGTTTCACATTACAGCTTCTACTTAATTTGGTTCCTTATAAAGAAAAATAATACACTATCTATGACACTCAATATTGATATAGGTCCTTTTGGTTTTAACAATTTATTATATCCAAAAATTATAGTATGGGAAAAAATAATCATAGTGTAAAATCATATAAAAATTGAAATAATTTATAGTATATCTAAATCATGAAACATTATTTTCAATATATTAGTCCAAAGGGTTCACTTAGGTAATCCATGATCATTATCTATTCAAACATTATATAATTTATCTAAATGAAAATGTGAATTGATCTAAGAATATACACTAGGTGTATCAAACCAGATAAATATTAATGGACCATTAATAGTGTACCAAAACAATGTCCACTATATAATCGAACAACTCTTTTCTGTGTTATTACCACTATATTCATCTATTCCAAAACAAAAACCACATGATGTAACCTAATAAGGATTTATTTTTTAGGGAAAATTTTATTAGCATAACATAGTATGTTATACATCACATAGGCTTATCCAATGTGTTATCTTTAATGTTTATTCATCATAGTTTTCAAAAGTTACTAAACCTTACCTATGATGCGAAATATACTGAGCCATACTATTTATAAATAAATAGTACATCATTTTAGATGAATATTCTAAAAACATCACAATAATAAAAACCAATATACCATAGAGTTTTTGTGTATTTTGAAACATGGATATATATAAAAATGTAATTTAAAGATCTATATAAATTGAAATTATATACTTTTTAACTATAACCCTTCATAGACATATCATACATTAAATCATTCCTCATAACCTGTAGTAGGGTAACATATGAAATGGTTATCTAAGATGATCTATATGTGTAATAACATGAGATATAAATCAAGGATAAAATGTAATCATAATATATGCATAATTTTATGAGAGCATGATCAATTTCATATTATTTGTACCCTATAAGTCAAGGATCATTAATTATGAAAAATGGTGTAAGGTTATTTTAAAAAAAATACAATCTGACATAGGCATGTAGAATCATTAATAATAAATCACGAGATATGACAAAATATATTGATAATAGGACGTAATTTAATTCCAGGAACATATGAATAGAAATTAATTTCCCTAGTTAAGGATCACTACCAATACTATCATAGTGGATTGAATTCACTCACCATTATATCATTTCCTTAGTCAAGGTTCACTCCAAGGACAAGCATATTGGAAAAATTCCCTTACTAAATAGGCTTCACTCCCCATTCTAGTAAATATTTTACCATTAGATATCCACCATTTACCAATGAATTAGAGGGATATATAATTTTGGGCCCACTTTCTACATAATCACGACCATACATATGTGTGTTATAAGATCAAAAAACATTCATTATATCATAAAAATATACACCAGGAAGAGGAAACAATTTTCATAAAAAATTCATCATTAAAATTATATACCATCCCACGAATGAATAAATATATTTACATATTATATAATATCTTTATAAAATCATATTAAACATAAAAATATGTTTTAATAGATAAAAATTCCTTTAAAATACCAAAAGAACATTTCTTGAGGAAAATATATATTTTACTTGAAATCCAGTACTGTGAATCTAAACATTTCAAAAATATTAATGAAAGAACATTCTTTTAAAAGATTCAAGTAAATTTATAAAGGATTTTTCAAATAAAATATTATTCATTATGGTTGATTAATCTCTTTATGTGGTGTATGTTGAAATGAAAATTCAATTCTCACTATGGATAAAATATTAGAAGATGTTTTTCAGAAAATGAAAATAATATTACCATAAAATTTATTATAAAATTAAATATAGTTTTAAATTAATTTAATAAAATATTTTATAATTTTAAAATAATTATTTAAAACATTTTAATGAAATCATAGAAATAAATGAAATGATTCCCCACTGAAGAGAATGTCAATATTAGTTTCACTTTAAAATAGTCTTTCAATATCCTGATTACATAGAGTGAAAAAACAGAAAAATATGAAATATAAATTAATAACCATTGGAGAATAAAATATCTAAAATTTAAGTAAGATATATCATATAATTTCTACATTTTAAAAATTAATCATAAACAATCCCAATAAAAATGATATTGTGACGAAATACCAATACCTTAAGTATGTATTTCATAATATATGACTTAACCACATATATAATAAATTTATATTTATTTTAAATCCATAATAGAACTATAATAATAACTATAATTTTATAAATGGTTTACTTATAACATTTTATCACGTGTTCATTGACTATCCTTAACTATCATAGTCATTTTAGGTATTAATTGTTTTATTTTTCAGGCATATTTTAGTTTAGAAGATATAGTTCTTGAAAATTGATCTTGGTTCCTTCATATATAAATTTTAATTTTGATATAAATATCATATTTTCTCATTATATACATTTTATAACCATGCATATTAACTATTTATGAAAAATGAATTACATCATTATGTAGTGATGGTAGTCTGTACATACACACGAGTGACATTTCCAATATATCATGGATGGAAGAAAGAAAGATAAATATTCAGTCCAATTTTAAAAAATATTAATTAATAATAAATTTAATAAATGGATATTAAATATATCATATTAACCAACCATGAATGATGGTGCTGTAAAACGAGTTGTATCTTTATGTGGAGGTGATCGTCTGTACGTACGCACGAGCAACAATTTATTCTACCATTGGATTTAGAATATATTTTATATTGTAATTTTATAGTCATAATAACATATAAATATATTTTTTATACTATATGTATATTTATTTAATGGAAAACCTAAGTATAAAGGATGTAAAAGGAGAGAAAAACTTAATATAGCGTGGTTTAGCTTCGTACAAATATATTGAGAAATATCCATTGGATTACACCTTATACCATGATGGGATGGACTTAGGAGAATATTAGAAGATCAATTATGAATTAATTTTTTTAAATATGTTATTTACATATGGAATTCACATGATATATGGTTTAAATGGTGTGAATAAGTGTGGAGAAGAGGGGGCCTTTTATATATGAGGGGAGAGACAAACAAAACATTTCTGAAAAGATATCATTGATTTAAGGTCAACATCATGGGAATGTGCATAAAATTGATATAGAAATAAATTTAAGATAATATATTATTTAAATATAATATACTAATGATAATTTTTAGGTTTTTTTGGGAATCCCACCCTTAGCTATTGTTTGAATCCCCCCTCGATAACCCCATTTTAACCTCAACTTCACTAACAAAATTTTACCATTTTCTCAGTTAACTATAAAAATAAATTAATTCAACCACATTAAATTATATTAAATAATACTATTTCAAACTTTATAATTTATTTTAAAAGATTTAATTACTATAATTTTTATAATTTGATTTTAATTATGCTCACAAATAGCAATGAAAATCCGTTTTGGAAAAATGAATTTTTAAGCATAAAATTTAACTTACTTTCATTCCATTCCATTAAAAAACAAAAAATTGAATGTTAAAATAAAATATTTTCAATATATTCTAAAAATTTAATTAAAAAAATTAATCAATAGTGATAAATTTTATTTTTTAAGATAAAATCTCATTACATACACAAAAATAGTGTTTAATAAGGATGTGTTTCTAAGTCCAAAAATTAATGTATAAAAAATAAAGTATTAGTATGATTTATATGTAATTATTTTTATAATTTCTATTTAAATGATACTTAGGTTTCATTAATATAAAATTCAAAACATAATGAGAAATTATCATGGAATGAAATTATAATTTTTACAAAAATTAGTATGTTTCAATATTCACTAAAAGATTAATCATTTTAGAATAATTCCAAATATTCACACTAAGAAAATATCAAGATGATGATTATAAAATAGATATTTTTTTCTCAAGTAAAATTTATAGAAAATTTATAAATTAATTATAATTTTAATGTGAAAAAATGTGAAAAAACCATTTTTGAAGAATATCTATTTTTTAAGTGTAAAATTATTTTTATAAAAATTTGGTTATTATTTATTTTAAATCAATACATAAATTGGTATTATTAAAAAAGTTATACATATCTTATAATTTTTTTATTACTATTCATACCTATCAATTTAATTTTATCTTAAAACAAAATGTTATATCTCAGTTCATATTGACTCAAGGTTTCATGTACAGAAATCTTTCAGATACTTATTATATTTCAATGGAAATTAATATATAATTATTGAGGTATTACATTATATTAAAAAATATTCTTTATCAAAAAAGGATGTGTGGCCAATACCAGTTTTAATTTTTTTTTGGAATAAGGATGTTCACCTTCAAGGTGAAACTATTTGGGTAATGTTGTGATTCTTTTTACAGATTCATGGATTCACATAACAACTCTTTTATGGCCATAGATCAAAAAAAATCCATATCATGTTTTCAATACTCATTCCTAAGACGAAGGGCCTGCTAATTTTCTTTTCAGTAGCCTAATCCCCAAAACCTTCTCCAATATTCACCAAAACCATTAAGATTTCCATTAAACCTTAAAACAAGTACAATAACACAAATAACGTATAATAAATCAATCAAAACCTCATTCAATTTCCCTATTATAAAAAAGAAATCACCATGGAAAAATTATTATTCCTTGATATTTTTCACAATTCATCAACACTTAGGGTATTATAGAGCTCTCGGGGAATACTAAGATAAATATATTGCAACCTATAGTTAAGAAGAATAAAACGAGGTTAAACCAATACTGTGAAATTTTCACGTATTTATGATGAAAAATTTTGTTTTGAGATTTTATCAATAATTTCTATGACTGAATGGGTAGCTATAGACTATTTATAGGTAGAGTTTCTCAATATTTAATTGAAGGAATTAAGGTAGTGGATGTTACTCTAATTAGAGTAAGTGGTTTAGTAGTGTAGAAACATTAAAATATTTATAGAGATTATAATCTACAATTGGAGGAGGATGTTGAAAAATGAACTTGTGGTAGTGTTTCGAACTGTTTTGTGTGGTGGGGACTGATGCGCCTGAATGTCGATCTTATGGAGGGATAAGCTCCGCTCAATCACTCAGGTTTGGTATACCGGTATTTGTTTCAAAATGACCAATAGTTCCGTATCCAACGATATGTGGACCTAGTTTCCAAAGGCAGGCGTTTGCTGGGAGATTCACTTAGTGATGCTTAAGAACTCACATTGGTCGAGAGGATGGGAATTCGGGCTCATCACACCTTTTTGGGGGGAATTATTGCTTGTTCCGGGACTCTCTTATAGATTTAATATGTATTAATATGTTTGCGAATCATTGGTTTATAACCATGCATAGTATCCCTGGATTACTCTTGGTTGGCAATGATCAGCTGAACGTAGGGATTCAGAATCATTTAGGTCTGAGGTTTACCATCCCTCATTGGATTAATGAACATGAGGAGTTTGGAATCATTGAGACGACACTGACTTGAAGCCTCATAACTGGGAACTCTGGAGTTTATTTTCATCCAGGGGGGACATATAATGACTTGAGCATTTGGATCGAACCCGTGATACAAGCTTCCTACGTATCCTCAAGAGAGGAATCAGAATCCACGTAGTTCGGTGCCACAAGATGGGACACATCGCCCATTAAAATCATGCGACAAGGACCGAACCATAAAGTTTAACGTATTTTGGAAAGGAAACCCAGGTGAGAGGTGCCCGGTCAAAGTTAGTGCTGGACTTATGTCGAAGCGGCCCAGAAGACACAAGGGAAGCGATTTCCTAGGCCATAGATACAGTCCTGCTAGGGCTATGAGGACATGGTCTGAAAGTGACGGGTGTGTATTAGGCTTAGATATCGTTTTTTCACCTCAGGAAGGTTTCCTACATATCCTGGCTGGTCGGGAATCAAAGTCCATGTAGTTCTTGGAAGATTAGGGCTTACAAGTGATAGTTTCCTGTTGTTGGGATTGAACCTTGAGGAGGCGTCCTACATACCCTGCTTTGGATACAGGGATCAAAACCCACGTAGTTCATTCAACTGCCACCATCATGCAGATGCCGTGACCATCAGAAATCTCTAAGCCCATGTGATTTATGCTCAGTGTGAGAAACAAGAGGATGTGACAAACTTTCCAAGACTCACACATTCTTCCTATCGAGGGAAGGGGAGGAAGAAGATGAGCCAAGAAGAGGGCTGGGACCACTTGACCCTCCTTCTCCCTGATGTTGGAGGAAGGTAGGATTCAGGCAGCGGAGCAATGAACCTTTAGTTATGAGAGGGGAAGGGCCATTGGCTTCTGGCGAGGATGGTGTGGGGTTACTTTAGGAGGGATGCCCTGCCACTCCCAGGAGAGGGGAGAAGTGCTCACCATTAGAGATCGTCAAAAGGAAACACGAGCGAGGTCCCTCAATCCTAGATAGTAGAGAGGCAGAAAGGGGACCCTTGGGCTCGAACCCTAGACTATCATGGGAATGTGGACCAAGGAATGTTTCGAGAACCCACTCAAGGGATAGAGCAACCCCTTTACCTTCGCCTACTGTGGGTATCTAAACTCAAAGCGACACACTGATGCGCCTAAAGGTTGCATCATATGGGTCTAGTGGCTTCGGTAGAGGCCATGGATCGGGGCCAATGGGTAGGCCAATGAAGGGATTGCAAAGGATCAGGATGAATTGGAAGGAATTTATCTGGCTTGGGGAATGGGAACACCGAAGGAGTTGGAAATCCACATGGGTGTATGTGGAGTGGAACCCTTCACGTAGGGGGGTGCTATGCGGCTGGAGAGGCTGTTCGCGTACTAGGGTGGTACACAGACAGGTAGGAATCCTGCGTACCAGGGTGGTATGTAGCTTCGGGTTCGGCCCGCGTACCAGTTTGGTATGCAGTGGAGTCCTCGTGAGCAGCGGCGGCCAAGGGTGACACCGATCAGGGGTTCGTTGGTCAGGGATTCCCCTGCGTAGGAGTGTGCTACATGGTGTGTCGAATCGAAAAAGGGGAATAGAATCCCTGGTCCACGTGGAGTATATCCGCGGAGGGGCCATGGCTCACAGTATTTTTTTTATTTTATGTTCGTGGTTCACCAATGTGTTATGTGTTTTATGGTTCCTTATTAATTCATTTCTAGTTTCATAATTATTCTGGTTTCCGAATTGGAACTTTGCTCTTTGTGAAATCCTAATCTCCTTCCTCTGAAATCCTTCTACCTAAATCTGATCGATCCCTTTCCTCTCCCCTCGATGTTCTTTTATAGAGCGGGGAAAGAGATGTATCTGTGGTCATGCGTCACTTTTTGCGAAAGCCCATGACCAAAAACCTGGTTTACCTATGACTTGGTCAATCTGCAATGTGCGGGGGGGGGGGGGGGTATTGAATGCACCTCACCCACGGACCAAATATGTTCGAGGGGTGCTTCGTGGCCGCGCAGGGCTCTGCCTGTATTCCGAGAACGACAACACATGCGGTATGGGCCAGTTGAAACTTTTCATGGCTGAGGCGGTTCATGATGGTGGAACGGCCGGGTGCCCATACTTCTTCGCACCCGCGGAGGGTTCCCACCTCTGTTTTTTAGACAACACTAGTCCATGGAGGGGGTGTCTTGCTGAACCATCCGTGTACCATCAATGTTGGACCGGTACGCGGACTGGTCGGTCCTTTTCCAATCTTGAATATTCTCCATTCTTTGAGGGAAATTGGTTAGAATTCTTTCCCAAATTAAGGGTATTCCCATTCTCCTTTGCGGATTTTTCAGGACCCTACAAATGTCCCCATCAGAATGGGGTCTGATCGGAACAAAGAGGATACTATTCCGATGTAGAGTGGTCCTGAAACTTGGATAGTTTGTGATAGAGGAGTGGACCCAGTAGGGGACCATGCCTATAAATAATGGGGCCCCCTTCCCTTGTCTTTTACGAGACTCTTCGTGAAAACAAAGCTCTCTTTTTGTCTCCGTGTGCCTGCCTCCTTCGTGAAACATCTCGTCCGCGAACCCACTTTTGTTTCCGCGAACCGTTCCTCATTCGTGCTTTCCTTCACCCACAGACCAATCTCCTAGCCGTGAACGAAAATTTTTAATCAACTAAAAAGTAAGTCATGATGGGCCACATAGGAAATAGCTACGTGGGTTTGGATGGTCCACGAACATGAATAATCCAAACTTTGAAACTTCTTAAGTCTTCCAAACTTAAACATTTAAATCTGGGATTGAGATTCCGTGGAGCATCCTGGTTCGCGGGGTTCGCGACATTCTGGACAATGCTCTGTGGGCCAGAGTATCGCGGACTTCCTTTGTGTAGGGATGGTTCGCGGTATGCCATTATCATGAACTAGCATATGAGGCCAGCCTGCGGATCTCATCATGAAGGCTCCTAGATGGAGTCATTTGTAAAATACTTGGTTTTTTTCTAAGTTTTATTATTTTGGACTAACCATTCGTATGGTTTCCATGATGCAATGATAAAATATGGTTCCTCCTCGACCTGCGATTAGGCCTGCTATCGAGCCTCTTCCAATTGGTCCAAGGATACATATAGCTATGATCGATAGAGATGAGATCATCAAAGAAGACCCTAACCGACCTATCATTTCCGAGGATAGTGTTTTGAAGGAATTGATCTCTCCAGAACTTCTGGGCTATCTATTATCGAATCATCTTCCTCTTTATGGTTTAGGACTTCAAGATGACGTCCCTATTACCCCTGTCTTCTCAGGTCTTCCGTCCCCTTGTTTGGAAGAGTCGCCGAAGTGTGCATAAGAGAACCTCGCCCAATCAAGAGAGATGATATTTGATTCTGATCAGAAAGAAACTTTTATTTTGAGAGGCTCTGTTTGGAATCAAAGTGATCGGTGCACTCAGGACTTCTCCCAAGAGGCCATCCTCAAGAGTAACCCCTCCTTGACCAACCTTTCTCTAGTGGATCCAGATGCCGAATGGATTCCCATGTTGGATCTTTGGTCTGGTAGGATTTTCTCAAATGAATGGGCCTGGGCCTTCTGGGTCCATTATCATTTCCGGTAATTTCCCGAGTCACTGGGAGTGGTAAATCTCTACTCCTTAGTGTGAGCTTCCCAGTTTTCTATTTACTCGCCATCTTCAATCCTTCCTGACTTGCTCAGTCACTGGTGTTCAAGCACTAACACTTTCCACCACACCCATAGTGAAGTTAGTATTAGTTTATGGGACATCTACCAACTGGGAGGGCTTCCGATCATTGGTGAGATGTATGATGAGTTTTTTCCCACCCCTAATGCATTGGATGATGCCGAACAGGTGCCTTCGTTAGCGAGGGATCTACTAGTTATGGTGGAGCGGTCACTAGGTCAGCCCTTGCGCACTCACTCTCTTATTCCCTACAACACCTAGATAGGGTTATTTCTGAAGGCCATCAGTCCTATGCCGAAGGTCCAGCGCCCCAGGACTCACCCTTCTCAACAATCAAGAACTATCCCAGGTTCTTACTGGGAAGTTATAGAGGCAGACGAATATCTTTCATGGGGTTATGAGGTGCTCCCCAGGGTTCCACCTATGCTCATGTTGGAAGGTATTTTCTCCATGTTTTTGAGTGGGTGGATATTCCCATCTCAGGATATCAACCCAGGTGTCAGGGCTTGCACCCTAATGATGGCAGCTGAGCTGGCGGGAGGCCGCTCGATGAATCTGGTCGTGCCCAATTTGGCTCGTATTTATGAATTACTGAGCCAAATACTGGAGGGCGGGTCACCGTATCATTTGAGTGGGCCATTTCAATTATTATATGGCTCAATAGCAGATCATTGCTGCTGTTATGAGTTTCATCTTAACACATTCATTCCAATTTCTACTCTTCGGCATACCCTACTTAATATAGATGGAGTTCGTCTGAAGTCCCTCAGCTCTGATAAAGTCGTCAAGCTTCTGAGTGACTTCTCCCAGTTCACTTTCACTCCCTACCCCACTCCTTCCGGTGTCATGGTTGACGAATGCAGGGGGAGATTAGAAGAGCGATCTTACATGATTTCACTACATGATGGGTTTTTATCCATGTGGATTTATGGGGATTCTCTGTGTGAGTTGTACGCCTCATATTGTTTTTCTAGACAGTTTGGATGCACGAAACTCCAGGTTTCCCTTCACCATCCTTGGGCCCAAGGACTACCTCCGACCATTCTCTGTCAATGGTGGTTGATGTTGATTCGAGAGGGATCTGGCACAATCATTCCCTTTCCCGACCTAGGAGCGGCTGCCAGCCTGTCCTTGGAGTATACAAGAATGTGGACAAAGCATTATCTAGATGGGATCCTAGGAAAGGCTATCTAGAAATTTCCCAAATCGGAGGTCACTGCGGCTACCGTGCTTACCACACCTTCCTCGTCGGCTTTGAGGGAGGATCAATTTATGGCTCGAAGAATGAACCGGCTCAGGGGATCTTCCTCTTCCAATCCCTCTACGGACGAAGTTCAGACAGATCCAATCCTTTTGGATGTAATTGAGGATGATCCTATGACTTCGGGCCCCCATGATGTAATTCCCGAAGCTCCCCCTGTCGATACTGGACTTACTAGCTCAACTCCTAATCCTGAACTAGGGATAGAAGTTCTTGACCCTCCGGTCTTGGAACCATCTTCTAGTGAACACATGTCTGCACTGATCACAATGTCAGACTTCATTTATGTGTTATCTAGCGAGGATCCCAAAGACCCTCGTGTCATGGCGGACCACCGAGCAGTGCAAAGGTGGGCCTGGCCCAGGATCTGTGAGATTTTTTCTGAAACTCCTATGGATGAGTTGGTGACTAAAACTGAAGCCCTTCGACAACTCTTCCTGGGTTTGGGGTCAGGTGGATTAGACTATTGACAACTTCATTTTCTCGCCTTCCAAGTCGTCATTGCCCATGGGGAGGCTGCTTCTAGTGAACACAAACTTGCTCACCTTGCTGCCTCTCATTGCACGACCCGTGATTTTGAGGAAGCTATGATGAAACTTCATCAGCTAATATCACTAGAGGAAAGTTCTCAAGATTAGGCAACCACCCTATCTACTGAACTGTATGAATGTGAATCTTGAGCAGCGATACTGAGGGATCGGGTGTCATCTTTGACTGGTGACCTTGAAGGTACTAGGAAAAGGATCAATGATCTCCAAATGACGGTGAGACATACTTGTTCGGTGGCCAAATTTGAGGCCAAGGAGAAGGCCATGCTGAAGAAAACTTGCGATAACCTTCACTGCACGGTTTCCGATCTGATGCAGAGAGTAAGCCAGGATACTTTGTGATTGTCAAATCTATTTCTTTACACCTTGTTTTACCTCTTTTTTACTATGAAGGAGAGACTACGGCTTGTGGACTTCCTCCCTTTTTTTTTCCAAATAGAATACAATTTGCTGTTGATATTTCCTTGCTATAAAAAATGATTTTTACTGGAACGACTGTTGTATAAATAACAACTCACTGAATTAGAATTAATCATAGTTTAGGAAAATGATAAAATAGAAACGAGCTCTAATTTTTTCTTGGACCATGGGATTCAGCGAGCATAGTTTGACTATTGCTAGGATTTTTTAGAAAAACCCTTCAATTTTTTCCCTTTCCATCAATACCCTAATTTTTCCTGGGCCCATTTAGTGTGGAACCATTAGGTATAGCCTAGATTTTGCTTAGGTCACCCTTTTCAGGTTTTTGGCCTAACGGGATTTGCGCCTCTTTTTGTGAGTGGTTTAATGTCCCTCTACCAAGACTATCATTACTGATGTTTTAGGTTGAATAGATTTGAACAAATATGGTGGGGTGAGGGACCCGATGAGGTTTGGTTGATTAAAAGATGTCTCAATACCTTTCAGATTCATGTGGGGGGAACATGTTTATATTTGAACAACATGCAGGGCATCTCACAAGGCATGGGAGCCGTATCGGCCTGCAGAGGTAGGAAAAGCATCACCTAAGGAAGACTTGACTTTATTATATGGGCCAGGGGCAATCAATATGCAGAGTTGCTGAGGTCATGGTATGAATAGTTGTGAAAAGGTGTCCCTAAGTCAATGACTGTCCATTTCTGATGGCCTGAGGACTTCATGGAAGTCCAGATTATAGAAACCACCATGGGTGGCTTAATGAATTATGAAAACCACCAAGGGTGGGTCAGAAAAGGTATGTGACATTTGAAAGGGTTTGGGAACATCTGTATGAATCAGAAGGTTGGACGAAGGGTCCCTGTCCTATGCATTTAGCTAGCATGAAGGATGGTTGGAGTTTGGCGTAGTTTAAAGTCATGTAACTGGGATATCATTTAAAATGGAACGGCTTCTCCTGGTTCTCGGTAGTCTCGTCAGAGACGTTCCAGCATATTTAGATAGGTTTGTGAAAGAGGTTGGTAAACTGCAGATCATAGGGTTTCCAAATCCCTAGATGGACATGGGGGCTCAAAGGCCAAGAGGCATACGGAGAGAAGCATTGCCTAATGAAATATTACCTTTAGTAAATGGGCCAGGGGATATCAATATGCAGAGCTGCTGGGGGCATGGTATGCATAGTCATGAAAATGTGTCCTTTGGTCAATGATTGTATTCTCCTGATAGCTGAGCAACTTTAGGGAAGTTGACACTCGGGACCACCAGGGGTGGCTTACAAGGGTTCGACTCTTTCGGGGTATAGAGCGTGATTTATGAGGAGAGGGTTCCTAGATACGGGAGAAATATCTAGGCTAAATTTCCTAGGAATGGGTGAAGTCATCCCTTCTCACGCTGGTGTGAGACAGTGGTTTGTGCAGGTCTAGCCCGTGCACTGAGGGGTAGAGGAAAACCTCTATTCCTAATTGAACCCGTGAAGAGTTCAACCATGCATTTTAATGTCATGCGGCGAGGATGGAGGGCATCTTAAATTCCATGTAGTTTAACGTAATACGGTAAGGACGGCTTCCGTGTAGTTTAATGTCATGTGGTAAAGATGGGAAGCATTATTAGAGATAATTTTTAGTTTAACATCGTGCAATGAGGATGGGGGGCAATTTTTTTTAAATCCAAGAAAATGCTTGTAGTTGGAGGCATTTCTCTAGATGTTTAATGCTTTTTCTATGCAGCTTCATGCCAGGCGGCAAAGACATGTTCTGTGCAGTTTTAATCATTATGCAGTAAGGACGTAGTTTCAAAGGCCCCTCCTGATTAGAATGTAACTAGGATCGAATATCTCGGCATGTCCAAGATGTGGAGAGGGATTGATGGTGTAAATCGTGGTCCAGAGGCTTCTTGGATCAGGCGTAATGATATGGGGGCTCTAAGGCCGGTAAGCGTACAAAGATAGGAAGAGTATCGCCTGAGGAAATATTGACATCGGTAGATGGTCCAGGGGATATCAATATGCAGATCCGCTGAGGGAATGGTATGTATAGTCATTCAAAGGTTTCCACGGGTCGATGACTTTCCACTTCCAATGGCCATGAGTGGTTATGAAGATACTTAATTATCCGGGCTGCGAAGTCTGTCATTTGTTAAGAAAATGTATGGACATGTCAGGGATGTTCATCCCTGGTTGCTATTAAAACTCGGGGAATTCCCTGCGCTGATTTATCTTGTGCATGGGGTGTACCTTTACTCCATGCAGTTTAATGTCGTGTGGTAAGGAAGAAGTACTCTTAGTTTAACAGTCATAGTGTTCGGACCATTGGGTGACTATTTCTACAATCACCCGGAGGGAAATTGAGTTAGGATGCTCTGGTATACTCTGAACAAATGTGAGGGGATGAGGGTGTAAACTGTAACTCTGGGGATTCCTGAATCAGGAGATATGGTGTGGGGATATGAGGCCGGTAAGAGTACGGAGATAGGAAGAGTATCGCCTGTGGAAATATTGCCTTTGGTAGACGAGAAAGAGGATATCAATATGCAGAGCCACTGAGGGCATGGTATGCATAGTCATTAAAAGGTGTCCAAGGGTCGATGACTTTCCACTTCCGATGGCCATGGATGATTATGAAAATCTGGGATCACTCATAGCACAGAGTTCGGAATATGGGGATAATGGTGTCCAAGCATACAAGAAACATCTTTACCTCAATTTCCCATCGAGTCAATGTAGCTTAGCCATAGATTGATTTTTGTAGACGTAGATCATCATGTCAACCACTAGCGAATACATAGGCTAACCAGGTAGGGATACCTTGGCGACGTTTGGATGTGAGAGGGGAAAGAACTTGTAAACCACTTCTCCATAATTTTTTGGATCGGGAGATATGATATGGGGGCTCTGAGGCCGGTAAGCGCATGGAGATAAGAAGAGTATTGCCTGAGCAAATCATGCCTTTGGTAGATGGGCTAGGGGGGATCAATATGCAGAGCCGTTGAGGGCATGGTATGCATAGTCGTGCAAAGGTGTCTAGGGGCCGATAAATTTCCACTTTTGATGGCCATGGGTGGTTATAAATATCAGCAATTATCCAGGTCACGGAGTCTAATGCATGGAGAGGATGAATCCAAATGCACAAGGAGTTTTCCCATCCCATTTCGCCATATATCTTGGGTGGGTCGCAACGAAGTCCATGAAGTTTTAACTTTGTGTGGTGAGGAAGAATATGAACCGACATGAAAGGGGGATTCCATGAAATTTAACATCATGTAGTAAGGACGAGGGGTATAGAAACCTATGTTTTCTTTTATCGGCTGCTGGGCTAGAAGATAAGATCCTGATGTCGCTACGTATCCTGCGAGGGAAAGAATCAAGCCACACATAGTTCTTTTGGGGAATACACCCTGTACAGGTCTGGTCCGTATGGAGGAAAGGGGAAATTGTTTTTTTTTCTTTCTTATTCGTGCAGTTTAACGTCATGCGATAAGGAAAAGGAATACACCCCATGTAGGTCTGGTCCTTTCACAGGGGAAAGGGGGTATTTTTAGATTTATTTAGGGTGGATGGGCCCGGGTGTTGAATTATGGTGTCACTTCGTATCCTGCAAGGGTAGGAATCAAGCCGTGCGTAGTTCTTTAGAAGATAATACTCCCCGTGCAGGTCTGGTCCATACAGGGGAAAAGGGTATTTTTAATCTTTATTCGGGGGTGGCTGGGCTAGGATGGGGGAACCTGACATCGCTACATATCCTGAAGAGGAATGAATCAAGCCATATGTAGTTATTTGAAAGGGATACATCCCATGTAGGGATGGTCCGTACATGGGGGAAGAGGTCATTTTTTTTCATTTGGGGGTGGCTGGGCTAGGATGTGGGATCTTGGCATCGCTACGTATCCTGCAAGGGCATGGATCAAGCCATATGTAGTTCTCTGAAAGGGATACACCCCATGTATGGCTGGTATGTACACGGGGGAAGAGGGTATTTTCAATATTTCTTATCTGTGTAGTTTAACGTCGTGTGGTAAGGATGACGAATACACCCCGTGCAGGTCTGGTCCTTACACGGGGGAAAGGGGCATTTTTTTTATTTCATTGGGGGGCGGATGGGCCAGGATGGGGGACCCTGGAGTCGCTACGTATCCTGCAAGGGCAGGAATCAAGCCGTACATAGTTCTCTGAAAGTGATACACCCCGTGCATAGTTGGTCTTTACATGAGGGAAAAAGAGGACTTTTAACTTTATTTGGGGATGGCTGGGCCATGATACAAAATCCCAACATCGCTACATATCCTGCAAGGGCAGGAATCAAGATGTACATAGTTCTCTAAAATCTATGCAGTTTAACATCGTGATGTGAGGATGTAATACTCTTAGTTTAGGGTCACAGAGTTTGGACTGTTGGGTCTTGGCAGTTTAATGTCCTACATCTTAGACGATAACTGCTTTTGGTTATGTGAAATACTTCTTCAGAAATCTCACATTCGTAGGAGTGATTGTGAAATTCCTGTCTATGGAGATCATGGAATATGTTCCGTTGGAGTAGACCTTGTGTATAACATATGGTCCCTCCCACTTGGGATCCAGCTTTGGAGGTTTCTTTCCGGGTATCATTGGGGTACATAGGACCAACACCAATTCTCCTTCCAATAAAGACCGAAGATGAACCTTTTTATTGAAGGCTTGTGCGATCCGGTTCTGATATACTCCCAGATGGTTCAAAGTCTGCAACCGCTTGTCATCTAGATATTCCAATTCACTTATCCATTTTTATGATTTCTCATCGTAGGATAACTGATCACAAAAAGAAACACGGAGTGAGGGAAATTGGATCTCAATGGGCAGGACTGCTTTTGTTCCGTATACTAAAGAGTATGGAGTAGCCTGAGTAGTGGTGCAGATTGCGGTTCGATAAGCCCATAATTCATGAAGGAGTTTATCTTTCCATGATTTCTTGTCTTTGTCCACCATTTTCTAGAGAATGTTGGACATGGTCTTTTTGAAAGCCTCTATCTGTCCGTTGGCTGCTTTATGGTAGTGGGATGAGTGGTTTGCCTTGATACCATATTCTTGGTATAGTTTCTCCAATTCAGCAGAGCAGGATTTGATGCTGTTATCTGTTAGTATGGTATAAGGGATTCCAAATCTGGTGAGGATATTGGTTTTCACAAAGCTGAAAATGTTTCTTGCCATGAATTCCTTGAGGGGTACAACTTCTGCCCATTTGGAAAAGAAGTCAGTTGCTGTGAGGATATACTTCAATTGTTTTTCTGTGGTGGGAGGATATGGTCCCATGATGTCTATTCCCCAGATGGGAAATGGCCAGTAGTACATATCTTGATGAATTAACTCTGGGGGTTGGCAAATTAATTTTGCATGAATTTGTTAGGAGTGGCATTTTGTGGTAAAGTGCATGCAATCTCATGCCATGGTGGGATAATAGTACCCAATCCTTCAAACCTGATGGGAAAGATTAGACCCTGAATGATGTGCTCCACATACTCCTACATGCACTTCAGTCATGACAACAACAGTTTCTTCTCCATCAATACTTCTGAGGAGAACTCCGTCGAGGCCTCGTTTATAGAGGACCTCTTACTGACCTGTGCCTCCATATAGGACAAAGTTGATTTCCCTTGTCCGTATTTTCTATCATTTAGCCCCGTTTGATGGAAGTTCTCCCCTTTGAAGTTAGTTTGTGATGGGGGTCATCCAACTGGTGGCAGGAGTGTATGGATTAAAGATAGGACTAACTTCGTTGATTTCTTCCATCTTAGTATGAACAAATGACAAGACCATTTGATGATGATCAATACTGATAGTCATCTCATCCCGGTCTGGGTCATCTAGGGATATGGATGCGTTAGCTAGTACATCGGCCTGGGAATTCTGAGACTGAGAAATATAGGTCAATGTTGGTTCTGTGGAGAATTCCGCCATTAACCCTCGAACATGGTCAAACAGGGGAATCAGCTCCTCCTTTTTAATAGCATAGTCACAATTTACTTGCTTGATGACCAGTTCCGAGTCACCTTTTACCTTAAGGTGTTGTACTTGTGCCTGAAGTGCGAGATCTAGGCCCACAATGAGGGCTTGATACTCCGCTTCATTGTTTGTACATCCTTCTAAAAGGAGGAAGGAATATGGAAAGACTTCCTTTTCTGGGGACTTGAGTATTATCCCCAAACCCATCTTATTAAATTTGAGATCCTCCATCCTCTTCCCATTCGGGCTTTGGGATGCATCGTCGAAGTACATTTCCCATGTTGGGAACTCTTCATGAACCGAGAAGATGTCTTCATCAGGTAGCTTGACGTCTGGTGTGGTGGTCTCTATCGAGGGGTGCTCTGCCAGAAAATCTATTAATGCCTGGCCTTTGATGGCTTTCTGAGGCACAAACTAGATGTCAAACTATTTCAGGATGACTACCCATCTGGATAGGCGCCCTTTCAGCATTGGGCGGATGAGGATGTACTTGAGTGAGTTACTACACGAGACCAAATGGAATTCATGATGCTGCAGATAATGATGAACTTTTTGAACTGAGAAGACCAAGGAAAATCAACTCTTCTCAATGTTTGAGTATCAATTTTCATCATCGATCATGATTCGACTGAGGTAATAGAGACCGTTTTCACTTCCAGCGTCATTTTTTTGTGCAAGGAAGGCTCCCAGTGACCACTCTAGGGCCATCACGTATAGGATAAAAGGTCTTCCTTCAATCGGGGGCATGAGCACTAGTGGGATTAAGAGGTACTTCTTTAGGCTCTCGAATTCATCTTAGCAATCATCCATCCATTAGTACGTAACCCCCTTTTTCATTAAACTGGTGAAGGGAAAACATTTGCCTTCTAGGTTGCCTATGAACCGCCTAATGTAGGCCAGGTGTCCTTGGAATCCTCTCAGCTCAGTGAGATTGCAGGGAGGTGCTAAAACAAGGATATCCTTCGTCTTTTCAGGGTTGACTTCGATGCCATGATGGCGTACGATGAAGCCAACAAATTTCCCTGAGGTAACCCCAGAGATGAATTTCAAGGGATTCATATTTAGGCTATGTTGTCGAAGTTTGTTGAATATAGTTTCAAGGTCTGATAGGTGATCTAAGTGCTATCATGATTTGACCACCAAGTCATCCATGTAGCATTTGAAAAATATCCCTTGGAATGGTTTAAATACACGATGCATGTTGCGTTGATATGTGACACCAGCATTCTTGAGACCAAAGGGAATGACCTTGTAACAGAATACTCCTTGAGGGGACCTGAAGGTAGTGGCTTCTTCATCTTCTCAGGCCATCAAGATTTGATTATACCCAGAATAACCATCCATAAAGAAGAGAGCCTAATACCCAGCCATTTCATCAATTAATAACTCAGTGACCAGGACCAGGAAATCATCTTTCGGGCAATGCCGATTGAGATCTCTGAAATCGATGCAAACATGGATTTGTCCGTTCTTTTTCTTGGTGGGGACAATGTTGGATAGATAGATGGGGTATTTGAGCTCCCGAATAAAGCTTTCTTTAATTATCTTATCGACTTCAACCTCTATTTTGGTAGCATGTGTGGGGTGCGTCCTTCTGGGGGATTTTTTATAGCCCTAGTGGTCTTCTAGCAGACCTAAGTGGTGCGTCACCACTTCAGGATCGAGTCCTGGAATTTCTGTGTAATTCCAGGAAAATACATCTCGATGTTGCCTTAGGAAAGAGGTATATGTCCAGTTCTCCTTGGGGGACATGGATGTACTAATGGGAGTGGGCCTCAGGTCTTCCTCGATACCCAAGTTTATTTCCCTGAGGTCGTCTATAGTGGTGGAGATACCTTCCTCAAATGCAGGAGGTGCATCCCTGAGATCTTACTCCTCTTCTTCCCCCACATTCTCATCTTCTTGATCTGACGGGGGAAGGGTTCCCGGCACGGGCTCTTGGGATTCCAGTGGCGAGGCATCTTGGGCATCCCTACTCAAGTATTCACCCCCAAATTGAGGGTTAGCAGTCATTTCTGCACTACTATGCTCGGGCGTTATGACTGAAGTCATGAGGATAACTGAGTGTGTGTCCGGACTTGAACCCCTGCTCTGAACATGGTTGATGGGAAATACATAGTCTCTGCCAAGATTCTTGAGGGGATCATCAGGAACCATTTCCAGACCATTTGGATTGGGAACCTAGTCGATACCATCGACTGAGGGTTTCTTTTTATTTTTCTCATAAAACCCAGCGTCAATGTAGTGTGACTCGAAGAGCTCAAAAGGGGCCTTGTCAGCGTGCAATGTCCAACATTTTCCATTGACGCAATACTTGATACACTAGGGGTAGGATGAAGTAATGGACATGTGCTTATGAAGCCACGACCTTCCCTGCAGGGCATTGAATGCTGTGTTCTGCCGAACCACCATGAATTCTGAGTAGGCCACAAGGTCACCAAAATGGATTTTTAGCTTGATTTGTCCCATTGGCTTCTGTTCACTCTTGTCGTAACCCAATAGAGTTGTGGATAAGGGTATTAGATCATCCTCACGGTAGCCCAACTTAAGAAGTGTATATAGGGGAAGCAGGTTAACTCCAGAGCCATTTTCAATAAATACTTTCTGGATCTCAACATCATTTAATGTACCAGACACATATAGGGGTTTGATGTGTCCTTACATGATGGAATTTTCATCTTGATCGATGAAGAAAATAACCGCATTGCATTCACCCGGGCTAGTCTCCGTCCGGTATATTTCGGCGGTGGCTACCTCGGCTCGAAACTCATGGGGGCTGAGCAAGGCTTCTATGAGCGCCTCCATAAGATCTGCTGACAAACTCAGGGCATCGAGGATTGATAGTTTGGCTGGTACTAACACCAGCTGCTTAAGGATATCATACTTCTGTGCCAGCGACCGACGCTTCTCCATTGATGGGAGAGTTTTAGCAGGCACTTTGGGAGATGGAGTATGTGACGAGGAGGGACCGGCCATGGGGTCAGAGTTCGACGGTGTTCCCACGTTCTAGGGACTTGGCCCGACCGGTCTGTTTGTGTGCACTAGACGGCTAGACACTTGTTCCTCCTCCGATGGGTACTGCAGAATGACGGGGTCAGAGTGGCTTCTTGTGGAGGTAGAGGGATATTCTTTCTCCTGTTGAGTCCGCTGAAGGGATATCCCACGAGTTTCCGCAATATTAATGGTTTGGGTCGGGGTAAAACCATAGGGTTGGTTTCAGCCATGACTGCGCCTTCCTTGGTATCCCATGCTTCTGTGATTCCTCCTCCCTACCCCTTGTGTTGGGAACTCGGGTTCATAACCATACCCTTCTTCAGGTAACAATTCCATTAGATGGATGATGTTGATGGAACCAAAGATTAGCTCCTCGTCCTGTGACAGGTCAACTTGGTTAGTTGTCCCTGATGGTGCTGTTTGGTGGGTTGGTGCCCGTGGCCCCAAGTTTGGGGGCATAAAATCCAACAGTGTTGGGGCTAACTTCGACCACGTTGTGGACTGATCCTCTTGCTCTCGTCTCCTCCCTTTTCTATTGCGCTTGTATGACTGGCTCGTGGAGGTTTGTGAGGATGATATTGTTGGTTGTGCAACAATAGGGGCTGTTGGATGCAACGCTGGCTACTGTAGCTGATCTTAGAGTATTCCCTAATCTCTATTGACTGTCATCCGAGCCATCTAGTCATCAAATTTCTGCCCCTTCTTTCCGGTGACTTCCTGCCACCGCTCCCCCTTTTCAGAGTCGGTGGTAGAAATGTACGTCACATGCATTGGGGTGGTCCCAGCTCGACCTGACCAGAGCCTACCATCCTTTGTAGGAGTTCTTTGCAGATGAAGAATTCTTGGATATTTTGCCCTAACATTCTATGGTATGAAGAATAATATGACCTGTCATTACGGCCGACCTCTTCGGGCTTCCTTGGCTTCAGGAGGTGGAGCAAATTGAAATTCATAGCGGTGATGAAGTAGCCGCGGATTTGGTCTTCTCGGAATGAGTATACCTTGTGTCTTTGTTCCTAAAACTGGTTCCACTTAGATCCTCTCTGATCATCCCGCTTGGGCAGAGGCGGCCGCTGATATACAGGGGGACCTTGACGATTTGGTGAAGGACTAGGCGGTGGAGCAGGCGCAAGGGTTGGCTTGAGCGTGACTGAGGACGCTTCAGCTCAAACTGTTCACTTCACAGGAGCCTGTGAGGCAATTTTGGACTTCAGATTAGTTCGGTGCAGGGAGTCTTTAATTATATGGGAAATGGAAGAGAGATTACAGAAGCTAGTGGTGCACTCCACAGGTATGAGCAGTGTTTTCAACTCATCTCAAAGGTTATCGATGCATATGGAAAACATCTCATCTTGGGGCAATGGTATGTTCAGAGAGTAGGTCAGACCCTTCCATCTATTGATGAAATCTGATACCCTCACATTCTCCCTCTATTTGTAATTCATGAGGTTGCTGACCATTGTTTTAGGCAGATTTGAGCTAAAGTGGAACATGAACTACTGCTGAAGGTCTTCCCAGATTTTTATTGACTGAGATGGCAGATTCGTATACCAAACGAAGGCAGATCCTTGCAAGGTCCGCACGAAGCATCTGAGTTTCACCACTTCTTGTTGTTCCGGAGTTCCCATCATAGGGTCACAATAAGACGCGTAGTGCATCAAATGCTATTCTAGATCGCCTGATCTATTAAAAATAGGGAATACAGGGCTCTCAAAATTGTGTGGAGGAGGCAAGTTTCTCCCCCAATCTGGGTAGGCCTTTCGCTCTGGCTGTACTAGAGCACGTCGACCTTCTATTGCTTCCAATTGAGCCGTCAGTTCCTTGATGGTGCTGGCGAGGCCCTGGTTTACATCCTGTTGGGCCTGGTCTTGTGCAGGTGTAGCCCGAGGCATTTCTTGAGGATCCGGATCGGCCGACACTAAGGGTGCATATGCTGTTTGTGACACCTTCAGAGGGTTTAGACGTACTCGCTTCGGTTGCTTCTTAAGTGGAGGAAAGTCTTGGTATTCATCCGAATCCATGTTCAGGAAGTTGGATGGGCTGGGCGTCTCATTGGGCGGGGGCCCTGACCATTCCTCATTTTCCAGGGCAAACCTTGGTCTTTGAGGTGCACTTTCTAGGAGTGCAAGGTGCGGCTCTTCTTGGGAATATCTTTTAATAAGAATATTCCTCTGGAGTAGCTCTACGTTAAGCCGCCTCAATTCTTTCATTTCCTCTTCCTATCGAGCGAATCTCTCTTCGAGCGTTAGTATCTCATTGTTATCGAGAGAAGGATGTGGGTTAAGGGTAACCAATCATTTGTTATTATCCATGTTGGAGGCTCGAAGGGTTAGAGTAGGAGGGTTAGCTGGATGGGCGACCATATTTAGGGTGGACCTCTGGTTCCGGGTGTGCACACCTGGTGGTTCATTGTGAATCACAGCCTGAGTGGAACCATCGTCTCCCAATCCATCTAGATTTGCATCATCCTCGGTGCCACCCATGGAGTTAACCTCTATGGCGTTGATGGATGCATATCATAGGGTAGAGGAGATTTCATCTTCCAAATATGAAGAGCATCTCTCGTTCCTTTTAGTGGTATTCCCCTTCCTGTCCCGAGATTGCTTTCGAAGTCCTTAATGAAGGGTGACGCAGAGGGTTCTTTGATGCGTCCTTACGGAACACCTCCCTCTTGAAGGGGATGATGATTCAAAGGATGAGATAGGGTAGGAACCACTTCTTCTAACTATCCTCCATAGATGATAAAATATTGATTCTCTTGGTGGAGATTGTTGTTGAGGTGGTAAAAATGCCCCCAGCCCTGAGGGCTGGGGTTGGCTCCATTCCGGGGACATTGAGTCTCTTACTATCTTTATTGGTCTTATGGGGGAATTTTTTGTTAAAAATACCCCAACCCTGCTAGCAGGGGTTGACCCTGGATTGTGGCAGTGGCTGCTACTATTGCTACCTGCCTGATCTTGCGTGCCCCCATTTGGGGGTGAACTAGATCTGATGCTGAGTTCACTTGTGAATAAATCCCCTCTGGGGAGGCAAGCAATGACTACTGATTGGCCTCTCTTAGGTGAGAGGCCTGTTGTATTATTTTAGTGTCCTTATTCAGGAGTTCGTGAATGGATTGTTCTCATCAGGCCTGACGCTTCTGGGACTTACTCAAGGCTTGTCTCTATTGGGTGTGTCCCCTTTCCTGAATAGGGACCCCACTATATTGTTGTCTTGATGTGATGACGTTGCAAGACATTATGCTGAATGGGTTGTTCTGGGCGGGGAGTGGAGTGAAATACAGAGCTCCATGTTCTCCCCATCCTCTGATATAGACTCCCATTGGATCATCACTAATGAGGCATCACAACTGGTGTAGTGCATGGAGGCAGGCTAACTCAATGTTTCCTTTACGCCACTTAGGTCGCGGTTTTCGCGCTGATGGAAGAGCTTCCAGGTCAATGTGATGCAGGAGGTCTCCTATTGTCTTGATATGGTCTACATACCCATCGTAGGGCAGGAAGTGTGATTTCATCCAACAGAGGGTTGTCCATATATTGGAGCAGATTTTGTGAACACATTCTTCTAGAAACTTTCTGGGTATGTCGAATTGAAAGGTGGCCGCGGGCCAAAACATAACTGGTACATCATCTCTGGCCAGTCATTTCCTCATGTTCCAAATGTCAGTATGCTCCTCCGCTATTGATTCCTCTACCTGGTTGGCCAAACTGAGACACTAACCTTTAGTGTGGTCAGAGGCAGTGGTGCTGGTAGGTATTGAATTATCATGTGGGTGATTCTGAGATGGTTTGGAAGATAAACGTGGCCCCGGATTGTCTCCTGATTGAAAAAGGGTATCATCGACGACTAGCTGGGAATCTAACATGCTTGATCCCATCCTTATGAGCGCCTCAGCATATGAGGGATTTTTTGTGCTTGATTCGGTAGGGGAGGACCTTCCTGTCGATATGATATGTCACTACGGGGAAGAACTTCTCAATAACTACCATTATGGAGAGGATGACCTTCATGGTTTGATGTTCGATGTGTATCCTAGGGAGGACCTTCAAGACACACTACAACAAGGGGAGGACCTTCTTGTTTCCTGGGGCCATTGTGGGGAGGACCTTTGCAAAGGCAGCCGTAGTGGCGAGGACTAGCATCACAGCTGCCGCAATGGTGAGGACTACCATCACGACTGCCATAGGGAGAATTTCTATGGGGTACACCCTGGGGAGGGCCTTCAGAATGTACCACAACGAGGGGAGGTCCTTATCATTTCTTGACGTCTCTACGGGGAGGACCTCCATTATCAGAGTGGCGAGGACTACCATCGTGATCTGATGCCTGGTTGCATGGAGTATCGTTGCAATGTAACCCCTGGGGAGGACCTTCAGGGCAGACCACGACAATGTAAGGGCCTTATTATCATGATGAGACGTCACTACGGGGAGGGCCTCCGCAGTTTCAACTATGATAGCGAGGGATACTATCATAATTTATGGTCCCACTTCATAGAGAGTGTTTGAAGTGTATACCCCAGGGAGAACCTTCAGGGTGGACCGCAAAAAGTGGAAGGCCTTCTAGCTGCTTGATCTTCCTGTCACGTGGAGGTCTTCTGTGACTCGCATCCAAAGAGAAGATCTCGTGATCGATCATTATATGCCGATGGGGGAGGCCCCCCATGGGTGCTATGGGGAGGACCTTCAGAGTTGTTGGTAGCGACATTGTAGGGAGGACCTTCACAGCTTCTACTATGAGTCCCATAATATAGTAATTGGTGGGCAGGGTTCTGAGCCTTTGATACATGCTTAGAGGTATTGAGAACCCCATATTCTAGCAGAGTGGAGTCATAAACCCTCTCTTTATTTTCCAACTGCCTTCGGCGCGTTTAGGGCACTTTCTTGCGGGAAGTGGGGACCGTCTTCTATTGATAATGACCTTCAACTTTGGGTCCCTTTCTAATTGGGTCCCGTGATGTTGCCGGGATATGCCGACGAACATCTTGACTTTTAGCAGGGATATATGCCTGCTCTGGAGCATCCACCGTGATGGACGGGTGTCCCCCAAATGGAACAAGTGAAGCTACTCGATCCGGTTGCCCTTGTATCATGGAATATGGCTGACAACCATCATTGGAAGAAGCCGAGATGAAGATCTGCTCTGAGACTGCTATATCATCTCTTAGATCTGTCGCCTCAACTGGGGAGATGAGCTCATGGGGCCAAGTACTTGCTGTTGTCGCTGATGCAATTACATTCTGGAAAGTCTGTAAGATATGATCTGGGATCGATACCTGCTCCTCCATCATTTCCAGGATATGTAGAGAAACATCTTTGGCTATAATGGGTATGAAGGCCCATTTCGGTATCAGAGTCGGAATATCCTTCTCTAGTCCTCCGGTGGTCAGTGGGTACTGAAAATTATCCCGTGTCAGGGCAGGTGAACGAGTCTACCCCTGTGCCAGGATATGTCGGTTTATCTCTCTGTTTGCCACCACATCGGG
The DNA here is from genome assembly GCA_963277665.1 of Viscum album. Lineage (NCBI taxonomy): Eukaryota > Viridiplantae > Streptophyta > Magnoliopsida > Santalales > Viscaceae > Viscum > Viscum album. The sequence goes on along the minus strand of OY728155.1, from coordinate 461,306,609 downwards.
ATGGAGGAATTTACTTGCATCCGTAGGGAGTTGGCCCTGAATATGTTGGTTCCCCACCATATCGAGTCAGTGGACTTTATTGGCAAGGATACGTACCCGCCTATTAATTGCCGCTACATCTGGATGGCGGCCTTTGTTAATCAGCACCACATCGGGATGGTAGGTGTCAGGAGCATCTTCTAGGAGTTGGTCCTACATGTGCTGGGTTTCCACCGCGTTTGATTGGTGGGATTCATGACCCTGTGCAGGGAGAGGTTTCTGTCGTGTAGGTTCCGTCCTGTGTGAGTGACAGGCTTGATGGAGCTTGGCGGGGATGTGTGCCTGCTCGTATGATGCCACCATGTCTGGATGGAGAACTTTGGAGGAGCGGACAGGTGTATGTGCCAGCTCGCAATATGTCTTTGTGACTAGGAATCGAAGCTCCTCCTTAGGAATAAGGGTTATGGCCGATCCTTGGTTGTACGTTTTCTTCTCTCATCGGGAGGTCCGAGGGGCTGGAGCTCAAGGAGAGTGGGCCTCGATCCTCGGGGTGACGTCCTCCTTAGCATGAGGATATTGAGTCGCGACATAACCACGACGATGTCTTCTAGTAGGGGCCTTAGAGTGGATCCCCCATTCAGCAGGGATGAAGTCCTCAGTGTCAACCTCATCCAACTCCCTAAGATAAGGGAGGTACGTGTTGTCTCGTTCTGGGGATAGACTCTCTAAATGGTTTGAGATGGAAATAGGAGCCATCTATATCTACTTTCACAGCCGCTACTGGGCAGACGACCAGCGGGTCTTGGCGGATTGGAGGGCGTGCTTGGCCGCCTCCACCGTCGGGAGAGTACTGTTCAAGTGGTACTCTCATATCAACGCATCCGAGACCCAGCGTTGAAGACGCTGAGTAGGTGACATGGTCCTTCGTTGGTTAGGATGTCTGGTCATTAAGTTTCTTGAAGTATGCATATGTGAGTTCCTCCATGATGCCATTGGATCGAAGGGAGTTCTGATTGATTCCTATAAAATATTTTAACAAATACAAATAGAAAACCCGTCAAAGCAGCATCTCATGATCCCATGCATAATTAATGACATTTCTTGGCCCTCCTTATGAGTATAAGGGGGCACAGAGTAGGATTAGGTTAAATCCGTCATGCTTGGTTAAAGATTCACATCAGGTTCACCATTTTTGTTTCAAACCGTTTCACGTGGTGGGGACCGACGCGCCCAAAGGTCGATCTTACGGATGGCTAATCTTCGCTCAATTTCTCAGGTTGGGTATACTGGTCTTTGTTTCAAAATTCCCAACAGTTCTGTATCCAAAAATCCGTGGATCTGCTTTTCAAAGGCAGGCATTCGCTGGGAGATTCGGCCAGCGATGCTTAAGAACTCACATTTGTTGAGAGAATGGGAAGTCGGGCTCATCGAACCCTTTTGGGGGGAATTATTGCCTGTTCCGGGACTCTCTTGTAGATTTAAGATGTATTCATATGTTCGTGAATCTTTGGTTTGTACCCAAGCATAGTATCCACGGATTACTCCTGGTTGGAAATGATCAGCTGAACGTAGGGATTCAGAATCATTTAGGTCTGAGGTTTACCACCCCTCATTGGATTAATGACTCCGAGGAGATTGGACTCATTGAGACGACACTGATTTGAAGCCTCATAACTGGGAACTCTGGAGTTTATTATCATCAAGGGGGGACAAATAATGACTTGAGCATTTAGATCGAACCCGTGATACGGGCTTCTTACTTATCCTCATGAGAGGAATCAAAATCCATGTAGTTCGGTGCCACTTGATGGGACACATCACCTTTTAAGGTCATGTGACAAGGACTGAACTATACATTTTAACATCTTGTGGTAAGGAAACCTGGGTGAGAGGTGCCTGGTCAAAGTTGGTGCGAGACTTATGCCGAGGTGGCCCGAAAGACCCAAGGGAAGTGATTTCCTGGGCCCTAGATACGGTCCTGCTAGGGCCATGAGGACATGGTATGAAAGTGACGGGTGTGTATCAGGCTTAGATATCAGGCTTGCACCTCGGGGAGGTTTCCTACGTATCCCAATTGGCCGGGAATCTAAGTCCAAGTAGTTCTTGGAATATTAGGGCTTACACGTGAGAGTTTCCTATTATTGGGATTGAACCTCGAGGAGGCATCCTACGTACCTTTCTTAGGAGACAGGGATCAAAGCCCACGTAGTTCATTCAACTGCCACCATCATGAAGATGTCGTGACCATCACAAATCTCTAAGCCCACATGAGTCATGCTCGGTGTGAGAAACAAGAGTATGGGAAAAACTTGGAAAGCCTCACACATTATTCCTACCGAGGGAAGGGGAGGAAGGCGACGAGCGGAGGAGAGGGCCGGGACCACTAGACTCCCCTTCTCCCTAATGTTCGAGGAAGGTATGAGTTAGGCAGCAGAGCAATGAACCTTCCGTGATGAGAGAGTAAGGGCCATTGGATTCTGGTGAGGATGGTGTGGGGCTTACTCTAGGAGGGATACCCTGCCACTCCCAGGAGAGGGGAGAAGTGCTCACTGTTGGCACTCGTGAAATGGAAATGCGAGTAGGGTCCCTCAATCCTGGCTAGTTGAGAGGCAGAAAGGGAAATCTTGGGCTTGGACCTTGCATTACCATGGGAATGTGGACCCAGGAATGTTTCGGGAACCTGGTCAAGGGCCTAAGAAACTTCTTTTCCCTTGCCTATCGTGGGTATGTGAACTCAAAGCGGCACGCTGATGCACCTGAAGGTTGCATCATACGGGTCTAGTAGCTTCGGTAGAGGCCTTGGATCAAGGCCAATGGGTAGGAAAATGAAGGGATTGCGAAGGATCAGGCCAGACTGGAAGGATTTTATCTGGCTCGGGGAATGGGAACACCAAAGGAGTTGGGGGCCACATGGGTATATGTGGAGTGGTGCCCTTTGCATAGGAGGGTGCTATGTGGATGGAGAGGCCATCCGCGTACCGGGGTGGTATGCGGACTGATAGGAATCCTGCATACCAGGGTGTTATATAGCTTCGGGTTTGGCCGATGTACCAGGTTGATATATGGTAGAGTCCGTGCGAGCAGCAGTGGCCAGGGGAGACACCGGTTAGGGGTTCTTTGATCAGGGCTTCGCCTACGTAGGAGGGTGCTACATGGTGCGTCAGATCGAAAAAGGGGCATAAACTCCCTATTCTGTAGAGAGTACATCTGTGGAGGGGCCATGGATCATAGTATTTTTTTTTTATGTTCGTGGTTCACCAATGTGTTATGCGTTTTTCGGTTCCTTATTAATTCGCTTCCAATTGCATACCTATTCTAATTCGCGAATTGGAACTTTGCTATTTGCGAAATCCTAAGATCCCTCCTTCGAAATCTTTCCACCAAAATCTGATCGATCCCTTTATTCTCCCAATCGATGTCCATTTATAATGGGGGTAAAGAGATGTATCTATGGTCATGTGGCACCTTTTGCGGAGGCCCATGATCGAAAACCCGGTTCATGGATGACTTGGTCAATCTGCAACTCGTAGGGGGTATTGAATGCACATTACCCGTGAACCAAATAGGTTCGAGGGGTGCTTCGTGGTTGCGCAGGGATCCACCTCTATTCTGCGAACGATAGCGCATGCGGTCTGGGCCGGTTGACGCGTTTCGCGGCTGGGGCGGTTCGTGACAGTTGACCAGCCTGGCGCCCGTCCTGCTTCTTGCCCACAGAGGGTTCCTGTCACCGTTTCGTGGATGATGCTGGTCTGTGGAGGTGGAAACTTGCTGAACCTTCCATGTACCATCAATGTTGGACTGGTACGCGGACCGGTCAGTCCTTTTCAAATCTTGAATATTCTCCATTATTTGAGGGAAATTGGGTAGAATCCTTTCCCAAATTAAGGGGATTTCCATTCTCCTTTGCATATTTTTCAGGACCCTACTGTTAGTCATGTATAATAAAATGTCTGGAGGAGATTAAGTAATTTTTAATGTATGGTGACTACACATGTGTAATATTATACAAAGATGTATTAGAATGACACCAAGAAAAATCCACTCATAGCTAGTTTCTATTCAATGCTATGTGTGTTACATGTCATTTAATATAGTAAATATTTAAATGGATATTTTAACAAAAATCGTGGTTTTTGTAATGATGGGTGTTCATGGAGTGACATGATTACATCTATTTTAGAGGAGGTTTTCTTCAAGGTTAATGGAATCTAGAGAGAAAAATACATTTGGGTTAAATTAGAAAATATTTATAAGGAAATGTGGAAATGATAAATCAAAGAAATATGTTTGGATATCATTTGTGATGATCTCAATATTCATGATGATGAAAAAATAAATAACTTTTTTACTAGATTGAATGAAATTATGAGCTCCATAATATGTATTATTTTGAATATTTATTATTCAATTATGTTTTAAAAGATAATATATATCATTCTACTGATTTTTAAAGAGAGTGTTTTCAGACTCGATGAATGTGATCCTAGTAAAATTACAATAGATGATTTTTATAGAATTATAATTTCTTATAAAATGTATAAATCATGAGTCATTAGGATGAATAAAATGGATAATAGAGAAATCACCTCAAAATAATTAAATTAAGATAAGATCAAGAAAGAATTTGATGTTTATGAACAAGATATATACACAGATTAATATAATTATTTTACATTTTAAAAAATAATTTCATCCATCATAGGATGTTTCTAAAATAAAAATGATCAATTTCAGGGCAAGTAACCTTTGTAGTGATTTATCTATGGGGGAATTAGATATTTCATGGATAATTGTCTAATGCTGGAAGAATATGATGATTATGATGATGATTTTGATAAACAAAGAAGTTCCTTGAAGAACAAAAAATCAAATTATTCATCTAATGAGAAACGAAATAATTTATCAAAATTAAATAAGAGAAAATTATTATTTATGTTTGAATATATTTATTTTATCGATGATGAAAAAGATGTAAAATTATCCATATAATATAGTGAAAGGTTTATAAAAACAATGTTAATTGAATAATAATTAAAAGTTTATTAGTAAAACATTTCAAAAAGTGAGGAAGGTATTAAAATTAAGTATCTTCTTAATCTTGACATCATTTGGTGTCTTTTGATGATCACATATATGAAAAGTTTGAAGAATTGTTTGAAGATATATGGTTAGTTATTTGTTAGTAATGAAAACTCCCATGATGAAAATGTAAATTTTGATAATTGATAATGAAATAATGAAGTGGTTTCTACATGAAGAGATAAATGTGAACATTTCATTAGACATACTATTCAATGAAAATTATAATATACTTGATATTGTCCAATATAAATTGGTTTTTTTTTTGGAAAAGTGGGAAATACAAATTACAGATCTATACACGCAATGTTAGAGAAATCTAAAAGAGGGAATTTGTTGAATACACAGTGGAATTTATGATCCAAATTAAAAGTTGAAGAAATTATACTGATGAAAAATTAATACGGTTATAATAAAAATGGGAATTCTATAAGAAATAATTTGATACTAAAAAATGATACATATGGCAACTCAAAAATTACTGAAAAAATTCCATAGTGAATACATATGTGTTTGGAATGCACCATAATGTTGGTTCAAAAAATAGGATAGGATTGTAAGCCAATATATTAATGAAAAAATGTGTCAATGTCTCGAAAAAAGATGTTATTATTGGAATGATGGGTTTTCTTGATACTATTTTCACTATGAAGACTTCGGGTATGTAAAATTATGATTTTGGATTAATGGACATTATTAATTCAAGTATTTAAATTATGGGGAAAAACATTTAGTTTGATGAATTTTAACACCCCAATCTTCCATGACACCTTTCCCTTTGAATAATGCAATAACTTGCATTGTACACAACTTTGAGATTTTAACACACCACGACCAATCAAACTAGCCATTATGAATATTAATAACCACTTTTTGAAATTTTATTAAATTTATCTATCAAAATGGACTTCATTTTTGGATTCATAATATCAAAATATCTTCGGGTGAATTTTCAATATTTTTTGGAATACTTTCAATTTTTGATGAATAGTGAAAAACACTGCGTTTTTGTTCAAAACCGGCTTTTAATTTAAATAATTAATTATTTTATTAAAATTTATTTTATGTAAAAATATTTATATAATACCTATATATGTTCAATGTAATTCATTGGATTCATTTTGTAATAATATTAGAAATATAAAATTTTATTGAACTTTTCACCGTCTTTTACCCACATCCTAGGAGAATTTTCCAATTTTCATAAAACATAAATTTACCACTTCTGTGAGTTGAATTTAAAAACTCTGAGAGACATGGTTAATACTAGTAAGTAAAATTTTGTTCAATAAGATGAAAATAATTTTTGGTGAATAGTAATGTTTTACTTTTATTTACCACAGTTAAAAGTAAATAGGGTAATTAAGAGTAAAAATGATATTATTCTTAGCCTATCAAATGTACTAATTCTATTGGATAAGTTTAATTAGACCAAAAAAAACCTTAGGAATAAAATATGATCCTTTATGTTCACTTGGATTAGATTAGGTCATTTATTATTATTTTATTTAAAGAAGAGTTAAAAGAGTTAAAATCAATGTTTAATTACTAAACCATTTTTAATATAGGTTTATAAATAATATAAATTCAAATATAAATATTCATTAGAAATATAAAAATATTTCCTACATAATTATATTTTATTTATAATTTTTAGACAGTAAATAATTTATTTTATTTATGATACAATGATGACGCAGTAATTACCTTAATAATGAAATACTAAAATAATTGATATTATAAATATCCAAATAAATGTAATTTTAGACTTTTGATAAGTTCCACTAATTTTATATTTTAATATTACATGTTAGGATTGAACATATGAATTTATTTTGAAGTAAAAAGGTTGTCAGGACTTTAACAAAAATCATTTATTAAATAATGTCAAAATTGAAAAATTGAGTTTTTAAAAAAAATTATATTATTGGTTGATGTAATATTTCTAAAAATATAAGGTTCTGAAAAAGGGCCTTAATAATATTATATATTCAATTAATGAACCTATTAGTGTTCACTTGGTAGTTTATAGTAAGTTTATTAACCATATAATATAAAAATACAAAGAGGCATGGTAAATGTCAAACTATTTAACTAAGAGTTTAATCTAAAATATAAGGTTAATATGATGACCTAACCCTATCTAAAACCTATTGGTTGAGTGGATTTCGACCCATACCCACCTTATATTAGAAATAAATCATTTTGGAGGCATTAAAAACCGAAAATTATTTTGATATAAAATAATATTTTAATCTTTCCTTAAGGTACCCCTCACCTCCCTTATAAATGGGAACTTAACCTTCCATCACATTCACTCCTCCAAATCCATTTATATAGGATGAACCCTGCCCAAATATCTTCCCAACTATACTCCCTTCATTCTAGATTACTTAGTTTGTTAATAAAGCCAACCTAAGGGTCCCTTTTGATCAAATCAAAAGGAAGAACCCGAAGAAGAGGTAAGTATCTCACAACCTCTTTCACGTTATTTTCTTCTTCCACTTCCTATTTATTTGTTGTTTCCATTATAAAATAATAACTGTAGTATCATCTATATATTTTGATTTTATTATAAAAATTATACAACCATATTCATTATGTTATCCATCCTATGAATTAAATGTCACCATACGTGCGTACGTATGGATTACCGTCTCCACGTTGTGTTGTTGTTGTTATTCAATACATTATTATTTGAATGGGTATAATAATGATATATAATTTATTTAAATAATAGATATAACATGTTAAGTACTATTTATATATTATATAAAATCCATTTTTTATGATTTTAATTACAATTTAATGATATTTTTGCTCTTGCGTACGTACAGATTACCGTCTCTGCGAACGCAATGAGATTCATTCCCCATCGTAATCATTCAACAATAATTTTAATCTGATGATTAAAAATAATATTTAAATAACTTAATATCATTCTGGATACGATTCAAATACATCCAATCCATAAAAATCATGACTTACGTAACTAAGCATATAAAGGAAAATGAATCAGTTAACATCCGAAACAATGATAATACAAAAATATTATTAACAAAGAAATATTAAAAGTTCATATATGATATCATATTTATGTATATGGTTCTTGTATAACTTAAAAACAATAATTTAACAATTATACAGGAGGTTTACGTACCCTTGACCATGGAAATGTAAAAGGTAAGGGTTAATTTCACAGTCCCTTTATTATTCGAGGTTGTTTATATGTAATTATCTACTGGGACCTCTTTATAATCCACATCCATGTTTCTTAAAAATGTATTCCAAAACAATTTTACTATTTACTATATTATGTGTTAATTTCATTTATACCCTTGTTTGAAATTTTATAAAATGGTTTGAAAGGAATATTTCTATTGTTTTCCAAACAAGGTACCTTATGGCCTTTTCGACAAAATTAAGGTAAGAATGTTTTTTAACTTATACGGTGGGTGTGGCTATTTTCCTCTGTTATAACATTGTCGAAGATTCCCTTACAATATTATAAGAATATTTTCAAAATAAACGTTTTATTTTATAATTATATAACTTTTAAATGATTTCAAAATAGAAAGATATATTTCTCAAAAAAATGTTTTTATTTCATCTATGTCAACATCCTTTGATGGATTGTGAGTTTATTTGAAGTTGATTTATTATGATACAAAACTTCCATATTATATTGAAGGATTTTTTGATATGTTTGAATGTGGATTTGTTATTTTTTATACCATTCATGTTTTATAGATGAAGTATTGACATTTCGTATGCTAGTTTTAATATGAATGTTTATGTTATGTTTAATCATTTTTATATGAGGTATGAGTTGGACTTCATAAGTGATGGTTGGAGCCCACTATAGCTCCATGATGCATTAGTAGGTCTCATGAGACAAACTAGTGTCTTGAAAAAAGGCCTTTAAAAAATCTTATTTGTGGTCTTGGCACAATTCCTTGACTATGTGGTTATGAAGTCTGGCATTATGCATTCCATCATCATGAAATTGGCTATTAATATTGCATCATGATTATTCGACTAGTAGAATATCCATGTTAGTAAGTAAATGGAATTATTTTGATTTATATTTTACATATTATGATGAATTTTATGTTTAAAAGGATTTTGTTTTAGTCTTATACATTTCCTTAAATGTTTATGCTTACCTGTGAAAGTTTCTGCTATATTGTTATCCTTACTGAGCATCTGAGCTCACCCCTTTCTATGTTTTATTTTTCCCAGGATGTGAAGAAGTATATTATGACTGACCTGTAGGGATATTCTAAGGGATCTGAGTGTGGTCTATGGAGGCAATTTTGTTGTAGTTTTTCAATTTATTATATAATGTAAAACTTATGAATGTATCTAGTACTTACAAGGCTTCTAAACTAATCAGTCTTTCGAGTCTTGATCTTTTGTGATCATGATAATGTTATGTAATAATGCACCGAATCTAAGAAACTAAGGTTTGGGCATTATAGTTGGTATGAGAGGAAGTTTAGTACAAATCTTGGAAGCTAGATTTAGAAAAACTCTGATTAGAGAACATTACCCTAAGATAGACTTTGAGGATTAATATAGAAGAATTTCCTAGAATTTTAGTACTGTAGAGATTTTGTGAGTCTTCCAAGAAATAAATTCCTATCTGGATACAAGCAGGTAGAGGCGGCTCCAACATAAATATACCTAGGGGTAAAACCCAAAAATACATCTTTGAGCTAGACTCGAATGAGAACTGGTGCACGACAACGGGCCTTGCTGCACTCTTGGTTACGACAGTCCCGAGGGATATGCATAGGATAATTATTATTTTCTTTACAAACCATTATTACGGGTTTATAAGTATATACTTCCTCAAAGAAAACATTTTCTTGATTATAGATTATATCAATAAACTATTCAATTTATGTTAAGGTTTTTACAAGTTTGGATTTATGTATTGCGATTAATAAACTAATATATTGTATGCCATTTTTTAGAAATGGAACATAGTGGAAGGAATGGAAACCATATCAATGCATGTAATCCATGCAGGGATTTCCCTCCTACTCATGATATTTATAGTGGAGATGTTGAAGAAACTGGTGCTGATCAACTTATCACCATACTGGGAAAACTCACTCTGGTTATGAATAATAAATTTACCAATATAGAGCACCTTGATCTACAATGCAGATGATCTATGTTAGACCTCTTCATTAGGAAACAAACAATAAAATTCAATGGGAGTACAAATCCATTAGTAGCTGAGCAATGGATAAATTCCTTAGAGAAAATATTTCATGATTTGGAGAGTAGCGAAAGGGAAAAAATTTTCCTGGTAGTTTATCGCCTCACAGGAGATGCAGATCATTAGTGGTCACTGATTCAAAACACAGAGGAAGATGATAAAGTATAAAATATGGAATGAAGGGAGTTTAAAGAGATTTTCTTAGAAAAATATTTTCCTCGTGAACCTCAAGAGGACATGGAAAGACAATTTTTGAGTCTGATGCCAAAAGAGGATGAGAATGTCGTAAACTATGAGGCTAACATTACAAGGTTAACAAGGCATGCAACAAATTATATATGTAACCCAGGGAGTAAAATTGATCAATTCTTTTATGGGTTAAAACCATTTATTTGTCGAGAATTAGTCACAAAATACTTCTCATCCTGCGAAGATATTGTCTCTTGTGTTATAAATATAGAAAAAGAATTCTCTAAGTCTTATGAATTTAAAGCAAAGAAAGAGAATAAAAGATCTACTGAACACTCTAGAAATGGAAATAAGGGGATGAAGGGAAAAGTTGAATATCCATGTTGCATTAAATGTGGGAAGAAACACCCCGGTACTTGCCTAAAGTAAATGAGAGTCTGTTACAAGTGTGGTGAAAAGGCCACCAAGCTCGTGATTTCAAGGGGAATAAAGAGGATGTCAATGTTTAATGATACAATTGTAGATAAAAGAGTCATTATGCAAAGGAATGTCCTAAGCGCCAAGAGAACTTACGTCAGAAAAGGCCAAGGGAGAAAGGGAAATCTTATTCTATCACTACTGCTGAGGTTGAAGCTCCGAAGGATGTGGTGGAAGGTAATTTAATGGTTTCCTCAAGTTTAGAAAATTATTTATTTGATTATGGATCATAACATTGTTTAATATCTTCCCATTTTGATACGAAAATTAGTTATTTTCAATTTGACTCAACAAGGGAGCTGTCAGTCAAAAATCATAAAGGAAGTATCACCACAACAAAGTTTTGTAAATCAGTTCCCACTAGAGCATATAAATGTTCTTTATCTGCTGATCTCATCGTCATACCCATGATTGAATTTGATATAATACTTGGAATGTATATGATTTCAGAAAATGATGAGAAAATTTTTTTAATAAGAAGGAGGTTACAATTTTTGATGATGATAAGTAGTACCTTATCTCTATAGTAGAAATGTCACCACATAATTCTTATCTAGATACACCCCCAGTAGCTCTACTAAGTTCAATTATTGGGGAATAAGAGAACAAAATAACTCTGGGTGAGGAAAAGAATGTTTGAATAGAGGACGTACCAATTGTGCAAGAATATATTGATGTGTTTCTTGAGAATTTACCTAGACATCCTCCAGAACGAGAAATTTAGTTTTCCATTGATTTAATTCTTGGTTCAAGGCCTATATCAAAGACCCCTTATAGAATGGACACTATGGAATTAGTGGAACTAAAGAAACAAATAGAGGAATTTATTAATAAAAGACTTATTATCCCTAGTGTTTCTCTGTGGGGAGACTCTATCCTTGTTATTAAGAAGAAAGACGGATCTATGAGGTTGTGCATTGACTACAGGGAGATCAATGCTATAACAATAAAGAACAAGTATCCCTTACCTCACATTGATGATTTATTCGACCAAATTCTTAGAGCTCAATATTTTTCAACGATTTACCTTCAATCTGGATGTCATAATTTGTGTGTGAAGAATGAAGACATTCCAAAAACAACATTTCGAACCAGGTACGGGCATTATGAGTTTACAGTAATGCATTTTGGGCTAACTAATTCACCCTCTATTTACATGGATCTAATGAATAGAGTTTTCAAGGAATATATTGATGAATTTACAGTGGTATTTATTGATGATATTATGGTATACTCCAAAATCTATAAAGATCATGAAAATCACTTGCGTACCATTCTAAAAACCCTTAGAAGAAATGAATTATACGGGAAGTTTAGCAAGTGTGAATTCAGGATTCCAGAGATTTCTTTTCTTGGACATATTATCTCTAAGGATGGAATATTTATTGATCCTTTAAAGACCAAGGCAATCCAAGAATGTCTAGCACCAATGAGTATAATTGAGGTACGCAGTTTTTTAGGTTTAGCAGGTTATTATATGCATTTTGTCCAGAATTTTTCCCGATTGGATAACCCATTAACCAAGATCACATGTAAAGGGGTTAAACTTGTTTGAAAAAAAGAGTGTGAAGAATGTTTTTAAGAACTGAAGAGAAGATTAGTCAATTTTCCTATCTTGACTCTACCATCAGGGAACAATGGGTTTGTTATTTATAGTGATTCTTCAAAGAAATGATTTGGTTGTGTCCTTATGCAGAATGATAGATTTGTTGTCTATGCATCATGAAAACTAAAAATTCATGAATAAAACTATCCTACTCATGATCTTGAGTTAGCAGCTGTAATATTTGCTTTGAAAATGTAGAGACACTATCTCTATGGTGAAAAATGTGAGATTTATACTGATCACAATAGTTTGATGTAAAATTAATCACAAAAAGAACTCAACAAGAGGAAATGGTGATGTCTGGAACTATACAAGTATTATGATTGCACAATACACTACCACCTGAGGAAGGAAAATAAGATAGAGAATGATTAGATCAGAAAATATCATGGTGTTTTGAACAAGATGAGAGTTGTAAGGGATCCTATTTTCATGGATCTAGTGAAAATGGATTTGGGAATAATCATGGAATGTGAAACATCAATACTTTTTCAAATGGTTTGAAAACCATCTTTACTAGAAAGGATACAAATTTCTCATGCTGATGATGAGGAGTTTCAAAAGATGATTAAAGCTGTGAATGATGGGAGATTGAATTACTTCAATTACGAAATGGGATTTTGATATTTGGGAAGAGAATTTGTGTTCCCAATATACCAGATCTAAAAAGGGGATTGTTAGATGATGCTCATAGCTGCAATTTCACTATAAACCCTGGTAGCACCAAGATGTATAGAGATTTGAAAGAACATTTTTGGCGGGACAACGTGAAGAGGGAGATTTCTGATTTTTTGTCAAGATGTATAGTTTTTCAATAAGTGAAACATTGAAGGCAATAGCCTAGAGGAGTCATTCAAACTCTTCCCATACCTGAGTGGAAGTGGGATAATTTTACGATGGATTTTTCATGGGGATACCAAATTCTCCTAGAAGGAATGACGCAATATGAGTCATTGTTGATAGTATTACCAAGTCAACACATTTTCTTGCCATAAGAGAAGATTTTCCACTTAAATGTCTAGCAAGACTATATATTAATGAATTTTTAAGACTTCATGGAGTACCCTTATCGATTTTTTCTGATTGGGATCCCTGTTTTACATCAAGATTCTAGAAAAGTATTTAGAAATACCTGGATACTAAAGTTCATTTGAGCACTTCTTACCACCCTCAAACGGATGGAAAATTAGAATGGACTATTCAAATCTTATAAGACATGGTTAGATCTTACTCACTTGACTTTCAAGGTATGTGGGATCAATATTTAACTCTGTTATAATTTTCCTATAACAATAGCTTCCATTCAAGTATTCAGATGGCTCCATATGAAGCAGTATATGGAAATAGATGTCACACACCAATTTGTTGGGATGATGTTGGTGAAAGAAAACTCGTAGGCCAAAAACTTGTTGAGGAAATGATGTAAAAGGTGAAGGTTATCCAAACCCACATCAAAGCAGTTCAAAGTAGCCAGAAGAGATATGCCGATAATCGAAGGATGGATTTGGAATTTCATGTAAGAGATCATGTTTTCTTGAAGGTATCTCCATGGAAGGGTGTTATATGTTTCAGTAATAAGGGTAAATTGAGTCCCAGGTTCATCAGACCTTTCGAAATTCTAGAATGAATTGGAGTTGTAGATTATCATTTGTAAATGCCTCCAAGTCTCTCCAAAGTTCATATTGTGTTCCACGTATCACTGTTGAGAAAATACATGCCTCACCCAATGCCTGTACTCACCTATGAGGAAATTGAACTGGAACCTGATCTATCTTATTGTGAAGAGCCTGTCAAAATTATTGATATAAGAGAACAAATTCTGAGAAATCGAACGACTCGTCTGGAAAAAGTTCTATGGAGAAAACATAAGATGGAAGAGGAAATGTGGGAACCCGAGGAACTTATGTTGATGAACCACATAAATATTTTTGTACAGTAGTATTATATAAATTTTTAAGATGAAATTATTTGAAGGAGGGAAGAATGTAACACCCCAAGCTTCCACGGTATGTTTACCTTTGAAAATGAAATAGCTTGCATTGTACGCAACTTCGAGAATCTAACACACTGCGACCAATCAAACTAGACGTTATGAATAGTAATACCCACCATTTAAAATTTTATAAAATTTATCTATTAAAATGGACTTCATTTTTTGATTCAAAATGTCAAAATTAGCTTAGGGTGATTTTTTGGTATTTTTCTAAAAACTTTCAATTTTTGATGAATAGTGAAAAATACTGCGTTATTGTTTAAAACCGACTTTTTATTTAAATAATTAATTATTTTATTTAAATTTATTTTAGGTCAAAATAGATTAAAAATACCTATATATGTTCAATGTAATTCGTTGGAGTCATTTTGTAATAATATTAGATATATAAAATTTTATTGAACTTTTCATTGTCTTTTACCCACCTCCTAGGAGAATTTGCAAATTTGCATAAAACATAATTTTACCTCTTCTGTGAGTTAAATTTCAAATATCTGAGAGACACGGTTAACACCATTAAGTAAAATATGGTTCAATAAGATGAAAATAATTTTTGGTGAATAGTAACTTTTTAGTTTTATTTACCATGGTTAAAAGTAAATAGGGTAATTAAGGGTATAAAATGATATTATTCTTACCTTAACACATATCCTCATTCTATTGGATAAGTGTAATTCAACCAAAAACAATCATTGGAATAAAATATGAACCTTTAGGTCCACTTGGATTAGATTAGGACATTTATTATTATTTTATTTAAAGAAGAGTTAAAAGAGTTAAAATCCAAGTTTAATAACTAAACCATTTTTAATATTGGGTTATACATAAGATAAATTAGAATATAAATATTCATTAGAAAAATATTTCCTACATAATTATATTTTATTTATAATTTTTAGACATTAAATAATTTAATTTATTTATGACACAATGATGACGCAATAATTACCTTAATAATGAAATATTAAAATAATTGATATTATAAATATCCAAATAAATTTATTTTGAGACTTTTGATGAATTTCAATAATTTTCTAGGTTAATATGATACATTATAATTAAAAATATGAATTTATTTCAAAGTAATAAAGTTTTTAGGACTTTAACAAAAATCATTTATTAAATAATGTCAAAAATGACATTATTGATTTTTCAAAAAATATATTATATTATTGTTTGATATAATATTCCTAAAAATCAATGGTTCGGGAAAATGGCCTTAATAATATTATATATGTCATTAATGAACCTATTGGGGTTCTCTTGACAGATTATAGTAAGTTTATTAACCATATAATTTAAAAATACGAAGAGGCATGGTAAATGTCAAACTATTTAACTAAGAGTTAAATCTAAATGATAAGGTTACTATGATGACCTAAACCTATATAAAACCAATTGGGTGAGTTTATTTCGACCCATACCCACCTTATATTCTAAATAAATTATTTTGGAGCCATTAGAAACCGAAAATGTATTTATTATAAAATAATATTCCAATCTTTCCCTAAGGTGCCCCTCACCTCTCTTATAAAAGGGAACTTACCCTTCTCTCACATTCACTCATCAAAATCCATTTGTTTCAGCCAACCCCTACCCAAATATCTCCCAACTATCCTTACTTAATCCTAGAGGACTTATTTTGATCAGAAATCCATCCTAAGTATCCCTTTTGATCAAATCAAAAGGAAGAACCCGAAGAAGAGGTAAATATCTCACAACCACTTTCAGGTTATTTTCTTCTTCACTCCTACTTTATTTTTTGTTTCAATTATAAAGTAATAACTCCAGAATATTCTATATACTGTGATTTTATTATAAAAATGATACAACCATATTCATTATGTTATCCATCCTATGAATAACATGTCACCATACGTGTGAACGTATGACTTTCCGTCTCCACGTCGTGGTGTAGTTGTTATTCAATAAATTATTATTTGGATGGGTATAATAATGTATAACTGATGTAAATAATAGATATAAAATGTTAAGTATTATTTATATATTATATAACATCCATTTACTAATGATTTTAATTACAAAAGAATGATATTGTCGCTCGTGCGTACGTACGGATTACCGTCTCCACGAACGAGATGAGATTAATTCCCCATCGTAATCATTCAAGAATAATTTTCATGTGATGATTAAAAATAATATTTAAAGAACTTAATATCATTCTGTATATGAATCAAATACATCCTATCCATAACAATCATGACTTATGTAACAAAGTATATAAAGGAAAATGAATCAGTTAACACCCGAAACAATGATAATACTGAAATATTATTAACAAATCAATATTAGAATATCATATTTATGTATATTATTATTGTATAATTTAATAACAAACATTTAACTGTTATACATGAGGTTAACGTACCGTTGACCAAGGTAATGTACATGGTAAGGGTTAATTTCACAATCTCTTTATTATTCGAGGTTGTTTATACGTAATTATCTACTAGGACCTCTTTATCATCCACATTAATGTTTCTTAAAAATGTATTAAAAAACCTTTTTACTATTCACTATACTATGGGTTAAATTTATTTATACCCTTGTTTGATTTTTTATAAAATGGGTTGATAGGAATATTTACATCTTTTTCGAAACAAGGTACCTTATGACCTTTTCAACAAAATTAAGGTAAGAATATTTATAAACTTATATGGTGGGTGTGTCTATTTTCCACCATTATAACATAGTTGAAGTTTCCATTAAAATATTATAAAAATATTTTCAAAATAAATGTTTTATTTTATAATTATATGACTTTTAAATGATTTCAAAATAGAAATAGATATTTCACAAAAATGTTTTGATTTCATCTATGTAAACATCATTTGATGGATTGTGAGTTTATTTGAATTTGATTTATTATCATAAAAAACTTCTATATTGTATTAGAGGTTTTGTGATATGTTTCACTGTGGATGTGTTATTTTTTATACCATTCATGGTTTATGGATAAATTATTTACATTTCTTATGCTAGTTTTAATACAAATGTTTATGTTATGTTTAAACCTTTTTATATGGGGAATGTATTGGACTTAGTAAGTGATAGGTGGAGCCTGCTATAGATCCTTGATGCATCAGTATGTATCATGAGACAAACTAGTGTCTCGAAACAAGGCCTTGACTAAATCTTATTTGTGGACTTGGCATAAGGCCTTGACTATATGGTTAGGAAGTCTGGCATTATGCATGCCATCATTATGAAATTGGCTATTTATATTTCATGTGATTATTCATCTAGTAGAATATCCACGTTAGTAGGTAAATGGAATTAGTTTGATTTATATTTTCTATATTATGATGAAGTTTAAGTTTAAAAGGCTTTTGTTTTAGTCTTATAAATTGCCTTAAATGTTTATGCTTATTTGTGAATGTTTTCGCTATATTGATATCCTTACTGAGCATCTGAGCTCACCCCTTTATATGTTTTATTTTTCCCAAGATATGAAGAAGTATATTATGAATGAACTTCAGGGATAGTCTAAGGGATCTGAGTGTGGTCTATGGATACATTGTTGTTGTAGTTTTTCATTTTATTATGTAATGTAAAACTTGTGAATGTATCTAGTACTTCCAATGCTACTAAAATAATTGGTCTTTTGAGAATTGATCCTTTATGATCATGATAATGTTATGTAATAATTCACCAACTCTAGGTAACTATGGTTAGGGAATTATAGTTGGTATCATAGGATGTTTAGTACAAATCTTCGAAGCTATATTAAGAAAAACTCTGATTAGAGAACATTTACCTAAGATAGACTTTGAGGATTAGTATAGAAGAATTTTCTAGAATTTTGGTACTGTAGATATTTTTTTAGTTTTCCAAGAAATACGTCCCTGTATGGATATGAGTAGGTAGAGGTGGCTTGAGGACAGATGTACCTAGATGTAAAACCCAAAAACACCTCTTTGAGCTAGACTCTAATGGGAACCGGTGCACGACAATGAGCCTTGCTGCACTCCTGGTTACGAAACTCTCAAGGGATATTCTTAGGATAGTTCTCATTTTATTTAAAAACCATTATTACAGGTTTATGAGTTTATACTTCCTCAAGAAAAACATTTTTCTGATTATGGATTTTATCTATAAACTGTTCAATTTATGTAAAGTGTTTTACAAGTTTGGAGTTATATATTTCGATTCATAAACTAATCTAGTGTATGCCATTGTTTATAAATGGCCCCTAGTGGAAGGAATGTAAACCGTATAAATACACATAATTCATATAGGGATTTCCATCCTTCTTAAGATAATTATAGAATAGCCGGTGAAGCAACTGGTGCTGATCAGCTTATCACCATACTGGGACAACTCACTGAGGTTATGAATAATAACCTTACCCGTATAGAGCACCCTATTCCACAATGCAGCGGATCAATGTTAGACCGCTTCATGAGGAAAAAACCACCAACATTCAATGGGAGTACAAATCCATTAGTAGATAAGCAATGGATAAATTCCTCAAACAAAATATTTCATGCTTGGGGGAGTAGAGAAAGGGAAAAAGTTGTCATGACAGTTTATCAACTCATGGGAGATGCATATCAATGGTGGTCATTGATTCAAAACACAAAGGAAGATTATGAAGTATCAAATATGTAATAGAGGGTGTTTAAGGAGATTTTCTTAGAAAAATCCTTTCCTTGTGACCATCGAGGGGATATGTAAAGACAATTTTTGAGTCTGAGGCAAGAAGATGATGAGAATGTCGCAAAATATGCGGATAACTTTACATGGTTAGAAAGGAAAGAAACATATTATATATGTAACCTAAGGAGTAATATTGATTGATTATTTGATGTGTTAAAACCATTTATTTGTCGAGCATTATTCTCATAATCCTTCTCACCATGCGAAGATATTGTCTTATGTGATATCAAGATAGAAAAATAATTCTCTAAGTCTTACGACTTTGAAGAAAAGCAGGAGAATGAGAGATCTACTGAACACACTGGAAATGTAAATAAGGGGAAGAAGGGAAAAGTTTAATATCCATCCTATAGTAAATGTGGGAATAAACACCCTGGTACATGCTTGAAGGGAATAGGAGTCTGTTACAAGTGTGGTGAAAATGTCCACCAAGCTCGTGATTACAAGGGGAAGAAAGTGGCTGTCAATGTTGAATGCTACAATTGTAGAGAAAAGGGGCATTATTCAAATGAATTTACTAAGCGCCAAGGGAACTTAACTTAGAAAAGTCCAAGGAAGAAAGACCAAGCTTATGCTATCATTACTACTGAGTTTGAATCTCCGAAAGATTTGTTGGAAGGTAATTTAATGGTTTCATCAAGTTTATCAAATGCTTTATTGGATTCTGGACCATCGCATTGTTTCATATCTTCCCATTTTCTAAGAAAATTAGATATTTTCAATTTGACTTAATAAGGGATATGTCACTAAAAACTCTTAAGGGAAGTATCATCGCAACAATGTTTTGTGAATTATTTCCCATTAGAGCATATAAATGTTCTTAATATGCAGATCTCATCATCATACCCATGATTGAATTTGATATAATCCTTGTAATGGATTGGATTTCAGATAATGGTGTAAAAATTTATTATTAGAAGATGGAGGTTACAATTTTTGATGATGATAAGGAGTACCTTATATTTAGAGTAGAAACATCACCACCTAATTCTTATCAAGATCCACCCCCAGTAGCTCTACTAAGTTCAATTATTGGGGAAGAAGAGAATGAAATAACTATGGGTTAGGAAAAGAATGTTCGAAAAGAGGTCATACCTATTATGCAAGAATATGTTGATGTGTTTCTAGAATATTTACCTAGACATCCTCCAGAACGAGTAATTCAGTTTTCTATTGATTCAATTCCTGGTTCAAGTCCCATATCAAAGACCCCTTATAGAATGGCCACTGTGGAATTAGTGGAATTAAAGAAAAAATAATAGGAATTGATTAATAATGGATTTATTCACCCTAGTGTTTCTCCATGGGGAGCCCCTATCCTTTTTGTTAATAAGAAAGATGGATCTTTGAGGTTTTTCATTGACTACAAGGAGATTAATGCTATAACAATAAAGAACAAGTATCCCCTACCTCGTATTGATGATTTATTCAACCAAATTCATGGAGATCAATATTTTTCAAAGAGTGACCTTCGATCTTGATATCATTATTTGTGTGTGAAGAAGGAAGACATTCTAAAAACAGCATTTTGAACCAGGTATGGGCATTACGAGTTTACAATAATGCCTTTTTGGATGACTAATGCAACCTCTGTTTTCATGGATATAATGAACAGAGTTTTCAAGGAATATCTTGATGACTTTGTAGTGGTATTTATTGATTATATCCTGGTATACTCCAAAATCTATGAAGATCATGAAAATCACTTTCTCAACATTCTAAAACCCTCAGAAGAAATGAATTTTACAGGAAGTTTTGAAAGTGTGAATTTTGGATTAAAGAGATTTCTTTTCTTGGCCATATTGTCTCTAAGGATAGAAAATCTATTGATCGTTCAAAGACCAAGGAAATCCATGAATGGAAAACACTGATGAGTATAACTGAGGTATTCATTTTTTTTGGTTTAGCAGGTTATTATCGGCGTTTGTCCAGAAATTTTCCCGATTGGGTAACCCATTAATAAAGATCACAAGTAAAGGGGTTAATTTTGTTTGGAAAAAAGAGTGTGAATAATGTTTTGAAGAACTGAATAGAATATTAGTCAATGATCCTATATTTACTCTACCATCGGGGAATGATGGGTTTGTTATTTATAGCAATGCTTCAATGAAAGGACTTGGTTGTGTCCTTATTAAGTATGATAGAGTTATTATCTATGCATCACTATAGCTAAAAATTAATGAGAAAAACTATCCTACACATGATCTTGAGTTAGAAGCTGTAATATTTTCTATGAAAATATAGAGACACTATCTCTATGGTGAAAAATGTGATATTTATGCTGATCACAATAGTTTGATGTATATTTTCTCACAAAAACTAACTCAACATGAGGCAAAGGCGATGGATGGAACTACTCAAGGATTATGATTTCATAATACACTACCACCTAGGGAAGGAAAATAAGGAGGAAGATGCTTTGAGTAGAAAAGGTCATGGAGTATTGAACAAGATGAGAGTTGAAAGAGATCCTATTTTTATGGATCTAGTGAAAATGGATATGGGAATATTCATGGAAGGTGAAACATCAATACTTTTTCAAATGGTTTTCAAACCATTTTACTAGAAAGGATAAAAAGTTCTTAGGGTGATGATGAGGAGTTTCAGAAGAAGACTAAAGCTGTGAATGATGGGAGATTGAGTGACTTTATATATGAAGATGGGATTTTGATATTTGGGAAGAGACTTTGAGTTCTAGATAAACCAGATATAAAAATGGAATTGTTAGATGATGCTCATAGCTCCAATTTATCTATACACCCTGGTAGCACCACGATGTATAGAGATTTGAAAGAACATTTTTGGTGGGACTACATGAAGAGGGAGATTGATGATTTTGTGTCAAGATGTATGGTTTTTCAACAAGTGAAAGCTAGAAGACAAAATCCTGGAAGAGTCATGCAACCTCTTCCCATACCTGAGTGGAAATGGGATAATATTACGATGGACTTTGTCATAGAGATACCAAAGACTCTTAGAAGGAATGACACAATATGGTTCATTATTGATCATCTTACCAAGTCAACACATTTTCGTTCTATAAGATAAGATTTACCACTTGAACGTCTAAAAATACTATATATTAATGAAGTTTTAAGACTTCATGGAGTTCCCTTATTGATTGTTTCTGATTGTGATCCCTGTTTTACATCAAGATTCTTGGAAAGTCTTCAAAAAGCTTAGGATACTGAAATTTTTTTGAGCACTGCCTACCACCCTCAAACTGATGGACAATCGGAACAGACTATTCCAACCTTAGAAGACATGTTGAGATTTTTCTCACTTGACTTTCAAGGTATGTGAGATCAATATTTACCTCTGATAGAATTTTCCTATAACAATAGCTTCCTTTCAAGTATTCAGATGGCACCATATGAAGCGTTATATGGAAAGGGATGTCACACACCAACTTGTTGGGATGATGTTTGTGAAAGAAAGCTCGTAGGACCAGAAATTGTTGAAGAAATGATGGAAAAGGTGAAGGTTATCCAAACCCACATCAAAGCAGCTCAAAGTAGGCAGAAGAGATATGCCGATAACTGAAGGAGGGATTTGTAATTTTAGGTAAGAGATCATGTTTTTTTAAGGTATCTCCATGGAATGGTGTTATACATTTCTCTAATAAGGGTAAATTGAGTCCCAGGTCCATCAGACATTTTTAAATTATAGAATGACTTGGAGTTGTAGCTTATTGATTGACAATGCCTCCAAGTCTCTCCAAAGTTCATGATGTCTTCCACGTATCACTGTTGAGAAAATACACGCCTGACCCAAAGCATGTACTCACCTATGAGGAAATTTATCTGGAACTTGATCTGTCTTATTGTGAAGATCCCCTCAAAATTCTTGATATAATAGATCAAGTGCTGAGAAACTGAATGACTCTTCTGATAAAAGTTCTATGAAGAAACCATAAGATGGAAGATGCAACATGGGAACCAGAAGAACTTATGATGAAGAACTTTCTGAATCTTTTTGTGCAGTAGTTTTATAGAAATTTCTATGATGAAATTATTTTAAATAGGGAAGAATGTAACACCCCAAGATTCCACGATATGTTTCCCTTTGAATAATGTAATAGTTTTTATTGTATGCAACTTTGAGATTCTAACACACTACGACCAATCAAACTAGCCATTATGAATAGTAATACCCACTTTTTGAATTTTTTTAAAATTTATCTATAAAAATGGACTTCCTTTTTGGATTCGGAATGTTGAAACTATCTTAGGAGAATTTTTGGTATTTTTCTAAAAACATTCAATTTTTGATGAATAGTGAGAAACACTACATTATTGTTTAAAACCGAATTTTTATTTAAATAATTAATTATTTTATTTAAATTTATTTTAGGTTGAAATAGATACATAATACCTATATATTTTCAATGTAATTAATTGGATTAATTTTTTGATAATATCAGATATATAAAATTTTATTGAATTTTTCACCGTGTTTTACCCACCTCCTAAGAGAATTTGAAAATTTGCATAAAACATAATTTTACTGCTTCTGTGAGTTAAATTTCAAAATTTTGAGACACATGGTTAATATCATTAAGTAAAATGTAGTTCAATAAGATGAAAATAATTTTTGGTGAATAGTAACCATTTACTTTTATTTACCACGGTTAAAAGTAAATAGGGTTATTGAGGGTAAAAATGATATTATTATTACCCTAACACATGTATTAATTCTATTCAATAAATTCCATTATACAAAAAAACACCTTATTAATAAAATATGATCCTTTAGGTCCACTTGGATAAGATTAGGACACTTATTATTATATTATTTAAAGAAGAGTTAAAAGAGTTAAAATCAAAGTTTAAAAACTAAACCATTTTTAATATTGGGTTATACGTAAGGTAAATTCTACTATAAATATTAATTAGAAATCTAAAACGATTTACTACATAATGATATTTTATTTATAATTTTTAGACATTAAATAATTTAATTTATTTATGACACAACGATGACAAAGTAATTACCTTAATTGTTTTTAAAATAATTGATATTATAAATATCTAAATAAATGTAATTTGAGACTTTTGATGAATTAAAACAATTTTATAGGTTAATATGACATTTTAGTATTGAAAATATAAATTTAGTTGGAAGTAATAATGTTTTTATGACTTTAACAAAAATAATTTATTAAATAATGTCAAAATTGAAATAATTGAGTTTTTAAAACAAATATTATATTATTGGTTGTTATATTATTCGTAAAAATATATGGTTCAGAAAAAGGGTTTTAATAATATTATATATATCATCAATGAACCTATTGGGGTTTTCTTAGAAGTTTATAGTAAGTTTATTAACCATATAATATAAAAATACAAAGAGGCATGATAAATGTCAAACTATTTAACTAAGAGTTAAATCTAAAAGATATGGTTAATATGATGACCTAAACCTATCTAAAAACTATTGGTTGAATGTATTTAGACCCATATCCACCTTATATTCTAAATAAATAATTTTTGAGACATTAGAAACCGAAAATTATATTATTATAAAATAATATTTCAATCTTTCCCTATGGTGCCACTCACCTATCATATAAAAGGGCACTTACCCTTCTTTCAAATTCACTCCTCCAAATTCATTTGTCTCGTCCAAACCCTAAAAAAATATCATCCCAAATATACTACCTTAATCCTAGAGGCCTCAGTTTGATCATAAATCTTACCTAAGGATCCCTTTTTATCAAATCAAAAGGAAGAACCCGAAGAAGAGGTAAATATCTCACCACCTCTTTCAAGTTATTTTCTTCTTCCACTTCCTCTTTATTTATTGTTCCCATTATAAAATAATAACTCCAATATCTTCTATATACTGTGAAGTTATTATAAAAATGGTACAATCATATTCATTATGTAATCCATCCTATGAATAACATATCACCATACGTGTGAACGTACGACTTTCCGTCTCCATGTCGTGGAGTAGTTGTTATTCAATACATTATTATTTGGATGGGAATAATAATGATGTATAATTGATGTAAATAATTGATATAACATGTTAAGGATTCTTTATATATGATATATCATCCATTTACTTATGATTTTATTTACAAAATAATGATATTGTCGCTTATGCGTATGTACGAATTACCTTCTCCATGAACGCGATGAGATTCATTACCCATCATAATAATTCAAGAATAATTTTCATGTGATAATTAAAAATAATATTTAAATAACTTAATATTATCAGTGATATGAATCAAAGATGACCTATCCATAAGAATCATGACTTATTTAACTAATCATATAAAGGAAAACAAATCAGCTAACACCCAAAACAATGATAATACTAAAATATTATTAACAAATAAATATTAAAAGATCATATATGATATCATATTTATGTATATGGTTCTTTTATAATTTTATAACAATTATTTAACTATTATACAGGAGGTTAATGTACTCTCGACGAAGGAAAATTACAAGGTAAGGGTTAATTTCACAATCTCTTTATTATTCGAGGTTATTTATACGTAATTATCTAGTGGGACCTCTTTATCATCCACATATATGTTTCTTAAAAATGTATTCCAAAACATTTTTACTATTTACTAGAATATGGGTTAATGTCATTTATACCCTTGTTTTACATGTTATAAAATGGGTTGAAAGGAATTATTCCGTCATTTTCCAAACAAGGTACCATATGACCTTTTCGAAAAAATTAAGGTAAGAATGTTTTTATAACTTATACGACAGGTGTGGCTATTTTTTGATGTTATAACATCATCGAAGTTTCCATGAAAATATTATAAGAATATTTTCAAAATAAATGTTGTCTTTTATAATTATATGACTTTTAAATGATTTCAAAATAGAAAGTGATATTTCTTAAAAAAATGTTTTGATTTCATCTATTTCAACATCCTCTGATGGATTGTGAGTTTATTTGAAATTTATTATGATACAAAAATTCCATACTATATTAAAGCTTTTCTGATATGTTTAACTGTGGATGTGTTATTTTTTATACCATTCATGGTTTATGGATAAATTATTGACATTTCGTATGCTAGTTTTAATATAAATGTTTATGTTATGTTTAAGCCTTTTCATATGAGGAATGCATTGGACTTAGTAAATGATGGGTGGAGCCCGCTATAGCTCTTCGATGCATCGGTAGGTCTCATGAGACAAATTAGTGTCTTGGCACAAGGATTTGACTAAATATTATTTGTGGTCTTAGCACAAGGCCTTGACTATGTGGTTATGAAGTCTGGCATTATGCATTCCATCATTATGAAATTGGCTATTGATATTGCATGTGATTATTCAACTAGTATAATATCCATGTTAGTAAGTAAATGGAATTATTTTCTTTTATATTTTCCATATTATGATTAATTTTATGTTTAAAAGGATTTTGTTTTAGTCTTATACATTTCTTTAAATTTTTATGCTTATTTGTGAAAGTTTCCGCTATATTGGTATCCTTACTGTGCATCTGAGCTCACCCCATTCTTTGTTTTATTTTTCCCAGGATGTGAAAAGTATATTATGACTGACCTGCAGGGATAGTATAAGGGATATGAGTGTGGTATATGGAGTCAATGTTGTTTTAGTTTTTCATTTTATTATGTAATGTAAAACATATGAATGTATCTACTACTTCCAAGGCTACTAAACTAATAGGTATTTCGAGACTTGATCTTTTGTGATCATGCCAATGTTATGTAATAATACACTGACTCTGGGTGACTAGGGCTGGGGCGTTATAGTTGGTATCAGAGGATGTTTAGTATAAATATTGGAATCTAGATTTAGAAAAAATCTGATTTGAGAACATTAACCTAAGATAGACTTTGAGGATTAATATAGAATAATTTTCTAGAATTTTCGTAATATAGAGATTTTTTGAGTTTTCCGAGAAATACATTCCTATCTCGATACGAGTAGGTCGAGGATACTCTTGCACATATGTACCTATGGGTAAAACCCAAAAACACTGCTTTGAGCTAGACTCAAACGAGAACTGGTGCACGACAATGGGCCTTGCTACACTCTTGGTTCTAACACTCCCAGAGGATTTGTTTAGGATAATTCTAATCTTCTTTAAAAACCATTATTACAGGTTTATGCGTATATAATTCTTCCAAGAGAACATTTTTTTTATTATGGATTATATCCGTAAACTGTTCAATTTTTGTTAAGTGTTTTACATGTTTGGATTTATGTATTGCGATTCATAAACAAATCTAGTGTATGCCATTGTTTAGAAATTGCTTCTAGTTTAAGGAATGGAAACTGTATCTATGAATGTAATCCATGTAGGGATTTCCCTCCTACTCAAGATAATTATAGTGGAGATGGTTAAGCAACTATTGCTGATCAGCTTATCACCATACTGGGACAACTCACTAAGGTTATGAATAATAATCTTACCTGTATGGAGCACCCTGATCCACAATGTGGAGGATCAATGTTAGACCTCTTACTATGTAAAAAACCACCAACATTAAATGGGAGTACAAATCCATTAGTAGATGAGCAATGGATATATTTCTTAGAGAAAATATTTCATGCTTTGGGGAGTAGCGAAAGAGAAAAAGTTGTCATGGCAGATTATCGCCTCACAGAAGATGCATATCAATGGTGGTCATTAATTCAAAACACAATGAAAGATGATGAAGTATCAAATATGGAATGGAGGTAGTTTAAAGAGATTTTATTAGAAAAATAATTTCATTGTGACCATCAAGCAGATATGGAAAGAAAATTTTGGAGTTTGAGGCAAAAAGAGGAAGAAAATGTCACAAAATACGAGGATAACATTACAAGGTTAGAAAGGCATGCGAAAGATTATATACGTAACCTAAGGAGTAATATTGGTCAATTATATTATGAGTTAAACCATTTTTTTGTTGAGCATTAGTCTCACAATCCTTCTCATCATGCGAAGATATTATCTCATGTGCTATCAAGACAAAAAAATATTTCTCTACATCTTATGAATTTAAAGAAAAGCACGAGAAGAAGAGATCTACTGAACACTCTGGAAAAGGAAATAAGGGTAAGAAGGGAAAAGTTGAATATACATACTGTAGTAAATGTGGGAAGAAACACACTGGTACTTGACTGAAGGGAATGTGATTCTGTTACAAGTGTGGTGAAAAAGGCCACCAAGCTCATGATTACAAGGAAAAGAAAGAGGTTGTCAATGTTGAAAGCTAAAATTGTATAGAAAAAGGGCATTAAGAAAATTAATGTCTTAACCGCCAAGGGAAATTACCTTAGAAAAGGACAAGGTAGCAAGGCCAAGATTATGATATCAATACTATTGAGGTTGAAGCTTTGAAAGATGTAGTGGCAGGTAATTAAATGGTTACCTCAAGTTTAGAAAATGCTATAGTTGATTTTGGATCATCGAATTGTTTCTTATCTTCCCAGTTTTCTAAGAAAATTAGTTATTTTTAATTTGACTTAACAATGGAGTTGTCAGTAAAAACTTCTAAGGGAAGTGTCATCGCAACAATGTTTTGTGAATGAGTTCCCATTAGAGTATATAAATGTTCTTTATCTGCTAATCTCATCATCATATCCATGATTTATTTTGATATATTTCTTAGAATGGATTGGATTTTAGACAATGATGTGAAAATTTATTGTATGAAGAAGGAGGTTAAAATTTTGGATAATGATAAGGAGTACATTATCTTTAGATAATAAACATCACCACCTAATTCTTATCTAGATACACCCCCAGTAGCTCTACTAAGTTCAATTATTGGGTAAGAAGAGAATGAAATAACTATGGGTTAGGGAAAGAATGTTCAAATAGAGGATGTACCTATTGTTCAAGAATATGTTGATGTGTTTCTAGAGGATTTACCTGAACACCCTCCAGAACGAGAAATTGATTTTTCCATTGATTTAATTCTTGGTTCAAGGCCCATATCGAAGACCCGTAATAGAATTTCCACTGTGGAATTAGAGGAACTAAAGAAAAAACTAGAGGAATTGATTAATAGGGGATTTATATGCCCTAGTTTTCTACCTGGGGAGCCCTTATCCTTTTTGTTAAGAAGAAAGACGGATCTATGAGGTTGTGCATTGACTACAGGGAGATCAATTCTATAACCATAAAGAACAAGTATACCCTACCTCGCATTGATAATTTATTTGAACAACTTCAGGGAGCTTAATATTTTTCAAAGATTGACCTTCGATCTAGATATCATTAGTTGTGTGTGAAGATGGAAGACATTTCAAAAACAGCATTTCGAACTAGGTACGTGCATTACATGTTTACAGTAATGCCTTTTGGGATGACTAATGCACCCTATGTTTTCATGGATCTAATGAACATAGTTTTCAAGGAATATCTTGATGACTTTGTAGTGTAATTTTTTGATGATATCCTAGTATACTCCAAAATATATTAAGATCATCAAAATCACTTGCGCACCATTATAAAAATCCTCATAAGAAATGAGTTATATGGGAAGTTTAGAAAGTGTGAATTCTGGATTCAAGAGATTTCTTTTCTTGGACATATTGTCTCTATGGATGGAATATATGTTGATCCTTCAAAGACCAAGGCAATCCAAGAATGGCCAGCATCGATGAGTATAACTAAGGTACAAAGTTTTATTGGTTTAGCAGGTTATTATCGGCATTTTTTCCAGAATTTTGCCTGATTTGCTAACCCATTAACCAAGCTCGCATGTAAAGGGGTTAAATTTGTTTGGAAAAAATAGTGTGAAGAATGTTTTGAAGAAATGAAGAGAAGATTAGTAAATGATCCTATATTGACTCTACCATCAAGGAAAGATGGGTTTGTTATTTATAATGATGCTTCAAAGAAAGGAATTGGTTGTGTCCTTATGAAAAATGATAGAGTTATTGTCTATGCATCACAACAGCTAAAAATTCATGAGAAAAACTATCCTACTCACGATCTTGAGTTAGTAGCTATAATATTTTCTCTGAAAATATGGAGACACTATCTTTGTGGTAAAAAATGTGAGATTTATACTAATCAAAAGTTTTTTTGTATATTTTTTCACAAAAAGAACTCAACATGAGGCAAAGGCGATGGCTAGAACTACTCAAAGATTATTATTGCACAATACACTACAACCCGAGGAAGGAAAATAAGGTAGAAGATTCTTTGATTAGAATGGATCATGGAGTTTTGAACAATATGGGAGTTAGAAGGGATCCAATTTTCATGGATCTAGTAAAAATGGATATAGGAATAATAATGGAAGGTGAAACATTTATACTTTTTCAAATGGTTGCCAAACCATCTTTACTAGAAAGGATAAAAAGTTCTCAGGCTAATGATGAAGAGTTTCAAAAGAAGATTAAAGATGTGAATGATGGGGGGTTGATTGAATTCATATACGAAGATGATATTTTTATATTTGGGAAGAGACTTTGTATTCCCGATATACCAGATCTAAAAAAGGAATTGTTAGAGGATGCTCATAGATCCAATTTATCTATACACCCTGGTAGCACCAAGATGTATTGAGATTTGAAAGAACATTTTTGGTGGGACAACATGAAGAGGGAGATTTCTGATTTTGTGTCAAGATGTATGGTTTGTTAATAAGTGAAAGCTGGAAGGCAACAGCCTGGAAGTGTCATGCAATCTCTTCCCATAACTGAGTGGAAATGGGATAATATTATGATGGACTTTGTCATGGGGATACCAAAGACTCCTAGAAGGAATGACTTAATATGGGCCATTTTTGATCGTCTTACCAAGTCAACACATTTTCATGTTATAAGAGAATATTTACCACTTGAACGTCTAGCAAGACTATATATTAATTAAGTTGTAAGACTTCATGGAGTACCCTTATCTATTGTTTCTAATCGTGATCCCCATTTTACATCATGATTCTGGAAAATTATTTAGAAATCCCTAGATATTAAACTTCGTTTGAGCACTACCTACCACCCTTAAACTGATGGACAATCAGAATGGACTATTCAAACCTTAGAATACATGTTTAGATCTTTCTTACTTGACTTTCAATGTATGTGGGATCAATATTCACCTATGGTAGAATGTTTCTATAATAATAGCTTCCATTCAAGTATTCAGATGGCACATATGAAGTGTTATATGGAAAGAGATGTCATGCAACAAATTGTAGGGATGATGTTTGTGAAAGAAATCTCATAGGCCTAGAACTTTTTGAGGAAATGATGGAAAAGGTGAAGGTTATCCAAACCCACATCAAAGCAGCTCAAATTAGGCAGAAGAGCGATACCGATAACTGAATGGAGGATTTGGAATTTCAGGTAGGAGATCATGTTTTCATAATGGTATCTCCATGGAAGGGTGTTATATGTTTCTCTAATAAGGGTAAATTGAGTCCAAGGTCCATCGGACCTTTTGAAATTCTATAAAAAATTGGATTTATAGCTTATCGTTTGGAAATTCCTCTAAGTCTCTTCAAAGTTCATGATGTGTTCTACGTATCACTGTTGAGAAAATACATGCCTGATCCAACACATGTACTCACCTATGAGGAAATTGAATTGGAAACTGATCTTTCTTATTGTGAAGATCTTTTAAAAATTCTTGATACAAGAGAACAAGTGATGAGAAACCGGATGACTCGTCTTGTAAAAGTTCTATGGATAAACCATAAGATGGAAGAGGCAACGTTGGAACCAGAGGAACTTATGATGAAGAACCATCCGAATCTTTTTTTGTGGTAGTATTATAGAAATTTTTAGGATGAAATTATTTTAAGTAGGTAAGAATGTAACACCCCAAGCTTCCACGATACATTTCCCTTTGAATAATGCAATAGCTTGTATTGTTCGCAACTTTGAGATTCTAACACACTGCGACCAATCAAACTATCCCTTATGAATAGTAATACCCACTTTTTAAAATTTTTTAAAATTTATCTATCAAAATGGAATTAAATTTTCTCTTTGGAATATCGAAATTATCTTAGGGTGAATTTTTGGAATTTTTCTAAAAACTTTTAATTTTTGATGAATAGTGAAAAACACCGCGTTATTGTTTAAAAATGACTTTTTATTTAAATAATTAATTATTTTATTTAAATTTATTTTAGGTCAAAATAGATACATAATACCTATATATGTTCAATTTAATTCATTGGATTCATGTTGTAATAATATTATATATATAATATTTTATTGAACTTTTCACCATCTTTTACCCACCTCCTAGGAGAATTTACAAATTTGAATGAAACATTATTTTACCTCTTCTGCGAGTTGAATTTAAAAAATCCTAGAGAAATAGTTAATATCAGTAAGTAAAATGTGGTTCAATAAGATGAAAATAATTTTTGGTGAATAGTAACTTTTAAATTTTATTTACCACAGTTAAAAGTAAATAGGGTAATTAAGGTTAAAAATGATATTATTCTTACCCTAACACATGTCATAATTCTATTGGATAAGCGTAATTCGACCAAAAACAACATTAGGAATAAAATATGATCCTTTAGGTCCACTTGGATTAGATTAGGACATTTTTCTTAAAGATGAGTTAAAAGAGTTAAAATCAAAGTTTAATAACTAAACCAATTTTAACATAGAGTTCTACATAAGATAAATTCGACTATAAATATTCATTAGAAATCTAAAAATATTTTTTACATAATGATATTTTATTTATAATTTTTTGGCAATAAATAATTTAATTTATTTATGAGACAATGATGACGCAATAATTACCCTACTAATGATATATTAAAATAATTGATATTATAAATATGAAAATAAATGTAATTTGAGACTTTTGATGAATTACACTAATTTTATAGGTTAATATGACATTTTAGGATTTAACATATGAATTTATTTCTAAGTAAAATAGTTTTTAGGACTTTAAAACAAATCATTTATTAAATAATGTCAAAATTGACATAATTAAGTTTTTAAAACAAATATTATATTATTGGTTGATATTATATTCCTAAAAATCTATGTTTCTGCAAAAGTGCCTTAATAATATTATATATTTCATTAATGAATCTATTGGGCTTTTCTTGGTAGTTTATAGTAAGTTTATTAACCATATAATATAAAAATACAAACAGTCATGGTAAATGTCAAACTATGTAACTAAGAGTTAAATCTAAAAGATAAGGTTAATATGATGACCTAAACCTATCTAAAATCTATTGGATGTGTACCCATACCCACCTTAGATTCGGAATAAATCATTTTGGAGATATTATTAACCGAAAATTATTTTATTATAAAATAAAATTTCAATCTTTCCCTAAGGTGCCCCTCACCTTTCTTATAGAAGGTCACTTCCCATTCTCTCAAATTAACTCCTCCAATGCCATTATTCTGAGACAACCCCTGCCCAAATACCCCCAACTATCCTACCTTCATCTTATAGGCCTTAGTTTTATAGGAAATCTAACATAAGGAGCCCTTTTCATCAAATCAAAAGGAAGAACCCGAAGATGAGGTAAATATATCACCACCTCTTTTAAGTTATTTTCTTCTTGAACTTGTTCTTTATTTATTGTTTCCATTATAAAATAATAACTCCAATATCTTCTATATATTGTGATGTTATTTTAAAAATGGTAAAACCATATTCATTATGTTATCCATCCTATGATTAACATGTCACCATACGTGCGTACATACAGCTTACTGTCTCCACGTCGTGGTGTAGTTGTTATTCAATACATTATTATTTGGATGCGTATAATAATGCTGTATAATTGATGTAAATAATAGATAAAACATTTTAAGGATTATTTATATATGAAATACCATCAATTTACTTATTATTTTAATTAAAAAATAATGATATTTTCATGCGCGCGTACGTAAGGATTACCGTCTCTATGAACGCGATGAGATTAATTCCCCATCGTAATCATTCTAGAATAATTTTCATGTGATGATTAAAAATAATATTGAAATAAATTAATATCATTATGGATATGAATCAAATACATACTATCCATAACAATCATTACTTACATAACTAAGCATATAAAGGAAAATGAATCAGTTAACCACCAAAAGAATGATGATACTAAAATATTATTAACAATGTAATATCACAAGATCATATATGATATTATATTTCTGTATACGGTTCTTGTATAATTTAATAACAATGATTTAACTATTATACAGGGTGTTAACATACCCTCGACCAATGAAAAGTACAAGTTAAGGGTTAATTTCACAATCTCTTTATTATTCGATGTTGTTTATACGTAATTACCTACTGGGACCTCTTTATCATCCACATCCATGTTTCTTAAAAATGTATTCCAAAACATTTTTAATATTTAATAGACTATGGGTTTATGTCATTTATACCCTTGTTTGAAATTTTATAAAATGGGTGGAAAGGAATATTTCCTTTGTCTTCCAAACAAAGTACCTTATGACCATTTCAACAAAATTAAGGTAAGAAAGTTTTCTTACCTTATACGGCGAGGGTGGCTATTGTTTGTCGTTATAACATCATCGAACTTTCCCTTACAATATTATAAGAATATTTTCAAAATAAATGTTTTCTTTTATAATTATATGACTTTTAAATTATTTCAAATAGAAAGATACATTTATAAAAAAACGTTTTGATTTCATCTATGTAAATATCCTTGGATGGATTGTGAGTTTATTTGAAGTTGATTTATTATAATACAAAACTTCCATATTTTATTGAAGTTTTTGTGATATGTCTGACTGTGGATGTGTTATTTTTATACTATTCATGGTTTATGGATAAATTATTGACATTTTTATGCTAGTTTTAATATGAATGTTTATTTTATGTTTAAACCTTTTCATATGAGGAATGAATTGGACTTAGTAAGTGACGGGTGGAGCCCGCTATAGCTCCTCGATGCATTAGTAGGTCTCATGAGACAAACTAGTTTCTTGGAACAAGGCCTTAAAAAAATATTATTTGTGGTCTTGGAATAAGGCCTTGACTATGTGGTTATGATGTCTGGAGTTATGGATTCCATCATTATGAAATTGGCTATTGATATTGCATGTGATTATTCGACTAGTAGAATATCCTTGTTATTAAGTAAATATAATTATTTTGATTTATATTTTCCAAATTATGATGAAGTTTATGTTTAAAAGGCTTTTGTTTTAGTCTAATACATTTCCTTAAATGTTTACGCTTATTTTTGAAAGTTTCTGTTATATTGTTATCCTTACTGAGCATCTGAGCTCACCTCTTTCTATGTTTTATTTTTCCCATGATGTGAAGAAGTATATTATGACTGAACCGTAGGAACAGTCTAAGATATCTGAGTGTGGTCTACGGAGACAATGTTTTGTAGTTTTTCATTTTATTATATAATGTAAAACTTATGAATGTATCTAGTACCGCTAAGGTTACTAAACTAATCGGTCTTTGGAGACATGATCTTTTGTGATCATGAAAATGTTATGTAATAATTCACTGACTATAGGTAACTAGGGTCAAGACATTACTATTAGTATCATAGGAATTTTAGAACAAATCTTGGAAGCTAGATTTAGAAAAACTCTGATTAGAAAAAATTAACCTAAGATAGAATTTGAGTATTAGTATAGAAGAATTTCCTAGAATTTTGGTACCATATAGATTTTGTGAGTTTTCAAAGCAATACATACCTGTCTGGATACGATCAGGTAGAGGTGGCTCTGGAACAGATGTACCTTGGGGTAAAACATGAAAACACCACTTTGAGCTAGACTCGAATGGGAACTGGTGCATGACAACGAGCCTTACTGCACTCTTGGTTACGACACTCCTGGGGTATATGCTTAGGATAATTCTCATATTATTCACAAAAAATTATTATGGGTTTATGAGTATATATTTCTTCAAAGAAAACATTTTTACGATTATGGATTATATCCATAAACTGTTCAATTTATGTTAAGTGTTTTACAAGTTTGGATTTATGTTTTGCAATTCATAAACTAATTTAGTGTATGATATTGTTTAGAAATGACACCTAGTTGAAATAATGGAAACCGTATCAACGCACGTAATCCATTTAGGGATTTCCATCCTACTCAAGATAATTATAGTGGAGCTGGTGAAGCAACTGGTGCTGATCATCTTATCACCATACTGTGACCACACACTCAGGTTATGAATAATAACCTTACCCGTAGAAAGTACCTTGATCCACAATGTGGAGGATCAATGTTAGACTGCTTCATGAGGAAACAACCACCAAAATTAAATGGGAGTAAAAATCCATTATTAGCTGAGGAATGGATAAATTCCTTAGAGAAAATGTTTCATGCATTAGGGAGTAGCGAAAGGGAAAAAGTTGTCATGGTATTTTATCACCTCACAGGAGATGCAAATCAATGGTGGTAATTGATTCAAAACACAAACTAAGATGATGACGTATAAAATATAGAATGGAGGGAGTTTAAAGAGATTTTCTATGAAAAATACTTTCCTTGTGACAATCGCGTGGATATGGAAAGACAATTTTTAAGTCTGAGGCCAAAAGAGGATGAAAATGTCGCAAAATATGAGGCTAACTTTACAAGGATAGAAAGGAATGAAACCGATTATATACGTAACCCAAGGAGTAAGATTGACCGATTTTTTGATGTGTTGAAACAAATTCTTTATTGATAATTAGTCTCACAATCCTTCTCATCATGCAAAGATACTATCTCATGTGATATCAAGACAGAAAAATAATTCTCTAAGTCTTATGACTTTAAATAAAAGCAGGAGAAGAAGAGATCTGTTTGACACTCTGGGAATGGAAATAAGGGGAAGAATGGAAAATTTGAATATCCATCCCACAGTAAATGTGGGAAGAAAGACCCTAGTACATTCCTTAACAGAATGGGAGTCTGTTACGAGTGTGGTGAAAAGGGCACCAAGATCATGATTGTAAGGGGAATAAAGATGATGTCAATGTTGAATGCTATAATTGTAGAGAAAAGGGGCATTGTGAAAATGAATATCCTAAGCTCCAAGGGAACTAACCTAAGTAAAGTCTAAGGGTGAAAGGCCACGATTATGCTATCACTACCACTGAGGTTGAAGCTCTGAAAGATGTGGTCGCAGGTAATTTAATGGTTTCCTTAATTTTAGAAAATGCTATATTTGATTCTAGAGCATCCATTGTTTCATATCTTCCTAGTTTGCTAAGAAAATTAGTTATTTTCAATTTGAATTAACAAGGGAGTTGTCAGTAAAAACTACTAAGGGAAGTATCATCACAACAAAGTTTTGTGAATCAGTTCCCATTAAAGCATATAAATGTTCTTTATCTACTGATCTCATCGTCATACCCATGATTGAATTTGATATAATCCTCAAAATGGATTTGATTTCAGACAATGATGAGAAAATTTATTGTAAGAAGAAGGAGGTTAAAATTTTCGATGATGATAAAAAGTACATTATCTTTAGAGTAGAAATGTCACCACCTAATTCTTATCTAGATCCACCCTCAGTAGCTCTACTAAGTTCAATTATTGGGGAAGAAGAGAATGAAATAAATATTGGTGATGAAAAGAATGTTCAAATAGAGGACGTAACTATTGTGCAAGAATATGTTGATGGGTTTCTATAGGATTTACCTGAAAATCCTCTAGAACAAGAAATTGATTTTTCCATTGATTTAATTCCGGGTTCAAGGCCCATATCAAAGACCACTTATAGAATGGCCACTGTGGAATTAGTGGAATAAAATAAATAACCAGAGGAATTGATTAATAAGGGATTTATTCTTCCTAGTGTTTCTCCATCGGGATCCCCTATCATTTCTATAAAGAAAAAAAGAGAGATCTATGTGGTTGTGCATTGTCTACATAGAGATAAATGATATAACAATAAAGAACAAGTATCCCATACCTCTCATTGATGATTTATTCGACCAAGTTAAGGGAGCTCAATATTTTTCAATGATTGACCTTTAATTTGGATATCACCAGTTGTGTGTGAAGAAAGAAGACATTCCAAAAACAACATTTCAAACTAGGTATGAGCATTATGAGTTTACAGTAATGCCTTTTGGGCTGACTAATGCACCCTCTATTTTCATGGATCTAATTAACATAGTTTTCAAGGAATATCTTGATGACTTTGTAGTTTTATTTATTGATGATATCCTTGTATACTCCAAAAGAAATGAAGATCTTGAAAATAACTTGCACACCATTAAAAAAACCCTTAGAAGAAATGAATTATATGTTACATTTAGAAAGTGTGAATTCTGGATTCAAGAGATTTCATTTCTTGGCCATATTTTCTCTAAGGATGAAATATAAATTGATCCTTCAAAGACCAAGGAAATCCAAGAATGGCCAGAACTAATGAGTATAACTGAGGTATGCAGTTTTATTGGTTTAGTAGGTTATTATCGGCATTTTGTCCAGAATGTTTCCTAATTGGATAACCCATTAACCAAGCTCACACATAAAGGGGTTAAATTTGTTTTGAAAAAGGATTGTGAAGAATGTTTTGATGAAATGAAGAGATGATTAGTCAATTATCTTATCTTGACTCTACCATCAGGGAATGATGGGTTTTTTATTTATAGTGATGCTTCAAAGAAAGGAAATGGTTGTGTCCTTATGTAGAATGATAGAGTTATTGTCTCTGCATCACGAAAACTAAAAATTTATGCCCAAAATTATCCTAGTCACGATCTTGAGTTGGTAGCTGTAATCTTTACTATGAAAATATGGAGAAACTATCTCTATGGTAAAAAATGTGAGATTTATACTGATCATAAGAGTTTGATGTATATTTTCTCACAAAAAGAACTCAACATGAGTCAAAGGCGATGGATGGAACTTCTCAAGGATTATAATTTCACAATACACTACCACCTGAGGAAGGAAAATAATGTGGAAGATGATTTGATTAGAAAGGATCATGGAGTTTTGAACAAGATGAGAGTTGAAAGGGATCCTATTTTCATGGATCTAGTGAAAATGGATAATGTAATAATCAAGGAAGTTGAAACATCAATATTTTTTCAAATTGTTTCCAAACCATCTTTACTAGAAAGGATAAAAATTTCTTAGGCTGATGATGAGGAGTTTCAAAATAAGATTAAAACTGTGAATGATGGGAGATTGAGTGACATTATATATGAAGAGGGGATTTTGAAATTTGGGAAGAGACTTTTAGTTCTCGATATACCAGATCTAGAAAGGGAATTGTTAGATGATGCTCATTGCTCCAATTTCTCTATACTCCATGGTAGCACAAAGTTGTACAGATATTTGCAAGAAATTTTTTTGGGACAACATGAAGAGGGATATTGTTGATCTTGTGTCAAGATGTATGGTTTTTCGACAAGTGAAAGTTGGAAGGCAACAACCTGGAAGAGTCATGAAACCTATTCCCACACCTGAGTGGAAATGGGATAATATTATGATGGACTTTGTCATGGGGATATCAAAGACTCCTAGAAGTAATGACGCAATATGGGTCATTGTTGATCATCCTACCAAGTCTCCACATTTTCTTGATATAAGAGA
The DNA here is from genome assembly GCA_963277665.1 of Viscum album. Taxonomy (NCBI): domain Eukaryota; kingdom Viridiplantae; phylum Streptophyta; class Magnoliopsida; order Santalales; family Viscaceae; genus Viscum; species Viscum album. The sequence continues at coordinate 461,266,872 of OY728155.1, read as the reverse complement.
AGATTTACCACTTGAACATCTAGAAAGACTATATATTAATGAAGTTTTAAGACTTCATGGTGTAACCTTATCGATTGTTTCTGATTGTGATCCCCATTTTACATCAAGATTTTGTAAATGTCTTCAGAAAGCTTGGGATACTAAACTTTGTTTGATCACTTCCTAGAACCCTCAAACTGATGGACAATCAAAACGGACTATTATAACCTTATAATAAATGTTGAGATCTTTCTCACATGACTTTCAAGGTATTTGGGGTCAATATTTACCTCTGGTAGAATTTTACTATAACAATAGCTTCCATTCAAGTATTCAGATGGCACCATATGAAGCGTTATATGGAAAGAGATGCCACACACCAACTTGTTGGGAAGATGTTGGTGAAAGAAAGATCATAGGCCCAGAACTTTCTGAGGAAATAATAGAAAAGGTGAATGTTATCCAAACCCACATCAAAGCAGCTCAAAGTAGGCATAAGAGGTATGCCAATAACTGAATGAAGGATTTGGAATTTCAGGTAGGAGATCATGTTTTCTAGAAGGTATCTCCATGGAAGGGTGTTATACATTTTGGTAATAATGATAAATTGAGTCCCAGGTCCATCGTAACTTTCAAAATTATAGAATGAATTGGATTTGTAGATTATCCTTTAGGAAAGCCTTCAAGTCCCTCCGAAGTTCTCGATGTGTTCTACGTATCACTGTTGAGAAAATACATGCCTTACCCAACGCATGTACTCACCTATGAAGAAATTGAACTGGAACCTGATTTATCTTATTGTGAAGAGCCTGTAAAAATTCTTGATACAAGAGAACAAGTGCTGAGAAACCAGACTACTCGTCTGGTAAAAGTTATATGGAGAAACCATAAGATGGAAGAGGCAACGTGGGAACTAGAGGAACTTATGATAAAGAACCACTTGAATATTTTTGTGGGGTAGTATTATAGAAATTTCTCGAATGAAATTATTTGAAGGAGTGAAGAATGTAACACCCCAATCTTCCACGATACGCTTCCCTTTAAATAATGAAATAGCTTGCATTGTACATAACATCAAGATTCTAACACACTGCGACCAATCAAACTAGACGTTATAAAAATTAATAACCACTTTTTAAAATTTATAAAATTTATCTATCAAAATGGAATTCATTTTTGGATTTGGAATATTGAAATTATCTTAGGGTGAATTTTTGGTATTTTTCTAAAACCTTTCATTTTTTGATGAATAGTGAAAAACACTACGTTATTGTTTAAAACCGAATTTTTATTTAAATAATTAATGATTTTATTTAAATTTATTTTAGGTAAAAATAGATACATAATTCATATATATGTTCAATATAATCCATTGGAGTCATTTTGTAAGAATATTAGATATATAAAATTTTATTGAACTTTTCACCGTCTTTTACCCACCTCCTAGGAGAATTTTCAAATTTGCATAAAAACAATTTTACCGTTTCTGTGAGTTGAATTTAAAAAATCAAGGAAAAATAGTAAATATCAGTACATAAAATTCGGTTCAACAAGATGAAAATAATTTTTGGTAAATAGTAATTTTTTTACTTTTATTTACCACGGTTAAAAGTAAATAGGTTAATTAAGGGTAAAAATGATATTATTATTACCCGAAAACATGTTATAATTCTATTTTATAAGTTTAATTAGGCCAAAAACAACATTAGCAATAAAATATGATCCTTTAGGTCAACTTGGATTATATTAGGACAATTATTATTATCTAATTTAAGGAAGAGTTAAAAGAGTTAAAATCAAAGTTTAATAACTAAACCATTTTTAATATAGAGTTATACATAAGATAAATTAAACTATAAATTTTAATTAGAAAGATAAAACTATTTCCTACATAATTATATTTTATTTAAAATTTTTAGACATTAAATAATTTAATTTATTTATGACACAATGATGACACAGTAATTATCTTAAAAATGAAATATTAAAATAATTGATACTATAAATATCCAAATAAATTTAATTTGAGACTTTTGATTAATTAAACTAATTTAATAGGTTAATATTACATTTTAGTATTGAAAATATGAATTTATTTCTATGTAATAAGTTTTTTAGGACTTAAAAAAAATCATTTATTAAATAATGTCAAAATTGACAAAATTGTGTTTTTAAAACAAATATTATATTATTGGTTGATATAATAAACCTAAAATTCTAAGGATTGTCCAAATGGCCTTAATAATATTATATATTTCATTAATTAACCTATTGGGTTTCTCTTGGAAGTTTATAGTAAGTTCATTAACCATATAATATAAAAATACAAAGAGGCATGGTAAATGTCAAACAATTTAACTAAGAGTTAAATCTAAATGATAAGGTTAATATGATAACCTAAACCGGTATAAAACCTATTGGTTGAGTGTATTTAGACCCATACCCATCTTATATTCAGAATAAATAATTTTGGATCCATTACAAATTGAAAATGATTTTATTATAAAATAATATTTCAATCTTTCCCTATGGTGCCCTCACCTATCTTATAAAAGGGAACTTCCCCTTCTCTCAAATTAACTCCTCCAATGCCATTTGGATCAGCCAAAACCGGCCCAAATATCCTCCCAACTATCCTCCCTTCATCCTAGAGGCCTTAGTTTGATCCTAAATCCAACCCATGGAGCCCTTTTGATCAAATCAAAAGGAAGAACCCTGAGAAGAGGTAAATATCTCACCACCTCCTTCAAGTTATTTTATTCTTCCACTTCCTATTTATTTTTTGTTTCCATTATAAAATAATAAATCTAGTCTATTATATATATTGTGATGTTTTTATAAAAATTTTACAACTATATTCATTATGTTATCCATCCTATGAATAACATGCCACCATAAGTTTATACGTATCACATACCGTCTCCACGTCGTGGTGTGGTTGTTATTCAATAAATTATTGCTTGGATGGGTAAAATAATGATGTATAATTGATGTAAATAATTGATATAACATGTTAAAGATTCTGTATATATGATATACCAACCATTTAATTATGATTTTAATTACAAAAGAATGATATTGTCGCTTATGCGTACATACAGATTACCGTCTCCAAGAACGTGATGAGATTCATTCCCCATCATAATCATTCAAGAATAATTTTTATGTGATGATAAAAATAATATTTAAAGAACTTAATATCATTATGGATATGAATCAAATACATCCTATCCATAAAAATCATGACTTACCTAACTAATCATATAATGGAAAACGAATCAGCTAACACCCGAAACAATGAAAATACTAAAATATTATTAACAAAGCAATACTAGAAGATCATATATGATATCATATTGATGTATATAGTTCTGGTATAATTTAATAAAAATAATTTAACTATTATACAAGAGCTTAACGTAACCTTGACCCAGGAAATGTACAAGGTAAGGATTAATTTCACAATCTCTTTGTTATTCGAAGTTGTTTATACGTAGTTATCTACTAGGATCTCTTTATCATCCACATCCATGTTTCTTAAAAATGTATTCCAAAACATTTTTAATATTTACTAGACTATGGGTTAAAGTCATTTATACCCTTGTTTGACTTTTTATAAAATGTTCTGAAAGGAATCTTTCCGTCGTTTTCCAAACAAGGTACCTTATGACCTTTTCCACAAAATTAAGTTAAGAATATCTTTTTAACTTATACGGAGAGTGTGGCTATTTTCTGCCGTTATAACATCGTCGAAGTTTCCCTTAAAATATTATAAGAAAATTTTCTAAATAAATGTTTTCTTTTATAATTTAATGACTTTTAAAAGATTTCAAAATAGAAAGAGACATTTCTCAGAAAAAAGTTTTTATTTCATCTATGTTAGCATCCTTTGATTGATTGTGAGTTTATTTGAAGTTGATTTTTTATGATACAAAACATCCATATTGTATTGAAGGTTTTGTGATAATTTTGACTGTGGATGTGTTTTTTTATACCATTCATGTTTTATGGAAATTTTTTTGACATTTCGTATGCTAGTTTTAATACGAATGTTTATGTTATGTTTAAAACATTTCAAATGAGGAATGAATTGGACATAGTAAGTGATGGTTGGAGCCCACTATAACTCCTCGATTCATTGGTAGGTATCATGAGACAAACTAGTGTCTTGGAACAAGGCCTTAAAAAAATCTTATTTGTGGTCCTGTCATAAGGCCTTGAATACGTGGTTATGAAGTCTGGGATTATGAATTCCATCATTATGAAATTGGTTATTGATATTGCATGTGATTATTCAACTAGTAGAATATTCATGCGAGTAAGTAAATGGAATTATTTTGATTTATATTTTCCATATTATAATGAAGTTTATGTTTAAAAGGCTTTTGGTTTAGTCAAATATATTTACTTAAATGTTTATTCTTATTTGTGAAAGTTTCCGCTATATTGGTATCATTACCGATAATCTGAGCTCACCCCTTTCTATGTTTTATTTTTCCCAAGATGTGAAGAAGTATATTATGACTGAACTGCAAAGATAGTATAAGGGATATGAGTTTGGTCTATGGAGACAATGTTGTTGTAGTTTTTCATTTTATTATGTAATTTAAAATTTATTAATGTATCTAGTACTTTTGAGGCAACTAAACCAATCGGTCTTTCGAGACTTGATCTTTTGTGATCATGCCAATGTTATGTAATAATGCACCAATTCTGGTTAACTAGGGTTGGGGCATTATAGACATCCTACAAAAATAAGAAAAGTTTAGAATCTATATGAATATTTTATACTAGAATTTGACAATAATTTTTAACAATTGAATGATATTTTAGGAAAATATAACCAATTAGGCAACCTATCACGAACATTCCCAATGTGGTCCATGTTGCGACTCCCTAAGTACGCCTCTAATAGGCCATGGGGTGGAGAACAATATAGAGTAGGCATACCACTTAAATGAGAATCCTTAGCCTAAGTACTTGTAAATAAACACACACATATCTAGGAGCATACAATGATAAAATATAAAAACAACTGAACAACCATGCATGCATACATCTAAATCCCACAACCATAAAATGAAAAAATTTAATGTAAAGTAAACAAATACATATAAAATACAAACATAATGAGTTTGAAAACAAGTCCAACTTGAAAGTAATGATAGGTACTACAATCAAGATACCATAGGAACTCACCTCAGTCTATCCAGTCTCACTAAGAACTGTCTTGTCTTGGTATATCAAGGATTCTATCAAAAGGTCAAATATCTATATAAGACACAACATGTGCTGGAAAATCCCATGATGGGGTGAGTTAAAAAATACAAATTATAAAAACATGAAACCAGAAATCATACAAAAACAAGTATAATAGTCATCTCTACATAGGAATATTTCTACATCACATATAAAACGAACATCTAGACTTACTCAACAAAGTTACATAGAATCAAGGTAATTTAACAACCATAATCCAGCCTAGGATTCCATCTCAAAGATTCCTCAAAGCACTTATTTTTTAGAACACACTCCATGAGTCTGATAATAGTGATAATATTCAGAGAGATATGACACATATATGAGGATCACTCCCAAGTCGAAGGGTGTACCAACAACTTAATTTGGATTAATATAATAAATAGAATAATGGAGCTTGGGTAGTGTAGTTCAGGAAAATAAAAAGAACTCTAAATAGAGAATGAAGATGAATAGAGTATCTCACTCCAAGAATCAGAGAAGTATTCCAACAACTCTATCAAATATTTTCTACTGAAGGGATCACTATTGTACGTGTAGGAGGATATTCCACCCTAACACTCTAGGAATGGATATGGGGAGTTAACCCTAAAAACAATTCCATGATGCATAGGAAAGAATATCCAAGAAAGCATCAAGGTAGTACATGACATGTCATAGGGTTACCCTTAGTGTCCCTTCGACCCCGGGCCAAGCCCATGAAAATGGACAATGTCGGTATTTTTGTAACATTACATGGTGTGAGGCTAGAAATTTACTTCTACATGTGTACCAATACAGAAGTATTCCCATGTATACCTTGCTAAGTTATGTCCACGTGGGATTATACAATGTGCATATGCAAATGTACTCCAGCCCATGTTTGTGTACCCTCCGAGGTAAATGTTGAGCCATCAAGGAGGGTTAACATGCCATGTGATACTTATCTTCATCCTGGTACTGTAGCCACTGATGGAAGGATCTATAGGGTGTGTATCCCTGAAGTACATGGAATGTTGATTGGGTTTTTATATAAACCCTAGTAATTCCATCAATGAATAGTGATGTTGTCGTCACCTCAAAATCCTTCCTAAATATTTCTGGTAATCATGTATATACCCTATATACACCATACGACCATTAATCACTAGATTCCAGCTATTTTTCCCAGAAGTTACCCATGTTTTTAATATGTGGTTGGGCACCATAGAACACTTGAATTAGGTATCCAAATACCCATGATTTTCTACTGTTTATATCATTGCACCCCTTCATGCCGTGTCAAGATAGGATATTGAATAATATATCATTGTGACAAGAAATAGGTTCACAATGATCAATTCATATGGGTATGTCGAACCCTAGAAAAAACAAATAATGCCCGCAATGAACACAGAAATGGTGGAAGAATTCACAAGGAACAATCATGAGGAATGAACCTCAGTCAATGTTTAGGTCAACCTTGATACAATGATATATGGACAACAAATTAAGTGATAACAAATAATAAAAAAGAAATTATTCAAATAAAAATCCATCAATTATTCCATTCTCATAGAGGCATGATTCCTAGATCAATATGAATTTTTATTGATCAGTTTTCATCATATAATGAGAAAACACAGAAAGAATCCAATCAAAACAATGTCTTACCTTTTGTGGGATCAATCTCCGATGAAGGGAAAGCCTGCATCATTTACATTTCCAAGATATTCAAATTTTGTTTCCCATTGATCACTAATCTATGTTATGATTTCTATTTATCTTTAGATTATCGTTCTTCCATTGGACATATACTAATGGAATCACTCATTCATGAATGATACTCCCGTTCTAATCATTAACATCTTCTGGGTACATTATAAAGGTAATTCAATGCTCAATATCCATCACTTACTAGTCAATAATGTGTGATGGTTCTTGCATGTACCTCTTCACCTATGAAACCTTGAATATGTCGTGTACTCAGTCTAAATGTGGTGGTAGAGTTATATAGTACACTACCTCTCCAACATTACATAGTACCTGGAAATGTCTAATGAATCTCACATATTTATTTCCACCTTGACCAAACCTCCATAATCCATGTTGATGTGAAATGTATAGAAACTCATGGTCACCCTACTTGAACTCCAAAAGTCCCTATCATCAATCATCATTTGACTTATGATGTCTATGTTCATTCCTCATCCACTAATGGATGATCTTGACCTTATTAGTAGTATCTATCACCAATTCTGGGCCCATAAGTGTTGACTCTCTAAGGTATGTCCAACAAAGTGGCGGCCTGCATGGTCACTTGTACAAAGACTTGAATGGTGCCATACAGATGGTGGAATTGTAGCTACTGTTGTATGAAAACTCCACCATTAGTAGATGATCCTCCCAACTATGGCCAAAATCCAACATGAAAACTCACAACATGTCCTCCAAAACACGAATGACCCCCTATGTTTGGCCATCATTCTAGGTGTGAAATGATGTTATCAAGCATATCTAAGTCCCAAATTACTTATAAAACCCCTTCTATAAATGATATGTGAAGCGATTAGCACAGTAAAAAGTGAACGTTGAAGGTTCTCCTTTGATTCGGACTATCTCCTCCACGTAGAGGCATCCCAAGCTATCTACTGAAATCTACTCTCTAATAGATAATAAGTTTTCCAATTTGGTGAGTCGGTATATGATAACTTAGATAAAATCATGTCTTTATGATGTATGTTGTAAACCCATTAAAAAGTCGATGGATGTAAAGACCCGAAAAATCTTTATATATTTTTTTAATTATATGGAATTATTATGAGACTGTGAAAATTGATGGCACATGAATCCGAGGCTCGGAGATCCCAGGAAGTAATTTTTAACTTTTTTATGGCACATTTAGTAAACATGCGAGCGATAATTTCCATCTTTTGAACTGGTGATCAAATTGAAAATCTGAGGGCACCGTTGAATTCACAATGTTGGGATTCAGTTAGGCGAAACTTAAATTCGATCGACAAGGTTCAGAGAAAAAGTAAATCTTCAGAATTTCAGAAAAATAATAACAAAATAACTAAAGAAGTTATTTTATTCTTTTTACAACTATTGAGCGATGGATAATGGGACCACAATGTAATTTCAGACTTTAAATAATATAATTTTAATGAATTTATCCTCTTGTTGTGTAACTACAATGGTTGTGGTTTAATAAGTTCATTAATTAGGATTCGTTAATGAATCAAATTAATGAACCAATGTGGGGGTTAATTTATTTTTTTAATATAACATTTGGCATGGGATTTGGGAACCCATGAGAGGAACCTCTGAAAAAACACTAACAACATCATCCTCTAATGAAAAATGAAGTTTTGATGATGCCCATTGAGGAATCGATCCAGAGGTCGACAAACGATGAACAAAAACGAGCACAGATCTTCTTCTTCTTCCACAATTGTTTCAAACAAAATCAAGGTAAGGGAATTAATCTTTTAGGTGTTTAAATATTCATCATACCTCGTTCTCGAATAATATAATGAACATGGATCAACCAACTAACCGTTGATCCAAAATTTACTTGAATTTGTGGGTGGTTCTTGAGGGGTTTTGTTTTCGGTAAAACTTTATCTTGGTGTGGTTTTTTTTCTTCTCATGATATAATGCTAACATGGAGGGCACCGGCCGATCCGAACAAGTCCCAAACCCTCTACTGATCTCGTTTTTGATGTTTTACTCATGGGATATCGAGAAACACGTCGATAAGGAAAAAACAAGGGCCACACAATGAAGGAAGCATCTCGGGAGTCCTGTAGGCATAGACGAGAATGAAATCCGACAACCAGAGCTTTACCAGTGGCCTGCGGAAGCACCACCATCACGACGACCAGCTGCAGCGGCCAGCTGAGCTAGTAACATGAGAACGGTGCTGCCCATAGGCATCAAGGTGGCTTAACCCGTGACCTAACAAGTTGTGGTGGTGGAAGAAGTGGCGTGCCAGCGCCGCATGGGGGAGGTGAGTGGCTAGCTCGGGCCACTCTTCTGGAGTGAAACAACCGTATTCAACCGAAGATTTTGAAAAATCTAGTGGCACTTCGCTAGATCTTCCATCTGGGAGAACCAGACCGCATGTAGGTCGGGATTCCAAGTGGGTTGGACCTTTCGGCTGGTTCAGACCCACCAGCCAGGCCGGGACCGCTAACCGGGCTAGACCCCTACCAGACCTGACCTATCCAATTTCAAAAAATCAGGCGTATCATCTAAACCGGGTGTCCATTTGATGAACCTTCTATGGTGCTGGGACACTTAGGATGAGGTGGTCCTTTTGAGATAATCCACTTAGGTTTTGTGGAATGTTGGAGTATGACTAGTTTGGATTTAACTCGAATCCAACTGGTCCCTCGGTATTAAAATGACTATAACATACAGTTTGGGCGTTCGATTGATGCGTCATCTATTTCCTTAAAACACTCATGAAATAGAGGTTCTTCGAGTTATATTTTCATGGGATTTTGTAGAAGTTGAGGTACGACCAATGGATTGATAAGCAGAATCTATGAAACTCAACCACACCCAGTACGAGAATCATATGGCTGGCTATTAAGTGAAGATTGACCCTTTGTAAATCGACATCAGTGACTTATGACCCTATGTGGATCGATGAATTATGACCCTGTGTGGATCAGTAGTAGTGTGACCCGATTAGGGCCATCCTCAGAGCATCCCATCATGGATTAGTGACTTACAACCATATGTGGATCGATTACTTATTACAATATGTGTATTGATGACATATGACCCTATGTAGACCATCAGTAACGCAACCCAATGAGGACTATCCTTATAGTGGCCCATCATGGATCAATAAATTACGACCCTGTGTGGATCAACAACTTACAACCCTGTGTGGATCGATGACTTAGGACCCTGTGTGGATTGGTGACTTACGACCCTATGTGGATCAACAATAGAATGAATTTTAATAGTGGAACTTCTCAATGGTATAATTTTGTTTTATCTTTACAACTAATCATCATTATTCATGTTCTTTAATTTTTATACTTGGTGTGAGATGTATTTTTCTTTGGGATTTGTGATTAAGATCATGATTTGCGGCTTTTCCTTTGTGGAATTCTAGGTGGATTTTAGGAGTCTCAAGGTCTGTATTGTGTACTGTTATACTCACCCATTCATGGTCTTCACCTGCACCTTATTGTGTATGGTGCAGATGACAAACAACTTTGATCAAGATTTAGGAGCCAAGACTAGATGGTGTACAAAGGTGATAGGTTGACATAAAGAGCCATAGTGACGAGCTGTACCTACCCTTCCATTAGGATCCTTGGTGAATGAACTTAGGAGTTGTTTTTACTTTTTTTGTACTTTATTTTAGTTGGGTTTGTATACCGGACCATTCTTATTTAGTTCACACATTTACTTTTATTAGTTAAACTACATAGTTTTCCCTTGTTGTGTACCTAGTCTGTGTGTTTGCAGGTTTAAAGGCAATGCCTTCCCATTTTTGGTATCTTCCTTTGCGGTGCTAGTTGTGAAACCCTGGCCTATAGAAGGTGGTCTTGGGGTAGTCACGACACAAACCCAGGGGACGGGTCATGATAATGGATATCCTATCCCACTAACATTCTCACACCTTAAAGTGTTGATCTAAACCCACTAGAACATTGTTCTCAGCCTTCATTTACTGACATATAAGGCATCAAGGGAGAAAATCTTCATGTATCTTCTCCCCTAGCCACCAATAATTATACTGGAGATCTTGGTACATCTTTTCCACACCTATATATACCACCAATGGTGATGTATGAAACTCTCTCATAAGTTCCTTCCAAAATGTCACTAGTACCATCATGTATCCTCTAAAAAAATGGTATGCTCCCCACCATCATAATATACATTAGGATATTATCTTTTGGATATATGAGTATGTAGGGTATCATAGTCAGTATAACTAAGCTGTGACTCCTTGAATCACTGTAAAAGTGGAGGTGTAACAACCATCGACTGGATTTAAACTACTCCATTTCCATCCACAAAGGATACCCACAATGAGGAAAACTTTTCTGCTTTCTCATTCAGTAACTAGGAATAAGATATCGTACTAATAGAAACATATACCTCATTCCCCCTCTCTTGAGAATAGAGAATTTCAATGACAAACTCTTTGAGGATCTATATCGATCACCACTATCTCAAGATATTATACTTTTGAGAGAAGATATAACTGATACTCTTGTGGTAAGAATAGATGATAAACTACTCACCCATCAAGTAGTGTTGCCAAATATTAAACTTGTATACCACCACCACAAACTCAAGATTTTGGGTCATGTAGTTCTTTGGAGTAGTTCTCAAATGATCTGAACCATAAGAAATCACTACAGGCCCTTGCATCATAACAATACCAAGAAATATTTCTAAAGAATCACAAAACACTATGTATATGACACTCACCTCTGGTAATATAAATATTGGATTTCTTTTAAATAATTACCTCAACTCTTTAAATTCATTATGGAAAATTTTCATCCATATAAAAGAATGACCCTTTTGTGTAAAAGTTTTCATGTGTGCTGAAAACCTAGTAAATCATGTATTAATATTTGGTAGTATCTTACCAAAAAAGGAAGATCTTCAACCCTATCACACAATTGGGTGGATCCAAAGATAACACTACCTCTACTGTAGTTGATCCCACTTCCAAACTATCTACTAAGGTAATGATTCCTAGAAAGTGGACCTCAAGAATCCATAACGGACACTTCGAGAGATTCTCATAATGCTAGTTCTCTCGGTGTATGTTTAGATTTAACCTCAAGTTTATCACATGATCCTCCTTAGAAATTGAGTACACAAGGATATCATTGATGAAGACTATAATAAAATAGTGTAATAAAGGATAAAAGACTTATTTCATGAGTACCATGAACACTACTAGATAATTCGTCAGGCAAAAAGTCCTCACCATGTACTTAGAAAGACCATAGCGATATATGAATACCGTATTCAATATATTCACATGATGTAATCACAACTTTTGATTTCCTGAACTTAGGTCAACCTTTGAGATCCACCATGACCCAATCAAAGGATGAAAGATTTCATCAATCATCAGTAGTGGATACTTATTCTTCATGGTTACCTAGTTTAAGCACCAGTATTCCACACATAACCTCAATCTCCCATACGACTTCTTGGAAGAAAATATTAGGGATGATAATGGTGAAAAAATAGATCAAATAAGTCCCTTCCTATAAAATTCATCCAAATTCACCCTCATCTCATGAAGCACTACCTGAGCCATTGATTATGCTAGTACAAATACCTGTGTCTTCCCAGGGTATAGATCCTAGAAGAAGTCTATCATTCAGTGGGGAGGTAATCCTAGAACTTCTTTGAGAAAGAAGTCCTCATAATCTGCAACTGCTGTAAGAAATTGGAAATTCATAACATATACTACACTAAGGGGTTTTCTTCCCACCTGATGAGTAATAGGATTAACCCTCCTATGAATGAGTCAATCCTGCACTTCTTAGGTTTTTTTCACCCATAATGGAAAACATGGTCCCATCACTATGGAAATACAACATGATCCACCTAAAAAAATTAAATTGGTCATGAAATATTGATAACCAATCCATAACTAATATGAAATAATAAGTCCCCATCTCTGATACAGAGATATTCCAACAAAAATTCTCTCCTCCAAGAGTCAGGCCACACTGTCGACATAAGTGTGCAATTGCCGAGTCACATCCATTAAGAGTCTCCAAGAACAAAGTTTGATCCAAGGGATCAACTGGAATTTATAAGACATGAACTAGATTAGTGGAAATAAAGAAATTTCTAGAACCAGTGTTATCAGTATATTAGTGAAGGTAGAAAATACACAAATCATACCTCAAATAATTCTCCAAGCCTCTGTTTCATAAACCTTAACCGCCTACTACTACCCCCACCCCATCCTATAACCACCTAAGCCTTGTGCAGACCACCTAGGGGTGGTGTTAGTGAAAGATAAAAGAATCTATCACCTTTATAAATGATCCTAGATCCTCATACACATCCACCATGTTACATACCTACATGCTACTACTAAGTTCTCTACATAAAGGGAATATCCATTTTATCCCTATCAGCAATATGGTGGGTCATAGAATATTGATCTAGATGTCCCTTTCCATCAAAATAGTAGAATCAAATCTCACTGGGATGAATGGACCCATCATTCAAGCCCTAAAGAGTAGACCCTTGATCATAGGACCTCCTGCTGATATTTATCGCATATCCAGGTCCAAGAGACTGACTTCAACTCCATCTTGTAGAGGTTTATGCTTATGTTGGCCAATATCCAATAACCATAGTATGAATTTTCTCTCCTAGGAAACATTAAACCACTAATGATCTCTCTAGAACCAAGGAATAGATAAGAATTACTTAAGCGATAACAATAGATCAGATGACTCTACATAGTTCTCACTCGAAGGGTTGGGACCATAATAATAGATCCTGAATCATATCCGTCGATTGCCTAAATAATTCAGTGATCATCAATGAACACCTAGCTACTATCGTGCTTACCTATTGAAGTTTTAGAATCTCCTAAACATGTACATACCTGAGTGTAGTTGGAGAAAACTTATATTTAAAGGGGGATCAAACATTAACCATGGTAAAGTCACATCATCGTAACACTAGGTGAATAACCCCCACCATCATCCTATTGAGACTTGGAGAATATTGTCCTATAGAATCATTATCTAATCTACTAGTCTCCTGACTAGATATAAATCAAGGGTCACTTCCTGAAGACAGTATTTATCTAGCTGTTGGTCGGGCTCATTATGGAACATAAGGGGTCTCTGTCACTGAAACCTATGAAGTGAACACATCTTATGCACCTCATCTTCTAGTAATAAGAGTATCATCTACTACTCTATAAGTGGTTGTATTTTTGGTGCATCTCTTATATGTATCACATCTTGAACTAGTCCATGTATCGACACCTCATCACTGATGGGATCATCCCTAGGATCCTGATGCAAAATCCAAGATGGAGTACTTCTCGGAGGTATCCTAAAATAAAAAAGTTGTACCATGGGAAATTTTTATATCTGGGCGATGCATCAAAAAGGACATTGTAACCAAAAAATATTCCTAAATGATTCATGTACCATTGTTTTCCCTTTAACCTATTTTTTCATGTACCGAGTAAAAAATAATGTGATCAGAGTCCTGATTTATTGACACATTAGCTACCACTCCAACACTAGAGTTCCTGGCCTAAAATCTGATCTTAAAAAACATAACACCATTTCCAAAAAAATATCATAGGCTCTTTCCCAAATGTAGATAAGGCTTCTCTGATTCAACTCTATCACAACCAGTCCCAATGGGACCCATTCCAAAAATCCCCAAGCCTTCCTCCAATACGATTAGTGCTAGAGACGAAACCAGAGTAGGAATACCGCTAACATGGGAGGACCTATTCTATGTACCTGTACACAAGGATACATCCCCAATCCCATTCAATGCTGAAATATAACAAAAATAGAGCAATCATGCATGCATACATCTAAATCCCACAACTATAGTATGAAATTATGTAAGGGATAGTAAAGAGTTCCAAATAATATTTAACCAAAAAAGAGTCTGAAAACCAATTGAACCTTCAAGTAATGATATGGAATGGTATCAAGATACCAAAAGAACACATTATAGTCTTTTAGATCTCACTATGCACCATCCAATACTAGTATATCTATTACTTTATCAAAAGTTCGATCATCTCCACAAGACACGACACATGTGGGAGAAGACCGTACAAGGATGAGTATAAAAGTACATAGTTGGACACCCCAAATCCAAAATGTATACAAAAATAAGTATAAATTTCTTCTCTATATAGGTATATATCTACAATAAATTCAACAATAATATATAGACATAATAAAAAAATACCCATTTTCTTAAGGTAAACTCACAATATTAATCCAACATAGGATTACTGCTCAAATATACAACATAAGACTCATATAGGATAACACACTCCATGGGTTTTTAACACTGATAACATCCAAAGATATATTATACATATATGAGGATCACTACCAAAGTAATGGGGTATACCAACAACTCATTATGGATTAACCTTCTATATTGATGAATCTCTCTAGTGTAGTGTTGTTCAGGACGATACTAAGAAATCCAACTAGGTATCAAAGATGATTAGAGGATCTCTCTCTGGGACTCAATGAAGTATTTAAAGAACTCTATCCAATAATTATTTCTAAAGGGATCGATGTTATATGTGTAGTAGTAGATTCATACTAACTATTATGGAATGGATATTTGGAGCACACCCAAATAAAAGTTACCCAAGAAGTAGAGTACAAGGGCTCCAAGAGAACATAAAGGGAGTATAAAATGTGTATTTTGGTCACATGACTTTCCTATTTAACCTTGTTTCTTTCCACAATATATGTTCTATGTCTATATCCATTTAATAGTACATAATATGTGGCCACCCATGTAATTCTTCCCTTATAATAGTATAGAGGTATGCCTATGTACACCTAGCCAAGCATTGTTCATGTGGGAGAACACTGTAGGCCCATTCTTTTGTACTCTATCCCATGTTAGTGTATCTGCTGAGGTATATGGTGAGCCATCGAGGTGAGGTCATATTCCATGGGTTAAGGGAACATGTCACGTGATACTCATCTTCATCCTAAAACCCTAAAAACATCTAGGTGGGCCCTATATGGTGTGCATATCTGAATTACATGCTTCCTTGGTCATATTTTCGAAAAACCCTGGGTTTTCCTATCCCGAATGCCTATGATTCTATCACCTCAGAATCTAGGCTCAATAACATTGGGAATTTTGGATATACCTCATATGGAACTTGATGTCATCAGTCACTAGATTCTATACTATCTATTTTCTTAGAAGACACCCATGTTCAACATTTGTGGGAGTATTCCAAAAAAAAATTGGGTATCCAAATCACTCTCATTAACTACTGATTTCACCATCAAACCTCCTTCGTGTCTTTCAAAGACCATGTATTGAATTTTAGACCATTTCATTAAGAAACAGGAGCATAAAGATCAATTCATTTGCATATGTCAAACCACAACCCAAATGAATAACACCCCCAATTAATGTAGAATTGGGGGGGGGGAGCACAAGGAACAATCCTGAGAAATGGATATCAGTCACTATTCATGAAGCCTGGAATTTTTTTCTATTAGAATAAAAAATAAAGGGATAAGAAATAATCCAAAATAAATATTACAAATAAAAAAACAGTAATTATCCCATTTCTCAATATGCAATATCAGTGAATCAATATGTTTTTTGATTGGTTTTTTCATCATAGAAATAGAAAATGGAGAAAAAAATCAAAAAAAAAAAACAATTTCCTACATTTTAATGGATCAATCATTGATATATAATATGAAAAAATCATTTTTGTTAGAGAGATATCCAAATACCATTTCCCACCGATCACAAATCTATGATTTGGTTGTCATTTGTCTGAGATATATCCTACAACACTCTCTATAACTACTCTCCAATGACTCTTCAATAGCTCTAGGGTTATGAGGCTAACCGTTTATTTTTTTATAAATATATAATTAATAACACATAAGTATCTATATCCAAAAAATAAAAAAAATAAATTATTTAATTTATTTTTTCATTCCTTACTGGCACCAATAAGGACATGTCACACTTAGGGTAAAATCCACAACCTAAACTCAATTGTTCCCTAATATTTATGATCCCATCCACTTTTGATAAGTTATTCCACATTTTCAAGAAATATTCATGTGTGTGATATTTAGTATATCTAATATATTTAAAAAATTTATTATGGGTACACTATTCCTTGAAATCACATGTCGTCTAAGTTCTTAGTCTCAACAATCCCATAAATTATTCAAAAATAATACATAGAAAATATGATTCATTACATTACCCTACTCAGAAACATATTAGTATTTCACCAATACACTGGATTATAATAATTATGCTGATACTTTTTAGAATAGTAAAGTGAAAGGAAAATAGAAGGAATTGATCAATGAAGTTACACACAAAACATTAAAATGGAAAAATAATTGGATTTGGTACATTCAATGTCCATATCCTATAATAAGATATTTGAACCTGTTAAATAATTTAATAAGGTTTTGGAAAAAACTGATGTCCTTTGATAATTGTGGGAAACTCAAAGTTAGAGGATTTGGTTAAAAAATAATAGAATAATTGAGGGTATATTTAAAGAACACATTATTTGTTTATAGGTTGAATAATTATTTAACAAGTGGGTCTCAATCATTTGATGAAGACAATAAAGTGGTATTTTATAAGAATGAATTTGTTTTGAATAAGCAGAACAATTGATGTGTTATAATTAGGGGACAATAAATAAATGGTAACAAATTTAAGGTTGTTGAAATTGTGATGAATATGAAACCTTATAAGATGCATAAGAAGGATGTTTTGAACATAATATAAGTTGTTTATTCTAGACTGGGTTTAAAAAACTATGTCTACATATTAAAAAGTATTAAAATTTATTCTTCTAAAAAATAGATTATAGAAATAAAAAAGATATTGGTTCTTCTATATTAGTAATTCAATCTCATTTTTTTTGAAAAATAAGTTGTATAAATGAGAAAATAATGATGTATATTTAACATGTTCTAGTTCTAATGTAATGAAAAGGATAGTTATCCTAATATAATATTATAGTTGAAGAAGATTATATCTTATTATACTTTCTTTTAGTAAAAATGGTAGTTTACTACCAAGATGTGATAGAAAAAGAAGAAATATTATCTTTTACTCATCAAAGCCGAATGCATTAATTCCCATATTCCCAATCAGTTTTAATTTTTATTTTAAATTTTAAAGGTGGATTAAGGAGATATATATCAATATTTTTATATTCTCCAATTTTTTTACATAGGAGGTGAAATTAAAATAATATGGAATATACTGATATGAGTTTATCCAAATGGGGGAGAGATCACATATCTAAGAGGAGATGATATGAGAGAGGTTTTTTTGTATATGTAAATTTATGAATTTAACATGTGAACTATTTAAACATTTTTAGTTATCATGTTTCTAGGAACATGTCATTGAATAGATAAAAGGAATTTTTTTTAAATTTAAAAGAGATATCAGATTCTATTTTTAGTCTGTTTCAAGTTGAATTTGTATCAAGTGACTTCAAGTGTTGAGAAGAACATTATTTTAGTAAATATTATGGATAAAATGATATTAGTATTCAAGGTAATTATTTTTGAAACTGAGTTTGGTCTTATTAGATTATAATTATTTAATAATGAACCATCAATAAGGTGATGAGTTTTAATGTTTTTTTTAATTTCAATGAAGAAAAATATAAAGGGGGGGATTTTTTTGGGAAGAGAAATTTTGAATGTCTTTCACCCCATTATTGACTAATGTAATGAGATATGAAGATAAATATGTATAGTCATATAGGAGGAATTTTTATAGAGAATATATATTAGAGAAATGGAGTTGATTCATTTATTTTGTTGGATTTTTTAATAAATAAATAATATTCCTACTAATGATAATCTACATCCACCGAGTGATGTGAATTTAATTACAACGTTTTTGAGTGTTTGAATAGTTTGGTAGTATCTTTGAGAATTATAATTGTTTTTTTTATTTTTTTATAGTTGAATTTAAGTAAATATAAAATCCTCAAAAGTTTTTAATAAATAATAATCAGTGAAATCTACACTTAAAATCCACTCTATAGATATGATAGAAAATAAAAAAATGAAATATAATTTCCGTATGTGTGTAAGATTAACTCTATGATCATCCATGGATAAAATGTCGATGTACGTGTTATAGTAATAATAATAATTCATTAAGGTTACTCTATGATGAATGAGTGAATATTATCTATGTCCTTTTATTTGAAAGGGTAGGTTTGTTAGTATATAAGTGTAACTGCAAACTGAGATTGGAAAAGTTTCTATGTCCTCTTAGAATACTTTTATGCATAAAATTAATTTTTTGTAGATTGGGTGGGAAATAAAACAATCCCCAAATGATGAAAAAGCACATGTAAAAGTTTATTTGAAGAATAATGAAGAAATATATGGATATTGCATAGTATATGACAATTATTTCTAATACATATAAGAGTCATTACTATAGTATGATTTTTTTCTTTTCTTCAATATAGATAGAGTTAAAGACTTTGAAAAAATGTGTTGTTATTTTAAGTCTGAAATGATTTTTTTCAAGAGTTTATATTGAGTTTATGATATTATCAATGAGTGTAAAAAATTATCAAAATGATTCAGAAAAATGATTCTATATAATATTATAATAATATGAAAGGATTTTAAAATATAAGGATGATAAAATAGACATTTAAATGAATAATTATCATGAAAAAAATTCATGATACCATTAGTGAGGAATATTGACCATTATATATTAATTTAATTCACATCATGATGAAAAACACGGATAAATAATTTTATTTAGATATCTGTTTAATTTTTGTGTTGTTTATGTCATGTAATGAAGGGAATTCCATGGAATATAGTTAAGTGATACTATGATAAGAAGAATTTATAATTATTATATATATATTTTTGAAAAAACTAAATGTATTAAACTATGTTTTAGAGTATCATTCCATGTATTGTATGTATTTAAGATGAAAATTTGAAATGCATACACTACAGGGAAATTTTCCATTCTATATATGAAATAAAGTGTTATTCAAACATGTTTGTCAAAAAAAATACATTCATGATGTGAAATGCCCTAGTGTACTCCAATATTGTCCATACAAGTAATGAATAAGTGGGAGAAGAAGTTAATGAAATTTAAAACTAGCTAAGGGATGTCCGTTGAATGAACAGTAATTTGAAATTAAAATTAAAACTAATGGAATAGAGAAAATATAATAAAAATCTAATTGTATAGAGACTTTGATGAACGTAAGTTCTCTAAGATGCATCATATGAAATAATTAAGAATATTATTTATGATAGAGAGAGTGTTTATAATGTAATATGAAATGAAATAGAATATAAAATTTAAAATAGTCCATGTTTGAGAAGAATAAGAGAAATAATAAAGCACTTTTACTGTGTGTGTTCATCATTGATGTGATTTATAGTGAATAAGGAAAAAGACACACTTTTTCTTAATAGTGAAGAAGTTTGGGATAACTATGAAAAATTGAGAATTAATTCAAAAAATATTACATCAACTTGGATGAATATTAACAACACCTTATAATAATACATTACATAAAACTATAAAGTTATATTGTATTTTTAAACATGATACATAGTAATATTATTTCATGAATGGTATTAAAAATATTCCAAACTTTTATCACCATAATTTACCCTTCTTATAATTCTACTACATAAAAACTTTCTTCAAAACCTAAGGAAATATAGATATTAGGAATGGTGATCTTCAATGGACAATTAGTGTAAAAATGTTTGAAGTCAATCGATGATCATAATTGAGCATAAGATAATATTAAGTCTATGAGAACATGACAAAAACATATGAGATGATACACAATATGTTATAAAACATAAAACATGAGTCATGTCATATGGAATTGTCATCATAATATACACGTCACGTATGTGTTATGAATCATTAATATAATACCATGAGAAATACTAGCATATCAAAATCATAATACTATGTTTGTGTTATGCACATAATCATAGAAAGTTGTTTCCACAGTCAAATATCACTTCCCAAACTATCACAGTAAATAGAGTCCCATAATGGATTGGGTTCACTCCCCATTATCATATACATTGAAATTATCTGTTAATATCATACCATCACATTCATCAAAAAATAGGCATGGGACAATTACCCTTCCGCACACATAGTATCAGGTTATCAGTCTACATACCATATTATGCATGGGATAATAAACCATACACCCTCTTGGGTGTGGGAGAACATCCCACTTACCCTTGGACATGGAAAAATCCCTTGGGTACCATTTTGAGATTGCGATGCAATAAAAACCATACAATGCATTGATAGGATACAATAGACTCACCCATAACATAATATAAAAAAATTCATCCATGAATGGAATAATAACCGAGGATGTTGATTAAGTGCATAGTTCATTTTTCATGCTTTTATTTGAATAGTCATGGGGCCCAAACACACTTATAGATCAAAAGTTATGGCCATTCAAGGATCAAATTTTGAATATGGAATATCAGGTTGATTTCTAAGAAATGTATTGCATGGAGTGAAAATTTAATTTTTTTTTTCAAATCCCTACATGATCTTTAAATTAGTTAAATGTGAACGGAAATAGTAAATATATAAGAATCATGCATACATGAGACAAAATCGAAAAAATACATTTTCACAACTACATAATGTTTCACAGTGCATGATAAATTTCGAAACAAAGTAGAAATTCATATATATATAATATCATCCTCACATTTGGATGGG
This sequence comes from Viscum album, assembly GCA_963277665.1. Classification (NCBI taxonomy): domain Eukaryota; kingdom Viridiplantae; phylum Streptophyta; class Magnoliopsida; order Santalales; family Viscaceae; genus Viscum; species Viscum album. Next base: position 461,245,131 of record OY728155.1, on the reverse strand, counting down.
GACCTATAAGATTTGATTGTTGGAGATATCTGTCACAAAAGTCAGGGTTGCACACTTCACATAATACCAAGTCTCAAAATTCCATGAAATTACCTTAACAAATTCCATTAATAAATAGGATTGTTTTATACATTTTTCGAAAAAATTTATCCATTTGGAACATAATTTCATGAAAATTACATGATTTCACACAATACTATTTTCATGAAACTGCAATTTTACATGACAACGATCTATCCATAAATCATGATTGTAGGCCATGCCTCATAAATTTTATTTTTACACAAAACCACCGAATTACATGACAAAGTGTATAATTTTTCAACCCAACACATTGTTTAATGATCCAGAAAACATTTGAGCATCAAAGAATAAACCACATGAGAAAAAGGGTCACACACTATGAGTATCTCTACTTGGGTCGATGGAATTTTGTGTTTTATCTTATATGTTCCCAATATCCACCCCATTTAATACCATGAGTTGATATACTCATGAAAACACCCTAAAATCCCTTAAGGTGATATAATCCTCTTGCTCATAATCTAATGTCATTAGTTGAGATTATACTCTTGGATTTATTGAATACCACAATATGAAATACTACTCAAGAAATTACTAAAACCTCATCAGCTAAATCTTTTTCCAAGTTGATCCAAGGAGGGATTCTCTTAAGTTGGTCCCATATAGCCAATTCTAGGAATAATATTCCTATTAGTCCTCAATACATGATGTTAAACTATAGTATACCTTATATGAAAATAATAATATTTCTTTTATTATGTACATATGATGTGATATGTGTCATGCACAAGATTCATTAACCAATGACCAGGAGATAAAATATAAAGTCCCAAAAAAATTTCATTAAAAAATAAAATTCACTATATGGAAAGCACATGATGGCTTATGTGGAAGGCATGGGATGACTTACATATCTAGCATAAGATTCCTCAGGAAATGATCTTGAGAAAAAAAATTTAGTTCTCACTACATGATGTTAAACTGTAGTAAAATATGTGATTCATGTACAGAATAACTCATGTGAAAAAAATGTGAGACCTTACATGTTTTCCATTAGATACTTCATGCCTTGATCAAGAGATGAACCATAATAGTTATAACAACATAATGTTAAACTATATTATACAATATGTTGAATGTATTGTATTCCACATGGTGTGAGAATAGTATTCTATACATTTCTAGCACATGATTCCTCATGTAATAATCATGAGATAACCCATAGTAGTCCTAACTACATGACCTTAAACTATATTATATCATATATGGAATATATATGATGTATCTGAGAGAAAAAAGAGATTCATTACAATTGTGTCATATGATATCTCAAAAAATCACCATGATATGACCACTAAATATTACACATTTTCCAGCACCACAATTTAAATCCCCAATCATGTTCCTAGACCCATTAGTAGACTGATATTCCCTAATGAACAGACATTAGGAACAAAAATTGGAATCCCTATATTGAAAGCCACAATTGTATCGTAGATACTCCCAAACCCCCACCACAAGACTCTGCCTCAGTTATATCACCCAACAATGTTTCATGACCCCTTAGCTGATCGAGAAACCCCCTTGACCCAAAAGGAGGATGAAAAAATGGATATATTGCATGTATAATCCCCACAAAATCACTCATTAATGATACTTTTATGACACCAGAATATTTAACAAATGATGTTAAACTACCTGAACTATTCTTAACGCACAAGTTTAAACTATGGAATCAAAACTACTAGGGTTTTGATCCCTGTTACTTAAGAGGTTACATAATAAATATCCATAATGGTCAAATATGACATACAAAAAAATATGGGGTACCTCCTTGAGGTTGAATCTAGATTTCCCAACACTCCACAAAACCCTCAAGTTTGATAATATTCTCTCCATAGAGACACACTTGACCTAACCATCAAGTGTGATCCTATTCCCCCTGGGGACACACATAACCACCGACCTATCCCTATATGATGTTAATCCAATGACCCATATTTTTCTTAAATACCTTAAACCAACTATCTAATCGTCTCCAAAAGATGTTAAACATGCGACCAAGATATCATTGGAAGACATTAATACTATAACTCAACTATCCCAACAAAATGCTAAACCTGCATCCAAACAATCACTCCATGGCATAAAACCTGAATCACACCTTTCTCTTCAATAAATTATACAAGGACCCAACCTTAAACATTACATAATCTTGAATTAAATGAATAATTCACATTGAGGACATTTTCAGGTTTAGAGTTTTAGAGAATTAGGTCATAACATTTATAGAACAAGATGAATATTACATGTAGAAAATTCTACTCAATATCCATTTTTTTCATAAAATAAAAACTCTTAAAAAAAGTGTCATGTATAGTTCCATGTTTTAGACATCATGACTTTTCCTTGATCCCATCCTTGACCCTATTCATATTTAAGTCATGTGAAAAACATCTCAACACTTGGGATGAGCATAAAAAGCTCAGTAAGGGTTATAAAATAATAAATAAATCATTATCCCATCAATACATACCAAACATAAACTCTTTTTCTTACCTCATGAAAACATAAGATTTATGAATAACACATAGTAATCACAAATCATAAAGGTAACTTGTGGCATCTATATCATACTTACATTGTAGCTATCACATATACATAGGGAGTTACCTTTGGAATACCCATCATAGTATATACCCTAAATATATTAGGAGAAAAATTGACGTTTACCACCATCATGTTACCCAATGTATTGGAAATCTATCTCGGGCTCACCCATCGTTGGTTTATCTCAGAACCGCTAGTATACTAAACAATGCCCAAGAACCATAACATATCAGTAACACATAAAGAACACATAAAGGAAAGATAACACTTCCATATTTCAATCACAATATATCATTTATATATATTGAAATAAAAAATCCATTATCAAAACCATTTTCAATACCAAAATACATAAAAGAGTATATGGTATTTATTTTCCTTTTAAAAACATTATGGCTTATTAAGGAAGCTAAAGATCAAATAATACCCACGGCAGTGGAAAGGGTTATTGTCACCACTCATGTTAAAAAGAAACATTCATTTTTGTCATTTAGTATAACGATTTGTAGAAGAAGATTCCATTTGAATGAAAAGTAAAAGTAGGTTATACAACATATAAAAGAAATTCATGTATGAAAACGAAATTTTCCTCAATGGAAGGAGATTGAGACGAAGTCTCTTACCTCGTGTCCGAATTGACTCGTTCGTTATTTAATCTCTTGAATAATAAACTAAAGATTATTTATAATTTCTTAATAACCTTTTAAAGTTTATTATTCCTTTTATATCTCTCATTACCATGTTATAAACATTATGTATTCATTTATGATAACAATGTTCATTTTGTCAATATTTGGTACATGAGTCAAAAATGGACTTACATGTTGTTCACATGGTCAAAAGTTAATTATATACAGAATTATATTCATGATTTAGATATCATATATATCATATATATCCAGTATATACATGTATTTATAATAGTACATAACATTTGGAGGTAAGAAATGAAATGCACCGTTCATGGAGATGGTAAGCCGTACATATGCATGAATGCTAATTTCATTTCTATTTCATACTTTAATGGAAATAAAACATAATTATATATAGGTATATTATAATTACAGTATAATATCATATATAATATCATTAATTCCATCCTTTATATATCCCACATATGGCAGTAACGAGTCATATCACATTGAGGGGGTGGTGGTCCGCACTTCCTCAAATGAAATTATCACGTTTACCCATAATGGAAACCATAAAGGTATGATATAAAAGGAAAATACAGAAGCATAAAAAAAACAAAAAAATAATATATATCATATATAAATATAATTTCACCTTAATATCCACCATGAGTTACAATAGGAGATAATCGAACAATCATCGTTTTTTGAGGCGTAAGTTTTCCATTCACAGAAACATTATGTTCTTCACCCATTAGATGAAGGTGTGTGTAAGTGTAGTTATAATATTTCCCATAAAAACATCCTAGTATATTGAGGATACTATATTTGTTATAAAATAAAATAATAAAAAAAAGTTTAGGGGTTGTATAAGTAAAATAAAAGAAAATATGTTAAGATAAACCGTTACCCTTATTTTGGGTAACTCCCTTTGGTCTGAATCAAAAGGACTTCTTGAAGTGCCATATGCCTAAGGTACAACTTCTAGGAGTAGAAGATGGATCTTGAGAGCTTATTTGGGAAGTTTTTGGATGATCCAAGAGGCTTGATAGGTGTGAGTAATAAGTTAGAAGTGATGGATTTTTATTAGGGGGAGGAGGGGCTCTTTATGAAAGTGTGAAAATATTATATTATTATATAATTATACTCGGTTTCTAAAGGTCCAAAACTAATTATCGTCAAATATAAGATGACTAATGGTTGAAATAAAGTAATACAATAAGAATTGGACATATTTTGAATATTTTTTTAATATTTATAATCTTATTTATCTAAATCATTTATTAATTAGGTAAATAATAAATAAATATTGTGGCATAAATAATTTAATTTATTTGATGTCTAAAAATTATAAAAAGATAACATAATGTAGGAAATTATTTTATATTTACAATTAATATTTATAGTCAAAAAGATAACTTATATAACCTCATGTAAAAAAATATTTAGTAAAAGATATTTGTTTATGTCATTTTTGTCATTACTTTAAGTTAATTAAACTAAAGTGTCATTATCACTCACAAGTGGCTCCATTTGGTGCCAAAATAGACCGAAGAATGCCCATGGTCGTCCATAACTCATAAAATAAGTTTTGTACAAGTGTTAAAGTAATTTTTTATTATTATAATATTATTTTTACCTTGAATTACCCTATTTACCTTTATCCGCGGTAAATAAATGTCGAAAGTTACAATTCACCTAAAATTATTTTTATCTTATTGAACAAAATTTTACTTACTAATAACAACCATGTTTGTTGTATTTTTGAAATTAAATCCATATAAGCAGATACATTTCATTTAAATGAAAAGTCATTTTTTAACTATGACTTAGTGGTTTCACTATTCATCAAAAAATTGATGTTTTTCAGAAAAATACAAAAAATTCATCCTAAGATATTTTTGATATTCCGAATAAAAAAATGATGCCAATTTTACCAAATTTAAAACATAGACGTTGGACTAATTAATTAAAAATTAATTCCCATTATCAAAACAAATAGCGTGTTTTTAAGAAACAATAAATACCAAAAGATTGATACTCTTTTATGTCCAATTTCAAAGTGAAATTAATTACAATGTCCAAAATTGGATTAAATGATAAAAAATAATATAATTACACTTTAAAACCAATTAAAAATATAATCTAACCATATAAATAAATTAGATTAAAATGAACTTTTTAATTAAAATACAATATTTTTTACTATTCATAAAAAAATTAATTTTATCAGAAAAATAACAAAAATTTACCCAAAGAAAATTTTTATGTCTTGATTATATAGAAGAATTTTATTTGGTCAAATAAAACATATAAAATTTACTATAAATTTATTTAAATAGGGTTCTTCATTAAAAGGTGGTAAATCAATCTTTTAAAGTAAATTATGTTTAAAATTAGATTCATTCACATTTGAAGCCTCTAAATTTTATTGGATAAATATAAAAACAATTAAAAAACATGTATAATCATATTGTAGTTAGTTTTATTCATTCTCTCCAATACAAAGGCTAGGCGTTAACTACCATTTAAAATAAAATTATTATATTATTAGTATGCAACGAAAGATTTCAAAGAAACCCATTGTTGCGTATTGGGTATGCCATCAAACATTGAACCCCATTTAAAGTAAAATTAATATTTAATTCACAAATATAAATAATTATGGAAAATGAATTGTTCTTTATTTAACTATTATGCTACATCCTTCCCCTTTTGGGAGTTTCTTCCTCACAATTTTATTCACTTATCAAATAAGTGGGTGTAATTATCCCTAATATCATTTTTAGATTCCCACATTGCCTCTTCAACCATATGGTTTTTCCACAAAACCATTACCTAGTGAATTACCTTATTCCACAACACTGGCTCTCTACGGTCAAGAATCTAGACTAGTTATTCCTCGTAAGAGAGATTCTCTTCCAACTGAAGTATCTCTAGGCTCAAAACATGAGATGTATATGGCATATACTTTCTCAACATTGAAACATGAAAAAAAATTTGTACCTGGGATAAACATGGTGGTAAATCCACTCTGTATGCACCTAATCCAAATTTCTCCAGGATTTCACAAGGTCCAATGAACCTCAGACTCAACATTACCTTCTTAATAAAATGTATCACACTTTTCCATGGAGAAACTTTGAGAAAGACATGATCACCTACCTCAAAAGAGAGATCCTTCCTCCGGTTATCCGCATAAGTTTTTTGCCTCCTCTAAGATGTTCCCATGTGATTATGAATCAACTGAAATGTTTTTGGCATATCTTCTACCAATTCTGGTCCCATCATATTACTTTCACCTACTTCATCTTAAAAAGATGGAGTTCGACATCACTTTCCATATAATTTCTCAAAGGGAGCCAACTATATACTGGAATGAAAACTGTTATTATAAAAAAATTCAACCAAAGAAAGATGTTGGTCTCTAATTCCCTGGTAATCCAGTGAACAAGCACGTAGCATATCCTCCAAGGTCTAAATTGGTCATTCTAACTGCCAATATGATTGCGGATGAAAAATTCTACTAAAATTTAATTCAGTACCCAACGAATCTTGAAGGCCTTTCCAAAAGTTAGAAGTAAACCTAGGATCACGATCAAATACAATGGAGACGAGATCTCCATGAAACCTGACTATCTCTTTAACATACAACTGAGAAAGTTGATCTAGAGACAAAGTATCTCAAATTGGAAGAAAATGAGCAGATTTAGTCAACCAATCAACAATAACCCAGATTTCATTATTACCTCGAGATGTCTTTGGTAATCCCAAAATGAAGTAAATGGATATATTTTTCCATTCCCACTTTGGCGCTGATAAAGACTAAATAATCCCTTTTGTTAACTGCCGATCTGCTTTAACCTGCTGACAAGTCAAAAAATTCATAGTAAAATCAGCAATATCTCTTTTTATTCCATCCCACCTGTAATACTCACAAAGATCTCTATACATCTTTGTACTACTAGGATGAACTGAAAACAGGGAACTACAAGCTTCACATAACAACTAATTCTTCAATTGTGATTCAGAAGGCACACATAATATTTTCCCAAACCTCAAAACACAATCATTATCAATGTTAAATTTAGGAAAATTACCCTTCTGAACCAACTCTACCTTTTTCTGTAACTCAATGTATTCTTTCTATTCTAGCTTAATTCTGTTTGATAGAGATGATTTCACTGACACCTAAAACAAAATAGAAGAATTTCCTGTACCATCAACTTCTATGCCAAAGTTTATCAAATAAAAAAACCAATGGATCCCGTTCCAAATGTATCATGGTTAATGTAGCATTAATTTTCTAACTCAAAGCATCAACCACTTTATTTTCTTTTCCCGGATGGTAAAGGATCGTGCAATCATAATCTTTGATTAATTTCAACCATCTCCTTTGTCTCACGTTCAATTATTTCTGAGTGAATATATACTTTAAACTTTTTTAGTCAGTATAAATTTCACATTTTACTCCATAAAAATGATGTCTCCAAATTTTTAAAGCAAAAAAAAACATCAGCTAATTCCAAATCATGTGTTGGTTAATTTAACTCATGAGGTTTCAACTGACATGAAGTGTAAGCAATTACTAGATCATTTTGCATAAGGACACAACATTTCCTTTCAACAAATCATCATTCTAAATAAAAAACTCACCATTTCTGGAAGGTAGTTCCAAAACTGGAACATTCACCAATATTCTTTTCAATTCCTGTAAACAATCATCATATTATTTTGTCCATAGGAACTTAACACGTTTTCGAGTTAACTTAGTCATTGGACTAGATAAACCGGAAATATTTCAACCAAAAACTTGTAATAACCTGCCAAACCAAGAAAACTACGAATCTCGGTTATTTTTATAGGTCTTGGCCATTATTCAACAACTTTTGTTTTACCAGGATCAACAGTTATCCATTTTTTGAAACAATGTGACCAAGGAAATCAATTTTCTGTAACAAAAATTCACATTTGCTGAACTTCCTCAACAGTTTATTTTCTTTTATGGTTTTCAAGACAACCCTTAAATGACTTTCATTCTCCTCTTTTCATTTAGAATAAACCAAAATATCATCAATGAAAACAATAACAAAATTATCCAAGAACTCACAGAAAATTATATTCATAATATCCCTGAATACAGTAGGTACATTGGTTAAACCAAAAGGCATAACTACTAATTCATAATTTCCATATCTAGTACGAAATGCAGTCTTCAGAATGTCTGCTTCCTTTACTTTCAATTGATGGTACCCTGAACTCAAATCAATCTTCAAAAAATATTGAGCTCCCCAGAGCTGATCAAAGAAATCCTCGATATGAGAAAAGGATACTTGTTCTTAACATTGATGTTATTCAATTCTCTATAATCAATGGAAAGTCTCATTGAACCATATTTCTTTTTAACAAACAAGATAAGAGCACCCCATGTTGATGCTCTAGGATAAATGAAACCTTTATCTAATAACTTCTGCAATTTATTATTTAACTCTAAAAGTTCAATTTGAGCCATTTGATAAGGGGGTTTAGAAATTGGCTTAGAATCAAGAACTAAGTCAACAATAAATTCAACTTCCCTATCATGTATAATACAAGGAAACTCATTAGAAAAAACATCAAGGTACTCATTTACCACTGGAACATCATTAATCTAAATAATTCCTTTTTTTCATCAATATGTGAAAGGTAACATTCATTTCTATCTTTTACAAGTTTCTCAGCTTCCTGATATTTTATCAAAACAAAGGGTTCATTCTTGTGAAAAAACTAAAAATCTTTTTGGAAAGAAACCTCTTTACCTCTGTAGTCAATCTTAGCATGATTAACAGAAATCCAATACATACCCAAAATAACATCAAACTCTAAAAGAGTAAAAACAATAATGTTTTCAGGTAGATTCTTCCCACATAAAAGGACAAGAAGGGTTCTTATAATTTCTTTTTGTCTCAAAATTTCCTCCAAGTGTTTTTTACCATAAGTTCTGTATTCATATCTTGAGATGGAATTCCCAATTTATTATAGAAAACTTCTTAGAAATGAATGAATGTTTAGAACCCGAATCAAACAACACATTGACATAATCTGAACAAACAAACAATGTACCTGATAATACTTCATTTGATGGTCCAACATCTGTTGAAGTAGTTGAAAAAGATTTCACTACACCTTTCTTCTTGTAGTCCGACTACTTTCCCTCAGTTGAGTTTTTTATTGGACAATCATTTGCATAATGACCCATTTAATTGCACTTAAAACATTTTACTGACTGTAAATCATATTTTGTCTTACCATTACCTTGATCTTTTTTAGTGCAATTATGAGCCTTATTCCCCATTTTACCACATCGGTATCACTTACTAGAATTATAGAGACATTCCCCAGCATGCTTTTTACCACAATTTTCAAAGACTGAAAACTTATGTTTTTTACCATCATACATTTTTGAAGAGTTCTTCCCTTTCATCTGCCACCTATACCTCTTATTCCATTGTTTTTCAAAGAACACCTGATCATCGACAAACTCCATTTCCACCTTCTCCACACAACGAATAAGTTTTTCATAACATTTGAACTCACAAGAAGATAAATCCCTTCGATAATTTAGATTTAATCCTGAGTAAAAATGATTGATTTTACTATTAAGATCTCATATGAAATTTAGAGCACACCTTTCCAGTCGAGTGAATTTTTCTTCATAAGAAGCCAATGAGTCATCCTCCTGCCTCAATTCTATGAATTGTTTTTCCATCCTGAGATGAACCACAATAAGAAAATATTTCTCAAGAAACATACCTTTGAATTAATCCCAATCAAGAGCATCAGTCTCCTCACTATCCCTGACATTTTTCACCATTGACCCCCATCGACCACCACTGATCAACTTCATCTTCAAAACAGTAAAGAAAGAGACTAACCTTTTGATGTTTTGAACACCCCATGGCATCAAAAAATTTCTCTAGTGATTTAATCCACCCTTCAGCTAGCACATGGTCATTTTATCCTCTGAATGATGGGGGATGTTGCCTCATGAAATGCTCCACTATTGACATGTTCCTCTATGGTTGATCTGGCTGATCTCGTCCATAAGTACCACCACAATTTATAGTCTGAGTATACTATGCCATCATTGTAAAAAACTGTTCAGTTCCGATTCTAGCCATCTCAGGTTGCTGATTTGGAAGGTTGTCTTCCTCGTGATATTGTCCCAATATAGCTGCCCTGTTTCCTCTACAGAAAACCATTATTAACAAAAAAACTATATTAGTAGAAGCAAGATGGTATTTTGTAAATTCTATATCATTTCAATATTAACATAAATTAATTTATTGATATTAATTTAACAATATACTAACTCATAAAGTTATCTAATCCTACCTCTGATAACAACTATAAGGACCCGACCTTAAACACTACATAATCTTGAATTAAATGAATAATTTACATTGAGGAACTTTTCAGGTTTAGAGTTTTAGAGAATTAGGTCATAAAATTTACATAAAAAATGAATATTACAAGTAGAAAATTCCATTCAGTATCCATTGTTTTTATAAAATAAAAAACTCTTAAAAAAAGAGTCAGGTCTAGTTCCATGTTTTAAACAACCTGACTTTTCCTTGATCCCATCCTTGACCCTATTCATCTTTAAGTCCAGTGAAAAACATTTCAAAACTTGGGATGGGCATACAAAGCTTAGTAAGGGTTATAAAATAAGAATGAAATCATTAGTCCATCAATACATAAAAAACATAAACTCATTTTCTTACCCCATGAAAACATAATATTTATTAATAACACATAGTAATCACAAATCATAAAGGTAACTTGTGGCATCCATATCATACTTACATTTTATCTATCACAGCTACATAGGGAGTTACATTTGGAATACCCATAACAGTATATTCCCTAAATCTATTAGGAGAAACTTTGATGTTTACCTCTATCAAATTACCCAATGCATTGGAGAGAAATTTCGGGCTCACCTGACATAGGTTTATCATGGAACCACCTGTATATAAAATAATGCCTAAGAACCATAACATATCCGTAACACATAAAAAAAAATAAAGGACAGATAAAATTTTTACATTTCAATCACCACATATCATTTAAATATATTGACATAACAAATCCATTAAAAAAACCATTTTCAATACCAAAATATGTAAATTAGTATATGGTATTTATTTTCCTTTTAAAAACATTACGACTTGTTAAGGAATCCAAAGATCAAAAAATATCCATGGAGGCGGAAAAGTACATTGTCACCGCTTACGTTAAAAAGAAACATTATTTTTTTTTCATTTAGTAAAAGGATTCATAGAAAAATATTCCATTTGAATGAAAATTCAAAGGAGTTTATACAGTGTATAAAAGAAAGTTGTGTATGAAAACAAAATATGCTTCAATGAAAAAGATTAAGACGAACTCCCTTACCTTGTGTCCGACTTGACTCATTCGTTCTTTAATCTCCTGAATAATAAACTAAAGATAATTTGATACTTGATTAAGAACCTTTTTTAACTTTATTGTTCCTTTTATATCATTTATTACCATGTTATAGACATTATGTATTCATTTATGTTAATAACATTCGTTTTGTCGATATTTGGTACTTGTGTAAAAAATGAGCTTCTTATAATTTCAAGTTGTTCACATGGTAAAACTTTATTTATATATAGAATGATATTAATGATTTATATATCATATATATCCAGTATATACATGTATTTATAATATTACATAACATTTGGATGTAAGAAATGAAATGCACCGTTCATGGAGACGGTAAGCCGTATGTACACATGAATGCTACTTTCATTTATATTTCATAATTTAATGGAATTAAAACATAATTATACATATTTATATTAAAATTACAGTATAATATCATATATAATATCATTAACTCCATCCTTTATACATCCCACACATGACATTAACGAGTTATATCACTTTGAGGGTGTGGTTGTCCGCACTTCCTCAAATGAAATTATTGCGTTTACCCATAATGGAAACCATAAAGGTATTATATAAAAAGAAAAATACAGAATCATAAATAAAAATAAACATTATATATATCATATATAAATATAGTGTCATCTTAATGGCCACCATGAGAGGCGATAGGAGATAATCGAACATTCATTGTTCCGTGAGGCGTTAGTTTTCCATTCATAGAAACATTATGTTATTCACCCATTAGATGGAGGTGTGTGTAAGTGTAGTTAGAATAAATATCATAAAAACATCCTAGTATATTGAGAATACTGATTTTTTTATAAAAAATAATAAATAGAGTTTATGGGTTGTAGAAGTAAAATAAAATAAAAGATGTTAAGAGAAACCGTTACCTTGTTTTTGGGTAACTCCCTTTATTTTGAATCAAAAGACCTTCTTGAAGTGCCTTATGCATAAGGTAAGGCTTCTAGGAAGAGGAGAGGGATCTTGAGAGCTTATTTGGGTAGGGGTTGGACGAGTCAAGAGGCTTTAAAGGTATGATAAATGAGTTATAAGTGATGTCATTTTATAAGGGGGAGGAGGGGCTCTTTAGGAAAGTGTGAAAATATTATTTTATTATAGAATGATATTCGGTTTCTAAAGGTAAAAAACTAATTAATGATGAAGATAATACTACTAATGGTAGAAATAAAATAATCCAATAAGAATTGGACATGTTTTAGATATTGTTTTAATATTGATAATCTTATTTATTTAAATCATTTATTAATGCGGTAAATACTACATCATTATTATGTCATAAATAATTTAATTCATATGATGTCTAAAAATTATAAAAAATACAATAATTTAGGGAATATTTTTATATTTCCAATGAATATTTATAGTAAAAAATATAACTTATATAACCCCATGTAAAAGTTTTTTAATAAAAGATATTTGTTTATGTCGTTTTTGACATTACTTTAAGTTAATTAATCTAAAGTGTCATTATCACTCCCAAGTGGCACCATTTGGTCCCAAAATAGACCCAAGGATGCCCATGGTCGGCCATGACTCATCCAATAATTTTAGTACAAGTTTTAGGGTAATATCATATTATTATGATATTAATTTTACCATAAATTATCCCATTTACCTTTATCTGCGGTAAATAAAAGTCAAAAGTTACTATTCAACAAAAAATATTTTCATCTCATTGAACCAAATTTCACTTACTAATAAAAACCATGTTTTTTGGATATTTGAAATTCAATCCACAGAAGTTTTATAATTTCATTTAAATAAAAAATTCAGTTTTTTTAGCTACGACTTGGTGGTTTCACTATTCATTAAAAATTGAAATTTTTCAAAAAAATACAAACAATTCAGCGTAAGCAATATTTTCTATTAAAAATTCAAAAAGTATTTCTATTTTACCAAATTTAAAACATAAAAGTTTGTTTAAATAATTTAAAAAAAAATTCCCATTATCAAAACAAATAGCGTGTTTTTGAGAAACAATAACTATCAAAAGATTAATACTTTTTTATGTCCAATTTCAAATTGAAATTAATTAAAATTACCAAACTTATATTTAGTGGTAAAAAAATAACCTAATTACACTTTAAAAACAATCAATAATATAATTTAACCATATAAATAAATTTTATTAAAAGGCACATTTGTATTAAAATGCAGTATTTTTCACTATTTATAAAAAATGAATTTTATCAGAAAAATACCAAAAATTTACCCAAAGTAAATTATGATGTCCCAATTATAAAGAAGAATTTTATTTAGTCAAATAAAACATATAAATGTGACCAAAACTAGATCTAAAGAGGGTTCTCCATTAAAGGGCAGTAAATCAATCTTTTAAAGCAAATTATGCTTTAAATTAGATTCATTCACATTTTAAGCCTCTAACTTTTATTGGATAAATGTAAATTCATTTAACAAACATGTATAATCATATTGTAGTTAGTTATATTAATTATCACCAATACAACGGCTAGGAGTTAACTACCATTTAAAATAATATTATTATATTATTAGTGTGTAACAAAAGATTTCAAGGAAACCCATTATTGCGTATTGGCTATGCCACTGAACATAATAACCCATTTAAAGTAAAATTAATATTTAATTCATAAATATGAATAATTATAGAAAATGTCTTGTTCTTTATTTACCAAGGATATTACACACTAAACCCGTCACTAAACTTTCCCCAAATACAATAAACCCATGACCCACATACCCTTATAGAAGGTTAAACCAATGACCAACCTATCCTCGCATTATGATAAACAAATGACCCACCTATCCTTGGAAGATGTTAAAACTATGAATAAAATGTACCTTGAAGTTGTTTATCTAATGACCCACCAATCATCATATAATGTTAAATCTATGAACAACTTTTCCACACAATACATTAAACATGGGCCCCACATATCCCTAAAATATGTTAAATATGCAACCCAACCATAATTATCTACCCCATAAAATAAACATGGGATACTTGAGGTAAAATGAATCATAATTCTTAAGACCCTAGCATCAACCACCTCAAGTCCGACACATGATGAATTAGGTTCTATACCAATGGTGCCTCAAATTATATTACTATGACTTCAAAAGGAGAAGACTTTAAAGGTTCCCAATATAACCAAGGTCTATATAATCCCATACAAGTATGATGTTACCACCTAATCTGAGTGTATGATTCAACCCTGTTGAGATAAAAGCAACATAAATAACTAATATCCACCTCAAAATGGAACTGTGAATTAGTTTTATGAACATGAATCAAATATATGAGTGAGACTTGGTATATTCGATGATCAGTAATGAGGAATCCCTAGAAAGAGGAACCAACATCCCATCATCCGATTTTATTCTAGGAGAAAACATTACCAACAATGATGGTGGAGGTATCTACCCTTTCGAATTAATGAAATTTTGGAGATAAATACATTTCACTACGACGATGGACTCTAAAACATCTAATGTATAGAAATCCATTTTTACATATACATAAATAATTTCATAAATGAATTAGAAAAAAACGAAAATCAATAGATACAACCTTTTATTTAGTTGACATTTTAAATCTAAAAAATCCCAAAATAATTGGAATATTATTTTCCACATAAAACCATTAAAACATTTAAATTAATATTTTTCAAGAATAAAGGCATTAATAGATGGAAAATTAGTTTATATATTAAAGGGTTTAAAATATTATTTTAATATTTTTTTAATGGAAGTAAAAATGGTCTATTTCAATACCAAAATAAAGTTACATGAAAATTGATTGCAGATAAAGTTAAATATATTAGAAAATTACCTTAAGAAATCATTTATAGTTAGTTATGATATTTTTTAATAAATTCTTAATAACATTATATATAGATAGGTTATCAAAAAAAATTATTTTGGAACTTTTGAGAAACAAAATGACATGAGATGGAATTATTAAGTGAAGTATATAGAAATAAATAATGTTTAATTAAATATATAACATGAAAAGGAGAAAGAAAAAAAATCCCATAATGTAGATTTACAAAAAACAATACTTTTTAATATGGATATCAAATCATAAACCCCATCATATTTTCTATCATTTGAATCAAAACCTTAGGAAAAAATATACCTTTGATAGAATATTAAATCCATAGTTTTTTAAAGAAAATAATCTTAAAAATAATTAATGGGTTCTATACACACCCCATAAATGATAAAAGGTAATTAAATAAACCACATCAAAATGAAGGGAAATTTAAATGTATAAACCCTAACCTAAAGTATGATATTTAATTTTATTAACTCTATCATACTATATAATAAAGTTATACATATTATTAATCTATGAAAGAGACATATTCATTATTATAGTAATATATATTATTCCCTTATAATTTAAAATCACCAATTTGTCAAATATTGTTTATTAAAATAAATATTTGGTTTCAAACTAGTTTATTTTCTAGAAATACTTCAGTTTCATTGTTGTTTTCCCTCCATATGGTCATGGTTATAGAATATTAATTATTCCATAAATGTAAAATATATTTATTATATACACTTTTATAACATTATATATAAAGTGGTGATTGAAAATATATTACACCACTTCATGGAGGTTGTATACTACACATATGAACAAGTGATATTTTAATTTCTTAATGGGGGGAATGAAACGAGGGTAAATAATAAGTTATCTTTGTTGGATCATTTTTTGTTAAAAACTAATATATATTAATATATTACTTATATAAAACTACATTTGAGAGAAAATGTTGAAAAATGAAAGATGTCACTTCATTGGGGAAGTAGTTTGAATAGATGAATGTGTGAGGCTTTCATTTTAAATTACATGGAAATGAGATAGGTAATGGTATTAAAATTAACATAATTAAATTTTAGTGTAATATAGACAATAATTTCATAATTTAATAAATATTATGAAATATTTTAAGAGGTTTAAGATTATTGTAATTTGGAAAAGGTGGGTAAGGAATTATACCTCTTCTTTGGACAATCTCCACTAAAAAACTCCTTTGCAATTCTTTGATGATCCTTTTGGAAAGAAAAGAACATACGGGTAATGAATATGGGTGTTGGAAGGTGTTTTGGTTGATTTATGTTGAGATAGAGGGATCAAAATATATGGACAAGTGATGAAGGTAGGTGGCCTATTATAATTGAGGGTAGTTGAACCCTTTTAAATATTTACTAGTTTTAAATATAGTAAATTTCCTTCTAAATGAAAATCACTTCAAGGAAAAATAATTTTTGAAATAGTACATGATGTGGTCTAAATTTACTCAATAAATTAAATATTGAAATGTAGTAATGATATTTGAAACCATATCTCACTATTCAACCCCACATTTTTATCCCATTTAACACTTACTAAGGTGAGAAATGTTTACCATGTTAACTTTTCATAATGAGAACATGATATATAATATTTCTCATAATTTGAATATTATGACTAAAAAAATTGAATAAATGTTAAAATAATCACTTTATATATGTGGTAGAAAATAATTCAAATATAATTACCTAGAATTCATAAAAACCATTTTTATAAAAAAATAATTTTTATATGTAAAAATGAATTTCTATTTATTTAATACATATATTCATGATTATTTATTATTACAATGAATTTAATGGATATTTTATCAAAAACTGAATTTTATTTTACATTATAACCATGCATTAAGAGAATAAAATCATTGAAATAACACAATAAAGGTGAAGAATCAAAAAAATGTTTCAGATTATAATATAACAACATTACAAATAATTCATTGATGAATTTCCATATTCATCCTCAATAGTTTTGAATAGTTTATTTTACTTCATAATCATATCTTTTCTTGATAAATTGGTTTCAGGTTTTTTTTTTATTTTATCAAAATGATGTCGAAAAAGTTATTGTATTCTTAAAAATAATATTTATTACCATTTAACAAATATTGAAATGATGAATTCCAAAATAAAGTTCACTTCTTCAAAATAAAATTCTAAAATATATTATTTTTTCTATAAAATAAATCATGAGAAGTTTACACTAAATATGAAGTTCTAATAGAGATCATTTTTAACCATGAATAATTATTGTATTCATTCCTATATTTACATAATTTATTTTAATAATTATCTTTCATTTAATTTTTTTGTAATATATTTAATTTTTTGTTATAATAAATCATTATAAACTTATGTATGATGTTATATACATCGTAAACTATAAATAAATAAAATATATAAAATATATTTATATTCTGAAATAGCCGGATGCTATATTTTATCCCCCTCTAATGAATTTTGATCTCAATAATTTTGTTACACTGATAAAAAAATAATGATAATTCTACGTCATTATAACCTGAAAAAAAAATTTAGAATGCCCAAATTTAGGTTTTCAACACAAAACATTAACCATGTGGGTTTTCTTTTTCTACCACACGTAATCTCATTGATGAAGAATATATACTTGTTGTTCCTTATATAAAATATTATTCTCCAACTACATAACCATGAGGTTTAGTAAATTTTATAGATCATCAATGGATGTCCTAAAAAGGTAATCATGGATCACATAATAAACTTGATGGAGGCTCATGGTAGGCCACATGTGATAATAATCCATCTTGATTTTCTAAATAATATCACATGGTCCAAAATTTATGGGTCTCAACTTCCATTTATTTTTAATTCACATAACATTCTTAAGAGAATGTAATCACATAGATACCTAATCACAAACTTCAAACTTTAGGTATATCCACTGACTACCAAAAAAACTATTTTATTATCTATTAGTACCAACATTGAACTAGTAAATTAATCAGACATTTTTTTATATTTCCATAACATTGTTGTGTACCAATGGTTTTCATTTACTTACAACATCCAAAAGTCTTGGAGTTATGAATTTATTTCTATAGAGTGATTCACAATTATCCATATGAATTTTTTAGTGAAATCATTTATTACAATAAAAGTAACATACAATAAAGTGATAATCCTGACCACCATTGAAATCCATATAGAATTTTATCAATATAACTTGAATGTTTTGAATGGATATTTTTTATTTACCATCTCTATATAGATGTTATTAAATGATAAACTTAAACTCCATATTCATTTATTGGTGATGAAGTCCCCAAATCATTGATGTTATCCTCAATTATCAATTATACATTAATGAGAGTTGTACTTCGTGAATCTTATATCATCATTAATATATATAAAGAAAATTTGGTTAGGAATGTATTTATTTCTAGTTGCAATGAGGTGAGATGACTACATAATGTGATCTATTATAACCAAGGTGGTGTTATATACATTAAATGTATTGGGAATCCCTATAACAAAGTTCCGGTGGTGTTTTTTAATGTCTAAACTAGTGTGGGTAATGTTTGAATTATCCCCTTAGACTGAATATATCCA
This sequence comes from Viscum album, assembly GCA_963277665.1. Classification (NCBI taxonomy): domain Eukaryota; kingdom Viridiplantae; phylum Streptophyta; class Magnoliopsida; order Santalales; family Viscaceae; genus Viscum; species Viscum album. Next base: position 461,225,947 of record OY728155.1, on the reverse strand, counting down.
TCAACTATCTTAAAACATACTAGGCATCAAGAAACATACACTATAATGATACTTTTCAAGGTATCCCACCATAAATCCTCATTGAAACCTCTATATATATTTATATCTCAAGGATGAAAAAAGAATTATGATATTTTTGCATTGTCTAATAAATACTTTTATAATTTTTGTATTAAAGAAAAACATATCAGCTTCAAAATTCTTATCTTACTTTCATGATGAAGGATGAACTGCAGAAAAATCCTATCATTCTTTTACCATTGGACATATTTTTTATGAATATCCTTAACATTCATGTGAATTGATTATGGGAAATTCATTTGATAAAGATATTATATTCCCCTTCCCTCCTAATTTATAGGTCTATCCTCTTAATATCTATAGTTAACAGATATGTTTTAATAATCTTCGTTAAAAAATAGTATATAACTTCTATATGTGAGAATCAACAACCATTTTCTCCTTCTTGGGGTTATAATATATTGGGAATTATAGATGATTAATCAACTCCAACCATAAATTTTGGTGAATATTCTACTCATTCAATTTGAATATATGCATCATGATTTTATAATAAATATATATACCACAACCATCACCACAATAATATTTCCTATATTTTTTTAAATCAAAATATAATACTACAAGGTCCAAATCATGAGTTGTGTAATTTGTTTTAAAAATTCCAAATTATAGTTGGAAATATACTATAACTAATACATTCAACTTGAGAAACAAGTCACAATATTTTTTTTTTGGATGAATCCATTTATATCAAAAACCATAATTTACATTAGGGGGTGTATTCATAGGTTCCATAACCAAAAAACACTCCCTATATTTGAATATTTATTCGTATTGACCTGTTTAATGGAGCATTGATCTGTTCCAGATAATATATATTTTTTCTAATTCAATATTCACAGATGTTTTTATAAAATCATTATTAGTATCTATGCAAGACAATAAAAGTATGTATGTCTAATATAGTGGGTTTTCTAGGTTTTTTCACAATAAATTATATCTTTTAAGGATCTATATATATACCCACACTTGTAATTATCTAATCGAAGAATGATTCTTTATATATCTAGAATTCATAATTTATAAATTTAACATATTATTTCTCGTTATAAATGGTCTTAAACACAATCATCAGATTATTTTCATGCTATTTATTCATCTATAAATATATGTAAATATAATATATAGATACCACTATAAACTAATCTATTTTATATCTAATGAATTTATTCATTATATCTTTGAATACAAGTGAATAATTGGTAACTCCAAATGGAATCATATTAAATTATTAGTTTCACAACCTTATATGAAAGTATGTAATGTGTATTTTCAAAATTTTGACCCTTATATATTGGTATATATAACAAATATCAATTTATTAAAATATCTATATCAATATATTTGATCAAACATGTCATCAAAATAGGGTAATGGATACTTTTTCTTGATAGTATCTTGGAATGATATCAAAAATCAATGAAAAGATGCATTGATACATATTCATTCATAAGAAAATATTTATATAGCCTTATGATGAATCAAAATAGCATATGAATCACTTATTAAGATTATTGTGGAGGTTCTTATTCTATTATTATTACAAATTTGGCTCCATTTTATAAGAAATATATGAAATATGAGTAGCACCAGGTATGAGTTATATTGAAAAACTTCATTTTGATTTACAGGGAGACTATGTAGCTCTTCATAAAATAAATCTATAGATTCTTAGAGAATAGTTATATCACAGATTTTGAGTTTCTCCCAAAACACATGAGATAAATACCATCCAGGAATTGGTAGTAGGACCAATATAATGGAAGTATTTTTCATTGGATGTTCACATTTATCCTCACTTGGATAGATGATCAGAGATTGAATCATAATATAAGATATTACTTCCCTTCCTCATAAATTGTTATATTATATATAGAACCAAATCTAATCATTTGCAAAAATCACATAAAATTCAATTAGAGGGATAATAAACATATATATAGGAAGTAAATTAACATCAAATTATATAGTAATGAATCAATAAACATGACATGAAGTAACCAATTCACTAGGTGTATTCATTGATAAATTAATATATACCATTGAAGTGGTAGTGTGATTGTATTAAAATTTATTCACATATAAATGATTTATAAGAAAACAAATAAAATAAGAGATTTTTAGATCTAAAGCGGATGATAAGTTTATCTTATACCACTTTTTTCTTATGACCCACTTCAGTAGTTTGGATTACATAAGGAATCCATTTTTCTATTATATTAGGAGGTTGTTTATGATGATTTTCATCATTACCACTTTCATTAATGCACTTATTGGAATAATATCTATAATACATCCAATAATACCATTAGAGTGTGGGTGGTTCATTTGGCCAAGATTATATTTAATCACGGATCAATCTCTTCATATATTATCGATATTCATTTCCTAGATAACATCATTTTATACATGTTATTAATTTAACTATTCTAATATGTAAATATCCCTCACACCAATTTATGATTTTTTTTATTTAATAGAAGTAAAATTTTAATTAATATATGGTTTTATTCTACAAATTTTTAGGAAATTCTATATTTATTTTCTTATCCCAAAAAATGAGAAACATAAGAATCTATACTAATTATTTGTGTATTGATAGAATAATGAATGATTTATTCATAGCTATCAAAGACTCTTATATACAATTTATTTAAGACAATTAATTTAATACACTAATTAATTGTTTAAATTTTCATTTAAGGGTGATGATAAATCAAGATGTATAACTTGGTGTTCTTAGAAAATTTACCAAAAAGTACTAATGGGTTTATCATTCAATTTAATTTTTTCAAGGGATTACCTCTCCACTTTAGTGTGAATATATTTTGGAAAATAAATATAAAATGAGACATTATTTATGAATTCCCAATTACTATATTCAATTTCTTTATCCTATCTCATAATCTTTATAAAGTTCCATCATTGATAAAATTCACATTAAAAACAATTCATATAAAAAAACTTCACATGGTATAAGAAATTGAGAATCAAAAATATCTTTCATATATAAATTAAAAATTAACAATCCATAATAGGATTAAAGGACCCACTAAATTATGGTGGATGTTTTTAAATAAAACACAAAATAGTTAGTTTTTTTCTCTCATAATTTTGGATATTTATAAGGATTAATGTTTTTATTCATAAACTAATTAACTTTACGATTTTATAATCCTATGTTTAAATCTATTTATATAATCCCAAGGATTTTCATTGTAATGGTTATTTAATTAATTATTCATAGTTTCAAATATGGACTAAATCCAAATTTCATTGTGCAAGTATCATGAATCGATATTCAATGTGAGAAATCGTATGACAATGAAAATATTTTCAATGATGTCTTTAAATATAAATCCTTTTTATCAACCCTTGAAATTTAATATTTCATAAAAAATATATCGAAATCCCTCATTTTGGTTTAATAAGATAATATGAATTTAACAAACCATATACTATGAGAGTGTTAAACTAGGTTTATAGTTTGCGATATTTTTCATTCACTAGGTGAACATCATGTAAATAATCAACCAAAATTCTTGGGGTTCTCACCCATAGGAGAATTTATTCATGTTCATGCATCCACTTGTTTTTATCTAGACAAGGATCTCATTATTAGGAAACCTCAACATCTTTACTTTATTCAATTTTTAATGTAATTATACATAGACTAGCCCTATTGTTTTTGAACAATTCCTTCCATTCCTAATATAAATAATCAACTAAATCATAATATAATAAAAATTTAGTTGAATTGAACATTACATACATAAAAATGACTTCATTATTGATGAATATTCAATAAATATTACAGTAATACACACCATAAAACCACAATGTTTTAGTTTTGTTAGAGTCTAGATACACAATCATAAAATTTCATGAAATATCTTCAACATATAATAAAATTTTCTAATCATAGAATAACAATTTCTAATTTTTATATGAAAATTATTTTATCATATCATTTAGAAATGGAAACTTATGAAAAGATGAGAACCAATTCTCAATAAGGTTTAATAAGGGAAATATAAATCAATTATAATAAGTGAGAATAAGGTAAGCTTTTGGGTATGATATTATAATCACAACTTATGAGATCATACCCAACATGTCATAAACCATAAAAATAGTCCTTGAATTTGGTTTCTTAATAACAATACATATGAGTCATAAGATTGTTGAATCATCAATAATCAATAATGATTAATCTATTAATATCATAAGCCCAATATAATTTTTTTTGAATATATCTAAGTATAGAAAACAATTTTCCTAGTCAAGGATCACTACCAAGATGATCATAGTCAAGTGTCTCTTAGAGTTGATTGGATTCAATAAATTTTTCTAAAAATATATAAACCATACATCCAGGATTAATAACAGGGAATTATTCATATATTAGGATTGGTATAACTACCCATAAATATTTATCAACTCGGGAAAACTTCTATTTTACCATATTAGGATTTGGATAGTCATCCATGTACCCTCTTTGTCTTGGTAGAGCCTATAATGTACCTTTTGGATTAGGGGAACATCATGTGTAACATTTTGAGAACATTATGTAAAAAACATTACCTAGTGAATAAGAGTGTAATGGCCCGGGTTTTTGGGGTCCATTACTTTTTGAAAATCTCATTCTGGGTTTTCTGGTCTGGGAATCACGGTGGTGTAGGCCTACCGGTAGCACGGTCTACCAGTGGCCGTAGCCTACCGGTAGCTCTGCCTACCGGTAGCTCGGTCTACCGGTAGCTGCAGCTACCAGTAGCTCTTTCTACCGGTAGCTCGGCCTACCGGTAGCTGCCGCCTACTAGTAGCTCGGCTTACTGGTAGCTGCTGCCTACCGGTGGCCTACCGGTAGCTGCAGCCTACCGGTAGCTCAGCCTACCAGTAGCTCTCAGCTATTGGTGGCTCTAGCCTACCCCGCGGGTTATTTCCAACAGCGCTCCCTTTTGCGAAAATAGGGTTTTAAACCCTATTCTGACTCGTTTAATCGTGTTTTAAATACCTGTAACGTGCATAATAGTTTTAATTAAATACTTAATCAATTCATGAGTCAGTTTAAACCACCCGACCCCCTTTAATGATGAGTGGAGCCACGTGGTCAACCCACGACCCCCACGCCTTACGCGGTTTCATGTTTTCACCTCAACCATCCCCAGCTCTTATAAACTAAGGGTTAGCCGTGGTTTATCCTTTCCTCAACAGTGGATTTTCAAAAACAGCTTCTGGTGCATCAGGCGCGCCGCATCGTTATCTGTAAAGTTTCGCGCCCTCGGCCTAAATGTCGATCATCTATCAACAAGTAGGGAATTTCTCCTTTGCCTCTCTCTTTTGTGTATCATGCGGGGTGGGCGTGCTTTTGATTCTGTAGAATTGGATAAACCATACATAATTAAAGATAATGAACAAATTCTTCAAATAAAAGAGGGGGGCTGTGATCGTTGATGTTGTCTTATATTTTGATGCTGTTTCTTTTATGACCATCTTGTTGAGTTGTGCTGGCTTATGCCTTTTGAAAATCGAGGCCGTTGGTGGTCATTGTTTGTGCACTAATGAATCCCTGCTGATGTTTTAAATGGCTTGTTGTGGTTGTAAACTCCTACTGTGAAAACATAAATTGGTTAATCACACATACCCGGATGAATAAATTGAAAGCAGCAGGATCAATCCCTTCCGTGCTAACCCTGGTCAAAATGGAATTGAAATCATGGAATGTGTAAAATCTTTTAAATCTAAAGATACAGGCTTGGCCTTGCTTAGTGTTGGTGGCAGTGTTTTGGTGGTTTTATCTTACGAGTCGATTGCTGGAGATGTGGGAGGGGATGGGATCCATTGTTCTTTTATGCTTTCGGTGGTTATGAAACAAGGGATGGGATCCCCTGTTGATGTGGCTTCGGTGATTATGAGTTTTAAGACCCGATGGTTACTTGTCTATATCACGAACTCGGGTGGGATCCTCTATTGGTGAAGAAAATGTTTAAATTGACATTTTACTGGACACTTTTCCTTGGTAATGCTTATGGTGTTAGTTTCCTAGTAGTGCATGAACTTATCTGAACATTAACACTGAACATGAAATAAGAATGGGACAAAGGGGTTTGTTGGCGAGAGTCATGACTCGGACTTGAGTGCTGTTGTGATCTGTAGGCTTTCTGAAGAAAAACCTAGCTTTGGGTGAGTGCGTGTTACCTATATATATATATGTACTTGTAGCTTTGTGATTCTTATTCGTTCCCCACCCAAGTTGAGCACTTAGTGCCGAACACCCCCATTTCATGGGGGATGTTGTTTTTCCCAACACTATTCTTAATGGCTTGTTATTAGCTCCTTTTCTGCTCCCTTTCCCGTATAGCCCAAGTATCTTCGGGCAGGCTGTGATGGCCTGAGGTCCATTATTAGCCCAAGAACCTTCGGGTGAAGTGGTGTGGTGGTTGGAAAGGTGTGTGCGGGTAGGATTTAGGCAGTGGGACTGCGTTTGGTTGTGGCCCAGGTGTGTGCCGGTGGGCGTGGCAGTGGGACTGCGGTGAGAATGGCGGGATTGGTCTGATGCGTAGGATGTCTCAATAACCAGTGGGAAAGTGGCGCGAGGTACCCAAACATCGATGTGCTCTTATTATATATTACTTTAATTGCGTTATTTGGGGAGTGTACCTTTGTGAGTCTTGGGTGGATAGTTTACCTTGTTAGGTGTTTGGTTTACTCTTTTTCTCATGGGACTTTAGTACGTTCCCCCACTTGTGCACGAGAGTCTTTGGTTTTCCCTACTGAGTGTACTTGTATGCTCACCCTATGTATATAAAATTTCTTTCAGGTTTCCAGGAGGACTTCAAGGATCGTGCGGGACCATACTAGCTCGGATCCTTGGAGCAGTTGCAGTTTCCATTTTTCTTTCTTTGGTACTTACCCTTGTAGACACCTTTTTCACTTTGTGGATTTTACTTTTGAAACATCCATGTGGGAATGGTTTACTGTTGGCTTTACTTTTCTTTTTACCTTGGTGTTGTTGGGTTTTCATCTTCTTATCTCTCGATCCTAGAAAATAAAAAGGGTAATGCCTTCCATTTGTGTGAAATTTCCATACCATTGGTGCTAGTTGCCACTCCAGGACCTATTGAAGGTGGGTTTTGGGGGTCATTATCTCTCCTTCAACTTAAAGAAGGAAGGGCCTGGAAATCTGCTGACCCTTCCCTCCTTTTGGTGAAGGCGGGTCGTGACAGAATGGTATCAGAGCCGGAGGTTGAGAGATAGGATGGATTTTGGAGTTAGTCATAGTGAGGATTGCATGGGATGGTAAGGCAACAGTGTTGGGTAACCTTGGCGCGTGAATTAGGCCGGGGAAGACCGGCTAGGACACAGGATTTTAGGCCCCCCATGATCTGATGCAAGGACTCTGGACCTACTGAACGGACAAGTGAGACCACACTGATTGCAGGGTAGAGACCCTAGGAAAGGTACATGCATCACAATGACTTGTGTTCTTGTTTTTCTAGGATGTCTTGGGAATTAAGAATAAATTTAAAATTTTAAGAAGTTTTAAGAACTATATTCTACACTACTTGGTCTTAGGCATTCCTTGTTTACCGTGCAGTTATGGCACCTGGAAGGTGACCACGTGTGGTACAGGCGATCGAGGCCCTGGAGACTACCTTGGCCAATCGGCAAAGAGCTGATCGAGAGGAAGAGGGCAAGCAGTGGCAGGAGACTCTTCGGTCCTTCCAGCGACATGCCCTTGAGAAGTATGAGGGCAGCACCTTCGATATGAAGACGGAAGGCTGGCTAGAGGATCTAGTTATAACCTTCGGCCTGATTCGGGCCCCGACCAAGTACTGGGTTCCTCTGGCCGTTAGCTAGATACAGGGAGCGACACGTCAGTGGTGGATGCTTTACCTGGGGGAGAGGACAGAGTCTGAGGTGGCTTGGGAGGATTTCAAGAGGGAGTTCCGGGCGAAATTCCTCTCCTCGACGATGAAGGCAGAAAAGAGGCAGGAACTACTCTCCCTCCAGTAGGGGAGTATGTCTGTGAGGGATCTAGGGATCAAGTTCAAGGACCTCATACGTTTTTCTCTAGACCTCTTTCCCGACAAGGAGTCTCGGGCAAGAGGTTTGGAGGAGGCGCTCCGACCCTCCCTCTAGTATGCGGTCACCCCATTTACCCTTCCGACCTACTTGGAGGTCTAGAAGAAGGCCGAAGTGGTGGAGAGGATTCATTCTCTAGGAGATGTGTCCCGAGAGGGGATCCAGCTAGGACCATCGAAGGGTAAGGCCTTCAGCACCAGGCCTCTAGCGTCAGGACCCTCCAGGTTCCGACCAGCAGGGAGTAGACCACAGTAGTTTCAGTTTCGATCCCCCGGTCCTCTCCCTTTTTCCTCGGGCCCGGGACCACGGTACTTCATCTGTGGGAGCCCTGGGCATCTCTGGAGTCAGTGCCCCGACCGGGTGCCGTATAGCAGTGGCAGTCATCCCCATCACCCACCCCAGTAGCAGCTTCCAGCCAGACCTTTCCAGCAGCAGTAGCAGGGACAGCGAGCTGCTGCTCCTCCGAGGGCAGACGTAGGAGGAGGAGGCCGACCTCAGGGCACTCCATAGGGACCTCGACCAGGGTGTGGTCGGGGAGGTGGCTGACAGCCGAGGGGTAGGGGAGCTGGGCGTGGACAGTTACACGCCGTAGAGGCAGCAGTTCCAGCTGGGCCAGAGGTTGTTCGAAGTACGATCAGTCTGTTTAGCACTCTTGCTTATGCCTTGTTCAATACCGGAGCTTCGCACTCCTTTGTTGCACCCAGCCTAGCCCGTGCCTTAGGTATAGATGCCAAGAGACTTCCAGTGGCCCTGGTGTTGAGCACACCATTCAAAGGTCAGACCGACTTTTTGTTCGTTTGTCGGGGATGTAGACTAATGATTGGGCCACATCAGTCGGTTAGGGATCTTCTTCTGCTACAGATTCAGCCGTACGATGTCATCCTAGGCATCGACTGGCTATTTTCTGTGTGTGCCGTCATCGAATGTGTCCGAAGAATGGTGGTGTTCTTGGACTTGGACGGCCGGCGTGTTACCTTCACTGGTGAGCGGGGAAGTTAGAAGGGCAACAGGCGAGAGGAACCCCTCCTCTCCTTGACAGTCGAGATGTCAACAGAGTCAGTAGATGCTGAGATGGTGGAAGTGCCAGAGATTTTCCGTGAGTTTATGCACATCTTTCCTGAGGAGGTGATGACTCTACCCCTTGGCGTGATATCGAGTTCGGGATAGACCTACAACCCGGTGCTCGTCCGATCTCGATGGCTCCTTACCGGATGGCACCTTTAGAGCTACGGGAGTTGCGGATCCAGATTGACGATCTGATGAAGAGAGGTTATGTTCAACCGAGTGCGTCATTGTGGGGTGCTCTAGTCTTGTTTGTAAAGAAGGAAGATGGTGGTCTCAGGTTGTGCATAGACTAAAGGAGGCTGAATCAGGTGACAATCAAGAATTTCTACCCTCTTCCGAGGATAGATGATCTTTTCGACCAGCTGAAAGGGGCAGGATGGTTCTCTAAGATCGACCTGAGGTCTGGGTACCACCAGTTGAGGGTGAAAGAGAGCGACATACCGAAGACAGCGTTCAGGTGCAGGTATGGACACTTCGAGTTCGTAGTCATGCCCTTCGGTGTTAAGAACGCCCCGACTATGTTCATGGGGCTTATGAACTCCATCTTTCGGGAGTGATTGGATCAGTTCGTGGTTGTGTTCATAGACGATATCCTGATCTATTCGAGGTCAGAAGAGAACTATGCAGAGCACCTGAGGATAGTTTTGGAGGTCCTTCGATAGCACCAGATCTATGGGAAGCTGTTGAAATAAAAGTTCTGGACACGAGAAGTGCACTTCCTCGGGCACGTGGTGTCCGAGCAGGGAGTAGCGGTGGACCCATCAAAAGTTGAGGCGGTTGTTTCTTGGGCAGCACCCAAGAATGTGGCGGAAGTCCGACGTTTCCTCGGGCTGGAAGGTTACTATCAGAGGTTCGTACCCAACTTCTCCCGAGTTGCGGCCCCTTTGACAGCCCTGACCAAGAAAGACCTGGTTTTCGTGTGGAGTGAGTAGTTCCAGTCAGCCTTCATCTATCTGAAGGAGAAGCTGGTCAGTGCCCTAGTGCTGAGATTACCAGAAGAAGGGGCGGCTTATGAGGTGTTCTGTGATGCTTCAGGATAGGGCCTGGGATGCATGTTGATACAACAACAAGGGGTGATCTCTTATGGGTGAAGGAAGCTGTGTTCCCATGAGCATAATTACACCACCCACAACCTGGAGCTTGTAGCGGTCGTTTTTGTGCTAAAGTTATGGCGGCACTACCTCATCGGGGAACACTTTGTGGTCTTCACGGATCACAAAATCTTGAGGTATATCTTCTCCCAGCGGGACTTAAACTTACAATAATGGAGATGGGTCGAGTTTCTCCAGGATTAAGACTTTGATATCTCTTATACTGAGGGCCAGGGAAATGTAGTGGCCGATGCCTTGAGTAGGAAGATGCAGAAGGATGCCGTCCGAGAGTCGACGGACGCCTGGAAGGCAATGGAGGAGTTGGACGCTATACACCTGGATGCGAAGATGGATAGCGGCAGAGGTTGCATATATCAGATGACAGTTCAGTCATCCCTATTTCAGCAAGTGGAGGAGTCTCAGTGGGGAGACATAGAGTGCGAAGTGATGCGTGACCAAGTTGACCAGGGCAATACTCCGGAAGGATGGACAGAGGATGGTCAGAACCAGATGTTTTTCTAGAAAAGGTTGTTTTTCCTGGAGTCGATGCATGAGAAGGTTCTCAGTGAGTTCCACAACTCACCCCTGGCGGTACACCTAGGAGTTTCTAAGATGTACCAGGGTTTGAAGGGGTAGTTTTGGTGGCCCAGAGTTAAGCTAGCGGTGACAGAGTTTGTGGCCAAGTGCTTAGTGTGTCAGCAAGTGAAGGATGGACACCGAGTTCCAGGCAGCCTACTGCGGCCTCTAGATGTCCCCGAGTGGAAGTGAGATGACATATCAATGGATTTAGTCATGGGACTACCCAAGGTCCAAGGAGGGTACGACGCCATCTGGGTGGTAGTGGACAGGTTGACGAAATCAGCTCACTTTCTAGAGATCAGGGAGAAGAGTGCTGTAGATGCTTTGGTACGAAAGTACATGGATGAGGTGGTGTGGTTGCATGGAGTTACGAGGTCTATAGTCTCGGATAGGGATGCACGGTTTACCTCGCGAGTCTGGAGAGGATTGCAGCATGCGTTTGGCACCCAGTTACGCCTTTGCACTGCATTCCATCCCCAGACGGATGGACAAACCGAGCGCACCATCCAGACCTTGGGGGATATGTTGCGGGCATGTGTACTGGACTCAGGAGGATCATGGGTGCAATACTTGCCTCTGGTAGAGTTTTCCTACAATAATAGCTACCACACTACCATTGGAATGGCCCCGTTTGAAGCTTTGTATGGGAGGCCATGCCGTTCGCCTGTGTGTTGGACCGAAGTAGGAGAGGAAGACATCCTCAGCCCGGAGGTGGTGCAGAGCACGACAGAGAAGGTCCAACTCATACGGGAAAGGATGAAGGCAGCCCAAGACCGACAGAAGTCGTATGATGATACCAAGAGGAGGCCCTTGGAGTTTGAAGCTGGAGACCACGTGTTCTTGATGGTCTGCCCTCGGCGTGGGCAGCAGAGGTTCAGCAAGGGGAGTAAGCTTTCTCACAGGTTCATAGGACCCTTCGAAGTGTTGCGGTGGGTCGATGAAGTAGATTATCAGCTAGCGTTACCACCGTCGCTACTGAGTATACATGATGTCTTCCATGTGTCCCAGCTCTATCGGTATCTGCACGACAATTCACACGTCCTTGATTGGGGTGAGCTGGACATCGAGGACGACATGACCTTTATGGAGAGACCAGTGGTGATCGAGGATCGCAAGGAGAAGGTGCTTCACAGGTGAACTATCCCCTTGGTTCGTGTGTTGTGGAGACATGGTGGGCTTGAGGAGAGTACGTGGGAGAGGGAAGCACAGATGTGTACCCAATACCCAGAGTTGTTTTGAGTTTTGTTCCTTGTTGTACATGTTGTGGTAGAACGTTTTGTCTTTTGTCTATGAAATGTACTAGTTTTCTTTCCTGTATTTGTGTGTGAAAATCCTGAGAGGAGAGGACCCAACCCCTAATCAAGATGCATTAAGGTGGATGCGATTAAACCTGTGCGGGTGAGTCAGTGCCACCCAAAGCGGATAATATCTTAACATGGGGAAGGAGACTCCCCAACCCACATGCCCGGGCAGTTTGGCATGATATGCTTCTTGGTTCTTGGCAGGGAAATGTTTTAGTTAGAATGGGTTCACTCCTAAGAGGTATCTTTTGAGGTGGTTGTTCGGACCCTCTCTTCCCTTCTGGTTTGTTTTAATTCTCGAGGACGAGAATCGTGTAAGAGGTATCTGATGTAATGGCCCAGGTTTTTGGGGTCCATTACTTTGTGAAAATCTCATTTTGGGTTTTCTGGTCTGGGAATCATGATGGTGTAGGCCTACCGGTAGCTCTGTCTACCGGTAGCTCGGTCTACCGGTAGCTGCAGCTACCAGTAGCTCTGTCTACCGGTAGCTCGGCCTACCAGTAGCTGTGGCCTACCGGTAGCTCGACCTACCGGTAGCTGCCGCCTACTGGTAGCTCGGCCTACCGGTAGCTGCCGCCTACTGGTAGCTCGGCCTACCTGTAGCTGCAGCCTACCGACAGCTCGGCCTACAGGTAGCTACATCCTACCGGTAGCTCGGCCTATCGGTAGCTGCAGCCTACCGGTAGCTCGACCTACCGGTGGCTGCAACGTACAGGTAGCTCAGCTACCAGTAGCTGTCACCCACCAGTAGCTCTCAGCTACTGGTGGCTCTAGCCTACCCCGCGGGTTATTTCCAGTAGCACTCCCTTTTGCACAATTAGGGTTTTAAACCCTATTCTAACTTGTTTAAGCATGTTTTAAAGACCAGTAACGCGCATAATAGTTTTAATTAAATACTTAATCAATTCATGAGTCGGTTTAAACCACCCGACCCCCTTTAATGACGAGTGGAGCCGCATGGTCAACCCACGACCCCCGCGGATTACGCAGTTTCATGTTTTCACCTCAACCATCCCCGGATCTTATAAACTAAGGGTTAGCCATGGTTTCTCCTTTCCTCGATAGTGGCTTTTCACAAACAACATCTGGTGCATCAGGCACGCCGCATAGTTATCCGTAAAGTTCCGCTCCCCCAGCCTAAATTTCGATCATCTATCAACAAGTATGGAATTTCTCCTTTGCCTCTCTCTTTTGTGTATCATGCGGGGTGGGCATGCTTTTGATTCTGTAGAATTGGATAAACCATACCTAATTAAAGATAATGAACGAATTATTTAAATAAAGGAGGGGGGGGGCTGTGATCATTGATGATGTCTTATATTTTGATGCTGTTTCTTTTATGACCATCTTTTTGAGTTGTGCTGGCTTATGCCTTCTAAAAATCGAGGCCGTTGGTGGTCGTTGTTTGTGCACTAATGAACCCCTACTGATGTTTTAACTGGCTTGTTGTGGTTGTAAACTCCTGCTGTGAAAATGTAAATTGGTTAATCACACATACCCGGATGAATAAGTTGAAAGCACCAGGATCAATCCCTTCTGTGCTAACCCCGGTCAAAATGGAATTGAAATCATGGAACGTGTAAAATATTTTAAATCTGAAGATATAGGCTTGGCCTTGCTTAGTGTTGGTGGTAGTGTTTTGGTGGTTTTATCTTATGAGTCGATTGCTAGAGATGTGGGAGGGGATGGGATCCCCTGTTCTTTTATGCTTTCGGTGGTTATGAAAATGGGGATGGGATCCCCTGTTGATGTGGCTTCAGTGATTATGAGTTTTAAGACCCGATGGTTACTTGTCTATATCACAAACTCGGGTGGAATCCTCTGTTGGTGAAGAAAATGTTTAAATTGACGTTTGATTGGACTCTTTTCGTTGGTTATGCTTATGGTGTTAGTTTCCTAGTAGTGCATGAACTTATCTAAACATTAAAACTGAACGTGAAATAAGAATGGGACAAATGGGTTTGTTGGCGAGAGTCGTGACTCAGACTTGAGTGTTGTTGTGATCTGTAGGCTGTCTGAAGAAAAACCTAGCTTTGGGTGAGTGCGTGTTACCTATATATATATATATATGTACTTGTAGCTTTGTGTTTCTTATTCGCGCCCCACCCAAGTTGAGCACTTAGTGTCGAACACCCCCATTTCATGGGGGAGGGTGTTTTTCCCAACACTATTCTTAATGGCTGGTTATTAGCTCCTTTTCTGCTCCCTTTCTCAGATAGTCCAAGTATCTTTGGGCAGGTTTTGATGGCCTGAGGTCCATTATTAGCCCAAGAACCTTCTGGCGATGTGGTGTGGTGGTTGGCCAAGTGTGTACGGCAGGTGGTTTCCTAAGTGTCTTCGGGATGAGGCCCAGATGTCTTCAGGTGTGGCAGTGGATCCTTTAGCCCAGGTGTTTTCGGGCGTGGTGGTGGTTGTTCTGGCCTAGGTGTTTGCAGGCGTGGTTACACGTGAAATTTGTGGCCCAGGTGTGTGAGGGCGGGATTTTGGCAGTGGGACTGCGTGTGGTTGTGGCCCAGGTGTGTGCGGGCGGGTGCGACAGTGGGACTGCGGTGAGAATGGCGGGATTGGTCTGATGCATATGATGTCTCAATAACCATTGGGAAAGTGGCGTAGGGTACCCAAACATCGATGTGCTCTTATTATATATTACCTAACTTTCATTATTTGGGGAGTGTACCTTGGTGAGGCTTGAGTGGATAGTTTACCTTGTTAGGTGTTTGGTTTACTCTTTTTCTCATGGGAATTTAGTACGTTCCCCCACTTGTGCATGAGAGTCTTTGGTTTTCCCTACTGAGTGTACTTGTATTCTCACCATACATATATAAAATTGCTTTCAGGTTTCTAGGAGGACTTAGGGGATCGTGCGGGACCATACTAGCTCGGATCCTTGGAGCAGTTGCAGTTTTCGTTTTTCTTTCTTTGGTACTTACCCTTGTAGACACCTTTTGCACTTTGTGGCTTTTACTTTTGAAACATGCATGTGGGAATGGTTTACTGTTGGCTTTAATTTTCTTTTTACCTTGGTGTTGTTGGGTTTTCTTCTTCTTATCTCTCAATACTATAAAATAAAAAGGGTAATGCCTTCCATTTGTGTGAAATTTCCATACCCTTGGTGCTAGTCGCCACTCCGGGACCTATTGAAGGCGGGTTTCGAGGGTCATTATCTCTCCTTCAACTTAAATAAGGAAGGGCCTGGCAATATGCTGACCCTTCTCTCCTTTTGGTGAAGGTGGGTCGTGATAAAGAGGGATATAGAAATCCTAGCTGTAACATAATAATAAACCATTAATATAAATTACAAAGGGAGATATGATCAATCAAAATTCTAGGATATATTATTTAACTTGTGATAAATAAATGAGTTACATGTGACATCATAAAAATATCATCATTATTATTCATCCAGGGAAATTATGTGCATGTTATCATAATAATAAATTACCAATGATGTATATAAGTCCATAATGGATAATATAGTAGTTAAAAAATACTTTATAAAAGAGTTAAAAATATTCATTATAAAAATAATACACTTTCTTCTCATTTGGTAACATTTAAAAACGAAATTTTTAGAGAAATGGGAATATTGTTTTCTTAAAAAAAATTATATATTTTAGTGTAATCATCATGAAAAATATATGACATGATAGTGGGAAATTACGTTCATATCATAAATGTTTTAGAAAATATTTCTTTCACTTTTAAAATGAGTGTAAATTATTTTTTAAAAAAATTAAAAGATGATTCTTTTTTAAGGATTTCAAACAAACTAAATGATCATATAATAAAAACATTATATAGAATATAAATATAGATAATAAATTCAAAAAAAGAACTGAATGGATAAGAAAGATAATAATTCTCTACAAATAAATAAAATTATGGTCAATTCTCATATAAAACATTATTTTTTATTTTTTCTATAGAAAAAGAGGTAAATGTAATGAAAATATTAAAAATACATAAATAATCATAGTAGAATAAAGTTTTATGTAAAAATGTTAATATAATTCCCCTAATAGAGATTTAGGTATATATAATACAAAATGAATATAAAATTGAATTGTAAAGCCTTAAAACTTTGGTAACCTATGAATCAACAAAAAATGAGGTAAATAAAAATATATGGATAAGTATTTCCCCATAATATTCATGAAATTAACAATTATCTACATTCATATTTAGTATATACCCAAAAAATAAATGAAGGTGTTTATTATCAAGCATATCTCAATGAGGGAAAATCGAGTTGAGGAAACACATACCTCATGTCCTAACTTCCTCAAACACAATATAAGATCTTATATAATAATTTTATAATTATAATTGATATATATTAATCTATATTCACACTTATATTACTATAAAGCATTCCATTATATTTTATAATCAATTATTTTAGAACAATTCATCATGGATGTGAATATTTGGGTGTTAACTCTTCTATTTTCCATGAATGTTTGAATTTAATGATTGTAGTAATTGAATCAAAACCATGATTCTATAATAATAATTATGTTATAAATAAAATAATAACTTATTTTATGTATTTTTTTTAAATATATAATTTGATCATTAAAAATTAATTACATTATTTTCTAGAGGCAGCAGTTTGTACAATGACATGAGTGATGTTTTCATTATTCAAATATAAGAAAGAAAGGGAATTAATTAATAATATAACATTATAGTTTAATGATTATGTTATTAATATCATATTCTTTCATTAAATACATATATATAACTATCAATGAGATATGTGGAAGAAAAATTGAAAACATTACTTATAGGAGGTTGTAGTCCACACTTGTACATTAACTAAACATTCATCTATAATTAGATTTAAATGAGAAATAAAGTGGTTGTAAATTACAAATAATAATAATTATTATTCAAATAAACTTTTTATTATTTTTTTAAGATTTTTTTTGGATTTTTTAAGGATTTTTAAGAATAACTAGACTTTAAACAAGATGGTAAGAACATATACCTCTTCCTCAGATAATATTTATTAAAACATACATTAAGGTTTGGTAATTGGGTATTTTGGGGTAATAAAAATCTATAAGTAATGGATATGGGTGATGTGAAGTTATTTTTTAGATAATTATCAAGATATTGTTCTCAATTTTTTTATAAGCAAGTAGAGGAGGTTCTATTTTACAATTGAGAAGAGTGGTATCCTTATACATATTAACCTAATTTAAAAATAACAAATGTATTCCTCAAGGAAATTCACTCCATGAAAACTAGATTTATAATATATTATTGTATAAGGTAAAAACCAATCATTAAAAAATTATATATGTTTGTGAATATTTTAAACCTTATTTATCATTTTAACTCACCTCTTAATCCCTTTTGACACTTATTAAGGTGAATAACTAAAAACAAGATAAAAATTTATTATGAATAAAAATTAAATGAACCCTATTATATAATTAATTTATTTTGATCCAAATAATCTAATACATTTTAAATATTAAATTTCTAAAATTCATTAAAATTAATTCTTATATAAGTACAAAAAATAAATAAAAACCATTTTGTCGTAAAATATATATTTTTTGTATAAAAATGAATTTATATTTATATAACAATGCCATTATTGGGTTGTTGTTATTCTCTAATTTTGACTTTATTTGATGATAAATTAATGAAGGATTTTTCCTAATATAAATATAATATCATATGAAACATGATGCTTCGACAACTGCACTGTGGGTAATCCTTATGAAAATTCCTCTTCTTTTTAAAAACCCATTAATTATTCACATGTTGGGAAACATGGAATGCTATTTATTGTGTTCATATAGTTGAAAAACTATATTTTCCAACATATTTCTCCATATTTTTGTGTTGAGGTTGATGTCTCTAAAAAACCTGTTGATTAGGTCTGAATTACAGTAAGTGAAGAATTTAGATGAAAGAAAAAGGTGGTATTCAAGTCTTAGAAAGATTTTTTCTCTTCTAAGAGGAGGTTGAGGCACTCAATTACTTCCTTATAATGTAGGGAAGGAATCTAAAAAGTAATTATTCCCATAGTATATCGATTTGGATAGCTATCATGGAAATATCTGATAAACTTTTAGGTCACGAATAAGGTCTCCATTCTGATACTCCTCTTGTTAATCCTTGAAATAGGATTCCATAAACATGTGTTTTTTATATTTTTTCCAAGTCGAAGAGTTATTTGGATGATGTTAAAAAGGTAGAGTAAGAATTAAATGAGGATAAAACTTCTTATGATGGTAAGGTTGAGTCTAGAGGAATGGTGAATGGATTAGAGGTTGTGAACAATACTGCCTCCAGTGCTAATGATGCCCATTTATATGAAAGAGTGTTGTCCAAGTTTCATGTTTCCATATGATTGAATATAGTTATACCTTCGAGTATGGGACCACTTGTTCAATTGAAACCACCAGGGTCTATTCAGATCTATAATAGTTTTACAACCCTTATTGCTAATGGGAAAGAGAATTCAGATCTAAAAGGATGGAAATTGTACATGACAAGATAGAAATGAAAGCAGGTCACATGAAGTTCTTTATAAAATACCAAACTAAGAGACATATAAGAAGACTCCCTAGTGATGAAAGATTATGAGAAAACCTCCAAATGGGAAATGGTGGTTAGTTTTGGTTCAAGGAAGGGAAAGAAAGGGAATCTCGTCACTGGTAATTTCTTAGTTCACAAGGGAGTGAAAAATGAAAGACCCCACAAATATTTTCTGAATATCCTAAAGAAAATTGATACTAGTTATTTAGGGAAGGAAAATAAAAATGGGATAGATAAGATAAGGGGGGATCCAACTATTGTTGAAGGTGATAATCAGTTTTATGGAGATTATTGAGAGCAAGTATTATATAAGGGAATCAAGGCCCCTCATAGTGAAATCATATTGCAATACATGGAATAAATATTGGATGAAACCTTATGAAGAATGTAAGGAAATGTAGAAGATAATAATGGTGAATTATTGGGTATTGTTCTAAAATATAAGGAGGAAATGTTATAATAATCCTTTTATATTAATTATTCAAAGGAGGTTGTCAATATAATATATGATAGTACAATTAGAGGTGAAATTAATATAGAGCGAAGTGTGTGGATCAATAATCAGGATCACATTTTGGCATGGAGTTTTATTGAAAGGAATATAAATTTGGGGAATATATCTAGGTATGGGATAATATGGTTAATCCTTTTGAATATATTTTAAGGATTTATTTGAATATCAAGGTAGCCTCACTTAATTGGGGAATTTATAGGGTGGTTGGTTCTAATATTCTTAGTCTCGTTTTTAACAAATTTGTGGACTCCTTTTGTGCCTGACACCAATGATTTGGATATGATCATATTTCCGGACTTTTATTATAAAAATAATTTAGAATAAAAATTTATTTTTGAGTCATTCAACATATAAAAATTATATTAGGGTGAAATATTAATATTTTTCTAAAAAGTATCATTTTTGATGAATACCAGAAAAATGAATTTTAATTGAAAGATTAATTTTTTTAAATTATTTATAAAGTTAAAAATATAGTTTAAATTATATTTAAAATAAAATTAGTTGAAATATATATCAATTAGTTTATTATAATCAATTTTATATTAAATGTTTTTATAAAATTGTATAAAATTTAGAACATATTATCTTTTAAAACATTGTTTCTCAATGCATCTATGAGATTTATTTTAAATTATATTTTAGATAGATTAGATTAAAATTTAAAAAAATAGATTCTATATTTAAAATCAGAATAATTTATATTTTTTACTATGTTTAGAGTTATTTTTGACCACAATCAATAATATAAATAGTAATTTTTTTACCGTGGTTATGTTACAAATGGGTTTATGAGGTAGTTAAACTAATATGAAATGTGTTAAAATGACCAAAAAATGTATAAATTCTATTTTATGGACAAATTTTGACCTTATAATTTCTATATTTTTATAAAAAATCATTTCCCCCATTTTTCCATGTGAAAACATGGATACTCCTTTTCTTATTTGAAAAAATTACTAGTGTTCCACTCACCTCACTCATAAATGGTCACCCCAAATAATATGATTTTCAAAAAATCACACCCTTTTATTTGGAAACATACTGCTTGAATAACTTAATAACTTCCATACCCACATCCTAAACTCAAAATATTCAGAAAAAATCCATCATAGGATGGATTTTTGTGCAAACCTAAGGAGCTTACCTGAAGATGAGGCAACGTTCTTCAATGAGTATCTTTAATTTATTTCTTCCAACCCCTTATTATTTCTTAATAAAAAATTATTATATAATAACCATATTATATTAAATATAATGATTTTTTTATTTTATGTTCATTACCTATTACCTATCACTAAATCCATCAAATGCATTATAAAATCTTCATATGTGTGTACAGAAAACTACCTCCTCATGAATATATGTCAAACATTTTTTCATTACCACCTCTAGTGGTTGGGTATAATGATGGATCTAAAGTATATCAATTTTATTTATAATATAATTATATATATGAATTATTATTTAATATATTATATTTTTACTTTCCATTCCACATGGGATATGATAATGTCGCTCGTATATATGACAGACTACTTCCACATGAAGTGATGTGATATATTTTTCATTAAAGCTTTATAAAGAGGATAATAAGGATTAATTTTATTGATATATAGGATATAAATGAAATAATTATAACATTAATTAATCATTTATCATTATAAAAATATATTTTGTAACTCTCTTTCTTACTTGTTTACACATGGAAATATGATAACGTTGTTCGTGTATGTGTGGAGTACTGCCTTCACGTAGTGATGTCAGTATCTTTACATCACCACACTAAATTTATGATATTTTTATTTATATTTAAGGAATTATTACATATTATTTTCAATATATAAATAAAAAATATTACTCACATCATTTTAATAACTATTTTTGAAAAATGAAAATGTTATATGTGTGAAAGTTTGGCATACCATCTCCATTGTCGTAATGTAATTCAATTCTCAGAACCATATTTCATGATTGGTATTAGAAATATAATTGTGGTATAAATCTGATAATTATATTATTATTATTTTTATTATGGATTTTATTAAACTACATAATATCTAAAAGAATTGGAACATCAGGGACAATGAAAAAAATTAGAAAATAACGTAATTAAAATCTGAAACAATGAAAATAAAACAAGA
This sequence comes from Viscum album, assembly GCA_963277665.1. Taxonomy (NCBI): domain Eukaryota; kingdom Viridiplantae; phylum Streptophyta; class Magnoliopsida; order Santalales; family Viscaceae; genus Viscum; species Viscum album. The sequence goes on along the minus strand of OY728155.1, from coordinate 461,204,526 downwards.
TTATTAATAAATGGGTTATAAGATGTTATAATATTATAATATATGATATTATAAATATTAATATGGTTCTATAATAATATAATAACATGTTTTAAACCACTATAAACGATTTTAAATCACGTTCAACCAAAAGGAGTCATGTAGTAAGGGATTTTGTTTCAATTTTATTTCATTAAGGCATATTGTAATATTTTACTCCTAATTTATTTTATATGTTGTATATACAAGCCCTTTGACATGTAATATAATTATAAATCAATAATTAATGGATTTTTTCATTTTAATTTTAATTATTTCATCCATTTTTATTTATGTTAAAACTTACATTATGGTAAATAATTTTATAAATAAATTTCATTTAATTGGGTTATTTTACTCCTTTATTGTCTTTGATATTCTAAGATTATGTGTGTATTGAAATTTTATTATATTGGGGATTTTCCACCTATTTTATGTTGATTTTCATTTAAATCACATTAATCAATCCATTTATTAATTCTAACTTCAACATTATGATCATTTCAAGTGCATTTTCCATAATCCCATTATAATTGAGATTATTCATTAATAAATTTCTAATGAAGGAAATTATTTGATCATTTTATAATAAAACCATTTATTTTTTCTCTTTCTTTAGATAATCATGATATTTTATAGTAATAGTTCCATCTTCAATCTCATTATTACAAAAATTTATTTGAGAAAATGTTTTTATGAAAATTCAACGTTATTACTCTCATCAGACGTAAATCAATTTTCATAAAAACACATGTTTTCTTAAAATTCTCCACAAATGTTTATGACAATTTAAAAATGTATTATTAAACTCATTTAACCTAATATATATTGTTAAATGTTTTATGAATATAATCTTAATGTTATTTTAAAAAACAATACCATTTAGATTTTAATGAAAAAGTTAAATAAATAATTATTTTTATGTGTACAAAATCAAAGTAATATATATTTATCATAACCACTAAAACATATTAAATATTTCATTATATTATTTAATGAATATTTTCACTAAATAGAATTTTTTTTGTGAACTTATAGTTTTATTTTCAAAATGAAAAGTATATTTTTCGCAAGACACTTATAAATATATCTTTATAATATTTCTATTAATCAAAGAAAAAAACACTTTATTATTACTAAAATGTGTATATATTGGATTTATATTATCATTATTCACCCTATGGACGGGTTATAATTTTTTTTTCTATGAAATGTACAAAAAATCAACATCTTGATTCATTTTTTGTAGTAATTAACTTTTCCATTAAATATTCACTTATATATGATCATTAGACATTAAATTTCCATAAATAAACATATTATTTATCATGGGTTTGGTCATTTGATAGACTGTATATAATTCATACAAAAAGTGTTTTAAATTTTAAATTAATTTTTTTAATTTGGAAATATTGATAAATTTATATTCTTTTATCAATGTAGATATTAGTTGATAAGGTATATTATTCATGAATTTAATTGACTATTCGATATGTGAGGAATGATTTTTAAATGTATTGACTGCTGAGGCTCAGAATTATATAGCTCCATGGTGAATTGCTAGACTCATGATGTGAATTAGTAAGACAACAGTAAATGAATTTATTAATGCTTTTTGAAACTATATTTTGAATGGTCTTAATGGTAGAGGTATAATGAAGATTGAGATCCTGGCATCCAATTATTAATTTTTTACTTGATTAAAAATTCCATATTTATTATCCATTATTTTTTCATAAAAATATTATAAATAGATGAAATTATTTACAATTTAATATATTTAATGGAATTTTATTGTTATTTTCCTTACCATATTGGTTATGCACTGTCTTATCATGATTTTAAAGTTGTTTAAATGGAATGTATGTTCATATATTTACATTTCCACATTTATTATTCCTTATCTTATTATCCATGAGATTTTGAAGATGATATTTTCTAGGGATTAATTTTATTCTCTCTTTATTGATTAAATTATAGGTGACTTCAGTCATTTTCATTTCCATGTTGATTATGCTTTTTCAATCATTATAGCTTCCACTATACTTATCCCTTACTGATCATTTGAGGTCATATTATTTTTCTTACTTTCCTCGGAATCTCATAAGTGTTCTATGAATGATATAAAAATATATTCCATAGGGAATAATTATATTCATGAATAATATTTTGAAATTTGTGTTTTCAAATATATCATTGAAATAATGTATTTATCTATTTTACCATGAATACTAAAGTATTCGGTCCTCCGAGATGCGATTTCATGTATCTTATTCTAATGTAATGAATTTTACACTTGATCTAGTTTTTTGGGGTTGGGGTCAATACAATTGGGTTAATATGATGTATATTATAATCATTGGGAACCAGATATAGAAAAACATTGACTAGGTATCCTAACAATACAATAGACCCAATCATCACCTGGTGCATAAAAATAAGCATTACTATGTACCTCTTTTGACACTCCATAGGGGTATACTATGGATAATTCATATTATTACCAATAATTATAAAGTATTTGAATATATGAATATAATTAATGAACTAGGTTAAACCAATGATGTCTTAATGTAATAAGAAAATTATTTATGTGTGGAAAGAAAAGGCCTAAAGAAAAGAATTGAGGATGAAACATTACGAGTATGCTATCTGTAAATAAATCTCATCCCTAGGATGAATTTATATTTTTTTTGTATCAAATATGAGAATCTTGGGAATTATCCAATAAAATCCCCTATTTTATTATTTAAATTAAAAATCAATAAATAATTAATGTGGAAATAAAATCGATGAAGTATTTATATATTTATAATCAAGAATTAAATCATAGATGTTTTTTTAAACAATGGTGTTTTTGTTATATTAATCATAAAAAAAATATATATTTTAATATTTTAAAAGCATATTTGTCTTTATTAACATAAGAGTTTTGGATACCATCATGGATAATGAGTTTAAGTTTAATCTTATGTTTTTCCCAAAGATAACTTTTTTAGGTTTTATGTTATAGGTGTTTATAATGATTAAAGATATTTTTTTGAAAAAAATTATGTGAATTCAACCCATTGGTTTAAGATATGTTTTAGTAAAACAATTATTTAATAAATAATTCCAATTTAATAGTAATAAAATTAATGGTATTTTTATCATTTAAGAACTATATTACCATTGATATTATAGTAATTTTAGGACATATAAATTTAGGAACCCTATTAGAACTATATTAATATGGTTTTAGAAAAAGAAAAACCCACATTATTACTAACAACCCATCGCATTCAGAAATTTCATGGGGATTGAGTCCATGACATAATTAATATAAGGGATTAACACTTACTACTATTGTTTTTTATTTTTTAGTTAATATATAATTTATTAGCTAAATTATTTGACAAATGGATATTAATAATGATCTAGTGGTGTTATTGTTGAGGTTTATAAATTATTGTATTATATTGGATAACATGTGAAAACCATATTGGTTTGGTAAAATAGTTAGAGATAGATAGAACAATATTCACTATATTATGGATATTACAATCCATTAAAAGTAAATTTTAGTACTTTATGATAAAAAATTTTTTATTTTTCATAGAGTAAGTGATGAATTGGAAATTTATAAAAGCAGAACCAAAAGATGAAATTGTGATTATGAAATAGAAATATATCCAGTAAGTATATTTCAGTATATTCATAGATAGTAAAATATTTCATCTACACTATTGAAAATATCTAAAAAAATATATTTTATCCTATTATATTCATCATCTGACGAATAATATGGTCTTTTAAATCATGATAGGCTTATGGTTTTGAGGTCCCTAACTTTCCATTGATTATTCACTTTCTTGTGATCCATATCTTCTTTAATTCTTTATAATTATTTACAATTTTATTTCTTGTCCATATCATCACCATCACGAATTTTCTCTTACATAGAAGCCTAGTTATGTTTTCTTTCATATGAACTTTTTTCTTCCCTTCCTCACTTATTATGATTATTTTTATTTACACTTTTTATGATGCGGGTTTTCAACAAATGACGTTTCTGAAATCAAACCCTTGATTATAGATATCATGTTTAAATTGTGAGGTAGGAATATGGCGGGGATAATTTTACAGTATGATATTTCAAAATAAGAACATTTTTTTGATATTATATGGGACATGAAACACTAATATTAAGAAACCCAAGAAATATATTTCTTAGAATTTAACCTCTTTGATAGCTTAGAGAACACAAAACCCTATGTTAAAATGAAATATAATATAGTATACCAATATAACATAATAATAAAACTAGAGATTATGAATAGTAACAAATAAATTATAAAAAATGTGGTTATCTATTCATTAGAAATAAAATACCAATTATATAAAAGAAAAATATATTTTATCTAAACAATATATTTTTCTAAATTATTTTTCAATCTACCTTTATGAACACAAATTAATTATATTTTTATACCAATTTTAGAAAAATTATTTTCAAAATGGACTCATTTTTTGAAATATAATTATCAGAATTATCTTAAGGTGATTGTTTTGGTATTTTCATAAAAAATTTCATTTTATGATGAATAGTGATTTTTTTGAATTTTAATTGAAATCCACAATTTAATTAAAATTTCTTATAAATATGTTATATATTTTATGTTGGGTTTAAATTAAAAATAGTTAAATTATATAATAATTAATCCAGTTTAGTTCATGGGAATAATTTTCATGTTTAATTTTGATATAAAAACCTTGTAAACGTTTTATCATGTACGCTTTGATAACCTGATTTCTTTTATCATATATGAGATTAATTTTATATTATATATATAATTTATGTGAATGAAAATTAAAAAAATGGATTCCAAATTATGAGTAAGAATAAATTATATTATTTAATAAGTAAAAAATAATTTATAAACATAATGAATTCTAAAAATTGTAAGTATTATTTACTATATTTAATGTCTAAACAAGTTTACCGTGTCACTAAACTGAGAACGTGAGGACTAAAATGTCCAAAATAATTTTATAAAATATATTTCCTTGAAATATTTGGACCTTATCATGTATAAGGATCAATAATACATCAATTTGGGCTTCTTTTTCATGTGAACAACATGGGTACACCTTTTTCTTTTCAAATATTACAAGTGTTCCACCTACCTCTATTATAAAATGACACCCAATATCATATATTCTTATCACGATAATAACATTTTTGATCACCCAATACCTTAATAAATAACTTACAAAAAAATATAATCATACTGTAATCCATATATTGGAAATTAATCCAAATTATGATGGTTTTTTGTACAAACCTAAGGAGGCTACCCAAAGTTGATGTAACATTATTCAATGATCATTTTTATTTTATTTATTCCTACACATCCTTCATTTATTAATAAACCATGTTAATATAATAAAATAAGTATATTACATATACTAGGATGTTTTAATGATACTTTAATGACTTATTTCTATCCCCACATCCAACAAATGGGCTATGAAATTATAATTCTTGTGTACAGAGGACTATCATCCTGTGAAATGATATCATTTGTTTCTCCATTACCACCTATGACAGTGGGGTATGATGGTGGATATAAAATATATATATGAAATTTATAACGTAATTATAGATCTATAGTCATTATATTATATTTTAATTTTTTAAATTCCATTCCATTGGGTATATTATAATGCCACTCCTATGTATAACATTCTACCATATCGTGAATTCATGTAATTAATTTTTTAGTAACACATTAAATGGAAGATAATAAGGGTAAATTATTTCAATATCTGAGATATAAATGAAATAATTACTATATAAATAAAATATTTATCATTATAAAAATAATAAATATCATTTTATTTCTTAAATTTTCACTAATTGAAAGATGACAACGTCATTAATGAGTGTATTGACTACCACCTTCACGAAGCTTTGTGACTTTTTTTTCATTAAAAAATGATTATATATAATTATATTTAATCAAATAATATGATATTATGATAATTAATTAAAAGTAAAATATTTTTTTACCTATTTTCCAAAATGATCATTGAAAAATGGAATTGTTACTCATGCATATGTACGACCTACCATCAACAAGATCACATCGTACATAATTTCATTTAACAAATATTCATGGTTTGTATTAGATGTATAATTGATGTATAAATATTATAATAATTTCATGATTATAATTATAGAGATTATAGAAGTATATAATATTCATATGAATTGTAGTATTAATGGAAAAAAATGAGAAAACACAACAATTAACACTCAAAATAATGAAAATAATGAAATATTATGAGCAAACAAGTGATAATATGTTATAAAAGAACAATTTATGATATTATTATTATTATTATTATTAATATGTCTATATTATATTTTAATAACATGTTAAAAACAATATTACAATATTTTAAATCAAATACAATCAAAAGTAATCCTGACATAAGTGTTTTCCTCTCAATTTCATTTCATTGAGGCTTATTATAATGTTTTGAACCTAATTTATTTTATATGGTGAATTAATTTCCAAATTCACATTTAAAATAATGATTTTTTAATATTTAATGTTAAATAATGTTTCAAATATAATTATTTTATCCATGTTATTTGAATTAGAAGTTACCAAGTGGAAAATAATTTCCTATATTAATTTCATTTTAAGAGGTTATATTACACCTTCATTGTCTATGATATTCTTAGAATATGTCTATAATACAATTATATATTTTATGTTTTATTTCCACATTTTTATTTTTTATTTAAATTTCATTAACATAAATATATTCACATATAAATTATCTGTTCAACATTATGATCATTTTAAGAGTTTATTCCACAATATCATTCTAATCATGTTTTTTACTTCTTAAATTTACATTGAATGAAATTATTTGATCAATAAGTAATAAAACAATATATTTTTATTATCCTATGGTATTTAATTATATATTCAAGTAATATTATAAATTTTCCACCCTTTGGTAATAAAAAGTGTTGAGAAAATGTTTTTTTTGAAGATCCATCTTTATATATCACTTCTATCAGAAAATGTTTTTCATCAAAATCATTATTTTATAATTTTTTTGAAAAATACTTTTATCTATTTACAAATGATTTATTAAATAAAATTTTATCTATTTTTTACTTTTTTACATTTTTTAATGGATCCTTCATTTTATTTTTAAAACAATGCTCTTTTGTCTTTTACCGAATAATTAAATGGAATATTTGGTTTAAAATGTATGATATGAAAAAATAATCTAGTTATAATAACCAGTAAAATTAATTAATTATCTATTTATAATCTTAAATTATTATTTTAAATTATTTTCATTTTTTGTGAAAATGTTCCTTTAATAATTTAATTTCATGAAGAAAATGATATCTTCCTCAAGAATATTTCAAAGATATTTTTATATTACATCTATTAGTCAACAAAATACAATTTATTCTTTCTCCAATGGGTATATATTCTATTAAAATAATCATTATTAATTTTATAGATGTATTATGAACATTTTAATTTAGAAATGTACTGAAATTCACTTTCTTAACTTATTTTTATAGTCATTATCTTTACATTGAAATATATGCACACGAATGATAATTGGATATGTAATTTCCCTTTAATTTCATTATTATTTATCGTTAATATAAATTTTTCTTAAACATTAAATATTTTCAATATAGTTTTTTTACGATGTTTTTTTTATTTTATATAGAAATTTTGATAAATCCATATTAATTACTCATTATGGATATTTTTTATAAGTAACATTGTTCTTGAATTAAATTTATTATTTGATATATATATAGAATGATTTTGACATGAAATAACTTGTGTGGCATAGAATTATATATCGCCTCAATGTATCCATTGTATAATGAGGTGAATTAGTAATATATCATTAAATGATTTTCTTTCTATTATTCTAAACTGACTTGTGAAAGGTCTTTAGGTAGAGGTATCATGATTCTTGATATAATGATTTCTAACAAATAAGCATTTACTTCATTAAGAATTCATTTGTTAATATCCATGATATTTCCATAATGATAATATCTTTAAGGGAATTTAATTCTATGTTTTTTGATTAAATGGATTATGTTTTTTATTTACATTCCAATGTTCACTATGAATTTTATTAACATGATAGTTATATTTTTTAAATGGCATGCGTGTTAAGATATTTTCATTTCCATCAAGATTATTAATTATCATATTATCCATGTGATTTTCACAATGATATTATCAATGGTTGAATTTCATTATCAATTTATTGGTTAGAAGGTAAGTGTTTTCTGTAATTTACCATTGAATATTGATTATTTATATTCATCTATAGCAGTATATATTGTACTTAACCCTTATAGAGAATTTCACCTCCGCCTTATTTTTTTCTTTCTTCATTATCTAAGAAGTGTATTATGAATGATAAACATATACTTTCTTGAGGTCATAATGATATTTTTGCTAATAATTATGTTGCAATTTGTGTTTTCCAATATAATATATGAATCATGTATTTATCTAGTTTACCATGACTAATTAACTATTTAGTCATTCAGGATGTGATTACTTGTATCTTATGCCAATTTAATAAGGAAGACACTGGATTCGAGTTACTAGGGTATATGTCACTATGGAAATTATTCTAAATAATAATGGAATCATCAAACCACCTTATTAATGATATGAAATCAAAAGTAGTGTTTATTAGAATAAAATATAACATATATTATAAAAAGTCAATATTGGGATTAAAGATTCAACACAATGGTTTGAAATTATTTAATTTTATAAATAAAAATATATTTATTTTATTAAAAGGATTAAATTTCTATGTATAATTATTTTATCATAAATGTTTTTTTCTCTATTCCCTTAAAAATATACTTTTTCGGAAAAGATATCATAAATAGACCATAAGTTTATTTGGAAATGATGAATTCAAAAATGAAGTTAATTTTTATAAATTAAAATTCTAATATTTATAAATTTATCTACCAAATAAATAAGATATTCTATATAATTAAAAAATTTCCTTAATAAATTCTTTTTTATAAATATGAATAATTAACGAAATCAGTTTAATAATTACATAATGTATTTAATAAATTTTTATATTAATTATATTGCAGTATATTGATTTTTCATTAAAATAATTATTTATTAAATTATGTTTATTGTGGTGTGTATGAAAATCTATGAATGAAAACATATTTATTAAAATGAAATATATTTTAAAATCTAATAGTGTTTCAATGAGTAAAATATTCTAAAGGTACAATTTTCAAATAAATGATGATAATCTAGACCTCAACTAAAAAAGATAGTTGTGAAACAAGTTTTATTAAGGTTTAATTCATTTTTTTTATATTTCTAGAGATAAATTTTATGATTATATTATATTAAAATTTCAATTATATTTACTACTTATCTTAACCGTGATGATGATTGTAGATAATTTTTATAGACTTGGGTGAATTATGATAATTTTAAGTATTAGTTACTATTTTTGAGTAATAAAAATTATAAGTTGAGAGTCATTTTTTTATTCCCTCATTATTTTTCAGTTAAATAGTGAAATTTATAAATATAAAAGTGATAGAGGTATATTTCATATGAAATCAAGAATAAAAAAGAATCGTAGATTATTTATCGGTTCACCCCACACATAGTGAACCTCATTGTCTCTAGAACCATCATAGATAACAAGATCCAAAAGTACATATTCACATAGATACAATTGAACTTAGACAAAAAATATATGGTTAGAGATATAATTTTTTTTATTGATCAATAAATTATCATATCAAGAAGGAAAAAAAAGTTTCCAAAGCTTTGAGAAATATTGATCATGCAACATTATCCACTATAAAGATATAATGAGACCCAATAAATTATTGTTTTGAAGGATAGACATATAAATAAAATGTTTTTTGAAAAATACATCATTTTCCCATGGGACTTCACTATTTTTCATTCTCATGCATATTAAGGAGGCATAGGTTTAGGATATTGTGTTATATAATATGTGATGAAATTATCTTGAGTTTATTCATTGTAGAAATAAAATAAAAATATTTGAGAAATGAATACGCTTCCCTCGAACTATATAATTAAACAATGATATGTTTAATTATTATCATATATCCTAAATAAATCTCCATCTATGAATTATAAAGTTTCATATATACCTCAAGTTTAATTTCTAGTGAGAAAACATGAATATTTGATTATGAAGTGTATATACTTATTTTTTGTGTGATAGAAAATTAATATAAAATTATTTAAGTCTAGGTGGATGATGAAACGATTACCTATATCAATATTGAAATTGGATAACATCACCATATATTTTTTGGTTGGTATTCACATGACTTATAAAATAAATGTTTTTATTTTTGTTTTATTTAATCATGTTACAAACCAGACACATTTCATTTAAATTTGGGATGTTTTCTCTCTCAATCAACATTTAATGATATACATAAATGTTTTCGTAAGGATTTATGAAGAACCAATTTCAGTTGTAATGGAATACTATTTGAGGTCACCTTATTATTCTAGATATACATTTATAAGATTGTAATATAGTGAATTGACCGGTTGTTTATAAATAATATTTATCTCTTGAAATAAATATGTTTTATAATCTACCATATTGTATTCCCTATGGCAAGAAAAATAAAAAATTGTTTAACTACAAAATTCTTTTACATTAGTTGGTATTAAAACTAATGAAAACACTAGAAATTACAATTGGATAGAAAAAATGAAAATATTAAAAAAAAATGTATCATCCCAATCTTCTAGAAACATTACCCTCACAACCAACTCTATAGAAGAGAAAAAATATTTTAGTAATGCTATCAATATAATAGAAAATAAAAATATGTAGCCTTGATTTTAATTTTAGTGGATATTGAGTGAAATAATAAAGTAGTATTTATAGGATGTAATTTTCCCATCTGAATAGTAAAGTGACTGTTGGAATAGTAGCATGAATGTTTGGAATAGTGACATGACTACTTGGAATAATAACCAAATAATTGGAATTTTAATTTTACCTCAAAGTAATAAACTGTGATATAAATGATATTTATGAATATTAATTTAGGTAAATATAAATATTATAATTCCATGAAATAAATAAAATGATTTAAAAATTTAATAAAAATATATATTCATTTTTAACAAACTATATTTTAATGTATTTTATAAAAATCATAATTATTATATAATAAATAAAAACTTCCCTTGTTATCAATTTATTTGGGTAAAATGAATATTATTTTTGAAATCAAAGCATCCAAATTTTCCATGGGTAATTTTTTGGTAATTTTTTGAAACAATACAATTTTCAGTTAAATAGTAAAAATATAGTTTCTCATGTAACTGGTGAATCTTAAATTACCTTATTCATGACATAATAATGAAACATACATTTTTAGAACAATATTTTCATAAAGAACATATTTAATTTTATAAATTTGTCAATAAAATAATGTAAACACAAATTCGAAACATAAAAAATCATTTTTCAAAAACCTAAAGTCAAATGTGATACCTTAAAATTACAATATTTTTTCCATCCACATTATTTTTTAATAAAATAATTAATTTGAAATAAAAAGAGTCTTATACTATTAAAATTATTATATTAAAATTAGACATAATTTATAGTGTCAAAAATTCACTATTACCTGTTTTACCTTTGATATAATTTTTATTTAATATTTTATTATAAAAAAACTTTTTACTCAATTATAAAAACCACTTCTACCTCCACTTGAAAATAGAATCATCCCTCACATTACAATGAAAAATTCTTTGAAAATAGTCCCTCTAAATTTTCAGATAATATCTAGAGACATTATTAAGTAATCCATATATAAACATTAAGGGAGTTTTAGTGTCATTCAATAGAAGCTACACCACTGATTAAGTTTGTTTCGATCAATTATTCAATTTCTTCTTCTACTATTTTTTGACCACTTTATTATGTGAAAACCATAAAAGATTATTTAGGATGTAACTAAAAACTATTTTAATGATTTTAAGATAAAAAAAGAATAATATATATATAAATTTTAGACTTATGTTTCACGCTCTCCTCATAGTGTCCCATTAACAGTCTGTTAACCACCAATATAGTAATTTACATTCAAACAATTATAACCATTATAATGGATAGATAATAGGAATTAGTTAAAATATTTAAATATTTAATTTCATATATTATAATATTCTTGAATTAATTCTACACATGTTTGGAAACTTTGAACAAAAATAATGAATTATAAAAAATAGGAAAATTTAATGAAAACATGATATCATAAAAGTACAGGTTTAACAACGAGTGTTATAAAATAGAATAAAATAATAATAATGGATAAAATGTTAAAAAATAAACATAATTCACTTTTTTTTTGAAAAAATTGGACAATCCTTTTTGTTATTATTCATTAGTTGGAAAAACAGTGAAATAAAGAGGGAATTAAGGTAAGCAGATATTCAAACCCATCTCTTTTTCATTGGGTTATCTCATATTCAAGTCATTTTAATTATTTATTATCCTATAATGTTCAATAAATATACATTCAATAATCTACCCTTAACATTTAGAGGATATGCATGTATCCACATTGATTTTTAAGGAAATCACATAGATTTAAAAAATTACTTATCCTTTCAAAACAAATCATTGTATCCTCTTATGAGTTCCTTATAAAAAAGAAAAAAGTTGTTTAATTGAAATTTATAATACCCCTTTTTCATTTATTAATCCTGAATGTTTATTCATGAACGTATTATTTATGAAATCATTATGAAACTTATTCCTTTCTAGGGGTTATTTCATGACTATGATTGTTATCTATTTATATGGATTGTATAATTATAAAAATATTATGATGTGATGGGTTGGAAAAAAATTATATAGTCCTCTAATGAATTGGTTAACATGATGTATCTCATGTAAAAATGTTTATTGTAAATTAACATGATTCTATATTTGTTCACATTAATAATGATATGATTATGAAAAATTTTTATGCGTTAAAATGATTCAATATTTTTTCACAACTATGTGCGGTATTTAACCACAGTGACATGATGTTTTATATTTATAAATTTACACATTAAATTTAAATATTAAATGATTCACTAATGATTTTGATGATGATAATATGAATTTTATGTGATGATGATGATTACGATAACCCATATTATATTGATTTATGAACCTTATTTGTACTCCTATTGGATTGTTAGCTCACCCCTTTTTTTGATGTATAAGTTCAGGTTACAACATATATGAATGAGAATGTGATATTCAAGAAGGATAAAGAAGAATTATTTATATGATTGTTTTTGTTTTATTATGTAAAAGTTATGTATGATCATAATTATCACATGATACTAAATATTTCGATCCTTGAATGCACAACTGTTATGTTATTTATTTTTTATAACATCTAGTAGTTATGTAAGAATAAAAGAGTCACTATATGAAGTGTTTAATGTTATACGGCCTTGTCATACTTAGATTGATAGCTAATAGGAATGGATTATTCGATGTTTGGAATATATATTGAGATCCTATTCAATGGATTTCAAATGAGGTTGGGATCAACATATTCTTATAGTTTAGTTCTCATGTAACAGTAGCTTCTATTCTAGTATATTTAAGGATCTATATAAGGGTTTATAATGGAATCCATAAAAAACATTAATACGTTGTTATAATGTGAGAGAGATAAGTCTATTTTGTGGTATTATTTTTTATGAAATGATATTGATGGATGAATCTATTTTGTGGAATATTAGAATAGAAAAACATCAAAAAAATCTATTATTGTATTAATTAGATATATTTAAATATTAAAGCCATAGACAATGAATTACTTCAATTATCACCGTGAAAAATGTTCATTTGATATGAGATAAAGGTAAAACTGATACTTAGATATATAAAATCCCTTAAGATTCATCTTATTATAAGTATTATATGTTTTCACCTATTAATTCCACTAAACCTATTACATGTGTAGGATATGTTCCATGTGTTAATTATTATAAAGTACACAGTAGATCCATTATGTGTCATGAACTAAGATGTTTTATAGTTGAAATGTTATATCTATTATGTTGAAAATATGGTAGAAATCATGGACTATATAGATAATATAATATTAAATAATACCGCTTACAATGTTATAGTTATCTAGAGGAATAATCAGTTTGAGGATGGAAAGTAAAAACCTGAATACAGAATGAGTTATAAGTACCATTATTTTTTAATAGTATTAAGGAAATTTTTATAGATAAAATCATTATATGGGGACGATGACACACCCCATTATTTTAATATGAATTTCTCTTTAAAAATACTTATTTGTTTGATAGATATTGAAACAGAAGAAAGAAAAGAACGAATAATGATTTTTTATACTAAATGAAACTCATTACAAGATACCTAAATGAAATATAGGATTTTATAATATAATTAGAAGGTACTAGATTAAATGGGAATTTTTTTTGACTCTAATAAAACTATTTATATGAATTATATATTTCTTAAAAAAATTACTATTTTGGAATAACTATATTAATATAATTTGTTAATAAAATTCATGGAATGATAATTAAATTAAATTAATAACATATAATTAATGATTAATTCACTCCATGGAATACTAATTTTATTCACCATGATTGAATAAAAAATGGTTTTAAAAACCAATATTTTCATTATATATTATATATTTTTATTGAAAAGTTAAAATAATCATATATGAAGTATGTAATTTTATAAAATATATTAGTTTCTAATAAAAATTCATGAATTTATAATTATTTATTAAGTAATAAAGATAAAATAACATAATATTAGAAATATATAATCATGAAAGAGATGGTTTAGTCTATATGTTTTGTACTTTCATTTTAATAAATTAAATTTACTATATTAGATAATAATTTTAAAGAAAATTAATGATATAATTATACATCAAATAAATTTTCCAATCAACTAAATATTATGAAAAGATAAGGAAAAAAAATAATAAATTCATTTTTATTCTTCAAAGATAATTTTTTTAATAGTGTTTTATACATTACCAAAACTAATATTAAAAATATTTATTAACACCTTTAGAAATTCAATCCTTTGTTTTCATATTTGGAATCAATATTTAATAAATATTTTTTATGGTCTCTTTGATTTTATGTGTAAACATATATTACCACGGTGAAAGTTAATCACCACTGTAATTGCTAAAATAAGGTAAATGAGTTAAATTAAAAGATGATGTCATAAAATATAACAAAAACATATCTAAAAATGGATTCATAGGGGTTTTTTCTATATACATTAATTATTGTCCATTTATTATCCACATTGGATCATTTTACTTGAAAATTAGTTTCCTTTATATATTATGTAATGAGTGTTTACAAAAATCCCACCCCTTCTCATATATTAAAGGACCTATCATATCACCACCTAAACATAGAATGTTCCTTTAAATAACTATATAATTGCTCCCAATTATTAATAAATAATAATCCACCTTTGAATTTAGTATCCCATTCTCACCAAAAAATGTTTCAAAACCTTGGTTTTTAAGAGGTTCTCAAATTAAATATTTACATATTTAATGTATGTGTTTTCTTATCCATATACATTATTATTTATATATTTTAAATAATTTTTTAAAATGTTTTATGATGCATTAATAAAACAAATTAATCATTATTCTTTTATATAATTGATATTATTATTGTAGAAAAACATATTTATACTCATATAATTATTATTACATGTTCATGTTGGGGTCTATTTTACCCCCTTTCAGAATGTTGTTATAAAATTTACCTCATGAAAATCAAATTAGAACTAAATTCTAGAATTTCATTTGATAATGTTTTATTTAATATGTTTTAATATTTATAGAGTTTTACTCTTCCAATGTTTAAAATCTAATTTCTTTAATTCATTGGACAATTTAATAATTACCAGAAAATGGATATTTTATTGTGTTATTTACACACAGTGGGAAGAAAATCCATGAAACGACCATGGGACCCCAAAAATATATCAAAAAAATATTAAATCCTCATGAAATTTATTTAGGTTAGTAAGACATGATAAAATATCTTGGACAAGAACCACTAAACTGAATCATTCAGGAAAAGAAGATAATCAACAGTTGAATTTTATTTTTAATAATGAATAATTAATATGTGGGAAACATAGAATAAACAATTAGTGAAATAAATTTTTTTAAAAATTATATAGTTAAAGGGATAATGAAAACTCTATTTTTAAATGAATTAATGGGATAAAAATGATTATTAGAGAAAAAAAATATAGTTTCCACTAGGTAATGTAGAATAATGGTGGGAAGTAAAAACATTTATGTGAGAGAAAAACATTTAAATTAAATGGGAATTAATTTTAATATAAATTAATTTTCAAAAAATAATAAATTCATGAAAGAATAATAATTTGGTTTGAAACATAATTTAACTATGTTAGAAGTTATAAATGAAACATTAAATCATAATAGGTTATAATACATAAATATTTCAAGATAATGAAAAATAATAAGAGATTGTGACCCAAAGAATATAATTGAGTTCCAAAAATCAATCACCACGTGAGGAGTATTTAAATGTTATCCTTGTGAAAGAGGGAGATAAAAATATATATTAAATTTCCTTATATAAAAGGTAATTTATGAAATAATTTATCTTTTAGAAATTATATATAACACATTAATTTTTTTAGGCGCATTATAAAAAACATGTCTTAGAGGGATAAATTTTTGATGAAAACATTATAGGATTAGAAATTATCAAATAAAAACCCCATAAAATGAATATAATTAAATTTTAAATTAAATACAATAAATAAAGGTTAATTAAATTTATGATATAAAAAATAGGTGGTATAAAAAACGCATAAAATTTTATTGGTGTCGAAATATGCATTCTATCTCAATGAAGGGAAATGTAGATAAAATCCCTTATCTTTTTCCAAATTCATTTACACATATTATTAAAAAACTAAAAAAAAATCAATTTTTTATTATATATGAAATTATAAAAATTATTATAATAAATTTTATTTAAAATTTTTCATTTATTATCCTATTGTAGTTATTTAATACATAACACTCTTTCTAGTATTAGTCAATTGTGGTTATTCAATAAATTATTTCACAAATCCTTATGTATGTTGACTATAATAGACAATTTATAAAATAGTTTCTAAAAATATATAATCATAATTTTTTTAACTAAATAATTTTTGTAAACTAAATATTTGGTTAAATCTAACCATGATGAGAGGATATGAACAAATGATATCGTTTCTCCTCGAGGAGACAATTTGTATTTATGAAAGATTAATGTATCCATTTCTCAACGAGTTAGATGAAAGGAAGGGAATTTATTATTTGAATTGTAAGAATCATAATTTTATTATGTATATCAACATTTATTCATCAATTTCATTATTTTTATCTTCTATGAATTGTCATGTTGACAAATAAAATACATCCCTTTGTAGATGTGGTAGCCCTCATAAGACACTAATCACACTTTTGTTTCACATTGATAATGTGGAGAAATAAAAAATGGTTATTAAATTTGTATAATTACATATCAATATAGTGATCATACTTATTTAATTATATATATATATGGATATATGATATATGGTTGATTAAGATTATGGGAGAAGAATAAGAAGGAGAAAATACATACATTTGAGACTCAATATTTCCTTTGAACTAAAGGGTTTAGTATAAAAAATGTGAAAAGGGGATGAATAAAGTTTAGTTTACTTCATGGATATGATAAATTTTTATATGTTCATGGAAAATTATAATTTCAGGTTCCTTTTTAAATTGTTGTTAGGGATTCCCTTTTATCAGATAAAAAATTTTCAGTTTTGGAATCACCCTTTATATTTTAATAATTTTGTGACAATATTACCTATTCAATGGCTCCAAATATTCCAAATAATGTATTTTAGGGTTTAATAGGGTTTATAAATTCTCAAAAAATTATTTCCACACATGGTTTAAGTTTTTTTAATGTTTTTTTCTTCAATAATGACTATACATTTAACTCTTTTACTTTTGAACTAGGTAACATATTTTTAACTGAGTTGTATTATTTTAAAAATAGAGAATTAAACATATTAAAACATTTGTGTATTATGGAACTATATTTATCCTCTATTTTATTCAATGAAATTATTAAATACTATATAATTAAATTTTAAATAAAAATAGATAATAATTTGAAAAACATTTTAACTATAAAAAATGACATTTTGACCAATATTGATTTTTAATTTTATTTAGTACTGGATGTATTTTAAATTAGTGTTAATATATTTATTTTGTTGTTTTAAAGAAAATTGCATTCATTATTTAATGTATTTAAATATAATTTTTTAAATACAAATGCGTTGAAATTCAATAAACAATAATTTCACAATCATTGTTTCACCAATATTATAGACATTAATATCACTCATTGATATCAGAATACCAAAACCAAAAATTAATTAGTAAATATAAAATAATATTAAAATATTTATATAATTTATAATAATAATTTATTAAATTAATATTCATTGTGTTAGGAAATTAATCTTATCATTATCTTCTGCTATATGTTAAATCCTATTTTTATGAAAAGCTTTTGTAATTCATAATGTGTATGAATAGGAACCATTTATCAATATTATTGATTATAATGATTTCAAGAAGATTATAATTGATTAAATAATATTTATGTAACATTGAAATATATATAAAAATTCCCCATGGGTAAAATTATATATTGAAATAGGTGAAAACTATTTTTCTTAAAATATTACATTGTTTAAATAATGTTATTCAAGTATTTTTATAAAATGAAATAGAATTTTTTAATTATTTATTTTACTTCCAAAATATATATTTTTTATAAAATTGAATTAAAAAAATATAATTCCTATAAAATTTGTACTATTATCAAATTTGGAAATTTATATATTTCATTTTAAAATCAATTATTTGGAAAAAAAATAAATACTACGACCTAAGTTAATAATTTTTTTTGAGGAATTAAAAAATAAATTAAAATTCATCATATTTAAATTTAAAAACATGTAAATATATATATATTTTAAAATATTTCATAATATGTTGATAAAATATTTTAGTATAAATATTCATTTCAATATTAAATCATATTAATGATTTTCCTTCAAATCGTAATAACTATTAATGATTTACAATCTTAGTTATAATTATAGCTTTTTTAATTATTCATTTTTAATATATTTTGGTTTACTTAAGTTGTGTTTAGTGTGTGTCTAATGTTATATAAAGTAGTATGTATTTAATTGGAACCAAAATATCAAGTCATTATATTCTACACCTATTAAATAAATTACATCAATGAAATTTTTATTAGTAATAAGTAATAAAGATAGATAGGGACTTTATCAGTCTTGATATAGAATATTATGATAAATCTATCTTAATATACTGAACGATATTATTATACATATATTTTCCCTCAATGAAAATTATATAAAATTATGGCCAAGTATGTATATAAAATAATCATATATTCTATCAAATATATCTTTCAATAAAAAACCTTAATCTAAAATAAATAAAAAAATCATATAATATTTTTATCATATACAATATCATAAATGCTAAAGTGTTGTTAATCCGAAAATCACATACTATCCTATATATATACCATAATCCATAAATTCATGTAACTCAAAAATATCATGCTCCAAATATTAATCCAATTATTACAAAAATTACCATATATACATTCTGTAAATATAATTCAATTATTAAATATTCATACTAAATGATACACACACCTTAATCATTTATTCCTCAATATTTATCTCATAAAATATGACCTAAAATTAAAATTATCCTTCAAGGTTAATGATACCATTTTATAATTCATCATTAAACATTAAAGGAATACAACTGAAGAAAAATAATTTTGAATTTTATATTATCCTAAATAAATTTATTAATATACCTTAATTTCATCAATAAATATTATCTCACTAATAAAATTATAAAAGACTATCATTTTTTATATTTTTCTATGATATGAACCACACTACCTTAGGTTTGACTAGCAATCTATCATTTTCTATCATAATATAAATATTTTATATTTTCTGACCATTTTTTATGCTCTATTATTCAGTTAGAAAAAATAGTCATTGTGGGATAAATATATTTTCTACCATCATCCCCATGATCCTTTGACAATAAAATACTTAAACAAAAAACGGTTATCTATAATATCTGATAATTTATTCTTTTTTATTATTTGGAAAGGATTGTTTCTATTTCTACAGGTTGGATGTTGAACCTACAGAGTTGCATTCAGTTGTAGTGGACTTCCTAAAAACTAGTGAGCCAGCCGTTATACCCCCGGTCCTCCACGTGAAAGAATTTTTTCAGGCCTGGGACGTTGGATATTTTTCAGGCATGGAGAAATTAGATTAGATCTGGCCACCATGAACACCAATGGCATTGTTGCATCCTATCGAATAAATGGGGCTGAGGAGAAAATACTAGAATCAGTATAAACCTCAACGACGACAATGGCTGCCGGAGAGGCAGGGGTTGAGCATCACTGGGTTCATTATCGGCGGCCAGTTTTTTGTTTCTTCTGCTTTCAATCCAGATCTCACCCTATCATAATGGGTGTTTCTTATCTTCTTTGGTTTTTTTCCTTTTCAACTTAACCATACTTTATGGTTTTTTTGTTTCTTGTTTGTATTTTTCTTGTACTGTTTTCTTTTTTCTTTAATAAAATTCCATTAATAAAAATAATAATATCTAATAAAATAAGCGTGTGAATATGAAAATTCAAGCCATATATGTGTTATCTAATGAAACTTGTATTTCACCATTTGATAAATTATAATCACTATACTCTTCCTTAATTTTTTCATATATAATTCATAATATAATTCATCAAAATATTAAATCCTTCCTAATTTAATAAAATGAGAATGTGATTAATGAAATAAACCCCCCTTAGCATTTAAAACTCATTGTGCATTCAATCCTTATTGTAGTGCAGAAAATAATTATTAGTTAATACCCAAAAAACATCTTAAAGGTTATTAACCATATATAAAACCATGTTTTAGATATAATCTAGTTGTAGTTTCTAGATAGAGATTTAGTTCATAGGAAAATCACACAATTTCCATTTAATCAAAACATCATGATGTTATCAAATAATTAAACTCATCACATAGACTTTTACCTACGAATTTAACTAATGTTATCTAAAAAAATATTAAGAAACAACTAAATAAAACTCTTATCCCATATATATTGACCCAAGATAAACATGAACAAAATATTACATTAATATCATAATTTATGTTATATATCTCACAAACAGTCATAAAATCCAATGGGTAAAATGTTTAGTGTCTTGAGGGTTAGATATATAAATATATTATTTTAAATTACATGGGAAAATGTCACAATATTTTTCATCCTATATATCATTTATGGACATCTCATATGATATATTCTTTTTCATAACCCATGGAATCAAAAAACTTATAAATGGGGTGAGTTCATATGCTCGATAACTAAGAAAACATATGTCATAATTTCTAATAATAAACATGATAGAGAACATGATAAAGATATAAGTATAATATTAAATGATAATAAGAACATAAATTATTATCATAAAATATGTTAGATTAACAAAATATCTTAAAAAGGTCATTAGAGAACCATAAAAGAAATAATGTAACTCTAAACACATCTCAATAGTCACATAATATGTGGGAATAATATAAAATTGCGTAATATTTTTTTAAATTCATAATCTTGAAAATATGGATTTTTAGGGAAAATAAATACATCTTGGATATTTTGTAAAACATTATAAACCTCTTTTAATTTATTTTCATCGATATAAAAATATAGTGTTTTTAACAAATCATTCCAAATCACATCAACACACCATCTTATAAAAAAAGATTCATGCTTATCATTTACACAAATAAATTTAAACAAAGGTTCCCACATATCATTCTCACAACAAACATGTCCAAAATCATCCAAAATATTGTTAAGTAATCATATAATCATATAATGTGTTATGAAACCTTAAATAATGCATTACTGGGGTATATTTGATATCATCATTCATCATCCACACATTGGGGATTAATTTAATAATTAATACAAAACATATATAAATGAATGAATTGAAAAAATGGGTTTCAAAAAATAGTTATGAACATAACATAGTGTGAATGTAAGAAATAATAAACAATAAAAAACTGTAAATTCAAAAAATAAATCATATGATAAAAACTATAAATTCTAATCAAAACAGTAATTCATTAATGATAATCCCTAGAAGATAAGTATAAGAAAAAATAAAAAATATTTGAAAAATGAATTTAAAACATTGATGTATAAATTACATTTAAAAATATTTTTTATGATGGGAAAGAGAAGCCTTATGAAAATTATTTTATATATGAATCCAAATAAAATATCCTTTAAAATACATAACAGTTTGAAAAAGGTATGTGAAAATACTTTGAAAATTTTAAAATAATAATTATTAAAGTATCGTTGAAAAATTCATAATTGTTATCGAATAAAAATTTTTGTTGGACGACAAAAGTTTTTATTTCTAAAATTTGAAAAATTAATTTTAACATTTTGACATAACTTTGTTGAAAACACATGTAAATAAAAGGATAATCAAACATATATTTAAAAATTAATAAATTGGTTAAATGGTATCAATTCGGTTAAATAAAATGTGAGATTAAACTATGGAATGAAGGATATAGTTGTGGAGTAAAAACACTGATATTAGTGGAAATATATTTAAGGAAATTAGAATTATTCTTATCATAAATTAATTTTGACCATATAATAAAATAATTAAGAAAGAAGACAATGGTTTCAAACATAATTTACAAAAAAAATAAAGTGTAAATAAAACATAAAATATTCATTGTTTAAAATAGACCAATCTTGAATTATAATAGTCAAATATTATATTATAGAAAATTGACATTATTTGTATCATGAAAACCACATTCAACTTGAGGGGTATTTAATTAAAATCTATATAAAAAAGAGATATTCAAATTGAACATAAATTACAATAAGTAAATGTTAATTATTGTATAAAATCTAAAATAATATGTATATAAAAAAATGTATTTAGGTGAATTATAATTATCATGTATCAAAGAGATAATTTTGAGATAAAAACACTTATAACCTAAGAAATGTTTAAATAAGTACAACATAAAATGGAAATAATGAAAATAAAATTCAATTTAAACTAATTAATAATAATCAAATTAATATTATAGCAAATTTAAAGTTCCAAAACCACTAAAATAGTAAAAGGTTTATAAATATGAACTACGACTAAATGAAAAAATTGCGAATAAATCTCAAACCATGATTCAGATTAATTCTATGCATATGATTAATATAATTAATAACGAAGATAATTTTATTAAATATATTATTATGATCCCTAATATTTATTATATAATATATTATGTTCCATTATTTATCATATTATATATATTTTCTATATAATTTTTTATCATACATTGGTTACTTGTGGTTATTCAATAAATATTTTCATACCTCCTTATATATGTTGACCATGGTGAAACGTTTTTTAAAGTACTTTCATATTATCTTAAATAATAACATTTCTTGGTAAATATATTTTTTATATTAAATATATTTTTAAAGACAAACATGATGGTCGGTGATGTCTAATGAAACATAATTCCCATGGGGGTGATAATTCACACATACACACCATTAATATAACTATTTCTAAGTGAATTAAAGGGAAGGAAGGTAAATAATAAATTAAAAATTTATAATGATAATAATAACATTATACATATCATATTCATTATTAAATTAAATACTACTAATAATTTGTCAGTGGAAGTGTTGAAAAATAGAAGATGTTTTTTTGGAGTTAGTAGTCTGCCCAATGAACTAATGCATGTTTTTTTACACAGTATATACAGAGGAGAAAATATTGGTTATTAAAATAATAAAATAAAAAATGTAATTATTATAATGTTTTTATGAAAACTTTTATGATATATTTCATTTGGAAGAGGATTATTATGGAGAAAAATATAAGGATATAATATATATGTTGGAAACTGGATCTTTCCATGGAAAAATAATTATAATTGATGGGAATAAGATAAAATAGTGTGAACATCAGATTTATAATAAATGATGGTATTCTAATTGATAATAATTTTTAAATTCTTTAAGGGAAATTATAAATTTAGGTTCACTTTTTAAATGGTTTATGTGATCCCATTTTATAATAGATGAAAAAGGGGGACTTTTTGATACAACCTTCTTAATTTAATAATTCCACAAAAATATTCCATAGTCTTTGGAACTAAATTTTAGAAATGATAATATATGTGGTATATTTTGGATGATAATGACTCAAAAATTTATTTATACACATTTTTTAAACATGATATATGGTTTTTATGATTATGTTTTTTGATTTTACTATATTTCTTATAAACTAGGTAACCGGTTTTAAAAAAACATATTTTGTATTTAATTAAAAATATAACATAGCCCATTAATATAAATTTTGGTATATTAGAACTATATATTTCCTTTATTTAATCCAATTATATTTTTTAAATATTAATTAAAATAACTTTTAATTTCTGATATAAAATGTGTAGAAAACTATTTTATTAGAAAAAGGACATTATGAAAATTATACATTCCTAATTTATATAGTATTTATTACTAATTAAATTATTGTTAATAATTTTATTTATATATTTTTTTTAAATATTAAATTTACTATTTAATGGATTAAATTTAATTTATTCAATATAAATCCCATGATAATAATGAAGTAATAAATTTTAAATTATTATTGCAACATTATCATAAACTATTACCAAAACGGCCTATTCCAGCGCTCAAAACGGTCTTTAACAGTGCTAAAAAAGTGCTGTAAAGCTTAGTGCTGATATAGGGGGTCCCTTTTATCAGCACTCCAAAACGTTCTGATAAAGGCCCCTTTTATCAGCGCTAAATAAACGCTGATAAAAGAACCCTTTATCAGCACTTTTTTTAGTGCTGATAAAAGGGACCTTTATCAGCGCTTTTAAAAAGCGCTGATAAACATAAAAAAAATAAAAAAGAATTAAATAATGTGGGGATAGCTTTTAACAAAGCTTGACCCCCCCTTTATCAGCACTAGGAGGTCTCCCGCACACTTCCCTTCCCGTACATCCTCACACGTGCGTACCCCTTTGCTTCCACCCGAACTCGAACCCAAAACCTCTCCCTTTCGCGACAGCATCATTACCATTAAGCTATTTCGTTTTTTATCTATTTAATGATATATCTATTTATTTATATATATATATAGATATCTATATTATTATATTTATATAGATTCATATTAATATAAATATATTTATTCATATATTAGTATATATATATATATTCATTCGTATATTATTATATATTTATATTTATTTATTTATGTACATATTTATAGTTATAATTTTTTATCTGTATATTTATTTGCATATTAATATATACTTATAAGATTAGTTTTAAATACATTTATGAAATATGTTTTTATGTGTGTTTATAATTAAATAAATAAATAAATACATACATATATACAACACACACACACACCAACACACACACACAGACACATATATATTGACGAATAAATACATATATATGAGTGTATTTTAGAAGCTATAAAATGTAAAAATGATCATAAATTATAATCCAGAATCCTGTTTCAACTCCAAAACCTTTAAAATCGAATAAAATGAAACAATCTTCGATATTATATGTAGTACAGGGCTAACGAACATCCGGATAAGAAGTTATACCTATTTGAATGTTAATAAATTTGTGTATCCCAACTAAAAACTCAGTTATGGAGGACTTCAAGGACTATTTTGGCATCAAAAAATATAACATAAGCTTCTATGTAGTGACCATCTTGTAGAGCTCATCGCAGGCTTCGATTTGATATGTTGTAGAGCTCAAACGGACACTCGGATCAAAAGTTATGGTTGTTTGAAGTTTGAGTTACATTTTCAACATATTTTAGATCTTTTGTTAATTGTTTTGATTTTTTGTGTCTTCAAATTATTATTAAATGATTTTTAATCGATAATAAATAGAAAATTATTAATTAATAATATGTTTTAAATATGTTAAACCCTTTTTCACTAAATTTATTATATATTAAATTTAATAGTCTATTTATACGTATTTAAAACATATTTAAAAAATATATATTATATTTATATCAATATAAATATACATATATAGTAGTAATTTATTTTTCATGATTTTTTTTTAAATAAAAATTTTTTTTCCTGTAAAAAAAAGATCTGATAAATCTCCCCTTTATCAACGCTTTTTTAGTGCTAAAAAAGACCCCCTTTATCAGTGCTTTTTTTAGTGCTAATAAAATGGTAGCGCTTCCCTTGTCCGTTTTTGTAGTAGTGAGAATAATTAGAATTAATCATGACTATAAATATTGCATACCTAAAAAATTAAATTTCCTATATGAAATAATATTAATAATAATATTTCCAATATATAAATTATTTTGTAAAATTAACTTTTTATTTGAATGGAAATTAATCTTATCGTTTGTGCATGAAGTGCAAAAAAATCTATTTTTAAGAAAATTGTATTTTTAAACATAACATGTATGTACATGAAAACATTATAAATTCTATGGGTTATAAGGTTGTTAATAAAATTATAATTTTTTAAAGATATATTATCTGACATTAAAATAAATCCAAAACCTATTTTCCATATTCAGAAATTAAAATAAGGCAATAGAAAAAAAATATTCTATAAAATATTACTTTATTTTCTAAAATGATATCCTTTAGGTTTTATAAATTGAAATAGTATTTTTAAATAAATCATATAACATTAAAAATATATATTATTTATATTAAAATTATTTTAAAAACCTATAATTCATATAAAAGTTAGTATATTAACAAAATAGGTACATTTCACTATTTAATAAAATATCCATTATTTTAGAAAAATATCAACAAATACATCTGTTAAAAATTCTGTTGTGATGAAATAATAAATATTATATTTTTTATTAAAATTTTACTTATTATATGTATAACTTTATCTTTTTATAAGATTATAAATAATATAAATAAAATGGGGTTTCCCAAAATGACCTTTTTATTATTAACAAATACTAACTATGTACCTTAAAATGGTAATAACTTTTAATTTTTTAACATAATAGAGTTTTTTATTGTCATGAACCGGTTTGTTTTTCCATGTAATATAACACTTGACTCAGACTGTGGAATGTACAGAAGAGCTTCTTGATCCCCATAGGCTATAAACCAGTGCCCATCCATTGAGTAATGCCTTTGATAATGGTTTATCCCATGAAGAAAATCTATGAGAAATCCACAAGAAATTATATCACATAAAATCAATTATTCATAAAACCATAGATCAAAGGAAACACTAAAATCTGAATTAAACTTTTAACATTTACAATGAAAAAATAAAATCACTAAAAAGTGGAGGTTACCGGCTAGATAAAAAAATACTCCACGTAGAATGTGAGTTAACGTGCCATGCCACCACCATCAATAACTAACCAAAAGGTCCCGCTAGCACATAAATCCTCCATGAACAGCATGGTAATCCCTTCCCTTACTTATTTTGGACAAAACAGAATATATAAACACCCATGGATCTATATAGGATGTGAGGAGAAATGTATAGTAGGATACCACCAAAATATTCCATGAAATGGAAATAAATGAAAAATTAACGTGCCATTTTTTAGATGAACGATTTGAAGAATTTTTATATAAAAATAGGTTTTACTTATATAAGAGGGAAAATAGTTAAAATTTAATTTTAATTAGTTCAAAAAAAATCAATAGATCATTGGA
The DNA here is from genome assembly GCA_963277665.1 of Viscum album. Taxonomy (NCBI): domain Eukaryota; kingdom Viridiplantae; phylum Streptophyta; class Magnoliopsida; order Santalales; family Viscaceae; genus Viscum; species Viscum album. The sequence goes on along the minus strand of OY728155.1, from coordinate 461,176,392 downwards.
GACTCCCTATGTGAATATGTTGATAGGGCCCAAGGATCCTTATACCTTAGTGATAAAAAAATATTAAACGTTCTCATGAATGATCCTCTAAAGATGTCACAACCAATGTTCTAATGGTATCTTCATCATCATCATCTTTTTAATTAGTGTTATACTGTGAACTTTCTGGTGAGCCTAAGTTACAGCCTAACTGACCTAAATGTCATACTATAACAAATAAACCCACCTAAAATACCAAGGTTCCATTGTTCTCTATCTAACTTCCATAATAAGTAAAATTCATTTCATATAATCACAATTCTAATAATTTAAATCACAAAATACCAAAAAAATTAAAATGGGAATTTCACCATTCACAAAGAACTTACACTAAACCTATGGAAAATTATTTTTCACCATCCAATTTTTTTTAAAAAAACATCTTGAATCCATTTCAAGAATAATTAATTAATAAATTTATGTCAAGTCATAGAACCAACTATATTTTCCTTCAAGTCACCCAATAACTATTTTAAACCACAAGATACACTAAGAGTAATCCCTAAGAAATATAGAGCACAACACAAAAATAAATATTAAACCTAATGAAATTATATTGACCCCAATATAAGACAACTTAACTATATGAGTAGTGGGAAGAAAATAATGGAAACGATACCATGAAGAGGGAATAAAAGAATAATGGATGATCTTATATGGAAGTTTCATGAAGATTCCATGCCAAATCTATCCAAATATTGAAGTAAAAGTTGGGTAAGGATGAGAGGTATGTGCACATAGGAATAGAGGGATAAAATTGGGTTATAAAGGGAGTTTTTAGCTGTAAAATTGGGGGGAGGGGGTTGTTTAGAAAGTCCCAAACATTTATATATCTGGTAGACCACATGGTGTGGTAGCACATTTGACAGAACAATGTGCCAACTATGAACCACCTATATCTATAGGGAAAACATGGAAAAACATTTTCTTGGAGGGGTAAATTCTTATGAACCTATCCATGTGGCATGGAAATTTCCACTATCCTAGTCACATGGTTAGTATGGGTGGGAAACATGATCTTGTGCTATGACATGTGGTCTAGATAGTGAGACTGTCTAGGGTGCATGGTTTTCATTAGGATGGGGAAAAATTTCCTCTAACCATGTTCTCAAAATTCACATCCTTCAGTCCTACTAAAAACCCCATTTTTTTTCAAAAACACCTAGGAAATCTATGTAAAAAGGGTAAGACCAGTAATAAAAGTGAAAATAAGTCAAAATAACACCACATATGTGACAATTCTCCCCACCATGGAATATTTACACACTTGGAAAGATAACTTGATGTCTGACTTTAAAATAAATGAGGGTACTACTCCTCTACCCATGATTCTTATTCCCATGTCTCATGAAAATAATTTACATGATTCCAAAAAACTCAAATAAAAGGGATTTACTTTCCATGAAGAATATTTATTTTGGAATCCAAAACTTTTACTAGTCATCCTAACATGGAAAAATCAAATTCCAATAGAATCTAATCACAATGTATCACATTAGACTCATTCATAATATACTTATTTAATGGAGTGACATGAAACACATTATTGATCAACATCAACTGAGAACAAAAATTCATCTGGTATTCCACCATACTAATTCCCTTTGAAATTTTATAAAGTTAGATATACCTTAGTATAAGCTTCCCCTGCATACCAAGACAATAGTGACCTAGGTGAGGTTCATATTTAGAAATTTCTGGTCACTCACTGAGAACTCCAGGGCTTGTCTCTTCTAATCAACATTTTATTTATGGAGGCATTGTGCTATCCATAACCAATTTTTGGTTAAGCAAACCTTGTCACATGTCAATTTCATATAAATTTTTCCCATAAATGTGATCTTTTGAACTTCCTTCCATCACAGAGGCACCAGAAATGGCTTACCATATAGTCCTTAAAAGGGATCCATATTAATTAGGGATCTATAACTATTATTATATGAAAATATCTCTAAACACTAATGGTTATTACATGAACCTATGAAATTGATCACACATGCCTGTAGCCTATCTTCCAAAATTAGATTAACCTTCTCTGTCTGAATTTCCATTTGAGGATGATATGTCCTACTGTACTTGACCCATGAACCTATTGAATTAAGAATGACTTACTAGAATCAAGATTTAAAATAGGTGGATGTAGCTAAAATTATAGATAAAGACAAACTATAAATCCTCACAATCTCATGAGCATACAATCATCCTAGATCAACCACCTTGGTTGAATCTAAGTTAAAATTAAATGGGTAGACTGAGTCATTCCATCAATAACTACCCAGGTATAATTCATTCCCCATATATTATGAGGAAATCTCGTGATTAAGTACATGAAAATATTCTATCAATTCCTGTTAGGAAAGGGGAGTGCATATAACTTCTAGATAAAAATATATCTATATCATATCTCATAAATGGACACTAGAACTAGTGTCGCATTTCATAATTATTTTGGGGGTATTTGGATGAACAAGCCCCTACAAAAAGTGGCATTATTTTATCATGTCCTTTTGAAAAGATAGTGGCATCACATGATTTACTTTGAAAAAATGGATTATTTATGAAGATAACGCCAACCCACTGGGCACATTCCCACAGTTTTGAAGATACCTAGTGCAATGAAAAAACTCATCATTAGGATTCTCTTCCTAAATCAGATTCAATAGAGGGGGGTTTAAACTGAATGTTAGACATGAACATTCTTCTAGTACTATCCTTGATTTATAGGTGCATCTAGAAAGAATGGCCCATCAAAGTCTACATATAATTTGACTACTTTACATCTTGCACTGGAATATTCTTACATATGATGTTTTCTACCATGTTACATTTCCCTGGGCTATAGAAAATATAAAATTCAAACCATGTTGGTACATAACCCATAATCTATACCTTATATTTAGGTTCTTTTTGTTAAAATATAGTCTAAGATCATATGGTCTGAGTAAACAGTGAATTTCACCATGAGGGGTCAATGATGAAATGTTTTCACAACATGAATTAATACCTCCAGTACAAGTTCATAGATTAAATAATTCATTTCATGTAGTTGTATTTGGAGAGAACTGTATGCCACTATATGGTCATTCTCTATCAATACACACCCAATACCCATATCTGAAGCATCACAGTAGAGAACATATCCCTCTCCATATTCTTTTAAGATCAAAAAAGGTTTGGTGGTCATGAAAATCTTGATCTCCTTAAATGATTCATGAAATTATTTAATCAATTCACACATTACCCCATTTTGCATATGTATAATCATGGGTGAAGATAGATGAGAAAAATCTCAGGAAAACCATAAATTATATACTTCCAGGCATAAGAATCTCATGATCAAAAAATCATTCCTTGGTTTCTCCCATGAAATCACTAGTTTAGTTTTCTTGGGGTACACCAAAACCCCATGTTCTTAGATAATGTTACCTAGAAACATAAAATACACTACTACAAAATTTGATTTATCTAGCACTAAGGATTTAATAGTGCTAGCTAATAACACTATTAAAGACCCTCATTACCAGAACTAATAAGAGTTCTGTTAAAGGTGGTCTTTGACAGTGCGATAAAAATCACTGTTAAAGACCCACCTTTATCAGTGCTTTTTTTAAAACAAATTATAAAGGCCCACCCTATATTAGTGATTTTAGAAAAGTACTGATAAAATTATACTTAAAAAAATTAATTTTCATTTAAAATAATACATTATTATGTAAATATATTAATATTTATATATATATATAATATATTTTTTGATATATGTTTTAGATAAGGTAAATAGTCATTTACAATTAATATATACAATATTTAGTGAAAATGGATTATAAAATAACTAAGAAATATTATTAATTAATAAAATTATTATTATTAATGGGTAATATCCACTTAATATCAACTAGTTAATAAAAAATAAAAAATTTAAAAAATATATATAATAAGTTGAAAACATAACTCAAACTTCAACTAGACAAATTTTTTTTACGGGTGTCCATTTGAGAACTAAATAATATCAAATCGTAGCTTGTGAGGATATGTACACCCTTAGTGATATAGCTAAACCTCTGTCACATTTCTTAAGGCCAAAAAGGACTAGAAGTCCTCTAAAAATGAGTTTTCGTTGGGGTACCTCGATTTTTTAACATCTGACGAATTTTCAATCTCCTTTAAAGGGGTATTTTTTCCATTTTTTAGCGGGGACTAAATTTATTCCCAATTCATACATTCATATTGATATTATGGTTTTTAAATTTTGTCATTTTTTAGGATTTTATTATATTTACAATTAAAAATATGCACATTTTCATATATTTACTTATAATAAATCACTCATATAAATACATATATCATCTTATTTTCCTAAAATTTTATATTATAATATATATAAATAAAAAAATATTCTAAAAATGTATTTAAAACAATATCTGGCCATTTTTTACATTATAAAAACATATTTATAGTGTTTATATATACATATGTGTGTGTATTAATATATATATATATATATTATAATTAATATATGTAAATGAATATAATATATAATTTATTACATAAATATAATATATATCAAACAGGCACATATATTATAAAAATGTATTAAAAAATAATTAGTTAAATATATGTAAATATATATGTATATGTATATAAATATATAGAAAAATCATTAGACAGACAAAAAAAAACATGATGTACTGGTAAAGGTGTTTCATCTTTGAAGGAGAGGTGTAGGGTTCGAATCCAGGTGGGCGTGCATAAGTATGGAAATTTGAAAAGCACTAATAAAAGGGGTGGTGGGGTGAAAAGAGATTATAAAGGGGGTGTGGAGCACTATTAAAGGGGTTGTTGAAGCATTAATTAAGGAGTTATGTTCATAGGTGTCCCAACTTTTTTACCCCCTTTAATAGAATTTCCATTATCAGCACTAAAAAAGTACTATTAAAGGAACCCTTTAACATTTTTAAAACACACTATTAAAAGTGTCCTTTAATAGTACTAAAAAATGCCATTGAAGGACCCTTTTAACAATTATTTTTAGTGCTATTAAAGGGTTCATTTAAATCCTACTTTCTAGTGTCGATATAAGTTTTGGGCTATTAACCACACTAATAAAGTCCTTTTCTAGTACTGTAAAAGGCCTTTTTTTCATAGTGATCCCAGATTAAAAATGATTTACATAGAGATATTATCATGCAAAAAATGATCCAAAAGAGAAACTAGCAGATCCTTAGATGTTTTTAATGCATCACCTTCATCCTGGAATAAGCCAATATGCGTTATAAAAACACCATGACAATGAAGTTTAGGTACTGTTGGAATAACCAGGTTATAAGAACCATGAAAATTCTAGAGCATTTTCAAATCCAAATGACATGAAAAAATACACAATATTTCCATTACATAATTATAAGTATTTCTCTATAATATATTCCTCGGTAACCCCCAATTGATGATACCCAAATCAGATGTCAATCTTGGAAAACCACCTTTCTCCTTTAAGATGATCAAATAGGTCATCAACGTAGGATAAGGTATATTTATTCTTGATCACAAACATATTACACTTCTAAGAATAGATTCATAAATAGAGTGATCCATCAACCATATTAGAAAACATAACTGGTGTAGAATATGGTGAGATTCTTGGGTGAAATAATCCTTTGGATGAAAAATCTTCCAATTGTATCTTTAATTCCATCTAATCGGTGGGGGCCATACGATACAAGGGGAGATAAATCATCTTTGTTTCCCATTCTAAGTATATGGTAAAATATATATTCAGATCTAGAGTTAACAAATGAAATTATATTGGAAACAGATATAAAAACTCATCAAATATTAAGGGTAACCCATTCTTGAAACATATACCAACTTTATATAACATAATAAAAGAAACATAGAAAAAAGGTTTCCAAACTTTGAATGTAGGGGCCCATCACACCCTAATCGGGGATCCCAATCACCATGAAAGACTTGAGTACTCCCATTGAGCGTCACAAACATTACTCAGTAACAATAAAATACGATGTTCTCCTTGAAACTCACTATATATATAAGGCAAGACAAATCAGTTAAACAAATCTGAACCATGGGTATATGGTTTAGTGGTCAGGGAGGTAGAATATGATCTACAATAGGGAAAATTCATCTTAAGGATAAACCGAATATCTGTAGAAATTCCTAGGACCAAATAGAGGTAACTCAAATTCATGTTTTGGGTCAAACACAAGTAGAATCAAGTACCTGACATGAAAATATTTTATTTATTATTTTTATTTCATTTTCTATATAAGTCATTTAATTTTACAAGAGTTCTTCTATCTCATTTTTTTCTTCTTGTTTTTTGGAACTACTAAAATTACTAACTGATCTTATATCATAAAATTATTTCTAGATCTTTTTCATATTTATACAAGAGGTATCCAATGTTTAATGATGTTACATTAATGAAAAATATAAAGAAATCATTAATTCATCACCCATATGGTTTACCTAAGATAACATGATTAAAACATACATATAATTTGAAATTAAAACATAAAAAACAATTTTTTTAATAAATCTACCATAGATCTATTTCTATACACAATATATAGCCAATGCATCAAAACTAATGGAGGTGTCAAAGCAAATCTACAAAACCCCATGGTGACCTAGGGCCTGTCACGAGGTGTGTTGGAAAGACACTCAACTCACAATCAAAAAATCAATCCCTGATAGTCCGAGTTCATATATATCTATAATTTATGAAATAATATGATGGAAATAAATAGAATTCATTTTGTGATACCATTTTTTTATCAAATCAGTTTGGGCTTCCATAAAACATGACACTCGAATCAGCCCGTTTCATGTCTTGAAGGGTTTTCCCGACCCCCACGGTGTGGAAAATAGTTCTTGTGAAATAATTAAAAAATTGGTTAACAACATAGGCTATGAATAACAACTATGAACAATCCAAAAGAAATTACATCACATCACCTCCATTATCCCAAAAATAAGATATCAATGGAAACATTACTACACACGTTAGAAATTTAGTATTTAAAACCAAAAATCAAAATAACTAGAAATGCATGGGGATAAACTAGAAAAAAATCACCATGTAGAATGTGGGTCAAAACCCCACCACACCACCATTAATACTTGTAAAAAGGGTCTCCAAGAACATTGAACCACTATTTCCACAATCAGAATCCATTTTCGTACCTTTAAAAAATTATCTATATACCCATATGTGTATATGCATCATGTGAGCTAATATTACAAGTAGGATATAAAAAAACAATCCATGAAATGGAATTAAATGAAAAATTAACATTCATGTTTTTAGAAGAATTATTTGGAACAACTTCAAAATACAAGGTGCTAAATTGTTAAAATGTAATGTCATTCTATTGAAAAAAACCAACCACCAATAAAGACTACCTATGTAGTTAGGTTATTAGGATCCTTGGCTCCATGAATATTAGTTATCAAACCATATATAAGGTTCTCATGCATGAGCTGCTATAGAGGTCTTAACCAAAGTTCTAGATGTCCCCATGTAATTATCATATGTTTAGTTGGTGGAATAGATTGAAGTTATGATTGACCATAAGTCACTTTCCAGCCAATCCAAATGACATACTAGTCTATATAAACCCATCTAGAATAATCTAGAATCCCAGGTTCTCAATCAAACTTCCATATAAAGTGAAATACATTTCATAAAATCAAAATTCATATAATTTGAACCACACATGAAAACAAATCATTTTAAAAAGAGAAATTCACTAATAAACCATGAACTCACACCAAAACCCATGGAAAATAATTTCACACCACCCAAAATATTTAAAAAATACATTAGGAAACCATATCATCAATTATATCAATTAATGTTAAGGCATAAAATAACCTACCTTTTTTATGAAATCAACTAAACCGGGTTGGATAACTGAAGACTCAAAAAGAGGAAACCATAAGGAAGAATAAAAAACCAAAGCATTAATATTAAACATAATTAAATGAGGTATATACAATCATAGTTCATCCTAACATATGTATAAGTGAGAATAAATAAAAGATGGGAGAATATATAATGAATAGGGAAGTAGAGTAGAATGAAGGAATTTACTTGGAGTTTTAAAGAATATTCCAATCCAAATGCACTGAAAAATGGAGGCTAGAGGGGAAAGAGGATAGGGGTGTGTGTCTAGGGAAGGAAGGGTAAAATGGGGTAAAAAAATGAGGTTTCATGATTAAAATTTGGGAGGGTAAATTAGGAAATCCCTAAAATTTAATTTTCTCAAAGGCTGCATGGTTTGGACACACTATTCCATTCTCCAATTGCGTGGTACCTCTATCCAACAGAAAAAGTGGACACACAATATTTCTGGAGGGTATTCCTGCTCGTGTTTATAGACATAAAACTTAATGTGTGCCACTTTTATGGTAACATGATAATCTTGGGAAGGCTATACACCCATGTAATAGGACATGCGACCTGGATTGTTCCACTTTCCTTGGCACATATTTTTCACTAAGATTACATAATGTTTCCCCTAACAATGAACCAACCATGAAACACCTTAAAAATTTTAATAAAACCACAATTTTTATAAAAAACACCAAGGAAATCCATTTAATAAAGGTATGACCCAAAGTAAAAGACAAAATACCAAAAAATAACACCACAAAAGTGATTGTTATAGCCTTATTAATAAATTAGTCATAATATGTTTTTATAATGGGTGTATCATGTTATAGAAGTTATAGAGAATAATATATACTTTGAAGGACCTTAAAACACTATTCATTACATTTAGAAACCATACTTTTTTTGGGTGAGATGCTATTATGTTATATTCATTTACCATGACTATTTCCCCCCCACCCACATGCACATATTATTCTCACATATGATCTCCAATTTATATCTCTAATGTTCACCAATTTCTAAGAATTTATGATCACCTTTTATTATTGATATATTTTTCCATTGTATGAAGGAAATTATGAAATATTTTATTTCAATTATGGTTTCATGTGTGAAAAATATTTTTTGGATATTTTAAATATTATTTCTAAAATAAGGTTCTTTTATATATATCCTATAAATATACAAAATCTATATGATTTAGGTTTTTTGGGGTGGGATATAATCCATAATCATTCAAAATTATGTAATTTATAGGTATGATATGATTTGGTTGTAACATATTTACAATCTATAGATACATTTAATTCCAGATTTGTTTTATTCTTAAATAACTTTTCGTAATTGGGAGTATTATTGATATACATTATAATTATATTTTTTATAATCACGTGAGATAACATGGAATTAGATAAAAAAATATCACAAAGGGAGACGAAAAATAAAATATGTAAATATAAAGTATTCAATTATGAATGAATAATAATCCATATCCTTAAACATTTCTTATTCAGACTAAAAAGTAAATTTCTATTATTTAAAACAAACAAAGAGAAAAACACATACCACGAACACATCACTCATGGGTGATGAAGATGAGGAAGACTAAGGGTATCACACTTGACAATGCTTTTAGAATCACTAGGAAGAGACCCCACCTCATCATAAATTGTGATATTTTCAACAGGGCTCCCTTTGTTAGCTGGAATATCCACATAAAAAAATTTCCTCTCTCAAAGTGTGTTTGATCGGTGTTCCATAATTGATAAGAATGATGAACTTTATAATAATATATATTACATTACAAGGATTCATTCTCTTTAAATGTAGTAATATAACCTTGAAATCAGAGTTAGATTCTATTTACCATATTTGGATATTGCAAATCTAGTACCACATCAAACCGGTGAGCAAAGCTCTACCCTCCGCCTCAATAGATGTACCTACCCCATAAAAAGTGATGAAACCCACCAGAACTTAGCCTTTTGAACCTCTTATAAGAATACAACCTCTCATCTTTCCTAAGATATTTAAAAATGTTTTTTAGCCGCACCCCAAGTGCGACATCATTGGGGGAAAATACTGAGAATAAATATATTTCATACTATATGATCCATGAAAAATGAATTATTTAACAAAGGATATGATTAATTCATATGAATAATCTATTATTGTATAAGTGATAAGTCAGATACTTCCATCAAAACCTTTTCATCCTCAAAAACCTTCCTATATAGATCCACCACCTTCTCATTTATAACTGGCTGTGTACATTTAATGTCTTGTTGGGATAGTCATGTACCCATTATAGAATAATTAATTATAAAATATCTAAGATATTATGTAAAACATAAATCTTGGCATCAAGGACATGTGAGTGTAGCAGTTTAAGATATTATTAACCCAACTACATCTGCATTATATCCTATAGAGGTGTAATCCAAAGTTGAACATTATATTGGCCATTTTTTAATATTTTCCACTAATTAACTCCCTCAGTTGACATATGTGGTATGAATTAATTTTATTTTTTATTTTAATTTAATTAAAATTTACTTCTAATAATTTCTATAAACTAACTTATATTGGAGTATCTCCTAATGAAGGAATCACTTCAAAGGAATGAAAAATATCACATTTCACTACATTTTGGTATTCTATAGTTAGCTTTTTGGGTATCATAGATACAAAATATGTTTCCTATATTAGATAATTATTATACCTTTTAAATGAGTATTGATATAGGTGGAAGTTATTATTATTTAAATATTATAGAAAACTATATCATGGATGTTATAACAGGTTACCGGCTCACATTACACATATTGGGTAGTTTTACATATTTGTAATTTTGAATAAATATTATATTTTTATTTATAAAAACATATTTTTATAATATATTAATTATTTTCATTCCAAATTAGGTATGTCAATATTACTTTCATCCAATATAATTTCAATTCTTATGATGGAATCATGGACCCAGAATAAATTCTAACAGAATTCAACTATTTGAAACGGTAAACTATAAAAGAATACATATCATGAACATTAAGAAGCATCGACAATAAGTGTATATTTTTTGAATTCTCTGATTGGTAAGATCAAATTTATAATTATGAACCACTAATAATTATAATATTATTAATTCTGAATATTTTTTTTGTGAACAACGGTTGTTATGTGTATTTTTCATTAATAAATTTAAATCGTATTGTTTATTCACGTTATTGGGTTGTTATCAATGAATATTTCTCAAAATGTTAACTTAGAATGTTTTATTTCTAGATTTCAGTTCTTCAATATTAGTTTTTTCTATTCAAATTAGTTTTGATAATTATTTTTTAAAATTAAAACTACTTTTTGATTATGTTTAGTAAGGACTTCCATCTAATAGTGGATCTATACAAAAATTAATATATTAATGATCTAATAAATAAAATTAATATTAGTGAATACATGGATTTTCTTACATATCTATTTTTTAATTTGTAATAATGGTTTTATAAACCATAATTACACTAGTTAGGATAATTATATCACAGAGAGGGGAGTGGGTGAATCAGTGATATATTTTTATTTTATGTTTCCTTTCAAATGAAAAAACCTTCAACTCCTCTTAATGATAATATTCCCTACTGAAAAAAATTCAAACACACATCTATAGAAACACAAGTATTTATAAGGATTACTATTCAATAAGAATATATACATCCTTGGTATGGTATGTAAATGATCCAATACCATACAATAAATTAAAAAACATTACTTTTTTTATGAAATACAATTAGCAGGATATGCCATTTCACCCATGTATCACTATAAAAACAATTCAATAATATGCGTCCTCTTTCTTGAAAAAATGATTCAATATAATTTTTTTGTAACAAACATGTTATAGTGATCCTATATCATTTTACACAATTATAAACTTTCAATTAAATTCTTTAATTTCTTTTCTTAAAGTTGGTAGTAACTTCCTATAAATTATAATAAAACTAGGTCCAATTTCCCAATTTGATTTATCAATACAGGAAATGTAACTATATTATAATACAGTTGACGTAGTTATGAACACTTCCTTCTTCCATCCAAAAATCCTAATAAAATAACTCATCATAATACGATAATTGAATGAACATGATAATCATTTGAATACGAAGATCAACTTAATACATTGAAATATTATCTCTTATCCTTTCACTTCTATCTGACATGATTTCATCATGAAAAAAATCAGGAAACCACTTCTTCTCTTGAGAATTCTTTTATAGCTCTGTATTCCCTCTACTTCTTGTGAGAAATACATCAGTTAAGAAAATACAATGTACTTTTCTGCCTTCATAATCACCCTAAATATGGTTTGGGAGGGATTTATAAATTGTTTCATGCTTATCCAAATAATACGAATTTCAACATCTCCTTGAATTTCCGGTGCAAATTGACTTTCTTGAATGTTTTTAAACTCTTTTTATTCCTCTCGATCCTTCTCTAATATTATAAAAAATTCATATCAATTATTGTTTTCTTCACAAACACTAAGTAAATTATTATTCTGAATCTGATTCACATAGTGGGATTTCTTCATTATGATTATATTTACCAACAGCATATATCTAGAAATTGACACTAGTCTAATTTCTTTGTACATTTTCATCATTATGATGTTCTGTACCAACTGATGAAACAAAAACATCCTCTTAGAAATTAAATCTTCTCTTTTTTATCTCATTTAAATGATCCAAATTTTTACTCCTATTATTATTATTATTATGATTTGATTCATTATGATGAAGACAAATGTAAATCATTTGATTCGTTTTTATCTATTCTATTTACCCATTTGAATGATAAAAATTCAACCACTTCAACTCATTCCTCTTTTCATAAAGAATAATAAGTTTCAACTCTAATATGATATATCTTGACAAAACTAAGGAAAGAACTTAACAAAAAAATTAGAGTTATTCTTTCTCTTCTAAATATGATACCAATTACTTTTCTTTCTCAAACAATGATTCGTTTAATGAATATGATTATATAAAAAATAAAATGGATCGATATTCAGTGAAAAAGACTTCTTCAAACTCTTTTAGTTACATAAATGTTTTTGTATCATGACTCACATAATTACTTTTGATATATTTGAGAGCAACACCAGTATCATCTGACTTATAATGGAACATATTGTGACTTCCCAACAAACAATTTTCTTTCTTTCTCATTCAGAATATGATTGTAATGATGATAATCAGGTTGAATATGATTTATAGAACCTTTTCCCCATTTATTTTTTAAATCTTTCATCACAGGTTTTACAAAATAATTATGATTTATGATAACTCGAAGATCATCAAAGCATCTTTAAATTTAAATTATAGTCATGAAGACTTCAATTCTACCCCATTATGGTCTCTTCTTCTAGTCCGGACCCAAGGAGAGTCTGATGATCCTTTTTATCCAAAAAGTAACTTCTCAATATGATGTAATTTCTCAACCATTGTGAGTCTAATTTTCTTGAATATGATGGTTATTATGATTTTCACCAAAACAAGGTGAGGTTATTTCTTTTCATCTTAAACCTCCTTTTATTCTTAAAATTCATTTTCTTCATAATTATTATTGAAAAAAATAGAGAACACCTAAATACGATAACCCTTATAATGTTGGTCCTAACAATCTCCCACATTGGATTTTGATTTCAACCAATATTAATAAACCACTGAACTTTGTAACCTCAAGATATAAATTATTTATCAACAATTTCAATCCTAAAAGAGCTAACTCATTGTAGGTAACCATAATTATTGACAGTAAAACTATGCCGTCAAAAATAATTTATCATGAAACCTCTTAAACTTTTATTCCAAACATTATTCCTCCACTTTCTTCAATTCATAGATTTTCCTAGAATAAAAATTATTATTTTTTCTTACAATCACTCCAAAAAACAATTATAATATTTCACACACACATAAATCTTGATTCATAGCTTACCCACTACTCCTAATTTTTACGTACATCTATAAGGATAGATTTATGAAGCAATTATCTCTGTTGACAACACTATCCAATGGTAAGATTAAATATGGTATAAAAACACTTACCACATCCATGATGAGAAATTGGTTTGACACCCTTTTTAACCATTAATTTATAAAAAGATTCCTTTGAAAAAGTTTTTGTGAAAATGTCCCATACTTGTTATGATATTGGAACATATTACTTATTCAATTCATTATTCTGCACATGATCTTTTATGAAATGATATTTGATATCAATGTGTTTTTAATGAGAATGTTGTACCAAATTTCTCGTGAGGTTTATTTTACTTTGATTAGAAAAACCCAAGATCAAGGGTAACTTCACTTTAACATGTAAATATTCTATCTGAGTATTCATCCACATAAGTTGGGTAACATCTTGAGTAGAAAAAAATACTCAAAATCTTTCATATTGAGATTTATTGTATAATATTTCTTTATATTCCATATAAAAAATTTTTTCCTCAGAAAGAAAAGTTGACCAGATGTGGTTCTTCTATCATTAGTATTTTATTCCCAATCCTTATCTGAATACCCAAATAAATAAAAAATTTCAATGTTATCAATACTAATTCTATTTCTTTTTGTTATTTTTTATGTATCTAATAATTCTTGTTATAGAAATTATATTTGATTTTATAGGAGCACTTTGAAATCGTACACATAAGGTAACTGTATAAACAATATCGAGTCTTGTGGCAGTAAAATATTACAAATGTATAATCCACATCCAAATGTTTTTTGATCAAATTACTTACCATATTCAGCTTTACTCAACTTAGTTCCCACTAAAATAAGTGAGGAAACTGGTTTATATTTTTCCATACTGAATATCTTTATAAGTCCCTTAGTATACTTTCCTTGATAAATAAAAACGTTTTTACTCTTTTGTAAAATTTTTAACCCAAGAAATTATTTCATTTCCCCGAGTAGGACATCTCAAACAACCTTTTAATCTTTTAAAAAATTCATTCACAACTTCTTTCATCATTCCCAGTAAAGATATTATCAATATAAATAATAACACTAAGAGAAAAGTATTGAATTTATTTGATGTAAATATTATTGTCCACTCTTCCTTTCTTGAAACTCATATTCCTTTAGAAAGTATCAAATTTTGAATAACATGCCCTCAGAGCTTACTTTATCCCATAAAAGGACTTTTTCAATATTTACACTTATCTTTCATCTTTACCAACAACAAATCCACAAGGTTGTTAAATTTAAACTTGCACATCAATATCTCAATTAAAAAAATGCATACATTATAGCCATTTGAAAAAATTTGTAACTTCATTGGGAATGAATATCAATAAATGTTTGGATTTTTTCTAACCATTCCACTGGAGAAAATGTTTCATCAAAATAAGCACATTCAATTTGAAAGTAACCTTTTTACATTCATATTTTATTGTTTCTTATCACTTTAACTTATTCATTCATCTTGTTCTGGAATACCAATTTTGTACCAATAAAGTTTTTGGTATTTGGTTTGGTATGAGTTCCCATATATCATTATTTTCTATCTGACCCATCTCTTCATTCATGGCCTAAACCCTTCCTGGATACTCACTAGCTTCTTTCACATCATTCAGTTCAACTTTTGAATAAAAAGTAGTATGGTTAATAGTATTTAATGTTCTTATTGTTTGATATTTTTTAAGTTGATCAACAATAATGTTTTGTGTGTCCAATTTCTTCCTCATCATTGAATGAGATTTTCAATTATCTTCTACATCACTAAAAATAGCTGAGTCCGATTCTTCTTCCTCAGTTGGATTACAATTGACTATATCATTAATCAAATTGTTAATAAAAGATTCCCAATCCTACTCAAATTACTTATCTCTATGAGTTTGTTTATCTTCATTAGGATTTTTAATATCTTTCACTTCAAAATAATCAAAAATTAATTCTATGACTTTTTTGAAACATCGATATATACTTACATGTATAACATATCCAATAAAAATACCATCTTCACCTTTCTACTCAAACTTTCCCACATTTCCAACTTTCTTCTTTATAATACATGGACTCTGCAAAACACTTAAGTGTTTCAAACATTGATTTTTACATAATTTTTTTTATGGAGTCATATATGACCTTGGTATATAGAAAAATCAATTTTGAATATTCAAAACTGATCTCATGGATTTCCTCTAATAGTAATGAGAATGTCCACATTCAATTAACATAGTTGTCCCCATTTCTACTAAACTTATATTATTTATTTCATCAGCATGAATTTTTTGGGGAGTGTATGGGTAACTATACTAATGTTTAATTATATGTTTCTTAAGATAAATTTAAAATTCTTTCTTCTTATACTCACCACTATAATAATTTCTCAACTTCTTCACTGAATACTCACTTTTATTCTCGACTTTCCTCCTAGAAATTTTAATCATTTCTAAAGCATTTGAAATCTATTTCTCATACATAACAAAATTAATAAAATTAAAATAACCAATGAAAGTGTTGAAGTAATTATCTAAATTTATTTATTGTTTTCTCATTAGACCAAAAATAGCATAATTAATAAGTTATATGGATTGTTCTCAACAAATCATAAAATTCTTATGCATTGAGTTTTTAATTTTTCCATTTTGAGAAAAAGTGAAACACCAATCTCTTCTTCTTGAAAAATTTGGAATATCTCAAGCACTATCTCACTTTGATCACTTACTAATGTTTCTTTAACACATGTGTCATAAAATTTTGTGCCACAATTTATTGTTTTCTACTATACTCATGTAACAAGAGTTTTGTATTTCACCAATTTCAAATAAGTTTCCATTTATACATTTTACTCCTATAACTATCTTTCCATCTTCCTCACTTTTTCTTAAAAAACCCATTTTTTCAAAAAAAAAACTTTTTTACCCTCATAAAAAAGTGGTGAAACACTTATAGAGTAGTGTTTCAGCTCGTCAACATATAAATATTTCTTATATTTCATGTTTTACTTCCAAATAACTGACGAACTAACACCTTTGATTTTCAATGATTCATCATTTCCAAATATTATCATTCCTTTATTGAATTATTTAATATTAATCAATAAATTTATGTCTCCTATTATATGAGAAGAGAACCCAATATCAAAAATCCAATATCATTCTCCTATTACAAATTTTAGAGTTTTTTCAATAATAAGAGCCTTTTATTATTTATTCTCTTTCTTCACTTCCCCCTTTTGAGAGATAATAAGATTTTTTTGGGTTGGTAGAAAAACAAGAAATCATTTTGAAAGGTGTCCAAGTTGTTCACATATTTTAAAAATATTTTCGAAATGTTGGAACATATTTTCAAATTTTACATTAAAATACTCATGTGTCATTCAATCATTCTTTTCATACTTCTTCTTTTGAGGGAATTGACTCCACTAAAAAATTTCCTTTCTTAATCAGTGGAATAATTGTAATGTTGTTGGTTAAACCAATAAATATTTTATGTATGTACAAATACACAACAAAAAATAGACATAGATCACATATTTTCCTCTGAAACATCCATATTGATTGGAGTTGTGAAAAAGTTTTTTATAAACATTATGTTCTTTCTTATCTGAACCACCAATCCTTCTATTATATATCAGAATCTGTGCTTCTATATTTGTTTTCTTTTCAATTTTATTGAAACTAGAAGTATTAAAAATATTTATGTTTTCAAAATGTTTAGAAACATTTTCGGAATCAGTGTTTTTAAAAACTTCTAAATTATCCGCTTTTTTAATATTAGGAACATACACAACTTTTATAGCTTTCTTATATTCAAAAATCGTTCTAGCTTTCTTCTTAACCTTTGAAGGTAACTTTTTTTTATCCTTCCCAGGATTACTATCATGATAAAATTCAACAAATTAATAGATAGACTTTTTGAAACTCGTACCTTTCTATTCAGGTCATGAATTTTTTTATTGTACAAGTTCCAACTCTTTTTATTTTTCCTTTTGCTTCACTTCCATATGTTATTTATATTCTTTTGTTCCTTAAGTTATTTCTTAAAATATTTAATATCCACCAACATCTTTTTCTTCTCTTGTGAAAAAATTTCTTTAATTTTATTTGGGAAGATTAGTCTTATAACTTCTTATTTTTCTTTTAATTTCTTTTATTCTTTCACAGGACTTCGTCCAACTCATTTTTCAAATGACATTAAAGATGAGTTTCTTCTCCATATGAACTGTTACCTCTGAATTCATAAACATTAACTATTTCAATATATGTTTTCTCACGAACATACTCAAAAGATTTTTTTTGTATTTACCATTATTTTATTCTTATTATTTATTTTTAGATAATTAAATTATTCTTTTTTATTTGAAGATATTTTTTTACCAATTAGAGCAATATTTATCTTTATCACTCTATTTCTTCCATGATATTATTAGATTTATTTAATTTTCATCATTATCTTCTTCTTTCTTTCTTTGAAGAAAATTATACAAAACTTACCCAATGGATCCACATTAGAAGTATTTTTACGTTATTTTCCTTTTTTATTTACCTATACCTCTTCTCAAATTTTTAAGAAACAAGGAAAAAATATCATAAATAATTTTACATACCTCAATTTCAGAATCATAATCACTAAATTCTACTTCAATAAGAATCTTTTTTTACTTTTCTTTCTTGGAATACTTTAATGAAAATTATATTTAAACTTTTATTTTTCTTTTCATAGATTTCTCCCTTATTATTTCATAACTGATGAGAGTGCTATGAAAATTATATAGAGATAATGTTTCAATATATATATCTTCTAATGAAGAAACATTAACATCAAAATTTTTGGAAGAAATAATATTTGTTTTTCAAAAGTCATTGAATCACCCAACATTCCACAAAGAAATATGATAGTACTAAAAATGTCATTTACCTTAGTAAGGATGTATACAATAGATTCATAATCACCCATTTCCAAATCCTCATACATTAGCCTCTAGATTCTTGATTATTTCTTCTTCACTTTTTTATTTCCTTCATATATGTTTTTCAATTTATCCCATATACCTTTGTCCATGGAAACACCTTTCACCCTTAAAAAATAATTTTTAGAAATTGATAATAGAAAATTATTCTTAGACCTTCTATAAATCTCATGATTCTTCTTATCAATATATGAAAGAGGTCCTTTATAATCAATAAAATTAAAACTATCTATTGGAGCTCAAAGAATATCATATCCAATAGAAAAAATATAAGGCAAAAACATATCTTTCTAGATATGATAGTTATCACTATAAAAAAACTAGGATACCTTTTCTGTTCACACAATTTATATTCTCCATAAACTTATATTCAAAACATTAGGAAAGAAAAATGAAAGGAACCTTCATATATGACACCAATTATAATTTTCTATTCTGGATAATTGCATCACTAAGAGGGGGAGTGGGTGAATTAGTGATATATTTTTATCTTATGTTAACAACCTTATCCTTCTATTAAAGATAACATTACATATTGTAAAAAATTCAAACACACATCTATAGGAACCGAATTATTTACAAGGTTCCCTATTCAATAAGAATAACTACATCTGTGGTATGATATAAAAATAAAACAATACCACCTAAACCATTATAAAACAATTATTTTGTGGGGAATATAACATATAGGACATGAACATCACCCATGTAGCACTATGTAAACAATTTAAAAGTGTGTGTGATCCTTTTATAAAAAATGATTCAATACAATGTTATTGTAACAAACATTTTATAGTGATCCTTTATCAACTTCCACAAATATAAATATTCCCAGTAATTATTCACTTTCTTATTGAGAAGATGATAAGAACTTCATAGAACTTATAATAAAACTCAATATGATTTTCTAGGTAAATTATTTTATACTTATTTCAGAATATGGAAAATGTAACTATATTAGAATATGGTTCATATAGTTTTGAACACTTCCTTCATCACTCAAAAAATCCCAATATGATAATCCTGCCTAATATGGTAACCAACTGAATAAGATATTCATATGAATATGTTGATATGTTGAATACAATGCAATCTTTTATCTTTTCTTTTTTCACATATGTATGGAACAACAACATCAAGAAAAAAATTCTGAAACCACTTCTTCTCTCTATAATTCTTTTAGATCTCCACCATCTCTCTACTTCTCATGAATAGTACTTATTTCAGAAAAGTATAATGTCCTTTTATACTTTTATACTTGCCTCAAATAAGGTTTGGGATGGATTCTAAAATTGGTTCCTATTTAACTAAATTAACCTAATATGTATGTTTCTCTGAATTTTGGGTTCAAGTTGACTTTCATCAATGTTTCTCAACTCTACACTTTTCTTCTCAGTACTTCTCGAATATTCTAAAAACTTCATCTCCATTATATAATTATTCACAAACACTATTATGATTCATATATCACATTATAATTAACTTAGTATGATTTATTCATTATGATTATCTGTACCGGTTATATATATAATGATAAAATTGACACTATTTTGATTTCTCGGTATGATTTCTTCATTACAATGCTCTCTACCAAATGATGAAACTAAAACATATTCTTCAAAATTTGAGCTTCCCCTTTATAGAAATTTTGTATATCTTTCAGGCTATATAAAGTACAATTCCAATTATGATTATGATTTGTCTCATTACGATAATGAAAAATGTAAATAAATGGATTCTTCTTTATCTCTTATCTTCACCCATTTTAAAGATAAACAATGTAAATCAACCATTTCAACTTCTTCCTTTATTTTGAAATATGAATCTATATCAGCTATAATATAGTTTCTTCTAACCCAACTGATGAATGAAGTTGAAAAAAATTATAGTTCTTATTTCTCTTCTGAATATGATACCATTGGCCTTTCCTAGTAAAACAATTCTACCTTTGACAAATATAATGGTATTCTAAATACAATAGATCAGTTTTCAACAACATTGACTTTAACAACATACTTCCTTCAAAAACTTGGCCTTTTATCAATAATTATTTAATGACATTGAATACATTTGAAATGAGATTTAACATCATCTAACTTACAAGGAAAAATTATTGTGACTTTCCAATCAATGTTTCTCTTTTCCTCTCTGCTAGAATATGGTAGAAATGATTATGACTAGACTAAATATGATTTCTAGGACCTTTTTACCCCCTTTATTGTAAAAATTATGCATAAAAAAATTTAATGAATACTTATGATTTATGAGAAATCCAAGTTCCCAAAAGCAGTATCACATTTAAATTGTTGTCATGCAAACTCTGATTCTCCCCCATTACCATATCTATATCCATCCAAAACAGGAGGTGAGTATGATGATCCTTTTCATCTAGAAGGAAACCTCTCAATATAATATACATTCTCAAACATTTTGAGTCCGATTTTATTTAATATGGCTGTAAGTACAATTTTCACCAAAACAAAGTGAGGTGATTTCATTTCATATTAAATGTTCTTTTATTCTTCAAATCCATTTTCATATTAATCTTCTATTTCTTCTTAATCATTTTTGAAAAAAATGACAATAGATGAATATGATCAACTTAATCATCTTGGTTCGGACATAAAAAAATATTCATCCTCAATAATGAAAATGTTTAATGTGGATATTATGTTTTACAATTCATTTAAGAGATAATAACAACTCAAATAACAATATATTCTAAAGTGGATAGTTTTATTAAAAAATATGTAATATTAAAAAATATGTTATTTTTTATATCCTTAGACCTTTAATTAGTATGTTTTTATGATGTTTCCTTATATATACACAAAATAATATAGATGTTTTTAAAAAGTTTTATACACATAATTTTTATGTTGGAATAATTCGTGAGTTAGTTTTATTTAGTTAATTGTTTTATAAAAATTGTTTTCAATGTTCTTAATTTAGTCAATCACTTATGTGATGTATCTATTGAGTTTTTAATCATTAATTTTTTATTCTATAAGATGTAGGATTTTCATAATTTCAATAGTTTTTTGAAAAAAATTTACCTATCAATTATGGTTTTATAAAAAAGTTACTCTGTGAACCACTAAGAAGGAATTTTACATCGATTTTTACAAAAATACATCAAAACCATGGCTAGGGATCATTTCACATCAGTTTGTATATATATTTATTTTAAATACCTTTGAATATAAAAAAAATTTAGACACAAATATTTTTATGAAACTGACATGGAATGATTCCCATGAGTGATTTTGATGTCATTTTTATAATAAGATGACAATGAAAACCTTTATAGTAGTCTTTCAACATCAATTTTATTAAAATATGATGTCAAAAGTACACTTTAATTACCTTTATATATGGGTCATAAACTTATATTTATGATAATTGATGTTTAATTTTCTACTATCAACATTGCCTATGTTAATTTTGATTATAAAATGATGTTTAAATGTAAAAACATATAATAAATAAGTTTCTTCCAATTAATTTTTTTTTGAAATTACATCTCAAAGATATCCACATAATCTTATGAATTAATGATTTATATTTGTTTTGGATTATCTACATAAGAAACATATTTTAAGGTGATTATTATCATTTCCATATATTAATACCACATTCAACTTTCTTTTATACATATCCTATGTAATATTCAACACTCTATTATAGAAAAACAAAACCTGAAAAATGGGTGAGCCTAATCTCCCAATAACGAAATACAAATGTTCACATCATCAAGTGATATATTTTAAGCACAAGAGATATAATATATATGGGAAGAATATATTATAATAAATATATAATTAAATAAAGCGTTGTCTATAGGTTATTATATAATGATATTTAATATATGTGCACAAGCATATAAAATATAAAATGTTTACAAAATCCTTAGAAATTTAACACGAATCTAAGAGAATAATAATAGGAATAATATTATGATATATTAGTGTCATATAAAAATAATATTAGAAATTATATATCATGTGTATTCAAAAGGAAATTAATTAGTTAGTAGGATTGGGATAATCACCCATGTACTATCTTGGTTGGGTCTGGGGTAATTATCCTATCTATCCTTGGTGTTGGGATATTTATTCTTTATAGCATAGTTCATAGGATAAATAATACCATAAACCATTTTTCTTGGGGTAAATCCCTCTATTTTACCTTTTTCAATGATAAGTCCTCACATCAACCATTTTTCTCTAGATAAATCCACTAATGTACAATTTTGATGTCAGTATAAGAAAACATAACCCATACATTTGGTTTAGATATAGGTTAAAATCCATCAATATTTTATAAATATGTGAGAAAGTTATAATAAATTATTCTTTTTATCAAAAAAATTAACGGAATGAAATAGGGATTCATAATATTTCTAGATCATATCACCAAAAGTTTCCATAATAAATTAAATGGTTGGTACCAAAAAATTCAATGACAATAAACTAGTATTTCAGAAAAAAAAATATTAGGTTTTTATAAATAATAAATTCTATAGAAATAATGAATTTTTTGATAAATTGGAAAATTATGGTAAATTCATAGAAGTTTTTATGGAATTAATTTATATTTGGTGTTAAGAAATAATGAATTTGTTGCTTTAAAAAGTTATTTTTTTAGAAGGTCAATTTTGAGAATTGTAAAATTATTATTATTATAACTAATTAATTGGAATTAAATCACAAGAACTGTGAATTTAATATAAAAAATATTTTCAAAATTGGGATATTCATTTATTTTGAAATTTTTTACATTATAAAAGGAATCATTAATAAATGAACCTTAAGAAAGACAAAAATCATTCAAAAAGGTGAATAGAAAACATTGAGAATAATAAATTTAGAAATAAATATAAATAATTTATTCTTTAAATGAAATAAAGGTTATAAAAATTAATGTATTGGGAATAATAAAACATTTGGAATTCGAAGTATGGAAATAAATTTATTTAAATATTTTGAAATAACTTTATAGAAAATATACATTATAAAAAGTGTGAAGAAAACTTTATTTCCAAAATACTTAAATGTAAACTTGATTGTCACGATAGATAATAGATAATTGGGATTCAAAATGTAAATTATAATAATAGAGTTAAATTAAAATATGATCATGGAATGAAAACTATCATAAAGGATAATGAAAATTGTTTCAAAAATGATATACATTTTATGGGGAATAAATTAATTAAAGAGTATGATCTGAATCAAAAGTATAATTTTTTCCTTAGTGAAATAGAATTGTACCTAAAATAAACTTGTATGATATAAGAGACAAATATTATGTGAAACAATATCATAAACATTTGTTTAATTTAAAATAATGGAGTTAAGGAAAAACATCAAAATTTTTATCCATTAATTAATATTCTATATAAAGAAAGAACATGATATGAATCCTAAATCCTCAAAGATTATATGAAAATGTAAAAAAATCCATTAAAATGAATTATAGTATAAATGATGAATAATAATTCACAAAATAAATTTATCTCATTGATGTGAAAATGAGGCAAAGAAACCCTTACAACATTGTAATTTTTTTAATAAAAACACCTTAAAAGTTTATTTTAAAATTAAATATTACATATCATGAATATAAAAAGGATCATAATAAAAAAATAAATAAGGAATTAGTCACACTATTATCAATAAAACATGTTTTAAAATGTCAAATATTTATCATTAAATTAAATAAGATAAATGGAACCCATACCTTTCTTTCCACATACTTGAATGTGATATAAAATCATTGGGACCATGAATTTATCTTATTGGTATGCTTAGAAACAATGGGAATCCGATAACTAATTGTGAACATAAAATTATGAACATGAGAGAATACTCTTATAAATGAAATAGGTATGAGTTTAAAGAGAAAATTTGAAGGGATAAATGTGAAATTAAGGATGGTGAGTTTTCCCTTTCACAAGGCATGAGATGGGATTTTTTTTCCATAATACTAGGAATCTATTCAAGGGAATGTGTTGATAAAGGCTTGAATTATTGGGTTTTAGGTTTATTTGCTGTAGATAAATCCTCCACCACTCATTTTTTCACATTAATAAAATATTTTTGAATCCTTTTAATACTTGAATTTTACATTTTAATATTTTGGATTTTACAATGGTAAATAGTTTTTTCCCAGTATAGTAATTTTTTTTAAAAAATATAATGTAACCGATATAATTTTTTTAGCATCTAAAACAATTTTTTCTACATTTATTTTAATTAATGTTTTAAATATTATAAAATAAACATTTTTGAAATATCAAATTTAATATACAGAAAAATATTTTTTTTTGAAAAATATTATTTTTAAAATTAAATTTTTTAATCTTATTTAGTGTTTTTTAACAATTTAATGAATATTAATCTACAAATATGTAACGCCCCGACCCTAGTGACCCATAGTCGGTGCATTATTTTAATACATTGGCATGATTACAAGGAACCATGTCCCAAAGAACCGATCAGTTTAGAAGTCTTGGAAAATAGATTACATACATGAATGTTACATTACACTTCATAACATACAAAATAGCATAAATAATCCTTTACGAATGCCATTATTCCCTTATCTTAACCCTGCATATCAATAACATTACACTTCTTGGAATACTAGGAAAAATAAAACATAGAAAGGGGTGAGCTCAAATGCTCAGTAAGGGCAAGCAATACAATGGAAACTTTCAAAAATAAGCATAAACATTTAAGGAAATGTATAAAACTAAAACAAAATCCTTTTAAACTTGAACATCAGCATAATATGGCAGAAATAAAATGAAATAATTCCATTTACTTATTCACATGGATATTCTACTAATCAAATAATCACATGCAATATCACTAACCACTTTCATAATGATGGAATGCATAATGCTAAACTTTAATTTCTTTATCAAGGCCTTGTGCCATGGCCTAGGGGCTAACTATAACCGGAACCAAACCCGGAGTGCATCTAATAACCGGACACCAACCCGGAGTGCCTCAAATAACCGGACACCAACCCGGAGTGCCTCTAATAACCGGACACCAACCCGGAGTGCCTCTAATAACCGGACACCAACCCGGAGTGCCTCTAATAACCGGACACCAACTGGGATGGCTTACTTTTACCGGTCCCCAACCCGGAACATACTAGTCCAACACATTCATCTTAAGAAGAGGATGAAATATAACATAAAAATTTGTATTAAAACTAGCATGAGAAATGTCAATAATTACCCATAAACCATGAATGGTATAAAAAATAACACATATATAGTCAAATATATCACAAAACCTTCAACACAATATGGAAGATTTGTATCATGATAAATCAACTTCAAAACAAGTTTAAAATACATTAAAGGATTTTGACAAAGAAGAGATTGATTTGTAAAACTCTTTAAGAGAAATACCCCTTTTTCATGAAAACATTTAAAAGTCACACAATTTAGAAAAGAAGTCATTTAAAGACATTTTTGAATCAAAGTGTCCCATACCACTTTGAAACTTTTGAAAGGAATTAACATTTTAAAAAACATTCATGTCAATATAAATAAATACTTAAAAACCATTTTGAAGGCATGGAAATTAATGAGAAAGATTTATAAGAATTAATATTTAAAACATTTGAAATGATGTTTTAGTAAAAAGTCCTTAAAATAATCCATTTGAAAACTCTTTCATAAAACATGTACATGGATAATAAATATGTCCCAGTAGATACTTATGTAAAAACATCCTCGGATAATAAATAGATTGTAAAATTAACCCTTACCAGTTTGGTAACTTACGAAACATTGAACCCATGAAAGAGGTATCATACAATGAATATGTAAATACACATAAATTAAAGTGTATTACACAAATAATATAATTATGGGAAGTACATACACCAAAAAAAGGTAATAGTGGCAATATGGCGTGAATCTCATGGGAATAAGGAGTGATATGAAAACCCCTTACCTTGCACTTTCCTTTAGTCGAGGGTATGTTTAACCTCCTCTTCTTCAGGTTCTTCCTTTTGAATTGATCAAAAGGGCTCCTTAAGTTGGCTTTCTGACTAAAGGAAGGCCTCTAGGATTAAGTGAGGGATGTTTAGAGAGTATTTGGGCAGAGGTTGGCCGAACCAAAAGGCTTTGAAGGTGTGAGTTAATGAGAAGGGAGAGTGCCCTTTTATAAGAGGGGTGAGAGGCACCTTTGAAAAAACTAGAAATATTATTTTATAATAAATTAATATTCGGTTTATAATTGCTCAAAAGTGGATTATTTAAATTTTAAGGTGGGGATGGGTCGAAAACCACTCAACCAATAGAATTTATACAGGTTTGGGTCATTATATTAACCTTATCTTTAAGTATTAACTCTTAGTTAATTAGTTTCACTTTTACAATGTATCTTTGTATTTTTATATTATATGGTTAATAAACTTACTATATACATCCAAGAGACCTCCAAGTGGTCCATTAACGATACACCTATCATGATATAAGTCTCTTGGCGGAACATTAGATTTTTAGGAATTTAATATCAATTTCTAATATAATATTTGTTTTAAAAACTCTTTTATGTCAATTTTGACACTATTCAAAAATTGATTTTTGTAAAACACATAACAGAATGATTACTTCGAACCAGGTTAATTAAATCAATCCTAACATGTCATATTATCCTAGAAAATTATTGGTATTTATAAAAAGTCTCAAATTACATTTATTTGGGTATTTATAATATCAATTATTCCAATTTTTCATTAATTAGGTAATTACTGCATTATCATTGTGTCATAAATAAATTAAATTTTTTAATGTCTAAAAATTATAAATAAAATATGATTATGTAGTAAATCTGTTTAAATTTCTAATGAATATTTACAATCGAATTTATCTTTTGTATAACCCTATATTAAAAATGTTTTAGTAAATAAACATTGATTTTAACTATTTTAACTCTTCTTTGAATTAAATAATAATAAATGTCCTAATATAAACCAAGTGGACCTAAATGATAATATTTTATTCCTAATGTTGTTTTTGGTTGATATAAACTTGTCCAATAGAATCAGGACATGTGTTGGGGTAATATTAATATCATTTTTACCCTTAATTACCCAATTTACTTTTAACTACGGTAAATAAAAGTAAAAAGTTACTATTCACAAAAAATTATTTTCATCTCATTGAACCACATTTTACTCCTTGATATTAAACGGGTCTCTCAGATTTTTTAAATTCCAATCACCGAAGCGGTAAAATTAAGTTTTATGAAAAATTCAGTTTTTTTTACTACCACTTAGTAGTTTCACTATTAATCAAAAATTGAAGTTCTTCAGAACAATGCCAAAATTTTACCCTAATCTATAATTGATATTCCGAATTCAAAAATGATGTCTGTTTTACAAAATTACAAACATATAAGTTGCATTAATTAATTTTATAATTAATTCCCGCTGTCACAATAAATAGCGTGTTTTTAAGAAACAATATATATCAAAAGATTGACAATTGTTTATGCCCAATTTCAAAGTGAAATTAATTTTAATGAACACAATTATATAAAATGGTAAAAATATATTCTAATTATACTTTAAAACCACTCAAATTCATAATTTATCACTATTAATTATTTTAATTAAAAAACTTGTTTTTAATTAAAATTTAGTAATTTTCACTATTCATCAAAATATTAAAGTTATCCGAAAAGTACCAAACTTTCACCTTAGGATAAATTCAATACTCAAAATCCAAAAATGAAGTCCATTTTGAGAGATAAAATTTATAAAATTTTAAAAAGTAGGTATTAATATTCATTATGGCTAGTTTGATTGGTTGTAGTGTGTGTTAGAACTCGAAGTTGCGTACAACACACGCTACTGTATTATTCAAAGAGAAGCGTACAGTGGAATCTCGGGGTGTTACATTCTCCCCTCCTTCAACAAATTGCATCCTCGCAATTTGATATTGTTCTTTGAAAATAAAGGTTGAAAATAGAAAATATCTTTGTGGAAAAAACCCACATCGGAAATTTGGTTAATAAAATTTTAGTCTTAACAAGATGAAAAGAGAAATGAAAGGGTCACCACAAAATTATGATCTCGATTAGGAGGAAATTGGTGGTAATTATAGACATATAACTGGAGGAAAAACGTAAATATTTATAGGTAGTGATTGAGGTCATCAATCACAGACAGGTTTAAAATTGAGGTCCTTAAATTCATCAATCAATGATGATTTAAAATACCATCGGTTCAACAAAACATAAAGTATTAGGACAACACATTTTTGACGTTTCAAAATATCTTAGTTGAAATCCCACATCAAAAAATGTATTAATGAGGACTATATTTAAAATAAAGAGTGGAAAGTATGAATATTACCGAAAATAACACATACTAGGGTTCCATGTAGGGAAATATGGATATGGAAGAGAAATCTAACCATAAATTATCTGATGGAGAGTGGTAGAGAACATGGCTATGAAAAGGCCAACCATCCCAAAGCCATAAATTAGTGATGATCTAAGGTACCATCTAGGACAACATTTTTGTTCTATGTTCCTTTTATTAATGTTGAGGAATTTATTTATGAGATTGGTTAAGATCATAAGGAGATATACTTACTTTATAATTAGAGTTTTATACATTAATAAATTTCTACCAAAAACTCAGCTTTCACCCCAAAACATAATACAACTCAAAAAACTCTATTTATCCTAATCATATAGGGTTCCAAATATAATGAATTTATATTTCACATATCAGACCCTTTATGTAACGAAACTACATTATACCATACAGGAACATCATGTAGCACAATGGTAGGTGATAAATCCCAATTGCACTATGGTTTTGGATTCGATTC
The DNA here is from genome assembly GCA_963277665.1 of Viscum album. Taxonomy (NCBI): domain Eukaryota; kingdom Viridiplantae; phylum Streptophyta; class Magnoliopsida; order Santalales; family Viscaceae; genus Viscum; species Viscum album. Next base: position 461,146,585 of record OY728155.1, on the reverse strand, counting down.
CTATAGCTTTGTCTGACACGACGGGTCGTCACACGGTCTGCGTGTTGTCCTTTTATAAACATCCAAAAAACTAACCTTTCAAACTTAATCCATTCCAACCATTATACTTATCCAAAATAATATTATCCAAACTCACAGTCTAAAATTTACAAGGGAGTTAAACATAATGAGGATCTTTTTTTCTAGGTAATAACATGTGAACACCTTCCTCATATATTCTTTTAAAACACCGCAACATCATGAATTACCAAAATCAACCATATCTTATTCCAAAATCACTATCTCAATATTAGGACTATATTAAGGTTTATCTTTCCTTCAACCATGTAATTTCCAAAAAAAATTTAACTCGCTGTGGAGTCACTTTTCTTAGTATCATAAAATCTCAAATCCTTAATTAAATAGTACTGCAGTAAAATCCTTATTTATTTCCAGAACATCATTGATACAACACTTAAATGAAATAATTCTAAAATGAAAACATAAGAACACTAGTCATTCCTCTTCATCTGTGGTAGTATCAAAACTTGATTATTATCCAATAGCATCATTTGCGGCATAGTCTGATGACTGGGACATAGGTTCGCGTAGTGTCCAAACTCCTTGCAAATGAAGCATTGTACATTTGAAACCATTTTCTTACCCTTGCAGTCACGTACCTTGTACCCTTTTCCTCCACACTTACAACAAACTCCCATTCCATTCAGGAAAGTTCCAGGGTGTTTCTCCCCACAGTTATCACATATGGGGAAATTCTTCTTTTCCCTCTTCCCTTTATCCATCTTTCTCTCTTCTATCATTTTCTTCTCTTGCTTCCCTTCAAAGCCATAGGACTCAGTAAACTATTTAGTTATCTTATCCACACTTGATAGCATTTCTTCATATGATGATAATACATGGGAGAGTATTTCCCTTCTAAATGATGTCTTAATACTATGAAATATACGATCCTTATTACTCTTTGGATCATACGTATTACTAGAGTTCACCTTCCTTCTACTGGGCACCATTTCTATACAATAGCATAAACTAGGTCAGTTTATGAATTTCAATACATAATTCCTAATGGAAATTGAATAGTTTATGGATATAATCCATAATCATAAAATTTTTTTTCTTTGAGTAAGTATATAATCATGAGCCCTTCATAATGTTTTGTAAATAAAATTAGAATTATCCTAAGCATATCCCCCGGGAGTATCGTAACCAAGAGTGCAGCAAGGCCCGTTTTTGTGCACCAGTTCCCGTTCGAGTCTAGCTCAAAGCGGTGTTTTCGGGTTTTAACCCTAGGTACATCTGTGCTAGAGCCACCTCTACCTGCTCGTATCCAGATAGGGATTTATTGCTCGAAAAACTCACAAAATCTCTACAATACCAAAATTTTTCGAAGTTCTTCTATACTAATCCTCAAAGTCTATCTTAGGGAGATGTGCTATAATCAGAGTTTATCTAAATCTAGTTTCCAAGGTAATTTCTAAACTTCATCTGATACCAACTGTAACGCCCCAACCCCAGTGACCCAGAGTCGGTGCATTATTTTAATACATTGGCATGATTACAAGGAACCAAGTCCTGAAGAACCGATCAGTTTAGGAGTCTTGGAAAATAGATTACATACATGAATGTTACATTACACTTGATAAAATACAAAACAACATAAATAATTCTTTATTAATGACATTATTCCCTTGTCTTAACCCTGCATATCAATCACATTACACTTCTTGGAATCCTGGGAAAAATAAAACACAGAAAGGGGTGAGCTCAAATGCTCAGTAAGGGTAATCAATACATCGAAAACTTTCAAAAATAAGCATAAACATTTAAGGAAATGTATAAAACTAAAACAAAATCCTTTTAAACTTAAACTTCAGCATAATATGGAAGAAATAAAATGAAATAATTCCATTTACTTATTCACATGGATATTCTACTAATCAAATAATCACATGCAATATCACTAACCACCTTCATAATGATGGAATGCATAATGCTAAACTTTAATTTCATTATCAAGGCCTCGTACCATGGCCTAGGGGATAACTATAACCGGAACCCAACCCGGAGTGCATCTAATAACCGGACACCAACCCGGAGTGCCTCTAATAACCGGACACTAACCCGGAGTGCCTCTAATAACAGGACACCAACCCGGAGTGCCTCTAACAACCGGAAACCAACCCGGAGTGCCTCTAATAACCGGACACCAACCCGTAGGGCTTACTTTTACCGGTCCCCAACCCGGAACATACTAGTCCAACACATTCATCTTAAGAAGAGGATGAAATATAACATAATTTTTTTTATTAAAACTAGCATGAGAAATGTCAATACTTTACCCATAAACCATGAATGGTATAAAAATAACACATCCACAGTCAAATATATCACAGAACCTTCAACACAATATGGAAGATTTGAATCATGATAAATCAACATCAAAACAAGTTTAAAATCCATTAAAGTATTTTGACAAAGAAGAGATTTATTTGTAAAACTCTTTGAGAGAAATACCCCTTTTTCATGAAAACATTTAAAATTCACACAATTTAGAAAAGAAGTCATTTAAAGAAATTTTTGAATCAAAGTGTCCCATACAACTTTGAAACTTTTGAAAGGAATTAACATTTTAAAAAACATTCATGTCCATATAAATAAATCCTTAAAAACCATTTTGAAGACATGGACATTAATGAGAAAGATTTAGAAGAATAAATATTTAAAACATTTGAAATGATGTTTTAGTAAAAAGTACCTTAAAATAATCCATTTGAAAACTCTTTCATAAAACATATACATGGATAATAAATATGTCCGAGTAGATACTTATGTAAAAACAACCTCGGATAATAAAGAGATTGTAAAATTAACCCTTACCAGTTTGGTAACTTACGAAACATACAACCCATGAAAGAGGTATCATACAATGAATATGTAAATACACATAAATTAAAGTGTATTACACAAAGAATATAATTATGGGCAGTAAATACACCACAAAAAAGTTAATAGTGGCAATATGGAATGAATCTCATGGGAACAAGGAGTGAGATGAAAACCCCTTACCTTGTACTTTCCTTTAGTCGATGGTACGTTTAACCTCCTCTTCTTCGGGTTCTTCCTTTTGAATTGATCAAAAGGGCTCCTTAAGTTGGATTTCTGACTAAAGTAAGGCCTATAGGATGAAGTGAGGGAAGTTGAGAGAGAATTTTGGCAGAGGTTGGCCGAACCAAAAGGCTTTGAAGGTGTGAGTTAATGAGAAGGGAGAGTGCCCTTTTATAAGAGGGGTGAGGGGAACCTTTGGAAAAGCTAGAAATATTATATTATAATAAATTCATATTCAGTTTATAATGGCTCCAAATTGGATTATTTAAAGTTTAAGGTGGGGATGGGTCCAAAACCACTCAAACAATAGAATTTAGATAGGTTTGGGTCATTATATTAACCTTATCTTTAAGTATTAACTCTTAGTTAATTAGTTTCACTTTTACAATGTCTCTTTGTATTTTTATATTATATGCTTAATAAACATACTATATATATCCAAGAGACCTTCAAGTGGTCCATTAATAATACACCTATCATGATATAAGTCTCTTGGCCGAACCTTATATTTTTAGGAATTTAATATCAATTAATAATATAATATTTGTTTTAAAAACTCTTTTATGTCAATTTTGAAACTATTCAAAAATTGAATTTTTTTAAAACTAATAACAGACCGATTACTTCGAAAAAAGTTAATTAAATCAATCCTAACATGTCATATTATCCTATAAAATTATTGGTATTTATAAAAAGTCTCAAATTACATTTATTTGGGTATTTATAATATTAATTATTCCAATTTTTCATTAATTAGGTAATTAATGCATCATCATTGTGTCATAAATACATTAAATATTTTAACGTCTAAAAATTATAAATAAAATATCATTATGTATTAAATCTCTTTAGCTTTCTAATGAATATTTACAATCGAATTTATCTTATGTATAACCCTATATTAAAATTTTTTTAGTAAATAAACTTTGATTTTAACTCTTTTAACAATTCTTTGAATTAAATAATAATAAATGTTCTAATCTAATCCAAGTGGACCTAAATGATAATATTTTATTCCTAAGGTTGTTTTTGGTCGAGATAAACTTGTCCAATAAAATTAGGACATGTCTTAGGGCAATATTAATATCATTTTACCCTTAATTACCCTATTTACTTTTAACCGTGGTAAATAAAAGTAAAAAGTTACAATTCACCAAAAATTATTTTCTTCTCATTGAACCACATTTTACTCCTTGATATTAACCATGTCTCTCGGATTTTCGAAATTCCAATCACAGAAGCGGTAAAATTATGTTTTATGAAAAATTCAGTTTTTTTAACTACCACTTAGTAGTTTCACTATTCATCAAAAATTGAAGTTCTTCAGAACAATGCCAAAATTTCACCCTAAGCTATAATTGATATTACAAATTAAAAAATGATGTCTATTTTAAAAAATTCCAAACATATAAGTTGCATTAATTAATTTTATAATTACTTCCCGTTGTCACAATAAATAGCGTGTTTTTAAGAAACAATATATATCAAAAGATTGACAATTGTTTATGCCCAATTTCAAAGTGAAATTAATTCTAATGAACACCATTAGATAAAATTGTAAAAATATATTCTAATTATACTTTAAAACCACTCAAATTCATAATTTCTCACTATTAATTATTCTGATTAAAAAAGCTATTTTTAATTAAAATTTAGTAATTTTCACTATTCATCAAAATATTAATGTTATCCAAAAAGTACCAAAATTTCACCTTAGGATAAATTCGATACTCCGAATCCAAAAATGAAGTCCATTTTGAGAGATTAAATTTATAAAATTTTAAAAAGTATGTAACGCCCCGACCCCAGTTACCCAGAGTCGGTGCATTATTACATAACATTGGCATGATCATAAGAAAGATCAAATCTCGAAAGACCGATTGGTTTAGTAGCCTTGGAAAATGCCAGATATATTCATAAGTTTTACATTACATTATAAAATGAAAAACTACTACAACAAAATAATGTCTCAATAGACCACACTATTATCCCCTCATAAAAATCCCTGCAGGTCATTCATAACTTACTTCTTCACATCCTGGGAAAAATAAAACATAAAAAAGGGGTGAGCTCAAATGCCCAGTAAGGATAACAATATAGCGGAAACTTTCATAAATAAGAATAAACATTTAAGGCAATGCATTACTAAAACAAAAGCCTTTTAAACTTGAACTTCAACATAAAATGGCAAAGGTAAAAATGAAATAATGCCATTTAGTTACTCACATGGATATTCTACTAATCGAATAATCACATGCAAAAATCAATAACCACTTTCATAATGTTGGAATTCATAATGCCAGACTATCATAACCACATAGCCAAGGCCTCGTGCCAAGACTACAAATAAGATTTTGTCAAGGCCTTGTGCCAAGACACTAGTTTGTCTCATGAGACCTACCGATGCATCGAGGAGCTATAGCGGGCTCCACCCGTCACTTATTAAGTCCAATGCATTCCCATATGAAAAGGTTTAAACATAACATAAACATTCGTATTAAAACTAGCATACGAAATGTCAATAATTTCACCATAAACTATGAATGGTATAAAAATAGCACATCCACAGTCAAACATATCACAAAACCTTCAATACAATATAGAAGTTTTGTATCATAATAAATCAACTTCAAATAATCTTAAAATCCATCAAAGGATGTTGACATAGATGAAATCAAAATTATTTTTAAAGAAGTATCTCCTTTTATTTTGAAATCATTTAAGATCCATATAAAATAAAACATTTTCTTTGAAAATATTCTTATAAGCTTGTATGGAAAGCTTTGACGATTTTATAACGGCGGAAAATAACCGCACCCGCCGTATAAAAAAAAACATTCTTACCTCAATTCTGTCGAAAAGGTTAAAAAGGACCTTGTTTTGAAAACGATGGAAAGATTCCTTTATAAACCTCTTATAAAAAGTCAAACAAGGGTATAAATGACTTAAACCCATATTCTTGTAAATAGTAAAAATGTTTTGAAATACATTTTTAAGAAACATGGATGTGGATGATAAAGAGATCCCAGTAGATTATTACGTATAAACAACCTCGGATAATGAAGAGATTGTGAAATAACCCTTACCTTGTACTTTTCCTTGGTTGGGGTAGGTTAACCTCCTGTATAATAGTGAAATAATTGTTACTAAATTATACAAGAATCATATACATTAATATGATATCATATATGATCTTTTAATATTGATTTGATAATAATATCTTAGTATTATCGCTGTTTCGGGTGTGAACTTACTTGTTTGCTTTTGTATGTTTTGTTACGTAAGACATGTTTGTAAAGGATAAGTTGTATATTATTCAAATCCAGAATGGTATCAAGTCCTTAAACATCATTTTTAAATCATCAAATGATAATTATACTTGAATGGATACGATGGAAAATGAATCTCATCGCGTTCGTGGAGACGGTAGTCCGTACGTACGCACGAACGCTACTTCCATTTAATTTTTATTTTAAAAGAATCGAATACAAATGATACATAGGTATATTACTATTCCAGTATAATATAATATTTTATATATGTTACTTAAGTTCATTAACACCATCCTTTATACGTTCCATGTGTGGTATGAACGAGTCATATCATTTTAAGGGGGCGGTAGTCCGCACTTCCTCAAATGAAATTATCGTATGTATATACAACATGAAACGAATAATGGTGTGAAATAAAATGGAATTACAGAAGCTTATATATAAAATATATATCATTTAATTACAGTGCCATCATAATGGCCACCATGAGAGGCGGTAAGATGTATTTGAACAATCATCGTTTCGTGAGGCGTTAGTTTGCCATCCACAGAAACATTATGTTCATCATCCATTAGATGGAGTTGTGTGTATGTGTAGTTTGAATCCTTCTTATAACAACATCCTAGTATATTGAGGATACTGGTGTTGTTACAAAAGAAAGGAAATAAAAAGAGTTTGGGGGTTGAAGAAGCAAAATAAATGAAAATAATTTAAGAGAAATCGTTACCTTTAATTTAGGTAACTCACTTTGGTTGGAACCAAAGGACTTGTTGAAATGATTTCTGCCTAAGGGGAAGCTTCAAGGAGGAGGAGAGGGATGTTGGGAGCTTAGTTGGGCAGAGTTTGGACGAGCCAAGTGGCTTGAGAGGTGTGAGGAATGAGTAGAAGTGGTCTCCTTTTATAAGGGGGAGGAGGGGCTCTTTAGGAAAGAGTGAAAGTATTACTTTATAATATAATTATATTCGGTTTATAATGGTCCAACAATCATTGAGGTCAAAGATAAGATGACTCATAATCTAAATAACATCAACCAATAAGAATTGGACAGGTTTTAGATAATATTTTAATCATTATAATCTTATTTATTTAAATGATTTATTAATGAGGTAAACATTGCATCATTATTGTGTCATTAATAATTTAAATTATTGGATGTCTAAAAATTATAAATAAAATATCATTATGTAGGAAATCTTTTTAGCTTTCTAATGAATATTTATAATCGAAAATTCAACATGTATAACCCTATGTAAAAATTCTTCTTCTAAAAGATGTAAGCTTATGCCATTTTTATTTTTATTTTAACTTTATTAATATAATGTGTCCCTACCACATACAAGTGGATCCAAGGGGTCCCCAAATTGACCCAAGGATGCCCATGGTCGGGTATGTGTCCAAAAAGAAGGTTAGGACACGTTTTAGGGTAATTTTGTATTATTATAATATTATTTTTTAACCCTTATTTACCGGATTTACCCTTTAACCATGGTAAATAAAATATTTACCACAGTAACTATTCAAAATGTCTAAAAATAAAAGTTACCTATTTACACAATTTGAAAATCCTGATTCCAAATATGGAATCCATTTTCCTAAATTCAAAACACAGAAGTGGCAGAAATTAATTTAAAATTAATTTCCGCTGTCAAAACAAAAAGCGTGTTTTTAAGAGGTAATAACTATCAAAAGATTGACACTTGTTTATGTTCGGTTTAATTGTAAAATTATGTCCAATGACCAACATTATATTAAATGGTAAAAATATATTCTGAATATACTTTAAAACCACTCAAATTCACAATTTATCACTATTAATTATTTTGATTAAAAAAGTTGTTTTTAATTAAAATTTAGTAATTTTCACTATTCATCAAAATATAAAAGTTATCCGAAAAGTACCAAAATTTCACCCTAGGCTAATTTTGATATTCCGAATCTAAAAATGAAGTCCATTTTGAAATATAAAATATATATGATTTCAAAAAGTAGGTATTACTATTCACAACGGCTAGTTTAATTAGTTGTGGTGTGTGTTAGAACTCGAGGTTGCGTACAATACACGCTATCGCATTATTCGAAGGGAAACGTACCGTAGAAGCTTGGGGTGTTACATTCTCCCCTCCTTCAAATAATTGCGTCCTCGCAATTTCTAGGGTATTACTGCATAAAAAGACTCGGGTGGTTTTTCATCATAAGTTCCTTGGGTTCCCACGTTGCCTCTTCCATCTTATGATTTCTCCACAAAACTTTTACCAGACGCGTCGTCCGGTTTCTCAGTACTTGTTCTCTCGTATCAAGAATCTTGACGGGCTCTTCGCAATAAGACAGATCGGGTTCCAGTTCTAATTCCTCATAGGTGAGTACATGTGTTGGGTCAGGCATGTATTTTCTCAACAGAGATACGTGGAACACATCGTGAACTTTGGAGAGACTTGGCGGCATTGCCAATCGGTAAGCTACAGCCCCAATTCGTTCTAGAATTTCGAAAGGTCCGATGTACCTGGGACTCAATTTACCTTTCTTACCAAAATGTATGACTCCCTTCCATGGAGATACCTTTAGGAAAACATGATCACCGACTTGAAATTCCAAATCCTTCCTTCGATTATCGGCATAGCTCTTCTGCCTACTTTGAGCTGCTTTGATGTGATTTTGGATTACTTTCACCTTTTCCACCGTTTCCTCCACCAGTTCTGGGCCTACGAGTTTTCTTTCACCAACGTCATCCCAACAGGTTGGTGTACGACATCTCTTTCCGTATAACGCTTCATATGGTGCCATCTGAATACTCAAATGGAAGCTATTGTTATAGGAAAATTCTACCAGAGGTAAATATTGATCCCACATACCCTGAAAGTCAAGTGAGCAAGATCTCAACATGTCTTCTAAGGTTTGAATAGTCCGTTCTGATTGTCCGTCTGTCTGAGGGTGGTAAGCAGTGCTCAAATGAAGTTCAGTATCCAGGGATTTCTGAAGACTTTTCCAGAATCTTGAAGTAAAACGGGGATCACGATCAGAAACAATCGATAGGGGTACTCCATGAAGTCTCACAACTTCATTAATGTATAGTCTTGCTAGACGTTCCAGGGGTAGATCTTCTCTTATAGCAAGAAAATGTGCTGACTTGGTAAGACGATCAACAATAACCCATATTGCATCGTTCCTTCTAGGAGTCTTTGGTAGCCCCATGACAAAGTCCATTGTAATATTGTCCCATTTCCACTCCGGTATGGGAAGAGGTTGCATGACTCATCCAGGCTGTTGCCTTCCAGCTTTCACTTGTTGACAAACCATACATCTTGACACAAAATCAGCAATTTCCCTCTTCATGTTGTCCCACCAAAAATGTTCCTTCAAATCTCTATACATTTTGGTGCTCCCAGGGTGTATAGAGAAATTGGAACTATGAGCATCATCCAGCAATTCCCTTTTTAGATCAGGTATATTGGGAACACAAAGTCTCTTCCCGAATTTCAAAATTCCACCTTCATACGCAAAGTATCTCAATCTCCCATCATTCACAGCTTTAATCTTCTTTTGGAATTCTTCATCATCAGTCTGAGAACTCTTAATCCTTTCTAGTAAAGATGGTTTGGCAACCATTTGAAAAAGCATTGATGTTTCACCTTCCCTGGTTATTCCCATGTCCATCTTCACTAGCTCCATGAAAATTGGATCCCTTTCAATTCTCATATTGTTCAAAACTCCATGGTCTTTTCTACTCAAAGCATCTGCCACCTTGTTTTCCTTCCCTGGGTGGTAGTGTATCGTACAATCATAATCCTTGAGTAATTCAAGCCATCTCCTTTGCCTCATGTTGAGTTCTTTTTGTGAGAAAATATACTTCAAACTCTTGTGATCAGTATAAATCTCACATTTTTCACCATAGAGGTAGTGCCTCCATATTTTCAAAGCAAAGATCACTGCTGCTAACTCGAGATCATGAGTAGGATAGTTTTGTTCATGAATTTTCAACTGTCGTGATGCATAGGCAATAACTCTATCATTCTGCATAAGGACACAACCAAGTCCTTTCTTTGATGCATCACTATAAATAACGAACCCATCATTCCCCGATGGTAGAGTCAATATAGGAGCATTGACTAATCTTCTCTTCAGTTCTTCGAAACATTCTTCACACTCTTTTGTCCAAACAAATTTAACCCCTTTACGTGTGAGCTTCGTTAATGGGTTAGCCAATCGGGCAAAATTCTGGACGAAACGTTGATAATAACCTGCCAAACCAATAAAACTACGTACCTCAGTTATACTCGTAGGTGCTGGCCATTCTTGGATTGCCTTGGTCTTAGAAGGATCAACATAGATTCCATCTTTAGAGACAATATGGCCAAGAAAAGAAATCTCCTGAAGCCAGAATTCGCACTTGCTAAACTTCCCATATAATTCATGCCTCCTCAGAGTCTTCAAGATAATGCGCAAGTGATTTTCATGATCTTAGTAGGTTTTGGAGTATACCAAGATATCATCAATAAATACCACCACAAATTCATCGAGATACTCCTTGAAAACTCTATTCATCAGATCCATGAACACATAGGGTGCATTAGTCAATCCAAACGGCATTACAGTAAACTCGTAATGCCCGTACCTGGTTCGAAATGCTGTCTTCGGAATGTCTTCCTTCTTCACACACAACTGATGGTATCCAGATCGAAGGTCAATCTTTGAAAAGTATTGAGCTCCATGCAGTTGGTCAAATAAATCATCAATACGAGGTAGGGGATACTTGTTCTTTATTGTTATAGCATTGATCTCCCTGTAGTCGATACATAACCTCATAGATCCATCTTTCTTTTTAACAAAAAGAACAGGGGCTCCCCATGGAGAAACACTAGGGCGAATAAATCCCTTATTACTCAATTCCTCTAGTTGTTTCTTTAGTTCGACTAACTCTACAGTGGCCATTCTATAAGGTGTCTTCGATATAGGCCTTGATCCAGGAATCAAATCAATAGAAAACTCAACTTCTCGTTCTGGAGGATGTCCAGGTAAATCTTCCGGAAATACATCTACAAATTCTTTCACAACAGGTACATCCTCTATTTGAACATTCCTTTCCTCACCGACAGTTATTTCATTCTCTTCCTCCCCAATAATTGAATTAAGTTGAGCTGTTGGGGGTGGATCTAAATAAGAATTAGGTGGTGACGATTCTGCTCTAAAAATAAGGTGCTCCTTATCATTATCATCAAGAATCGTAACCTCTTTCTTCTTACAATAAATCTTCGCATCATAGTCCGAAAGCCAGTCCATACCGAGGATTATATCAAACTCAATCATAGGTATGACGATGAAATCAGCAGATAAAGAAAATTTATGTGCTCTAATGGGGACTGATTCACAAAACTTTGTTGCAACGATACTTCCCTTAGGAGTTTTAACAGACAACTCCCTTATTAAATCAAATTGGAAATATCTAATTTTCTTAGCAAACTGGGAAGATATGAAACAATGCGATGATCCAGAATCAAATAATGCATTTGCTAAACTTGAGGAAACCATTAAATTACCTGCCACCACGTCTTTCGGAGCTTCTACCTCAGCAGTAGTGATAGCATAAGCCTGGCCTTGATCCCTTGGCCTTTTCTGAGGTAAGTTCTCCTGACGCTTAGGGCATGCATTTGCATAATGCCCCATCTCCCTGCAATTGTAGCACTGAACGTTGGCAGCTTCCTTCTTCCCCTTGCAATCATGAGCTTGGTGGCCTTTTTCACCACACTTGTAACAGACTCCCATTCCCTTCAAGCAAGTACCAGGATGCTTCTTCCCGCATTTACCACAAGATGGATATTCAACCTTTCCCTTCTTCCCCTTATTTCCATTCCCAGATTGATCAGCAGGTCTCTTCTTCTCTTGCTTTGCTTTAAAGTCATAAGACTTAGAGAATTCCTTTTCGGTCTTGATAGCACATGAGACAATGTCTTCGTACGATGAAAAGGATTGTGAGACTAATGCTCGACGGAGAAATGGTTTTAACCCATCAAAGAAACGATCAATCTTACTTCTTGGGTTGCGAATATAATCTCCAGCATACCTCGCTAACCTTGTAAAGTTAGCCTCATACTTTGTGACATTGTCATCCTCCTTTTGTCTCAGACTCAGAAATTGCCTTTCCATATCTGCTCGATGGTCGCGAGGAAAGTATTTTTCTAAAAACAGATCTTTGAACTCCCTCCATTCCATGTTTGATACTTCATCATCTTCCTTCATGTTTTGAATCAATGACCACCATTGATCAGCATCTCCAGTGAGGCGGTAAACTGCCATGGTAACTTTTTCCCTTTCACTACTCCCCAAAGCCTGAAATATTTTCTCTAGGGAAAATATCCATTGCTCAGCTACTAAGGGATTTGTACTCCCATTGAACGTTGGTGGTTGTTGTCTCATGAATCGATCTAACATTGATCCTCCACGCTGCGGATCAGGGTGCTCCATACGGGTAAGGTTATTATTCATAACCTGAGTAAGTTGTCCCAGTACAGTGATTAGCTGATCAGCACCAGTTGCATCACCAGCCCCACTATAATTATCTTGAGCAGGAGGGCAATCCCTACATGGAGTGCGTGCATTGATACGGTTTCCATTTCTTCCACTAGGCGCCATTTCTAAACAATGGCATAAACTAGATCAGTTTATGAATCAAAATACATAATCCCATACTTATAAAACACTAAACATAAATTGAACTATCTATGGATATAATCCATAATCATAAATATGTTTTCTTTGAGGAAGTATATACTCATAAACCCTTCATAATGATTTGTAAAGAAAGTGAGAGTTATCCTAAGCATATCCCCCGGGAGTGTCGTAACCAAGAGTGCAGCAAGGCCCGTTGTCGTGCACCAGTTCCCGTTCGAGTCTAGCTCAAAGCGGTGTTTTCGGGTTTTACCCCTAGGTACATCTGTGCCAGATCCGCCTCTACCTGCTCGTATCCAGACAGGGATGTATTGCTCGGAAAACTCACAAAGTCTCTACAATACCAAAATTCTAGGAAGTTCTTCTATACTAATCCTCAAAGTTCATCTTAGGTCTATGTGCTCTAATCAGAGTTTATCTAAATCTAGCTTCCAAGGTTTGTACTAAACTTCCTCTGATACCAACTGTAACGCCCCGACCCCAGTTACCCAGAGTCGGTGCATTATTACATAACATTGGCATGATCATAAGAAAGATCAAATCTCGAAAGACCGATTGGTTTAGTAGCCTTGGAAAATGCCAGATATATTCATAAGTTTTACATTACATTATAAAATGAAAAACTACTACAACAACATAATGTCTCAATAGACCACACTATTATCCCCTCATAAAAATCCCTGCAGGTCATTCATAACTTACTTCTTCACATCCTGGGAAAAATAAAACATAAAAAAGGGGTGAGCTCAAATGCCCAGTAAGGATAACAATATAGCGGAAACTTTCATAAATAAGAATAAACATTTAAGGCAATGCATTACTAAAACAAAAGCCTTTTAAACTTGAACTTCAACATAAAATGGCAAAGGTAAAAATGAAATAATTCCATTTAGTTACTCACATGGATATTCAACTAATCGAATAATCAAATGCAAAAATCAATAACCACTTTCATAATGTTGGAATGCATAATGCCAGACTATCATAACCACATAGCCAAGGCCTCGTGCCAAGACTACAAATAATATTTTGTCAAGGCCTTGTGCCAAGACACTAGTTTGTCTCATGAGACCTACCGATGCATCGAGGAGCTATAGCGGGCTCCACCCGTCACTTATTAAGTCCAATGCATTCCCATATGAAAAGGTTTAAACATAACATAAACATTCGTATTAAAACTAGCATACGAAATGTCAATAATTTCACCATAAACTATGAATGGTATAAAAATAGCACATCCACAGTCAAACATATCACAAAACCTTCAATACAATATAGAAGTTTTGTATCATAATAAATCAACTTCAAATAATCTTAAAATCCATCAAAGGATGTTGACATAGATGAAATCAAAATTATTTTTAAAGAAGTATCTCCTTTTATTTTGAAATCATTTAAGATCCATATAAAATAAAACATTTTCTTTGAAAATATTCTAATAAGCTTGTATGGAAAGCGTTGACGATTTTATAACGGCGGAAAATAACCGCACCCGCCGTATAAAAAAAAACATTCTTACCTCAATTCTGTCGAAAAGGTTAAAAAGGACCTTGTTTTGAAAACGACGGAAAGATTCCTTTATAAACCTCTTATAAAAAGTCAAACAAGGGTATAAATGACTTAAACCCATATTCTTGTAAATAGTAAAAATGTTTTGAAATACATTTTTAAGAAACATGGATGTGGATGATAAAGAGATCCCAGTAGATTATTACGTATAAACAACCTCGGATAATGAAGAGATTGTGAAATAACCCTTACCTTGTACTTTTCCTTGGTTGGGGTAGGTTAACCTCCTGTATAATAGTGAAATAATTGTTACTAAATTATACAAGAATCATATACATTAATATGATATCATATATGATCTTTTAATATTGATTTGATAATAATATCTTAGTATTATCGCTGTTTCGGGTGTGAACTTACTTGTTAGCTTTTGTATGTTTTGTTACGTAAGACATGTTTGTAAAGGATAAGTTGTATATTATTCAAATCCAGAATGGTATCAAGTCCTTAAACATCATTTTTAAATCATCAAATGATAATTATACTTGAATGGATACGATGGAAAATGAATCTCATCGCGTTCGTGGAGACGGTAGTCCGTACGTACGCACGAACGCTACTTCCATTTAATTTTTATTTTAAAAGAATCGAATACAAATGATACATAGGTATATTACTATTCCAGTATAATATAATATTTTATATATGTTACTTAAGTTCATTAACACCATCCTTTATACGTTCCATGTGTGGTATGAACGAGTCATATCATTTTAAGGGGGCGGTAGTCCGCACTTCCTCAAATGAAATTATCGTATGTATATACAACATGAAACGAATAATGGTATGAAATAAAATGGAATTACAGAAGCTTATATATAAAATATATATCATTTAATTACAGTGCCATCATAATGGCCACCATGAGAGGCGGTGATGTATTTGAACAATCATCGTTTCGTGAGGCGTTAGTTTCCCATCCACAGAAACATTATGTTCATCATCCATTAGATGGAGTTGTGTGTATGTGTAGTTTGAATCCTTCTTATAACAACATCCTAGTATATTGAGGATACTGGTGTTGTTACAAAAGAAAGGAAATAAAAAGAGTTTGGGGGTTGAAGAAGCAAAATAAATGAAAATAATTTAAGAGAAATCGTTACCTTTAATTTAGGTAACTCACTTTGGTTGGAACAAAAGGACTTGTTGAAATGCTTTCTGCCTAAGGGGAAGCTTCAAGGAGGAGTAGAGGGATGTGGGGAGCTTATTTGGGCAGAGTTTGGACGAGCCAAGTGGCTTGAGGGGTGTGAGGAATGAGTAGAAGTGGTCTCCTTTTATAAGGGGGAGGAGGGGCTCTTTAGGAAAGAGTGAAAGTATTACTTTATAATATAATTATATTCGGTTTATAATGGTCCAAAAATCATTGAGGTCGAAGATAAGATGACTCATATTCTAAATAACATCAACCAATAAGAATTGGACAGGTTTTAGATAATATGTTAATCATTATAATCTTATTTATTTAAATGATTTATTAATGAGGTAAACATTGCATCATTATTGTGTCATTAATAATTTAAATTATTTGATGTCTAAAAATTATAAATAAAATATCATTATGTAGGAAATCTTTTTAGCTTTCTAATGAATATTTATAATCGAAAATTCAACATGTATAACCCTATGTAAAAATTGTTCTTCTAAAAGATGTAAGCTTATGCCATTTTTATTTTTATTTTAACTTTATTAATATAATGTGTCCCTACCACATACAAGTGGATCCAAGGGGTCCCCAAATTGACCCAAGGATGCCCATGGTCGGGTATGTGTCCAACAATAAAGTTAGGACACGTTTTCAGGTAATTTTGTATTATTATAATATTATTTTTTAACCCTTATTTACCGGATTTACCCTTTAACCATGGTAAATAAAATATTTACCACAGTAACTATTCAAAATGTCTAAAAATAAAAGTTACCTATTTACACAATTTGAACATCCTGATTCCAAATATGGAATCCATTTTCCTAAATTCAAAACACAGAAGTGGCAGAAATTAATTTAAAATTAATTCCCGCTGTCAAAACAAAAAGCGTGTTTTTAAGAGGTAATAACTATCAAAAGATTGACACTTGTTTATGTTCGGTTTAATTGTAAAATTATGTCCAATGACCAACATTATATTAAATGGTAAAAATATATTCTAAATATAATTTAAAACCACTCAAATTCACAATTTATCACTATTAATTATTTTGATTAAAAAAGTTGTTTTTAATTAAAATTTAGTAATTTTCACTATTCATCAAAATATAAAAGTTATCCGAAAAGTACCAAAATTTCACCCTAGGATAATTTTGATATTCCGAATCTAAAAATGAAGTCCATTTTGAAATATAAAATATATATGATTTCAAAAAGTAGGTATTACTATTCACAACGGCTAGTTTAATTAGTTGTGGTGTGTGTTAGAACTCGAGGTTGCGTACAATACACGCTATCGCATTATTCGAAGGGAAACGTACCGTAGAAGCTTGGGGTGTTACATTCTCCCCTCCTTCAAATAATTGCGTCCTCGCAATTTCTAGGGTATTACTGCATAAAAAGACTCGGGTGGTTTTTCATCATAAGTTCCTCGGGTTCCCACGTTGCCTCTTCCATCTTATGATTTCTCCACAAAACTTTTACCAGACGCGTCGTCCGGTTTCTCAGTACTTGTTCTCTCGTATCAAGAATCTTGACGGGCTCTTCGCAATAAGACAGATCGGGTTCCAGTTCTAATTCCTCATAGGTGAGTACATGTGTTGGGTCAGGCATGTATTTTCTCAACAGAGATACGTGGAACACATCGTGAACTTTGGAGTGACTTGGCGGCATTGCCAATCGGTAAGCTACAGCCCCAATTCGTTCTAGAATTTCGAAAGGTCCGATGTACCTGGGACTCAATTTACCTTTCTTACCAAAACGTATGACTCCCTTCCATGGAGATACCTTTAGGAAAACATGATCACCGACTTGAAATTCCAAATCCTTCCTTCGATTATCGGCATAGCTCTTCTGCCTACTTTGAGCTGCTTTGATGTGATTTTGGATTACTTTCACCTTTTCCACCGTTTCCTCCACCAGTTCTGGGCCTACGAGTTTTCTTTCACCAACGTCATCCCAACAGGTTGGTGTACGACATCTCTTTCCGTATAACGCTTCATATGGTGCCATCTGAATACTCGAATGGAAGCTATTGTTATAGGAAAATTCTACCAGAGGTAAATATTGATCCCACATACCCTGAAAGTCAAGTGAGCAAGATCTCAACATGTCTTCTAAGGTTTAAATAGTCCGTTCTGATTGTCCGTCTGTCTGAGGGTGGTAAGTAGTGCTCAAATGAAGTTCAGTATCCAGGGATTTCTGAAGACTTTTCCAGAATCTTGAAGTAAAACGGGGATCACGATCAGAAACAATCGATAGGGGTACTCCATGAAGTCTCACAACTTCATTAATGTATAGTCTTGCTAGACGTTCCAGGGGTAGATCTTCTCTTATAGCAAGAAAATGTGCTGACTTGGTAAGACGATCAACAATAACCCATATTGCATCGTTCCTTCTAGGAGTCTTTGGTAGCCCCATGACAAAGTCCATTGTAATATTGTCCCATTTCCACTCCGGTATGGGAAGAGGTTGCATGACTCCTCCAGGCTGTTGCCTTCCAGCTTTCACTTGTTGACAAACCATACATCTTGACACAAAATCAGCAATTTCCCTCTTCATGTTGTCCCACCAAAAATGTTCCTTCAAATCTCTATACATTTTGGTGCTCCCAGGGTGTATAGAGAAATTGGAACTATGAGCATCATCCAGCAATTCCCTTTTTAGATCAGGTATATTGGGAACACAAAGTCTCTTCCCGAATTTCAAAATTCCACCTTCATACGCAAAGTCTCTCAATCTCCCATCATTCACAGCTTTAATCTTCTTTTGGAATTCTTCATCATCAGTCTGAGAACTCTTAATCCTTTCTAGTAAAGATGGTTTGGCAACCATTTGAAAAAGCATTGATGTTTCACCTTCCCTGGTTATTCCCATGTCCATCTTCACTAGCTCCATGAAAATTGGATCCCTTTCAATTCTCATATTGTTCAAAACTCCATGGTCTTTTCTACTCAAAGCATCTTCCACCTTGTTTGCCTTCCCTGGGTGGTAGTGTATCGTACAATCATAATCCTTGAGTAATTCAAGCCATCTCCTTTGCCTCATGTTGAGTTCTTTTTGTGAGAAAATATACTTCAAAAACTTGTGATCAGTATAAATCTCACATTTTTCACCATAGAGGTAGTGCCTCCATATTTTCAAAGCAAAGATCACTGCTGCTAACTCGAGATCATGAGTAGGATAGTTTTGTTCATGAATTTTCAACTGTCGTGATGCATAGGCAATAACTCTATCATTCTGCATAAGGACACAGCCAAGTCCTTTCTTTGATGCATCACTATAAATAACGAACCCATCATTCCCCGATGGTAGAGTCAATATAGGAGAATTGACTAATCTTCTCTTCAGTTCTTCGAAACATTCTTCACACTCTTTTGTCCAAACAAATTTAACCCCTTTACGTGTGAGCTTCGTTAATGGGTTAGCCAATCGGGCAAAATTCTGGACGAAACGTCGATAATAACCTGCCAAACCAATAAAACTACGTACCTCAGTTATACTCGTAGGTGCTGGCCATTCTTGGATTGCCTTGGTCTTAGAAGGATCAACAGAGATTCCATCTTTAGAGACAATATGGCCAAGAAAAGAAATCTCCTGAAGCCAGAATTCGCACTTGCTAAACTTCCCATATAATTCATGCCTCCTCAGAGTCTTCAAGATAATGCGCAAGTGATTTTCATGATCTTCGTAGGTTTTGGAGTATACCAAGATATCATCAATAAATACCACCACAAATTCATCGAGATACTCCTTGAAAACTCTATTCATCAGATCCATGAACACAGAGGGTGCATTAGTCAATCCAAACGGCATTACAGTAAACTCGTAATGCCCGTACCTGGTTCGAAATGCTGTCTTCGAAATGTCTTCCTTCTTCACACACAACTGATGGTATCCAGATCGAAGGTCAATCTTTGAAAAGTATTGATCTCCATGCAGTTGGTCAAATAAATCATCAATACGAGGTAGGGGATACTTGTTCTTTATTGTTATAGCATTGATCTCCCAGTAGTCGATACATAACCTCATAGATCCATCTTTCTTTTTAACAAAAAGAACAGGGGCTCCCCATGGAGAAACACTAGGGCGAATAAATCCCTTATTACTCAATTCCTCTAGTTGTTTCTTTAGTTCGACTAACTCTACAGTGGCCATTCTATAAGGGGTCTTCGATATAGGCCTTGATCCAGGAATCAAATCAATAGAAAACTCAACTTCTCGTTCTGGAGGATGTCCAGGTAAATCTTCCGGAAATACATCTACAAATTCTTTCACAACAGGTACATCCTCTATTTGAACATTCCTTTCCTCACCGACAGTTATTTCATTCTCTTCCTCCCCAATAATTGAATTAAGTTGAGCTGTTGGGGGTGGATCTAAATAAGAATTAGGTGGTGACGATTCTGCTCTAAAAATAAGGTGCTCCTTATCATTATCATCAAGAATCGTAACCTCTTTCTTCTTACAATAAATCTTCGCATCATAGTCCGAAAGCCAGTCCATACCGAGGATTATATCAAACTCAATCATAGGTATGACGATGAAGTCAGCAGATAAAGAAAATTTATGTGCTCTAATGGGGACTGATTCACAAAACTTTGTTGCAACGATACTTCCCTTAGGAGTTTTAACAGACAACTCCCTTATTAAATCAAATTGGAAATATCTAATTTTCTTAGCAAACTGGGAAGATATGAAACAATGCGATGATCCAGAATCAAATAATGCATTTGCTAAACTTGAGGAAACCATTAAATTACCTGCCACCACGTCTTTCGGAGCTTCTACCTCAGCAGTAGTGATAGCATAAGCCTGGCCTTGATCCCTTGGCCTTTTCTGAGGTAAGTTCTCCTGACGCTTAGGGCATGCATTTGCATAATGCCCCATCTCCCTGCAATTGTAGCACTGAACGTTGGTAGCTTCCTTCTTCCCCTTGCAATCATGAGCTTGGTGGCCTTTTTCACCACACTTGTAACAGACTCCCATTCCCTTCAAGCAAGTACCAGGATGCTTCTTCCCGCATTTACCACAAGATGGATATTCAACCTTTCCCTTCTTCCCCTTATTTCCATTCCCAGATTGATCAGCAGGTCTCTTCTTCTCTTGCTTTGCTTTAAAGTCATAAGACTTAGAGAATTCCTTTTCGGTCTTGATAGCACATGAGACAATGTCTTCGTACGATGAAAAGGATTGTGAGACTAATGCTCGACGGAGAAATGGTTTTAACCCATCAAAGAAACGATCAATCTTACTTCTTGGGTTGCGAATATAATCTCCAGCATACCTCGCTAACCTTGTAAAGTTAGCCTCATACTTTGTGACATTGTCATCCTCCTTTTGTCTCAGACTCAGAAATTGCCTTTCCATATCTGCTCGATGGTCGCGAGGAAAGTATTTTTCTAAAAACAGATCTTTGAACTCCCTCCATTCCATGTTTGATACTTCATCATCTTCCTTCATGTTTTGAATCAATGACCACCATTGATCAGCATCTCCAGTGAGGCGGTAAACTGCCATGGTAACTTTTTCCCTTTCACTACTCCCCAAAGCCTGAAATATTTTCTCTAGGGAAAATATCCATTGCTCAACTACTAAGGGATTTGTACTCCCATTGAACGTTGGTGGTTGTTGTCTCATGAATCGATCTAACATTGATCCTCCACGCTGCGGATCAGGGTGCTCCATACGGGTAAGGTTATTATTCATAACCTGAGTAAGTTGTCCCAGTACAGTGATTAGCTAATCAGCACCAGTTGCATCACCAGCCCCACTATAATTATCTTGAGCAGGAGGGCAATCCCTACATGGAGTGCATGCATTGATACGGTTTCCATTTCTTCTACTAGGCGCCATTTCTAAACAATGGCATAAACTAGATCAGTTTATGAATCAAAATACATAATCCCATACTTATAAAACACTAAACATAAATTGAACTATCTATGGATATAATCCATAATCATAAATATGTTTTCTTTGAGGAAGTATATACTCATAAACCCTTCATAATGATTTGTAAATAAAGTGAGAGTTATCCTAAGCATATCCCCCGGGAGTGTCATAACCAAGAGTGCAGCAAGGCCCGTTGTCGTGCACCAGTTCCCGTTCGAGTCTAGCTCAAAGCGGTGTTTTCGGGTTTTACCCCTAGGTACATCTGTGCCAGATCCGCCTCTACCTGCTCGTATCCAGACAGGGATGTATTGCTCGGAAAACTCACAAAGTCTCTACAATACCAAAATTATAGGAAGTTCTTCTATACTAATCCTCAAAGTTCATCTTAGGTCTATGTGCTCTAATCAGAGTTTATCTAAATCTAGCTTCCAAGGTTTGTACTAAACTTCCTCTGATACCAACTGTAACGCCCCGACCCCAGTTACCCAGAGTCGGTGCATTATTACATAACATTGGCATGATCATAAGAAAGATCAAATCTCGAAAGACCGATTGGTTTAGTAGCCTTGGAAAATGCCAGATATATTCATAAGTTTTACATTACATTATAAAATGAAAAACTACTACAACAACATAATGTCTCAATAGACCACACTATTATCCCCTCATAAAAATCCCTACAGTTCATTCATAACTTACTTCTTCACATCCTGGGAAAAATAAAACATAAAAAAGGGGTGAGCTCAAATGCCCAGTAAGGATAACAATATAGCGGAAACTTTCATAAATAAGAATAAACATTTAAGGCAATGCATTACTAAAACAAAAGCCTTTTAAACTTGAACTTCAACATAAAATGGCAAAGGTAAAAATGAAATAATTCCATTTAGTTACTCACATGGATATTCTACTAATCGAATAATCAAATGCAAAAATCAATAACCACTTTCATAATGTTGGAATGCATAATGCCAGACTATCATAACCACATAGCCAAGGCCTCGTGCCAAGACTACAAATAAGATTTTGTCAAGGCCTTGTGCCAAGACACTAGTTTGTCTCATGAGACCTACCGATGCATCAAGGAGCTATAGCGGGCTCCACCCGTCACTTATTAAGTCCAATGCATTCCCATATGAAAAGGTTTAAACATAACATAAACATTCGTATTAAAACTAGCATACGAAATGTCAATAATTTCACCATAAACTATGAATGGTATAAAAATAGCACATCCACAGTCAAACATATCACAAAACCTTCAATACAATATAGAAGTTTTGTATCATAATAAATCAACTTCAAATAATCTTAAAATCCATCAAAGGATGTTGACATAGATGAAATCAAAATTATTTTTAAAGAAGTATCTCCTTTTATTTTGAAATCATTTAAGATCCATATAAAATAAAACATTTTCTTTGAAAATATTCTTATAAGCTTGTATGGAAAGCGTTGACGATTTTATAACGGCGGAAAATAACCGCACCCGCCGTATAAAAAAAACATTCTTACCTCAATTCTGTCGAAAAGGTTAAAAAGGACCTTGTTTTGAAAATGACGGAAAGATTCCTTTATAAACCTCTTATAAAAAGTCAAACAAGGGTATAAATGACTTAAACCCATATTCTTGTAAATAGTAAAAATGTTTTGAAATACATTTTTAAGAAACATGGATGTGGATGATAAAGAGATCCCAGTAGATTATTACGTATAAACAACCTCGGATAATGAAGAGATTGTGAAATAACCCTTACCTTGTACTTTTCCTTGGTTGGGGTAGGTTAACCTCCTGTATAATAGTGAAATAATTGTTACTAAATTATACAAGAATCATATACATTAATATGATATCATATATGATCTTTTAATATTGATTTGATAATAATATCTTAGTATTATCGCTGTTTCGGGTGTGAACTTACTTGTTTGCTTTTGTATGTTTTGTTACGTAAGACATGTTTGTAAAGGATAAGTTGTATATTATTCAAATCCAGAATGGTATCAAGTCCTTAAACATCATTTTTAAATCATCAAATGATAATTATACTTGAATGGATACGATGGAAAATGAATCTCATCGCGTTCGTGGAGACGGTAGTCCGTACGTACGCACAAACGCTACTTCCATTTAATTTTTATTTTAAAAGAATCGAATACAAATGATACGTAGGTATATTACTATTCCAGTATAATATAATATTTTATATATGTTACTTAAGTTCATTAACACCATCCTTTATACGTTCCATGTGTGGTATGAACGAGTCATATCATTTTAAGGGGGCGGTAGTCCGCACTTCCTCAAATGAAATTATCGTATGTATATACAACATGAAACGAATAATGGTATGAAATAAAATGGAATTACAGAAGCTTATATATAAAATATATATCATTTAATTACAGTGCCATCATAATGGCCACCATGAGAGGCGGTAAGATGTATTTGAACAATCATCGTTTCGTGAGGCGTTAGTTTCCCATCCACAGAAACATTATGTTCATCATCCATTAGATGGAGTTGTGTGTATGTGTAGTTTGAATCCTTATTATAACAACATCCTAGTATATTGAGGATACTGGTGTTGTTACAAAAGAAAGGAAATAAAAAGAGTTTGGGGGTTGAAGAAGCAAAATAAATGAAAATAATTTAAGAGAAATCGTTACCTTTAATTTAGGTAACTCACTTTGGTTGGAACCAAAGGACTTGTTGAAATGCTTTCTGCCTAAGGGGAAGCTTCAAGGAGGAGGAGAGGGATGTGGGGAGCTTATTTGGGCAGAGTTTGGACGAGCCAAGTGGCTTGAGAGGTGTGAGGAATGAGTAGAAGTGGTCTCCTTTTATAAGGGGGAGGAGGGGCTCTTTAGGAAAGAGTGAAAGTATTACTTTATAATATAATTATATTCGGTTTATAATGGTCCAACAATCATTGAGGTCGAAGATAAGATGACTCATATTCTAAATAACATCAACCAATAAGAATTGGACAGGTTTTAGATAATATTTTAATCATTATAATCTTATTTATTTAAATGATTTATTAATGAGGTAAACATTGCATAATTATTGTGTCATTAATAATTTAAATTATTTGATGTCTAAAAATTATAAATAAAATATCATTATGTAGGAAATCTTTTTATCTTTCTAATGAATATTTATAATCGAAAATTAAACATGTATAACCCTATGTAAAAATTGTTCTTCTAAAAGATGTAAGCTTATGCCATTTTTATTTTTATTTTAACTTTATTAATATAATGTGTCCCTACCACATACAAGTGGATCCAAGGGGTCCCCAAATTGACCCAAGGATGCCCATGGTCGGGTATGTGTCCAACAATAAGGTTAGGACACGTTTTAGGGTCATTTTGTATTATTATAATATTATTTTTTAACCCTTATTTACCGGATTTACCCTTTAACCATGGTAAATAAAATATTTACCACAGTAACTATTCAAAATGTCTAAAAATAAAAGTTACCTATTTACACAATTTGAACATCCTGATTCCAAATATGGAATCCATTTTCCTAAATTCAAAACACAGAAGTGGCAGAAATTAATTTAAAATTAATTCCCGCTGTCAAAACAAAAAGTGTGTTTTTAAGAGGTAATAACTATCAAAAGATTGACACTTGTTTATGTTCGGTTTAATTGTAAAATTATGTCCAATGACCAACATTATATTAAATGGTAAAAATATATTCTAAATATACTTTAAAACCACTCAAATTCACAATTTATCACTATTAATTATTTTGATTAAAAAAGTTGTTTTTAATTAAAATTTAGTAATTTTCACTATTCATCAAAATATAAAAGTTATCCGAAAAGTACCAAAATTTCACCCTAGGCTAATTTTGATATTCCGAATCTAAAAATGAAGTCCATTTTGAAATATAAAATATATATGATTTCAAAAAGTAGGTATTACTATTCACAACGGCTAGTTTAATTAGTTGTGGTGTGTGTTAGAACTCGAGGTTGCGTACAATACACGCTATCGCATTATTCGAAGGGAAACGTACCGTAGAAGCTTGGGGTGTTACAAAGTAGGTATTAATATTCATTACAGATAGTTTGATTGGTTGTAGTGTGTGTTAGAACTCGAAGTTGCGTACACCACACACTACTGTATTATTCAAAGAGAAGCGTACCGTGGAAGTTTGGGGTGTTACAAATATATATGTTTAAACACTATCTTATTGAAATTTTTTATATGAGGTGAATTCATTTTATTATATAATAATTACATAATGCTAATAAGACAATTTATTTAAAATAGTAATTTTACTGTTGTCGTGGTAAACAATACTAATCCAATTAAAATTATTTTTATTCCAAAAATTGGAATTGGAATTATTAAAAAATGTAAAAATTTATATAAAAATAAATAAACCCATTTTTTATATGTAATTTATATTGGTTCTAAAAATTGATTTTTAGTGTAATAAAACGAAAATGTTTTTGAAATTAGAATAGTTTAAACATTTCCAAATAATTAAAAATCGGTTTTATAAATTCAATATAGTAGTATTATTTTATTTATATTAATTTATAAATATCAATTTTTTATAGAAAAGGGTTTCAATAATAATATTATTACATCATAGAAGTGATGGTATTAGA
Organism: Viscum album; assembly: GCA_963277665.1. Taxonomy (NCBI): domain Eukaryota; kingdom Viridiplantae; phylum Streptophyta; class Magnoliopsida; order Santalales; family Viscaceae; genus Viscum; species Viscum album. The sequence goes on along the minus strand of OY728155.1, from coordinate 461,120,306 downwards.
AAAATTTATAATTTTGTACTATTCACTAAAAAAAATTATTTTAATAGAATTTCAAGAATTTACTTTTTTATAAATTTTATATGTGGAATTTAATAATGAATTTTTTATTATAATATTAAAATTATCAAATTTATTAATTTATATGGAAAGAATTAAATATAAAAAATAAAAATTAATTTTATTGAACATTTTCTTTAAAAAATATTAAGTGTCTTTAATAATATTTTTATATCATTATTATAATTCACTACAAGATATTTCCATTTAAAAGTTGTTTTATTATTTCTAAATTTTAATAATAATATTTATTAATATGCCACATCCTAATTTAGTTATGTGTTTCATGTAAAACATGTTATTGAACCGAGTATCAATTTTGATAAAAATATTTTCTAAAATTTTGTGGTGTTACAATTTCATCCCATTATATAAATTATATCCTCAAAATTTTAATTATTATTAACCCAAGGAATAATTTAAGGGATACATATAAACTCATTATATTTATTTAACTAATATACCCACCTCATTATCCTTTCTAAGGGTGGAAACTATTTATCCCATATATTCTTCTTCAGGAGTTATTAAGTACGTACATTTCACAAAATCATTTTTATGAAAATGTTTCCATAAAAACAATACAATAAAATCTTTTTGATAATTTCTAATAAAATTATCATAAATGATCATATTAATATGAAAACATGATGTTAAGATATCTTGTATAACGACACCTTCATTTGAACCTATCATACTCTTAGTTCAATAATGTTATAATTTAATCAAACTAAAACACCTTTATTTTATCCTAGGGTTTTAATTTTTATATTCCTATATGAATTATAAAAAACTAGTTAGGTTTTACATCATAAAATTCAATTTTAAGCCTTTATAATTGTTTATAAAGTGATTATAATTAACCATTGAATATTCTTGATAATTTCTATTCAAGTGTATAGTATTAAGCCCACTCCTCTTGTTCTATAGAAACACTAATTTGATACTCAACCATTCTTTTTCTGGGTGATAACCATAGGTGAATCTATTCCAAAGACACAAACACTATTTTGTACCAAGATAAGGGTCTAATTATTAGGAGATACACTCAATCTGTAAATTAAAAAAAATCAGGTTATATCTTATATATAGTATTATCCTTAGTTTTTTCACTATAGTTATCTCATTCCATTACCCAAAAATAATTAAATTAAAGCTATTTAATAACTAGAACCATCAATAGTTCCAACTATGATGCTCCATACTAGTAATCTTGGATTTAGTGCTGTAAATGAAACATTTGAACATTATATTTGATTGAATGTTTAATGAATCAATCATTATTTATAATATTACTATAATATAAGCAATACATCTCACAAATAATCTCATAATCCCAATTATGAAGATATAGGTTCCTTGAAGAGAAACTATATATGAATACTTATATTATCATAATGATGAATATTTATCTATATTTGAAAATAATTAAATCCCCTTATAGACATCACTTAGGATATATTCATCTTTATAGATTAGGTATGGAAAAATATATTTGGTGAGTTATAATTATCAGTATTGGAAAACATATATTTATTTCATCAAGGGTTATATAATATGGATATGAAAAAAATGAAAAGAAAATTAATATCATATAAAAAAAGTGTTGATTTTTTTAAATATGTAATGATAAATGGACATGTAATATTAAATGAACATACATAAACCATGAGAAATATTTGTGGAATAATTTGATATTAGTAATTAGATATGGAGAATAATGACAAGATAATGATTAAAAAATAAGATTAAAACATAACCATAATCATAGAAATAATATTGCATGGATATATAGGACCCCACCATTTAATCACCCATACATATGTGTTTCACATGAAATAAAAATTTATTATATCATATTGAACCCATAAAAGAAAAAATGGGATTCACAACAAATCTACATGGTATTAATATAATTGAAATCATGGATGAAAATAGTTGATACATAAAAATAAAATCACCAAAAGAATCATTTCATAAGATCATTTAGAAGGTAAATAAAGAAAAACAATTCCAAGGAAATAATACCTTCAGATTTAAATTAAAAAAATAGTAGAAAATACTAAAAGGGTTTTTAGAAAGTTCTTTTATATTTACTATAAAATTTTAATTTATATCCACACTGAATTGTAATTTTCAAGAATTTCACTTTAGAGATATTAAAAATAAATCATTTTCAAAATCAATATTTAGACAAAAATATCAATAATGAAACCATGAAAAGATATATTTTTTCCAAAAAGGTTATGTTATTTTTGAAACCTATTACATTATAAAAAAAATTCAATATAAGATCATTGAAAATGACATAATGTTTTGAAATGGAAAAGTAATTTTTTTGGAATATTTAATTTTATTAATAAATTTTTAGAATATATTCTTTTAATGATAAAAATGTTATCCAAAAATTGTAGTGGAAGATAATACTTATGATACTAAAAGGATGAAAATAGTTTTCTTTATATTGTTTGAATTTCCTTTAGTGATATCCAAAATTATAAAAATGTACAAAAACATCATTTTGAAATTAAGAGAAGGGAAAGAAGACGATCACATGAAATAAAAAATTTGGGTTTCAAATATATAGGATAAAATAGTATGGAATTTAAAATATAATCATGTATGGTAAACATTTTTTAAAGAGAAACAAAATTATATAAATAATGATTTCAATTTTTCATTGAATAAATATTTTATAGAGAAATATTTTAATCAAAAGTTTCATTTTATCTAGATATAAAATGAATATACTATGAAATAATATCTTATGGTGTATGAAACTAATATGAAAGGAAATAAGTTATAGATTGACCATTTTAACTCAATATAGATAGTAAAGTTTATAAAAACCGCTAAATATTTTATATCTTTTTAATCAACGACTATTTATAGAAAGAACATGATATAGAACATCTGACCACATGAATTATATGAATATGTAAAAAGACATCCATTAGTATATAATGACACCATATAAAATAAAAAATGGTTCAAAATATTAAAAATGCCTTTTTGATATGAAATTAAGACCAATAAAACCATAATAGATTATAAACATTTGAATCAAAGCACATTGAAGTATATAATTTCAAATTTGTCCTAAAATATCTTGAATAATATGAGTTTAATGATACAAAATATAGAAGGGGAATAAAATAAAGGGATATAAATATAACTTGGGGTATAACAAGATTCACATCCCACAAAATTAAATTTGAGATAGGGAAACCTAAGATTATTTCCCCCATTATAGAATTCACTCTAACCACATTAGGATATTGATATTTATATTGATAGAATCTACGTAAATTAATATATTAAGATAAATAATTGATAAAAGAGGCTTCTTAAACTGTGTTAGGTTTCTTGGAAGAGAAAAATGGTAGAGTTTAGAGAAAAAACTAAAAGGAGTAAGGGTTATACAAAGGGTTTTATGTGAACCCCATTTAAATGTTATGAAAGGGGAAGATTTCTGAATACCTGGTATTTTTCAACAATGGAACGAAACTATTCAATATTTAATAAATTAATAATATTTAAATATAGTATTTTTGGTTGAGACACAGTTCAGAAAGATCCCAACACTCATTTATTCACAAGTTTTAATCATTTTTTAAATCCTTTTACCAAATGATTTTCACATTTTTACTATTTTGGTATTTACGTTTGTAACTAGTTTTACAATAGTAGTTTATATTTTATTTAAACTATAAGGCCAACCTTGAAAAAAAATATTTCCATTTTACGCCTAGATTATATCTATATATAGTATATTATAATTTATAAATAAGAGGATATTTACTATTAAATGAAATAATATATTACACAGAGGAACTTTTTTACAGAAAATTTCATTTTCACCATTAAGGATTCTTAAAATTATATAGTATTCTTAAATATATTTTTTACATTTATCATAGTAATTAATATTAAAACAATTAAGAATATTTTTAATTACTAAATATAATATTAACCATTGTAGATAAAATGATCTTGTTGATAAATATTACTAAATCCATATTTTTAATTTTAATTTTTATATGTGTTGAAAATTAATTTAAATTATTAGTGAATGGTAAAATTTTTCAAATAACAATATTACTTATGTTTGATAAATACGAGAAAAGTTATTTAAATATTTCACATAGTAGTTATAAGAGATTTATTATAGTTTATAAATTTATATTTTTTATTTAAATGGGGTTTTATATATTTTATTTCATTATTCTACAATGATAATGTTATAAAAGTGGATTTATTAGAAAATTATCTATTTTTAAATGTTTACCTATAAATCAATTATTTTAGAAAATTACTAAAATTCAACTTTTAATAAATTAAATACAAGAAATTAAAAAATGAAATTTATTTTTTAAAAATAAAAATATAAAATTTATAAAGTTAATTCTAAAATTAAATTTTATTTATATAATGGAAAAAATATATTTAAATATTTCTTTTTAATTTTTGAAGTTTTCTAAATCATATTTTCTATGAAAATTTTAATTTATTTCAATAATATTTTAACTATTTTTTATTGGTTTTTAATTATTTTAATAATTTTCATCGAATTTGACATGGATTATTTTAGATCAATAATACTAGGAAAATAATCTATCAAACATAATATTAATTTTGACAAAATATTTTAAAAAAATTCAGGGTTTCACAATTTACCCTCATTAAATAAATTCAAACCTCACAATTTTGGTTATCATTCATTAATGGAATAACATAAGGTAGAAAAAATATATAGAAGATAATTATTTTACTAATATATTTACCTAACTATCCTTTGTAGGAGAAGGAAACAATTTATCCTATATTTTCTTCATTATGAGTTCTTATGGACATACCATTGAAAGATTCCTTTTAATGATCATATTCTAACCAAATAATAAAAATAAATATACATAATAATGTAAAAAAAATCAAGGGAAATGATAATATAAATATAAAAACATAATCTAATGATATCTCCTCTAATAAAACAATCATTTAGTCCTTTAATAATTTCAGTTGAACTTTGATATAATTGGATAAACCTAAATCTCCTTTATTATTACCTAGGTTTCTCTTGGTAAAATTCCTATAAGGTTTTCAAACTAAATGAGTAATCACAATAGTTATTAAAGAGAATATGATCAACCAAATCATATCAGCTGATATTTTATGGATAGGTGTATAGTCTTATTCACACAAGTCATACAACCGAGTAATGTCAGTGTTGACACTCCAAAATACTTTTTTGGATGATTTACCCATAGTGAATATATACCTGAACCACATACAAAGAGTTAAATATATAAATAGATTTAATTACTACGACAGCTTTATAAACTCTACATTATTATTTCTTGGATTTTATCATATAATTTGAATTATAATTTTTTTACTTATAGAGTTACCCTTCTAGTTCCCAAAAAATAAATAAACTAATAGAAAATCTAATTTCATATCAAATATCATGTGTTGTTCCGTATAACCGTACTCCCAAAACTGGTTCCATAAACAATTTATTTATACAACTGATTTAATAAAAAGTGAGTTGAAAAATTCTCTATTTACAACAATTCTATAATTTAAACATTAAACCTCATAAATATATACACAATCCTATGATTATAATGTATAGTTTTTTGAGGACCACAAATATAATAAACATATTTTAATTTAAATTTTAATAGTTATCCATATCCAAACTGCACTATATATACTTATATAAATATCATAAGTTATATGCATCATTATAGAATAGTGAAAGATTGGATAATAAAGGGGTGATATTAGAATATATTTATGGGAGAAGACGTCCTCATTTCATCATGGGTTGGTTCATAACATTAAGAGAAAACATGAGTTTAAGAGAAATATCTTATAAAAAAGAGCATGAAACCAAATACTTTGACTATAATTCATGATATACAGACATCTAATCTCTATTGAATTAACGTATACCTTAAAAAATATGTAGAATAATTAATTTTTAAACAATATTCAAGGAGCATAATCATACTTAGATGATAATAACATAGTAATATGACATTAATATATGCATATAAATATAATGTCTTGAATACCCACCAAGGAATTCATCAAATTGTAGGCATACACTAATCACCCATGTACACTTTTTGAATTGGGATAATCCTCTTATTTACATTTGGTATTGGGATAATCAAAAAGTATAACATTTATCTATGGATTAATCCCCCAGTGTATTTTTTTCTATGGGATAAATATTACCATGTATAATTTTTCTTAGGGTCGATCCTCTCATGTACATTTTTGATTGGTATAAAACCTTTTATATGCCCTTTGGATTGGGATAAATCCATTTGTGTAACCTATTTTAGGAAAAAATCCATCCTTACACCCTTTATGATGCACTAAGATTTTATGATTTTTTACCAAATAAATTTCATTTCCTTAATATCTTGTGTTACACTTAATACTGAGTTGTGGTGAACAACATTGTAATATAAATATTATAATTTAAACATCATCATTATGACCTAGAATTTAAATTTTCTTGTATTAATATGAATAAATATATTTTTAAATCCAAGTATAAAGGTTTTAGATAAATAAAACATTTTGATATATAAGAATTTATTTTTTTGGTACATTCATTATAGGCTTTTACAATAATTTTTTCTTTAAAAATGATTTTTATGGATTTTTTTTGAAAAATATTTAAATTAAATTTTCCCGTTTTAGAATATTTAATATAAAAAATTCAAATCATTTTAGAAATCAATATATTCATATTAATTTAGATTTAATTTTTTGTGAATTGTCTGATGTGATTAATTTTTCAATGAATAGTGAAAATATTAATTTTAATAAAAAATTACCTTTTCTTTTCAAAAATTTAAAACGTCCATTTTATTTTGAGATATTTATAAAAGAAAAAATAGTTCAATAATATTATTTTAATCCAATTAATTTCATTTATTTTAATATTATTTTAAAATTTCATATAAAAACATTTTATACTTATAAGAACATTTACTTCAAAAACTACTTTTTATCACCTCTTCTGGTTTCTTTATTAAATTCCTTCATATATATGAGTTGAATTTGGAAAAATATATTTCGTATTTTTAATAAGTATATTTAATATTATATAATAATTCCATATAACATTTTAGTCCAAATAAATTGTAAACATAGTAAAAATTAATTACCATCGTTACGGTTAAAATGAGTTTTCCTAGAGATTAAGCGAAAAACATAATAGTTAAAATGACCAATTTTTTTTAAAATCCACATATTATGGCCATAGTTTTACCATATCCCATATTAGTATATAAATAATTCTCCATAATTTGTCCATTAGGTGTATTAATTTTGTTGTTAAATCATTTTATTTTCAAAAATAATATACATGTCCTCTCCCCAACTTATAAATGTGCACCCCATATCCTATAAACTTAACACTTCAAAAATTATATGTTTCATCCAGTTACTATAAAACATCATTGACTAAATCTACTAACACATCCTAGAGTCCATGGTTTTATTATGAAAATGTCATACTGAGGCTTTAGGATTAAACTGAAAAAGGTTCTCCAAAGATTACGTGTGGTCCTAAACCATGATGTTTTTACATATTATTCATCCACCATTAATTTTTATTCAAAAATTATGATATAAAAATTTATTATATAATATATAATTATATGTTATTATTTTATTAGTATAAACTACATATATCTCCACTGATATCAAATGGAAAACGAAACCACTGATCATGTGTATTACAGAGTACATCCTCGCGAACCGATGTATTTTATTTTCCATCACCATCTCTCATGGGTCAATTAAATAATTGATCTAAATAATATATATATATATACACATATATATGATATATATGAAATTATTATACTTATATAATTATAATATGAAAACTAAATTCATATCTTTTTATCTATTAAAAATGATAACATCCCTTACACGTACATGTGGACAACCACATCCATGAAACGATGTGAATTGGAATTCATTTTATTTTTACATGGATGTATATAATAATATATGAAATGAATATTTATGAGATATATGAAATAAAAAATATAATGGAATACTGAATTAATAATTACATTTCTTTTGTTCCATTCATTGAAAAAAGGAAACAACATTTTTGCATATATATGGCTGAGCATGTCCATGAAAATTGCAATTCAATTTCCTATATTGAACTTTTTTGGATGGATAAAAATATATATATTATGAATATATATTATTTTAATAACATTAATAAAAATATGGTTATTATGTAAACATAATAAAATTGCAAGTAAAAAATTGATGAACTAAAACATACCTTAAAATGAAATTATTATCAACTGAAAAAAGAATTTTTACAATGAATTGTTAAAAAAAAGGGTGGTAAAACATTACAAGTATAAATATATATTATAATATCAATTATTATGTATTTTAATAGATTTAAAATAGACATATATTTACTATATATAATGATTGAATGTGTACGAAGTAAGTCGAGTCTTTAGGCTAGAGATTTTCATCCCACTTTTATTTCTTTGAGAGATGTGCCATATTAATTATTTTTTCATTTTTGTGTTGCATATTATGACTTGGAATATATTTTTTGATGCTTTTTATGATAATTAATGTGATTTACATATCCATGTAATTTTTTCTTTAATGGGGATTATGATTCAGAAATTACCATTGTTATAATGGTTTATTTTACAAGTTCATTGTTTATTATTATTTTTTATGATTATGTTTCCAGTGATGAAATATTATTATCTACCTACTAAGGGACTCATCAAATTTTATTAAATTAAGTATATTTCTAGAGAATTCAATTTTTTTCCTTTATGTTTTCTCTCTCTAATAACTAAAGTAGTTGACTGAATATTTTGATGGAATAATGACATTATTTGTCTCTTAAGTCGAAAATCATTTTTCCTCCATGTATGTGTTGTTTAAAAATATTTTAAGTAATATTTTTACTATTTTAAATTGATATTTAATGTTATTTTTATCCTTTCTGGATATTTTATGAAACATTTTAGACCTAATCTTTTTCTTATTTTCTAAATTTGTTACATTTATCATTTTAACAAAAAGGTGAATGAAATATTTTTTAAACATATATGGAATACATATTATTTTCTTCCCTCATGACAACTCTACAAATTAAAGATTCCATTAAAAGTTTCCCAGTTGAGTATTAAGAAAATATTAATATTTCAATGTTTTTTAGTTTTTAAAGTAATGCGAAAATGAAAAGGATATATTCCTCATATATAATGATATTTTATTGAATTTGTATTCGTCAACAACAACAAGATTCAGCGTTTCTTATGATTTAATAGGGATAATATCCAATGGTACTATCCTTATTATCTCATTGGATTGTTTCTTATTAATATAATAAAATATTTATGTAACCCAAATATATTTTTCATGCGTAAGGATATAATGGATTGACAAAATTTTTTTAAGACTTTATTTATTTTCATAGGTCATGATATTATGATATGATGAATGCATATTGAATTTTTGGAAAAAAATGTTTACAATTATTTATATAATGTGTAAGAATGTAATTATACATCCCAATAATTCATTTTGGTATTGTTTTATAAATCATGATACAATTATAGAAAACAAGCTGGTGTGGTTGATCCGCTATAGGAAGAAAGCTGATGTTCTTGATCTATGACATGAATAAATTCGATGTACTGGACCCACAATGAGATACAAGTGATGATTCCTTAGCCATTATGATATGGGAAATATTTATTGACACCAGATCCACTATGATTTGATTGTCTTGGTAGTTAAACATGACAAACAAATTTGCTTCATGAATTATTTTATTTCTTCAAATTATAACAGGAAATTATATTATATTTTTTATTTATGTTGATTTATCACCCTTATAGTTCATTTATTTTGTACATTTATTGATTTATAACATAATTTATGATTCTAATCAATGAAATATTTCGTATGATCATTGTCTATAATATTCATGATATCATACCCTTATTCATGAAAAATGATTTCACATGATCATCAATTAATGTATCCCATATATACTATTACAAAGGATCTAAGACAAAAATTTCCCAAGACTCCTTTACCATGATATAAATAAAGTTATTAAGTATTATATATTTTTTTAGGTTTTAATAAATTTATTTTTTCCAAATATTAATTTATAATGTTGTACGGAAAATTTTTTAAGATGGGTACTGAGACAATGTGAGAGTCCATGGAAAGGCATGTTTAAAATATTGTTTTTTAAAATATATGATATATATTAAAATAATTGAATGAAAATTTCCCCTAAAAAGTGTAATAATTCAAAAATGGAGCCTCAGAATAAAAATATGTGTCTTACATTAAATTCATTTCATGGGTTTTTTTTCTAGGCATGACATAATAATTGATATTGTCAGAATTTTCCAAAATTTACATTCACTAAAGAATAATTAAAATAAATTATTTATTTTAACTAAAGTGACTCAGTGACATAATATATATATTTTTAAACACAATAAAGAACAATTCCCAATGATGGATGCATAAACCTAAGAATTGATAGATAATGTTGGAGAGATCCCTATCGAGTGATGATGACTGATCCACGATCATCCAGACCAATAAAATTTGAGGATCACACCAATGACAATGAGGAAGGTGCACAATTCATCAATGATCAATACAAATTGATGTATGATGATTTTATTATGGTTATTGATCCCCATTTTCTTGTACTATAATGAATATGAATCAATTAACCAATGTATTGATTCATGCTTCGATCATATTGTGAGCACAAGCTTATTTTATGGGTTTTATTGGGAGAGGTTGATTACTTTCTTATGGTTCATTGTTCATCATTCTAATGAAAATGGATCAAGGAAAACCCTATCACAACTGAGTTCCATTACAATTTTTTGTATTTATTAGGTTTATCCCACTTTTCATTGTGTGTTCATATCTGGTGTCTCTTTTGACTGGTGGTTTGACCAAAATGCCGATAAATCAACAGTTAGAAACCCATTTCTTGGAACAGTGGATAGATATTTTATATTTAGGATCTTTATGATATTTGGATCATTTAAATATAGTAACGACTCAGTATTAGTTCATATTTGGTGTCACTACTTGTGGTTTTGATGTTCGACGATGGAGTGATTCAACATCTGATTTTCTAATGGAATTTAGTGGCTCCTTTTTATGAGAGGGGTTGGAGAGGCTTAGCTAGACCAATTCCATTTAGTCCAGTGAGATTTAAGGAGGTTAAGGAGGCTAGATTAGTGGATAAATATTCATGATATGGATCCATTTTTTTTGGAAAATCCATATAAACACAGCATATAATCCATATATACACACACTGTATGGGGAACTAGATGCAGTAATAGGGTTTCAGTGGAAGTGATAAGTATAAAAAGACATGTTACCCTTACCTAGTGTCTCAACATATACCACATATGGTAAAATAATATGGTGATTAGTTCACATTCTCAGGAACTCTCTTTACTCAGACATGGACACATACATGGGCCCATGCCGTGATACACGTGCATGACCCTGTACTGATGGGACATGTCGTATACTACCATTACATTCTTTTTACACATTCAATGATGGTTTGAATACATTATACTCTTCATATTTGACATGTTTCACTCAGATATGTTCCCATGATCCATTACCTGATAGATTAGTATACATTCATGTACTAGGTACATGATTTATATCCCTTATATGGAAATTCAGTCTTAGATAGAGTTGTTGAGATCCTTCCTGAGGCCCGATGTGAGACCCTTTATCATCATAATTTCATTTTGTGAGTTTCTTTGTATCATTATGATCAACACTATATTTGTGTTAAACCCTAACTTCGCAGATAAATCTATATTGGGTTGTTGTTATACCCCATGGCCTTGGGTTCCATCCTAATCTCTATGCCATTTTCTTTAGCCATCTAGTGTGTATATATTATTTAAAGAACCAACTATCATGAAATCTTGGATGTATGTTATTAGTGATATCATTTTCATGGTGTGTGTTTTCCTTGATGAGTGTTAGTGGATCCTTCAAGAAGGATTCCTATCTTGGAAATACAATTTTGATCTAACTTGAAACTACGTGTCTAATTTAGTATAAAATATTTTTATTGATTTACATGTTGTTTTCATATAAATTTTATTAAATTAATACTGATGTTTTTGATTCAAAATCCTTAGTAATTTTGGGTTCCCAATTGGGTGTTTTTATACTCACCTCTACATAGGTTTTTCGAGCAAGTGTCATGACTTTTGAAGATGATTGTCCTTTTAATAGAGTACTAGAGAGAATAGGACCAAGAAGAGATTAATGATTTGGATTGGCTATGGTGTGTTCTTGTGGTTACCTTTACAACAGTCCTCATCCTCATTATATGATAGAATTATTTTCAGCAACTTTATGGTGGGATTTTATTTGGGCCTTTTCATCCTATTACATGTTGTACTTTGATGGTGGGATTTTAGATGTATTAATGCATGAATTTAATTATTTTACATTTTAGAATTATTTGGGATTTGAGATTTTAGTGTGTACAAGTACCTCAGGATATGGCCTCCCAAATGTGTGATATTGCTACTCTACATTGATCAGCTTCCCTTGACTTATTAGAGGTCAGATTGGGGTTGTTTTAAAATAAGCACCATTGGGATGTGTTGTGACAGAGTCATATTAGTGATGTTGGTTCTACCTTATGATCGGATTTTGTGAGATTTGTAAGGGGAATCAATGTTAAGTGTTTTTTTGTTTGGATATCTTCTAGGGACTTCAGTGTTTGTGAGGCGGTCGATGAATCCATACACCGAGATTGTGATAACATTCTTGTTAAATCAGTACATGTATACTTAAGTGGAAGGGAAAACATTTTTACACAAATCATATAAGAATGGAATGTAGTTTACATGTAGTTCTTGATTCAGCTCTCCATATATACTCAGTGACTATGGTTGATCATTATTTTATGAGGATTCCTCCATGATGTTATCTATCTAGGATTCCAAAGTAGGACTATTAGGATGATCCCCTCTATAATGAGGATTGAATACAATTACCTATTTAAGATGTGTTACTTCCATGTGTTTCACAATTTTACCACAATCTATTGAGAAGAAGAAGGAAACCAAAGTACCATTAGATGAGGTGCACAAGATGAGCATGATTTATGTGTTTCATAGGTAACGACCATATAGTTTCTAAGGCTAAACCAAACCATAAGAGCTTGAATACCTAGTTGAATATGTTACATGAGTTTTCCATATTGTAGGGAAACCTTCAGAAAAGATGGTGGTCTTGGAAGCAATCCTTCACTATGCATTAATAGAAAAACTTTGGGTCTTAGTGCCCCAGCCATACGATGAAGACACTATAACATGGTAAGTGTTAGAGTTTTTTTACAGATAAGAGTTATCTCCATTAACATTAATGGTTGTGCACATGATAGAACATCTAAAGATTCAGTAGGGCAGTATAACTATAGATGAGTATTCATTGAGGTTCACCAACCTCTCTCAACACTTGATTTATATAATGAATGATCATTTATATCATAATCATACCATTTATAGATCACTATATTGAGAAATAAAATCCATCATTATATTATTTGAATTCTTACATATGATGGGGTGTAATATTTTTCTTTGGTAGTTAATAGTTTCATGGTTGAGAAGATGTAGATAGTTGGTGCCTATAGTGGTAGTAGGAGTGTTGATATTTCAATGATAGATAGCCAACAATATACAAAGAGACCGGGATGTGTGATACATTTCAAGAGGAAATACCAGGATAGGGGGTATTTCTTTTAGGTCTCACCTGATGTATATTGTAATCCTAGAGATAGGTGGTGATACTCTTTCGATGTCATGGGACATCTCATGCAGGGTTGCCCAACCTGCTGTATAACTAATAGAGTGATAGTGGATGACATGTCTTGGATGTGTAAACATAAAGAGGAGATAGTTCTACATGGTTTAGTAAGTTTTATAGGATCTATGATAGTATGTATAGGTGGTAGATGTTATGAATTATCTCCATTAACACCCCTAGGTGGTTTGTTCTCAGCTAAGGGATCACGGGGACATGGATGAGGGAAGTTGCAGGCGGTTGGGGATTACGAACTAGAGGATCAAGGAATGATTCAAGAAAAGATATATGTGTTTTATACCCTACAAATTGTACTGATAAATACATTTTCGAGTCATTCCATTATTTCCACTTATCTTGTTCAAGAATTAGAGATTCCACTAGAGACTTTGTCTTGAACCTTTCCATTAGAGACTCCCACAGGGCATAAATCAAAGATCACACACTTTTATTAATGGTTTTAGATGATTCTTGGAGGTGAGAGTTTATTTTGGGATATAATTTTAGCATATATGAGGCCTTAACATGTAATTATAGGTATGAAATGGTTGTCATGAGTTTTTTCCTAGATAGGACATTTCATCTGGAAGATGTGTTGTGTCTGTAGTGATGGGATGAGCTATTCCATTGTGGTTAAAAAGGAAACCTAAGAAAATAATTATGAACCCATGTGTAAGAGGGTGTATCTGATCACTCATTAGTTGTATATAAATACCCTAGGTATAGTTTATTCTATGATATTTCAAATTCATGTAGTGGTCAATGAGTACAGGGATGTTTTCCCCAATAACATCCTAGGTTTACCTCCACACCAGGAGATAGAAATTTCTATTGACCTATAGTATGGGATGGTCCCAAAATATACATCAACATATTGAATAGATCCAGAAGAGATTCACTAAGGGAGGGTGGAGATAGAGGTCTTGTAGGGGAATTTATTTATTATACAGAATTCCTCACCATGGGAAACCCACACATATTGTTCTCTAAGAAGGTGTACAAGATCTTGTGGTTGTGTGGGGATTACTGTCGAACAAAATAGCTAACCATAATGACAAGGTATCCACTTATGAGAATCAATGACCAATTATATCAGTAGATTGGGGCATGATGGTTGTCAAATATGAACCATATATTAGGCTATCATTTTTTGTTAGTAAGAGATGATTATATATAAAAGTCATATTTTTGATGTTGTTAATGGAACTATGAGTATATGGTGATTCTATATGGTGTTATAAATATACCAGTAGTGCTCATGTGACTCATTAATCATATCATTCATAATTTTATAGACTTTGACTTTTTAGTTATCATTGACAATATCCTTGAAAAATTAGAGTCCAATGAGGAGTGCATGAGAAACTTACGGATGGTTCTCGATTCACTTTGAGTGAAGAAAAATTATAGGCTGCTTTTGATGTGAGAATTTTTTATTTATTCGATTCACTTTCTGGGAAAATTGTATCTCATTAAATGGTGTAACAGGGGTCCTAAAAATGTTTAAAGAAGTGTTAGCTTGGGATCCACCAAATCATGTGATGTATTTGTGAAGCATCAATGGGTTAACAAAAAAGTATCAGAGATTCATATTTTATTTCACCAAGATATCATCTCCCATGATATATTTGACCCTAAAGAGGTAGTCTCTCTAGTGGAAAGAGAGGTGATAATAGGATTTTTAGGAGTTGAGGAATATATTGATGGGCTCTATCATCATGAGTTTTCTTGAGGAGGGCGTCGAATATGTAGTGTTTTTTAATGCATTAGGGATCGAGATTGGTTATGTTATAATAAAGATACATGTGGTGATTGCACCTGGTTTGAGTCAGTTGAGTCTACATGAGCCAAACTATATGACCCATGATCTTGAGCTTGCAGTGTCAGTCATCTATGAATAGATGTAGTGACACAGCTTGATGGGAAAGTAGGTTATCATGAATTGTGACTATAAGAGTCACAAGTATATCTTCCCTTATAAGGATCTTATATTTATACATATATGATAGATATAGTTCTTTTATTACTATAACTTTGATATTTTCTATACTCTGAGTAAGGGGAAATTTATCGTAGATTCTCTCAGAATAAGATCTTGTTATTAGTTATTGGGAGAGGAATATGATTATTTTTCCTCATTCAAATTAACATTTATTAATGGGAATGGAGAAAATTACCCCCATTTGATCATTTAAATCCCCCATATTTAACCATGTGTTAGGGGAATAACATAGGGATATCGACTGTGAGACCCTATATACTCAGATATCCACTGGACAAGATCCTAAGGGATTTTCTCAATGTGGGGAGCATGCAATTATTTTCAAAGTATTCATGATGGTACTAGTGACATTGTGGGATGAGGTTATATAGAAGTTTAATATATATCCCATGTCCAACAATACATATGTGGAAAAGATACACCAGGACCTCCATAATTATTTTTGGGGAGAGGGATGAATAAATGAGTTTCATAGTTTTGATCTTGATTCCTTACTTGTTTTTATGTGAAGTATGAGCACCAGGTTCCATTGGGTTTACATCAAAACCTTGAGGTTCCAGAGTGTAATTGGTATACGATATATATTGACATCATGGAAGGGTTACCAAAGATGTATAAAAGAAGTGATGTAATCTTGGTGATTATAGACTGAATCACCATGTAATCCTACTTCCTAACTATTATAGAGAAGATTTTAGTAAAGATCCTAGGATTATTAGATGTGGAAGAGATCCAGGGAGTTCTCTCGAAAATTGTTTGTAACCATGATTCTCACTTAACATCTCAGTTATGGAATGGATAACAGGAGTCCTTTGGGACTCAGTTTCATTTGATCACAACATTATACAATTTGAATTATTTCTAGGCTGAGTGGACCGTTCAAGTTTTAGAGGATATGTTGTTTTCATGAATGTTTAACGTTTTCCATATTAGGGAGGATCACTACCATTGGTGGAGTTTTCATATAGCTAAATTTACCATTCCAACATCGGTATGGCTTTATTTGAGGATTTGTATGGGTGACCATGACGGTCTCCACTATACTAGACCAACCCAATATATTTTTCATTTATGGGTCCATATTTGGTATGAGCTACTACATAGAATGTGTAGATCATCCATGGGAATATGAGGAATTTGTAGAGTCATCATTAGACCTATGAGGATAGTCGATAGTGGAATTTAGATATCAAGGAGGGATTCCATGTCTTCTTGAGGGTCTCACCTCATTATGGATTATAGATATTTGTTTGAGGTGGAATGATATATTTGAAATTCAATTTCCATTTATATATACCGTGTGGAGTTTGGAGAGGTGGCATATCACTGAGCTCCATTAACAATTTTTGAATGTGTACAAGATGTCTTCCACATGTCCTAGCTGAGGATGTATGTGCATGGACATCTTATTCTATCAACTAAGGGGAGATGGAAATCACAGATTGAGATTCTTTTGTTGAGTACTTGGTAGATATTTTGGATAATCAAGAGAAGATCATATAAGGGGGAGAGATTCTTTTAGTGTGTTTATGGTGGAGGTATTAGAATCTTAGTGAGAGTATTGAGGTATGGGATACCTAGATGTGTGATAAGTACCCACATGTCATTATTTAACCCTGCATATTTTTATTTATGGGATGTAAGTCTTTATGATTGGGAGAATGTTATGATTATAATTTTTCTATATATTATTTTAGAATATTGAATGGATAATTATCAAATCTAGCTATTGTGACATTGTGAGATTCTGAGTCCTGGTATGAAAAAAAATAATTTATTAAAATATATTTAATATATTAAATATCACACATGTAATGTTTTCTAAAATATTTTAATTCCTCTAAAAAATAATTCCATAATAGAAATAAGAGGCCCCTATTAATTTCAATGCACAGTTTTTACTGTATCCATGACATAATCTATGTTGACATTGGTAGTTTATGTAAAGAGTAGTCATGTATGAATTTTAGAAATAAATAAATTAAATTATACATTTTATTTAACATGATTCATCAACCTAATACATCTCTAATTAGACATTATTACAAAAAATTCTATGGTGTTTACACATATCCCTGATAGTTGAGAGAGGGAGTTGGAGAGTGACTTTGATGTAATGACAACAGATCAAGGATTATATAGGCAAAACAGTTTTATGATCTCACAAATAACAATGATATAGATTCATTATTCATCTTGGATCAATACACTTTGAGGTAAGAAATTTGTATTAGTGTATTTATCCCCATTTTTTATCTTATGATGAACAAAAATCAAATGACTAGTAGATTTATTCACGGTTCGACCATATTGTGGGTGACAGATTATTTTGTGGAAGTTATTTGGAGAATTTGTTTTATTTTATTATGGATCATAATTTTTTTTGGAATGGAAACAAATAAATTTCATCAGGAACATATTTGATATTTTTTATCTTTTGAATTTTTATTGGTTTTCTCTCACTATTCATAATTTTTTCATCATCAGTGATTCATTTTATAGGTGGTCTATAACAACCCAAAAAATAAATAATGAAAATTTATCTTGGTCTATTTAAATGAATTCTTATGGTTATGTAAAAAATATTCACTTATTCGGTTCTATGTTTTCGATTTTAAAATACCATTAAGAATTTTTATCATTTCTAATATAGTCGTTGAATAGTGATCAGATGATTAATATAAATATAGGGCTTTAACAAATCCAATTTACTCAGAAAAAGGAAGTGATGGCCTCCTCTGGTATGCTTTACCCATAAAAATCCCATTTGTCAGAGCTCAGAAAAAAGGAGGTGTCATTGGGATTTTCTATCGATGAAGCCTAATCTGAGCTTGAATATGTTAAGCATGATCAGAACCAACTATGAGAGAAGTGGAAGTTAATAGAGATTACCACCCGAGCGATGTTATCCGATCCACCCCAAGAGTATGTCACTATCACATAACTTACCCTTCAGTGTTATGGAGGTGTTATAAGGGGTTATGTAAAGAGACACTAGCACTATGACTATGTACATTAT
The DNA here is from genome assembly GCA_963277665.1 of Viscum album. Lineage (NCBI taxonomy): Eukaryota > Viridiplantae > Streptophyta > Magnoliopsida > Santalales > Viscaceae > Viscum > Viscum album. The sequence continues at coordinate 461,101,299 of OY728155.1, read as the reverse complement.
TTCTGTATAAATAATGTTCATTCATTTTATTATTGTTACTTTATAAATAGTTTTTAAAGCACAAATAGTACTTTTTTTGTTAATATTTAACTAATAAATCTATTTTGATGAATTAATGGATTCATGAATTAAATAATATTTTAATAAAATATTATTATTATTATTAAATAACGTTTTATTAAATAAAATGATCTTATAATTTTATTAATGCAATTGTAATTTTTATTAAGGTTTGAAAGCTATTTTTGTCAAAACTCGTGAATTTTGGATAATGTTGGTTTTTATTTTAAAAGTAAAAATTCACCCATTTAGAAACATATTTAGATAATATGAATATTATTTATGGAATTAGGATTTCTAAATTATCCAATAGTGTATTTTTCATAATTTTCTGTGACAGTTGATTTTTTGGGTAAAAATAAAATGCCGTTTAAAAATATAATATCTTTTATTACATCATAATGAACCAATTGAGATGTAATAAAATAATATAAAATTATTTTAATCCAATATATTTTTTACCATTAAAATAATGTTATTTTTGGGTTTTATTTTAATTTATTTTACAAAGCATAAGTGGACCCTTCAAGACTTATAAAACATTTTATCTTTTTAAATTGTTTTCCTTGAGAGTGTGAATCACCTCCACATAAGAAACCCTATAATTTTAAGAATTTATTCCATTGTAGAAATAAAATATTTTTTTCCACTCCCTTTTGGGAAAAAATATGGGAAAAAACTATGGGCCGGTTTGTGATTTTGATTAGTTTAAGGTGTGGTGTCTCAATCTAAAATAATAATGAATTCCATCTCCTTTCTTATAGAAACCCACCCAAGCTCCCACTTTCTCTTCACTCAAAGCCTTTGATGTTCATCAAACCTCTATCCTCATCTCTCTAGAATCCTCCAAAGGTGCACCATGATTTTAAGAAGCCTCTCTCAAGCCTCTCCCAAGCCTTTTGAAGCACACTTCCATGTAAGGGATTTCCTCCTTTATCATTTTTGTCTAATTTTCTATAAGTTATTATGCCCTTTTGTATTCAATTAAAAATTTTGGGGTATGATTTCTCACCTCCCCCATTCTGAAATTTTTATTTTTGAATATGGGAGACCCCTTTATATCTCATTAATACCTTTCATGTACACCTGTTACCATGCCGAAATTCCATGATGGATTTATCTATCATATTTTACATCCAAGTAATTATTTTGTATTATGAATCTAAATTAAATTAAGTTTGTTGGTACATGTACCTATATGACCCCATTACATTCCATTTCATGTAAATATGATTATACACCCATTTCTCTCTCATCAACCATTTTTTATGAGTTCTAATTTCACGACATTATGCTGAAGAAATTGAACTATGATTTTCCAAGCCAATGTCACTGTGTAGTGAATACCATTACCATTTCTCTATAAAGGGTATTAACATTTATACACATTTACTTATTTATTATAAATATTCATCTATCTATTCTACATTGCTTTACTATATAATAAATGATGATGATTGATATTATGTTGCATGATTCATGTGGCACACTTATGCATGAAATTAAATGTTTAAGAAGGGTGCACCCTGATAGCGCTCCAATGTATTGGGTAAATTATAGTATCACAATACTTCATGTGAAATGAGTGTTGAATCATGATAATTTAAGTTCAATTAGGGTTTACTCTTTGTTCATGTGCAATGAGGGTTTACTCATGCTCCATGTGGAATGAGCCTTGTCTCATGCTAATTCCATGTTAAGTGTTGTTGACACATTTCCATGTTATGATTATCATGATATATCATTACATTATGTTTACATTTATCTTATGCACCATTTATATGCCATTTTAATAACATGTAATGTATTCCTCATGTTATTCCATGTTTGTTCCCTTACCGGGCTTTATAGATCACCCTTTTCTTATGCACATCCTCAGGTTATCTCATGCAATGATATGCACAAGGGAATGTAGTTGTCATGTAAAGGAGGTTTTCAATAAATATGTCATGTGTTTTATGTTCTAAGTTGTTATGTAATGTTACTAAGCCCTAAATACGCTAGACCTCTCTATCTTCTATGTTGTATCATTTAAGTTTTATTTAATAATTCAGGTTTATGTGGGTATAAATATCAGGGTTGTTATAGTTGGTATCAGAGAATAAATTTAGTTATTTTTGGGATTAGGATTAGAAAACCCTAGTGAAACCTTAGAGACAAGACTAAGTATAATAAAAATATCCCTATTTTTTGGTTGGTATTGAGTAAGTGGTTTACCAAGAAAATACATCCCTGTCTGTATATTAGTAGATAGAGACAGCTCTAGCACATATGTACCTAGGGGTGAAAACCCCGGCAAGGAGTTTCAGGCTTGCCCCGGGGTATCCTGGTACATGAAAACAATCCTTGTTGCACTCTTGTTTATGACACTCCTAGGGGATAAACATTGGAAAATTCACAAGCTTAGTATGAACCTTTATTAAGGGAATTAAAAAAAGGTAAACTAAGAATATATGTTTGATAACATAGATTGAAGCCTATAGATTCATAAGTTAAGGAAATAAAATATATTTATAAGTCATCTATTTTGTACTTCTATTAACCTTTATGTGTTAACCTTAAATTTGTTTTTATTCCAGCCAATGGATGGTAATCGGAGGGCTTGGGATAACAAACGATGTGAAGATAAATGTGATGACTATTCTAATGAGATGCCCAATCCGATGGGTGTAAGAATCACAAACTTTGTCACGATTCTCTCTCAATTAACTAAATATTTGAGTAGAAACATGTTTCAAGAGGAACGTTCAACCCCCCCCCCCCCCAAGAAAGAACAAGTCACTATCGAGAGCTTCATGAGACAAAGGACTTTTACTTTTAATGGATTATCTGATCCCACAATCATAGAATAATGGATCAACTCTATTGAAATGATCTTCTCTATCCTTCAATGTTCCACATAAGAGAAGTTTCTCCTCACTGCTTATCGTATAGAGGGTGAATTTGATCAATGATAAACATTGATAAAAAAATAGAAAGCTTGAGGAGGAGATCAAGGCATTGGAATGGAAGGATTTCTAGAAGATGTTTTTTGATAAATATTTTCCGCGCACCATACGGATTAAGATGGAAAGGGAATTCCTTTCCCTCAAGAAAAAAAGAAGAATATATCAGAGTGTACGAGGAAAACTTCATAAGTCTTCCATGATACAACTCTAGATTCTTCATTACACCCTAATGCAAGGCTGACCGTTTCATTGGTTGGCAGAAACCTAGCTTGCAGAAAGCCCTGGTGATCGGTGACTTTGAAAGCTATTAAGAAATTGTCTGATGTGCCCTCTAGGTACAAATGGAGATCAAAGAATCTTAGGTGTATCATGGGGATAAGAAGCATAAGGTTTATTTCAATTCTAGTGGTTTGATCGATAAATCCAATGGTATTAAGAAGATCTATCACCCCACTTTCCAAAGGTGCGGAAAGAATCACCTTGGAAATTACTAGAAGGGGAAGAAGAAATGATTTAGGTGTGGAAAAGAAAGGATCCTAACTGTTAACTACCAAAAAAACCTGTGGCTATGATAGATGAGAGGAACAAACTATTAAACTCTCAATGCCTTGTTCATTGCTTCAACTAGAAAGAACTAGGGCACCTTGCAAATCAGTTCCCTAAGCCATGGGTTTTAGAGGCAACCAACAACCTCCAAGACAGCAAGGGAGATCTTTTCTCCATCACTACCACCGAAGTTAACCTCAAAAATAAAGTGGTTACATGTAAACTAGTTATTCATTCAATAATAGAGAATGCACTTTTTGATTTAGGTTCTACGTATTCTTTTATATCTCAAAAGTTTAGTTGAACAATTCAACCACCACCACAAATCTTGGATGTAAATATGCCGGTGACTATGAAAAAAGGGGAAATCATTGCATCCCATGAATATAACTCCCCCTATCATAATCTGTGGATTGAACTTCTCTAATAACCTCATCATACTCCCTTTAGTGGAATTTGACGCAATTCTTAGCATGGATTGGATTTCCTTATATATATCCAAAATAAATTTCGGTGAGAGGCAAATCACTCTCCATGTGAAGAATAGACCCTTGATTCTTTACAAGTGCAAGGAAGAAGATGAATCTTCTTTAGCTCCATCATCTCAAGTGTGGATATTACTACCCTATGAGAACGTTATATGGATTTGATGATTGAGTATAAGGTGGAAACCATCCTTGAAGACATTCCTATTGTGAGGGAATTTGCTGAAGTGTTTCCCGAGGAATTTCCTTTCTCCTAGAAGAGATGATGAATTCTCAATTAACCTAATACCTATGGCGTTTCCAATATCCAATACTCAATATAGAATTTCTATTTTGGAGATTGAGGAGCTGAATAAACAACTATAGGGGACTCTGGATAAAGGGTTTATACTCCCAAGTGCTTCACCATGGGGTGCACTAGTCCTCTTCGTCAAGAAGAAGGATAGTTCAGTGTGCCTTAGCATTGATTATCTTGAGCTCAACAAAATCACGATAAAGAACAAGTATCCTCTTCTATGAATTGAGGAATTGTTCTATTAGATGTGTGGAGAATAATATTTCTCCAAGGTAGATTTGCGTTTGGGATATTATCAAGTAAGGGTGAAGAATAAAGATATCCCCAAGGCTACTTTTCATACAAGATACAGACACTATGAATTCATAGTAATGCCTTTAAGACTCACTAATTATCTATTAATGTTCATGGACTTGATGAATAGAGTCTTTAGAGATTACCTAGACAAATTTGTGGTAGTCATTATAGATGATATTATAATATACTCTAAAACAAAGATGGATCGCGAGGAGAATCTAAGAACAATACTAGAGACCTTGTAAAAGGGGAAGCTCTATGAAAATAATGAGAAGTGTGAGTTCTGGTTGAAGGAGGTCTCATTCTTGGGCCATATCATCACAAGCAATGGGATATCTATGGATCCCTCGAAGACAACTGCAATAGAGGGATGGTCGAGGCCAACATCGGTAAAGGATATCTCTAGCTTCTTGGGGTTAACTGGATATTATCGACGATTTGTGAGAAATTTATCACAATTGTCCAACCCTATTACCAAGATAATTTAGAATAGAGTAAATTTTTCTTGGAGTGATGAATAAAAAGGAAGATTTAAGGAGTTGAGAAGGAGGCTTTACACAACGCCTGTTCTCACTTTACCCACAAGTAGAGAAACTTTTGTGGTATTCAGTGATGCTTTGAAGAAGGGACCGAGCTATGTGTTGATGAAAAATGAAAAAGTAATTTACTTTTCTTCAAGGAAATAGAAAGTTCATGAGAAGAATTATCCAACACATGATATGGAGTTGTATACAGTGATATTATTTTTAAAAAAATTCAGCATTATCTCTTTAGGGATAAGTATGAAATATATAAGGTCCACAAAATCCTCAAGTATATATTCACACAGAATGAGTTAAACATGCGCCAATGAATATGGTTAGATCTGATCAAAGATTACGACTTCTCAATCCATTATAACCCTGGGAAATCAAATGTGGTGGAGGATGCTCTATGTAGAAAGGACCTAGCGATTCTATCATTGATGAGAATTGAGAAGGATCCAATCTTCTTATATTTGATGAATATGGACATGGGAATCATAAAGAAGGGAACATCATCAATCCTTGCTCAAATGATTGCTCAACTGTCTCTTTTGGAAAGGATAATGGATGATCAAAAGGATGATGTGGGAATTTAGAAGAATGTGGAAGCTATCAGAAAAGGGAAATCCTAAGAGTTCAATGTTAATGAAGAAGGAATTATGAGATTTGGGAAATGACTATGCGTTCCATCAATTCCAAAGCTGAAGAAGGAACATTTGTATGATGCACATAGTTCAAATTTGACTATTCACCCAGGAAACACAAAGATGTATCGAGATATACAAGAGAATTATTAGTGGGATAATATGAAGAAGGAAATCTCTAATTATACATCAAAGTGCCTGGTGTGTCATCAAGTAAAGTCAAAGAGGCAGAAGTATAAGGGGGTGATGCAACCATTACGCATACTAGCATAGAAATGATAAAACATCACCATGGACTTTGTCACCAGATGTCTGAAGACATCCAAAGGCAACCAACCAATCTGGGTTATTGTGGATAATCTTACAATGTCTGTACACTTCATTGCAATTAAAGAGGATTTATGATTGGATCAACTGACATGGATATATATCAGAGAAGTGGTAAGGATACATGGAGTACCACTATCTATTGTATCCAATCGAGATCAAAGATTCACCTCTTAGTTTTAAAAGATTCTTCAAAATTCTATGGATACTGAGCTGAACTTCAGTACGTCCTATCATCCTCAATCTGATGTCCAATCTAAGTGAACTATTCATATAATTGAAGATATTTTAAGATCATGTTCAATGGACTTTAAAGGATGATGGAATCAACATCTTCCTCTGGTTGAATTATCCTATAATAACATTTTCTACTCAAGCAACTGAATAGAACCTTATGAAGCCCTCTATGGGAAGAGGTGTATAACACCAACATGTTGCAATAAAGTTAGTGAGAGTAAGCTGCTAGGACCTGAAACAGTCGAATAAATGGTGGAGAAGGTGAAAACCATTCAACGTCATATCATGGTAGCCCAAAGTCAACAGAAGAGTTATGCGGATAATGGTCGACGAGACCTTGAGTTCAAATTTGGATAAATGGTGTTTCTACGGATATCTCTGTGGAAGAAGTTCATGAGGTTATGAAAGAAGGGGATGTTAATTCCTAGGAACATTGACCCCTTCAAGATTCATGATCATGTCGGGGCTGTGTCCAATAGAATAGCACTTACACCTTGCATGGCCAAATTACATGATGTATTTCATGTATCTCTCTTAAAGAAGTATATACCAGACCCTTCACATGTACTCTCTTCAGAGGTAGTACACCTAGAGGATGATCTTTCTTACAAGGAGCAACGGGTGAAAATCTGAGATTGTAGAAAAAAAGTTCTATGAAAAAAGTCAATGCCCCTCATCAAGGTGTCGTGGTGAAACCACATGTTTGAAGAAGCTACTTGGGAATAAGAAGAAGTGATGAAGAAGAGTTAGCGACATCTGTTTTAGTGTGGGAAAATGAAATTTTGAGGGTGAAATTTCTTAAAGGGGGAAGATTGTAATGACCCAAAAATTCATTAATGAAAATTCCACTTGGTCTATTTTAACTTCTTCTTATGGTTTTGTAAAAAATATTCAATTATTTATTTATATGTTTTGGATTTTAAAATACCATTAATAATTGTGACTATTTTTAATATAGTCATTAAACAATGATCACATGATTAATATAAATATAGGGATTTAACAAATCAAATTTAATCAGAAAAAGGAAGCGATCGAATCATCTAATAGACTTTCCCCATACAAAGTCCATTTTTCAGAGCTAAAAAAGGATGTGGCATCGTTGGAATTCACTATTAACCAAGCCCAAGCTAAGCTTGAATACATTAAGCTTGAGTGGAACCAACTATAGGAGAAGTGGAAGTTAAAAGAGATTACCACCAGAGTGTTGTTATCCATGACACCCCAAGAGTCGGTCACCATCGCACACCATACCCTTCGGTCTTATGTGGGTGTTATAAGTGGTTATTTAACAATACCCTAGCACTATGACTATTTTATTTATTTTCGTATAAAGAATATTCATTCATTTTATTATTGTGACTTTGTTAATAGTTATTAAAGCACAAATAGTAATGTTTTATTTAATATTCAACTAAGAAATATATTTTGATAAATTAATAAATTCTTAAATTAAATAAAATTTTCATAAATTATTAATAATATTATTAAATTGGATATTATTAATTATAAATGATCGTATAATTTTATGAATGCAATTGTAATTTTTTTATGGATTGAAAACTATTTTTTTCAAAACCCATGAATTTTCAATAAATGACAGTTTTAATTTTAAAAGTAAAAAATTCACATATTTAGTAAATGATTTTGATAAAATGAATATTATTTTGGAATCAGGATGTTGAAATTATCCAATGGTGAATTTTTCATAATTTTATAAGACAGTCAAATTTTTGGGTAAAAATTAAATACCGTTTAAATATATAATGTGTTTTATGACATCATAATGACCCAATAGTTATTTAATAAAATAATATAAACATTATGTTCTAAATATATAAGTTTCTATATTAAAATAATGTGATTTTTGTTTTTTTATTTATTTTACAATGCTTTATTGGACCCTTCAAGACTTATAAAACATTTTGTCTTTTTAAATTGTTTTCCTTGAGAGTGTGACTCACCTCCACATAAGCAACCCTATTATCTTAAGATGTTCAGATATTGACCTTATAAAATATTTTTCTCTACTCCCCTCTAGAAAACACCATGGAAAAAAACCATGGTATGGTTTTTTTTGATTAGTATAATGTGTGGTGTCCCAAACCTAAATAATAATGAATTCCCCCTCATTTCCTATATAAACCCACCCAAGCGCCAAATTCCTCTTCAATAAATGCCTTTTAAGTTCTTCCAATATCTTCCATCCTCTCTATATAATCCTCCAAATTTTCCCCAAGATCTTAATAATCCTCTCTCAATCCTCTCCCATGCCTTTGGAAGCACACTTCCAAGTAAGGGATTTCTTCCTTTCTCATTGTTTCCAATTTTATTTATGTTGTTATGAACTTTCGTTTTCAATTAATGATTTTTGGGTATGTTTTCACATCTCCCCCATAATTCCCTATATATTTTTATAATGGTAGACCCCTTTCTCTATCATTAATTCCTCCCATGTACACCTATTACCATGCCGAAATTCTGTGAGGGATTTCTCTTTCCTCTTTTACATCCAAGTATTTTTTTGTATTATGCATCTAAATTCCATTACATTTGTTGGGACATGTACCTATATGACCCCCTTACTGTATATTTCTTGTAAATATTATGAGACACCCTTTCTCTCTCATCAACCATTTTTTATGAGTTCCTATTTCATGTCGTTATGCTGCCGAAATTGCACTACGATTTTCAAAGCCAATGTCCTTGTGTAGTGAATACTATGACAGCCCTGCTCTTTATTTCATAATTAAAGATTATTTATTACATAAACTTCACTTGATACAACAAATAAAATCGATATTTATAGTTTCTTTGGGGCTTAGTATCATTACATAAAAACTTAAAACATGAAATACAACATCTTTATTGAAAACTTCATTTACGTGACCACTACATTCACTCATACTTAGCATTGCATGGGATAACCTGAGGACATGCATAAGAAAAGGGTGAGCTATAAAGCTCATTAGGGGAATAAAAATGGAATAAAATGAGGGATAAAATACATGATAGACAATAGGCATATCAATGGAGCACAATAGAAACATGAACATAAAGGCATGATAAAGCATGACAATTATAACATGGAGATGTGGCAATAACACTTAACATAGAATAAGCCTGAGTCAAGGCTCATTGCACATAAAGCATGAGTAAACCCTCATTACACATGAAGAATGAGTAAAACCTCATTTCAATTGAATTATCATGAGTTAAAACCCATTTCACATGACGTATCATGATACTATACTTTACCCAATGCATTGGAGTGCTATCAGGGCGCACCCTTCTTAAACATATCATTTCATGCATAAGTGTGCCACATGGATCATAAAACATGGAATCAATCAGAATCATTTATTATAAGATAAATGGATGTTGAATACATAAATGAAGCTTAATAATCATTAACTAAATGTTAATAAAGGTGAATACCCTTGATAGAGAAATGGGCATGGTATTCACTACCCTATGGCATTGGATTGGAAAATCGTACTGCAATTTTGGCAGCACAATGACATGAAATAAGAACTCATAGAAAATTTTCAATGAGAGAGAAAATGGTGTATCATAACATTTACATGAAATGGATAGTAAGGGGGTCATATAGATACATGTCTCAACAAACATAATTGAATTTAGATGTATATTACAAAAGAATTACCTGGATGTAAAAGAGGAGAGAGAAATCTCTCACAGAATTTCGGCACGGTAATAGGTGTACGTGGGAGGCATTAATTATATGAAAGGGGTCTCCCATCATCCAAATATAAATAGGAAAGTATGGTGGATGTTCGAAATCATACCACAACATTTTTAATTGAAAAAAGGGAATAAAAACTTAAATAAAATTTGACAAAAATGAGAAAGGAAGAAATCCCTTACTTGGAAGTGTGATCCCAAATGCTTCGGAGAGGCTTGACAGAGGCTTGATGGGAGCTTGGGGAACCTTGGGTGGATTCTAGAGAGAGGAGGTCAGGGGTTGGTCTTACTCAAAAGTCTTTTAGTGAAAATTAAGTGAGAGCTTGGGATGGTTTATATAGGAAATGAGAGGGAATTCTTTATTATTTAGGTTTGGGACACATCATATTATAATAAAAAACCACAAACTAGAACATGGTTTAGCCAATGGTTTTTTTCAAAGGGGAGTGGAAAAAAGTATTTTATGAGGAATATGGCCTAACTTCATAAAATAATATGGTTGCTTAGGTAGAGGTGAGTCACACTCTAAATGAAAATAATTTTAAAAGACAAACTGTTTTATAAGCCTTGAAGGGTCCACTAAATCATTGTAAAATACATCAAACAAACCCAAAATAGAATTATTTTAATGGTAAAACATTTATTGGACGAACATAATATTTATATTATTTTATTACATCACTATTGGATCATTATGATGTCATAAAACATATTATATATTTAAACGGTATTTAATCTTTACCCAAAAATTCGACTGTCTCAAAAAATTATGAAAAATTAATAATTGGACAATTTTGATGTCCTGATTCCAAAAATAATATTCACTTTATCTAAATAATTTTATAAATATGTGAATTATTATTTTTAAAATAAAAACCAACATTTACTGAAAATTCATGGGTTTTGACAAAAAACATCTTTCAAACATTAATATAAATTACAATTGAATTCATAAAATTATATGATAATTTATATTTAATAAAAAGAAATTTAATAATAATAATAATATTTTATTAAAATATTAGTTAATTAAAAAATCCATTATATCATAAAATTTAATTTCTTAGTTGAATATTAACCAAAAATACTATTTGTGATTTAAAAACTATTTTCAAAGTAACAATTATAAAATGAATGCACATTATTTATACAAAAATAATGTACATAGTCCTAGTGCTAGGGTTCTGTTACATAACCCCTTATAACACCTGTATAAGACCAAAGGGTATGGTGTGCGATGGTGACAGACTCTTGGGGTGGCTTGGATAACATCGCTTGGGTGGTAATCTCTATTAACTTCGACTTCTCCCTTAGTAGGTTCTGCTCAAGCTTAATGTTTTCAAGATCTAATTGGGCTTGGTCAAGAGAGAATCCCAATGACACTACCTCCTTTCCATGCTTCAAAAAATGGGCTTCGTATGGGGAATGTCTATTATATTAGGCTATCACTTCCTTTGTCTGAGTAAATTGGATTTATTAAGGTATTTTATTTATATTAATCATGTGATCACTGTTTAATGACAATATTAGCAATGGTCACAATTCATAATGGTATTTTAAAATCTAGAAACTTAAAACCAATGAATTTCACAGTTTATATAACCATAATAAGACATTTAATTAGATCAAGAAGAATTTTCATTAATGAAAGTTTGGGTTGTTACCATCTTCCCCCCTTAATAAATTTCACCCTAGAAATTTTCTTCTCCCACTCTAAAACAAATGTGGGTAATTTTACTTCATCACTTCCTTCAATTCACACATTGCTTATTCATACTTCTGGTTTTTCCACAACACCTTTATGAGGGGCATTGTCTTATTTTATAGATCTTTTTCTCTACAATCTAAGATATTCATTGGTTGCTCCTCATAAGAAAGAGCATCCTATAGCTATACTGCCTCTGAAGAGAGTACATGTGAAGGGTTTGGTATGTACTTCCTTAATAAGGATACATGAAAGACATCATGTACTTTGGAAATGGTAGGTGAAAGTGCTAGTCGATAGGCCACATCCCCAACACGATCAATAATATAGAAGGGGACGATGTTCCCAGGACTTAACTTCCATTTATTTCCAAACCTCATGTCTTTCTTCAGTGGAGATATTCATAGAAATACCATGTCTCCATATTTAAACTAAAGGTCTCGTCCATGGTAATTTTCATTACTTTTCTGTCGACTTTGGGCTATCTTGATATTATGCTAAATGGTTTTCACATTTTCCACCATTTATTCGACCATTTATGGTCCTAGTAGCATACACTCACTGACTTCATCCCAACATGCAAGTGTATGACACCTCTTCCCATATAGGGCTTCATAAAGTGTCATTCGTATTCTTGAGTGGAAACTGTTATTGTAGTAGAATTCATCCATAGGAGGATGTTGATCCCATCCTCCTTTAAATTCCATTGAGCATGCACTCAACATATCCTCAAGTATTTAGATATTCTGCTCGGATTGGACATCAATTTGAGGATGATAAGTTGTACTGAAGTTCAACTCAATATCTAGAGCATGTTGAAGGCTCTTCTAAAATATAGAGGTGAATCTTGGATCTCGATCAGATACAATAGATAGTGGTACTCCATGAAGCCTTACCACTTCCAGGATATATATTTGTGACACTTTATCCAATGATAAATCCTCCCGAATTTCAATAAAGTGTGCAGACTTTGTATGAAGATTAACAACAACCCATATTTCATTGTTAACTTTTGATGTCTTCAGAAGTTTAATGACAATGTCAATGGTGATGTTCTCCCATTTTCATGCTGGTATAGGTAATATTTGCATCATCCCCTTAAACTTCTGTCTCTCAGCCTTCACTTGCTGACACACCAGGCACTTTGATGAAAATTCAGTGATCTTCTTCTTCATATTATCCCACAAATTATGCTCTCAAGGATCTCGATAAATATTTGTGTTTCCTAGGTGAATAGAGAAATTCGAACTATATGCATCATCTAAAAGTTCATTCTTCTACTCTGAACATGATGGAAGACATAGTCTTTTCCCAAATATCACAATTCCTTTTTCATTAACATTGAACTCCGAGTATTTACCTCTTCTGATAGCTTCTACTTTCTTCTGAATTCCTGTATCATCCCTTTGAGCATCATTTAAACATTCCAAAAGATACGGTTGAGCAATTATTTATGAAAGATTGATGATGTTTCATTATTTATGATTCACATGTCCATATTCATCAAATCTAATAAGATTGGATTCTTCTAAATTATCATCTGTAGTAGAATCACTCGGTCCATACTAATTAGAGAATCCGCCATCTAGTTATCTTTCCCAGGGTGGTAATGGATTAAGCAGTCATAGTCTTTGATCAGATCTAACCATCTTTGTTGGTGCATGTTCAACTATTTTGGTGTGAATATATACTTGGGGATTTTTTGGTCCGTATATATTTCACACTTCTCCCCAAAAAGATAATGATGCCAAAATTGTAAAGAGAAGATCACCACAACCAACTCCATATAATGTGTTGGATAATTCTTCTCATGAACTTTTAATTTCCTTGAAGCATAGGTAATGACTTTGTTATTTTGTATCAACACACAGCTTAGTCCCTTCATCGAAGCATCACTAAATACCACAAAAAGATCTCCATTTCAGTGTAAAGTGAGCACGAGAATCGTGATAAGCCTCCTTTTTAACTCTTTGAATCTTTCTTAGCATTCATCACTAGTTGGAAACATTACTCCCTTCAGAGTTATCTTGGTAAGTGAGTTGGAAAATCATGAAAAATTTCTCACAAATCATCGATAATATCCAGCTAACCCCAAGAAGCTACAGATATTTGTTACTGATGTTGGTCTCGGACACCCCTCTATTGTACTTATCTCGGAGGGATCCATAGATATCTCATTGTTTGTGATGATATGAACCAAGAATGATACCTCCTTCAACTAGATTTCACATTTTCGGTACTTTGCATAGAGATTCTCCTTTCACAAGGTCTTTAGTATAGTTCTTAGATTCTCCTCATGATTATCTTTGGTTTTGTATTATATGATAATATCATATATAATGACTACCAAAAATTTCTCGAGGTAATCTCTAAAGACTCTATTAATCAATTCCATTAAGATTTTTGAAGCATTAGTGAGTCCGAAAGGAATTAATATGAATTCATAGTGCCTCCATCTTGTACGAAAAGTAGTCTTGGGGATATCATCCTTATTCACCCTTACTTGATAATATCCCAACCGAAAATCCACCTTGGAGAATTATTGTGCTCCATGTAGCTGATCGAACATGTCATCGATTTGTGGGAGAGGATACTTGTTCTTTATTGTGGTTTTGTTAAGCTCATGATAATAAATGCAAAGGCGCATTGACCCATATTTCTTCTTGACAAAGAGGACTAGTGCACCCCATGGTGAAGCACTTGGGAATAAAAACCCTTTATCTATATTCTATTGTATTTTTTTCTTTATCTCCTCAAGTTCCACAATAGCCATTATATTTGGAGTATTGGATATGGGAAACACCCCATGTATAAGATTAATTGAGAATTCAAAATCTCTTCTAGGAGGTAGACCAGGGAATTCCTTGGGAAACACTTCAACAAATTCCCTCACAATAGACATGTCTTCAAGGATACTTTCCTCCTTAGACTCAATCATCCGAGCCAGATACGTAGGCTCATAGGGCAGTAATATCCACGCTTGAGATGATGGAGCTAAAGAAGATTCATCTTCCTTCTTCCACTTGTATATAATCAAGGGTTGATTATCCACATGGAGATTTATTTCCCTCTCACGAAAATTTATATTGGCTCTATATAAGGAAAGACAATCCATGCCAAGAATTGTATCAAATTATTCTAGAGGGAGTATGACTAGGTTCACTGAGAAATATAATCCACAAATTATGAGGGGATGAGTTATATTACAAGAATGAAATGATTTCTCCATTTGCCGTACTCAGCGACTTCTTCACTTCCATGATTTGTGGTGCTGCTGGGATTGTTCTATGAAACTTTCGGGAAATAAAATTATGCATAGAACCAGAATAAAAAAGTACATTTTTTATTATTGAATGAATAACTAGTCTACCTGTCACCACTTCATTATCGGTGTTAATTCAGCAGTAGTGATGGAAAAAGCTCACCCTTGCTTCCTTGGAGGTTGTTGGTTGCCTCTGAAAATCATTAGATTAGGGAATTGATTTTCAAGATGCCCTAGTTCTTTTGTAGTTGTAGAAAAGAACAACACTTTGAGCTTAAAACGGAGCATTCCTATCCTCTGTTGTAGCCATGGGGTTTTCTTATCAGTATTTAATAGCTAGGCGCCCTTCTCTTCCACACCTAAAGCATTTCCTCTACCCCTTTAGGAAATCTCTAGGGTGCTTCTCTCCACACCATTGGAAAGTGGGGTGTTAGATCTTCTTAGCACCATTGGATTTATCCATAGGACTGCCAACATTGAAGTCTACCTTACACTTCTTATCCCCATGATACCCCTGAGATTCTCCAATCTCCATTTCAACCTTGAGGGAACATCAGACAATTTCCCCATAGCTGTCAAAGTCACGGATCGCCAGCGCTTTCCACAGGCTAGGTTTCATCCCACCAAATAAGTGGTAAACCATGTATTCGTAGGTAATGACAAAGCCGAAGGTTTATCATGCAAGCCTTGTGATGTTTGCCTCATACACTCTCATAGATTTGTGGTCTTTTTTCTTAAGGACAAGGAAGTCCCTTTCCATCTTATGTTGGATGGTGCGTAAAAAATATTTATCGAAAAACATCTTCTAGAAATCCTTCCATTCTAACTCCTCGATCTCCTCCTCATTCTTCATTTCCACCATTGATTAGCTTCACTCTCTATGCGATAAGAAGCTAGGAGAACACTCTCTTGTTCAGAACATTTAAGGATGGATAATATCTTTTCAATGGAGTTGATCCACTGTTCAACGAATGATGGATCATATGATCCCTTAAAATTAGGAGGCCTTTGTCTCATGAATTTCTCGATAGTGACTTGTTATTTCTTGGGGGGGGGGGGTTGAACGTTCCTATGGACCCATTTTTGTATTCAAATATTAAGTTAACTGAGATTGAATCCTGAAAAATTTCATGATTCCCTCTCCCATCAAATTGGGCATCTCATTAGAACAGTCATCACATTAATCTTCACATCAGTTGTTAGAACAGAGTCCTCCTATTACTGTCCATTGGCTGGAATAAAAGGAAAGTTATGGGTAACACATAAAGGGTAATCCAAGGACAAAACTGATGACTTATAAATAACTTTTATAACCTTAACTTATGAATCCATAGGCTTAAATCTATGCTATTCATGATCAAATTTATAACATATATTCTTAGGGGAATTTTTTATAATTCCCTTAATAAGGGTTCATAATAAGCTTATGAATTTACCAAAGTATATCCCCTGGAAGTTCTGTAACCAAGGGTGCATCAAGGCCCATTATCGTGCACCATTTCCCATTTGATTCTTGCTCAAAGTGGTGTTTTCGGGTTTTACCCCTAGGATACATCTATTCTAGAGCCGCCTCTACATGCTCGTATCCATACCAGGATGCATTTTCTTGATAAACCACTTAATAAATACTCACCAATACTTAGTGATTTTTTTATTATACTTACTTTTGTTTCTATGTCATCACTAGGGTTTTCTAATCCTAATCCCAAAAATAACTAAACCCATCCTCTGATACCAACTACGACAACCCTGTTCATTATTTCATACTTAAACTTGATTTATTACATAAAATTCACTTGATAAAACATAGAAGATCAATAAGTATTGTGTCTTTAGGGATTAGAATCATTAAAAATCAACATAAAACATGAAATAAAACATCTTTATTGAAAACATCCTTTACATGACCACTACATTCCCTCGTACATAGCATTTCATGAGATACCCTGAGGACATGCATAAGAAAAGGGTTTCCTATAAATCCTTGTAAGGGAATAAACATGGAATAAAATGAGGGTTAAAATACATGTTAGACAATATTCATATCAATGGATCACAAGAGAAAAATGAACATAAAGGCACGATAAAGAATTATAATCATAACATGGAAATGTGGCAACAACACTTAAAATGGAATTATCATTATCCAATTCTCATTAAACATGGAGCATGAGTAAACCCTCATTTCCCATGAATAACGAGTAAACCCTAGTTTCACTTGAATTAGCATGAGTCGACACCCATTGCACATGACATATCATGATACTATAATTTACCCAATGCATTGGAGTGCTATCTAGGCACACCCTTCTTAATCATTTCATTTCATGCATAAGTGTGCCACATGGATCATACAACATGGAATAAATCATCAAAATTTATTCCACGATAAACGGATGGGTAATAAATACATGAATATTTATAATCAATAAGTAAATGTGCATAAATGTGAATACCCCTGATAGAGAAATGGTAATGGTATTCACTACATAATAACATTTTCTTGGAAAATCGTATTAAAATTTCGGCAGCATAATGACGTGAAATAAGAACTCATAAAAAATGGTTAATGATAGACAAAGGGGTGTATAATCATATTTACATGAAATTGACAGTAATGGGGTCATATTGATACATTTCCTAAGAAACTTAATGGAATTTAGATGCATAATACCATAGAATTACTTGGATGTAAAAGAGGAGAGAGAAAACCCTCATGGCATTTTGGCATGGTAACAGGTGTACATGGGAGGAATTAATGAGAGAGAAATGGGTCTCCCATCATACAAACATAATGAGGGCTATATGGGGGAGGTGAGAAATCATACCCCAACATTTTTAATTGAAAAAAGGGCATAACAACTTAAAGAAAATTTGACGAAAATGAGAAAGGAAGACATCCTTTACTTGGAAGTGTGACCCCAAAGGCTTGTTAGAGGCTTGAGAGAGGATTAGTGGAATATTGGGCCACCTTGGGAGGATTTTAGAGAGATGATAAAGGGTTTGGTCGAACTCCAAAGGCTTTGAGTTAAGAGGATATGGGAGCTTGGGTGGGTTTATTTAGGAAAGGAGAGGAAATTCTTTATTATTTAGGTTTGGGACACCTCACATTAAACAAATTAAAACCAAAACCAGCCAATGGGGTTTTCCCATGGTTTTTTCCAAATATGAGTGGAAAAAAATATTTTATGAGGAAAATGGACTAAAGTTTTATAATAATAGGGTTGCTTATGTGGAGGTGAGTCACACTCTCAAGGAAAGCAATTCAAAAAGACATAATGTATTGTAAGCCTTGAAGGGTCCACTAAAGCTTTGTAGAATAAATCAAACAAACTGAAAATCACATTGTTTTAATGGTAAACCATATATTTCCCGAACATAATGTTTATATTATTTTATTACATCACTATTGGAACATTATGATGTCCTAAAACACATTATATATTTAAATGATATTTAATTTTTACCCAAAAATTCAAGTGTCTCAAAAAATTCTGAAAAATTAACCGTTGAATAATTTAGACGTACGGATTCCAAAAATAATATTCATTTTATCTAAATAATATTTTAAATATTTGAATTTTTAATTTTAAAATAAAAACATTCATTTACCGAAAATTCATGGGTTTTGATAAAAATATATTTCAAACCTTAATAAAAATTACAATTGCATTCATAAAATTATATAGTAATTTATATTTAATAAAAAGTAATTTAATAATAATAATAATTTTTTATTAAAATATTATTTAATTGAAAAATCCATTAATTCATAAAAGTATATTTCTTATTCGAATATTAACTAAAAATACTATTTGTGCTTTAAAAACTATTTACAAAGTAACAATGATAAAATGAATGGAAATTCTTCATTAAGAAATATTGTACATAGTCCTAGTGCTAGGGTCTTATTACATAACCCCTTATAACACCCGCATAAGACCAAAGGGCATGATGTGTGATGGTGATAGACTCATGGGGTGGCTCGGATAAAATCGCTCGAGTGGTAATCTCTATTAACACCCACTTCTCCCATAGTCGGTCTGATCAAGCATAACGCGTTCAAGCTTGGCTTGGGCTTGGTCAAGTACGAATTCCAATGACACCACCTCATTTCTGAGGTCTGACAAATGGGCTTCGTACAAGGCAAGTCTACGAGATGAGGCTGTCACTTCTTTTGTCTTAGTAAATTGGATTTGTTAAAGTCCTATATTTATACTAATCATGTGATCACTGTTCAATAACTATATTGGAAATGGTCACAATTCATAATGGTATTTTAAAATCTAGAAACATAAAACCAATGATTTTAACATTTTATATAACTATAATAAGACATTTAATTAGATCACGAGGAATTACCATTAATGAATGTTTGGGTTGTTACAAATACCATGCACATTTCTCTAACAAATGTATTCACCATTATGCACATTTACTTATTTATTATAAATATTCATGTATGTATTAAAAATCCATTTACTGTGGAATAAATGATGATGATTGATTCTATGTTTTATGATCCATGTGGCACACTTCTGCATGAAATTAAATGTTTAAGAATGGTGCAACCTAATAGCGCTCCAATACATTGGGTAAAGTATAATATCAGGATACGTCATGTGAAATGAGTTTTGACTCATTATAATTCAATTACAATGAGGTTTTACTCGTGATGCATGTGCAATGAGGGTTTACTCATGCAACCTGTGCAATGATTCTTGGCTCATGATAATTCCATTTTATGTTTTGTTGCCACATTTCCATGTTATGATTATCATGATTTATCATTCATTTATGTTCATATTTCTCTTTTACTCCATTGATATTCCTATTGACGAACATGTATTTTATTTCTCTTGTTATTCCATGTTTATTCCATTTCTGGGATTTATAGCTCACCCTTTTCTTATGAACATCCTCTGGTTATCCAATGAAATGCTAAGTATGAGGTATTGTAGTCGTCATGTAAAGGAAGTTTTCAATAAATATGTTTTGTGTTTTATGTTGTATGTTGTTATGTAATGTTACTATTACACAAATACACATTACCTATCGTTCTTCTATGTTGTATCAAGTTAATTTTATGTTATAAATCTGGTTACGTGTGTATTAAAAAGAAAGGTTGTTATATGGTCTGGCCAGAATACTATGAAATAAATCATTTCACACTCATTTATTGGAACAATGCATTAATATTACAGATCTAGGATCAGTATGACATGGGGATCCTGTAATATTGGTAATTATAGTGCACTGGATTAGATTTGGGTTTACCAATTGGGGGTTTGGTGTGCTACTGTAGAGTGGTTCGATGATGGGGTTTCCCTTGTTATTTAGTAACGGTATTCCAGCGAGTGGAGTGAGTTAGTGAGGGTGAGGCCCAATTAAACCACTTCCATAACCCATGATGTTATTCAAGGAGGTAATAGAGGCCATATGGGAGGATGATGATGCATGAAAAGAATCTAAGGGTTTTGGTAAATCCTAAAATACATGGTGTGTAATCCTAGAATACACTCATTATGGGGCCCCAGTTTGGAACTAGGGTTTCCATGGCAGAGATAAGTATCAAATGACATGTGTAGTTATAACATAGTGTGTCAAGCTTACCTAGAGGCTTGATGAGTACCATAGAGGTTAGATGATCAGAGTTAGAAGTAAATGGGCTTAGAAATGTTTTGTACTCAGTCATAGAAACCAAGATTAGTCATGATACAGGGGAAGGACCCGATGCCCAATACACAGACCATATACTACCAGTACACACTAGGTACTCGTCTAAAGATGTCTTGGATACTGTATACTATTTACCATTGAAAATTTTTAGTGTAATTTTTTATGATCTATTCCATGGGATTTTATTATGTATTTTTGTCCTATGAATTGGATGGTGATCCCCTCTCTAGAACTTTAATGTTGGATAGAGTTGTGTGAATCCTTCAGTCAATCCCAAAGTGAGATCCTTTATCATAATCATTTCCCTAGTTGGGGTTCATGGTGTCAACATAACAATTACTACTTAAGATTCAATACCTTAATTTGAAAGTTAATTAGGAATGGGTTGTTGGTATACCATAGGGCCTTGGGTTGATCCTCATATTGTATTGTTCTATTTAAGCATCTATCTGATACTTCTTATGGGAAGACCCATTGAGCATGAAATCTTAGATGAAAGGTATCGGTTCTATATAACTTGTTGTTTGTTTTCTACATGACAAGTGACATGTGAATCCTTCAAGGAGGAATCCTATGCTTGAAATATGGTTCTGATCATACTTGAAACTAGGTTTCAACTTTGAGTATATATGGATTATCATTTTTTATATGAAATTTTCATAAACCTATGATAAAATAACTACAATATTTTTTGATGATGTATGTTTAGTATTTTTGTGTTATCATATTGGGTATTTTTATAGTCACCCTTTCATAGGATTCTTGTACATATTTCATTTCATATGTAGACGACAAACCTTTTGATGGTGTCCTACAAGGACCAAGACCAGGCCAAGATTAGTGAATGGGAAAGGTTTTTGATTGATCATTTTTTTGCATTAATAGCATTCCTCACCCACAATACAAGTTGGACTTGTTTTTAATTTCTTTACAGTGATCTTTTATTTATCCCCTTTCATTCATGTTCGTGTTATTGTACTCTGATGGTGGTATTTTAGTTGTATATAGGAATGAATATCAGTTTATTAAATTTTTTAATTCTCTAATCTCGGTTATATGTGAACATGTACATGCACATTAGTCTAAGGCCTTCCATTTTTATGATATGAAAACTTAGTGATAGTTTCCACCCCTTTTACTATTAATGATATGCATGGGGTATTCTTGAAATGGGCCCCAATGTGACAAGATTTGAAAAAGGGTGATAGTAATGAATAACATATTGGGAGATGATTTAGTAAACTTATAACTCAGTTACTTTGTATCGATGTACCAATATGTAGTGAAACCATATGATATTGGAATTGAGAATTTTTTACATTTTTGAATATTCATCTCTTAAGTAGTTAAATACAAGTATGAATGGTGTGGATCATTTTAGTTTACATTAGAAAAAGCTATAGTTATCATTTGGAATGTAGAGGGATAAACCTTCAGTATAAACCATTGGGATAATATAAATTAATGAAAATGTCCTAGGATTTGTTTTGGATAGAATGTTTTTTTCAAATAAATTACATTTTTTAGATACAACATTGGAATGGGGTGGTCAAATTTTTCCACCTAGGGGAAACAGCACCAAAAATTTTTAATTGGGATTTGAGTCAATTTTTACGTGGTGCACGAAAATGGCCCTTTTTATAAACTAGGTGTAACACTCATTAGGGATATGTTTTGGAAATTAAAAAAACCATTATAAACCATTATGATGGATTTGAATAGATGATGAACAAGAATAATCTAGCTTAAAACATTGTTTTCATAGGTTTAAAATATATTACTACAATTTAATATATTCGACAACTATTTTTTTTGATTACATGGTTTCCCACTTTTATTATTGTTCATAGCACTATTTTTTTGGTTCTAGAAAATTTTCAAGACCTAAAAAGTCCATTTTAATGATTCAGATGATGGGTAATACAATGATTTTCTCTCATGAAACTAAATTATATGGGATAAAAAATGATAGATATCATTGCTATTCTGATATAAAATTTTCAAGCTATAAATCATGAAAATCTTCTAAATGGGAAAATAGGGAACACATTTTGTTGGTCTTACTTGAGGAAATTTAAACATGATTTTACATGTTCCCAAAATACACTGAAATTTTATAAATGGATTAGTAACACTGAAATAATATTTCCCATTATCAAGTGTTCAGAGCAATAAAAAGTAATTTTTTTTACCATTTTGATAGAGAAACATTATAGTGGTTGACTCATAACATGATAATGAGTTAACTTGAAGAAATGGTCTATATGGATTTGGAATATGTTAGGTGACTATTTATAAATATTTATATTTCACAAAATCTTTAAACAAAATTGGAGAAGTAATTCCATAATAAGAATAAATAGGATGGTGATTTTTTCAGTACTTACGAATATAATTACACAATACACATAAGGTATTACTTAAGTTTTATCATCAAAACTAATAGTAATATTGATCAATTCATTGGTTGTCGAAAATCAAGTCTCCAAAAGGCGTCATCTTTAAGTGACTATATTATTAATGAAGAAATCATTTGATATAGACTCATGGTAGAAAGGTAAATTTCTGATTCCCACCATTCCCATGATTTTTTAGTTAAATAAAGAGGTATTCTCATAAATACTCAGGTATATCACATGGTAGGAAGATATTGTAGACTTATTCATATTTGAAATGTTGGAAGAGACATCAAGTGATCTTCATGAATGACAAAATGAGTTCCAATAAATGTATAAGTGAGGTTCATAAATCACCTGAATTTCAAAATAGATTGAATGGGATATTTAATGCAATTAAAGTGGAGAAGAAACCCAAAGATTCTCTACCCACAATCTAATGCTTAAATTGTAAAGTGTATTGATATTATGCTAACCAGTTATCAAATTATATGGCTAGTTAAGATGATCGACATTAGTAACCTACTAATCTGTGAGACAAAGGTAAATCCCATGGAATCAAAATTTTTTTGTGAGGGGTACTATAATGAAATGGGGAAAGGTACGATCTTTATCCTCTCCATAACTACTAATATCATGTTAGAATATAGATGTAACCACAATTTTGTATCTAAATAAATATATATGACTATGAAAATATAATACCAACTATCAGATGTTGAATTAGAAGTGAAAACCATATTTGTATGATGTTCACACCTCATGTATATGATTCATCTCTGGGTTAATATTATGGGAATATTATTCAAGAAAATATTATTATTCACCATTTGGTTTAATATTATGTTATCTTATGATTGGATTTTATTTCTATAAAAAAATACTATTGTAATTATTGAGGAAGAGAAATCATGTTTGATATTTCAAACCTTTAAAAGATAATATATAAGTGAAATGGTAGATATGAACATCCTATGGATTCCAAATACATTGTATTCATTATTGAACTATTTCTAAATGTGTCATTTATCTCATATGGTTTAGGAGAGACCCAACAATGATGGTATTCCTATTATGCATAATTGTTTTATGTCTTTCTTAGAATAGTTTCTTACTCTTCCAACCAATAATGATGTTTTTTTTCACACAAGATATCATTTTTGGTGCTTCAACTTTTTCAAATACTCCATATTGAATAGAACTGATTTATTTACATGGATTAAAGAAGAATGTCCAAGAGAATCAAGATAAGGGACTGATTTTTCCAACTATTTCACCTCGAGTTGAACTTGTTCATTTTGTTAATAAGAAATATGGATCAATGCGGCTACACCTTGATTATTAGTAACTAAACAAGATAAAATTCCTGAATAAGTATCCACTCCCCATATTTATGACTTGTTTTATCAACTATGTGGTGTCTAATATATTTATAATATTTGTTTTCTCATTATCTATATCATCGATTTAGGATCAGGATGGAAGATACAACCAAGATAGTAATCCATAAAATGATGAACATAATAAATAATTATTTATGACATTTTTTCATAATAATTCCCTAAATATTTTCATATATTTAAGGAATAGAGTCCTTATATATTACCTTGATAAAATTTTCATTATTTTGATAGAATATATTCTTATCAATTCAATGAGAAATTAATATCTTTATGATCACTTTTAAACTAAATTGATGACCCAAAAGAAAGAGAAGAAATATTAAAAAATTATAAAGTGTGAATTATAGATAAAAATGATTTATTTTGGTTTAGATATTCTCATGAGATGATATATTAGTGGATATATCAATGAATTATTTTATTAACAATTTCCCCAAGTAATCCACTATGACATAGATATAACGTTTTGTAGGTTTCTCAATATATTATTGATTGTTTTTAATGAATTTATCAAAAAACTATAATACAATAACTAAGACATCATGGAAGGAAGACACATTATATTGGTTAAATATATGTGAAAAAACAAATTAAGTAATTGATGTCAAGGTTATTCCTCATAGCTATTGTTACATCCCGAACTAGCATACCATTAAACTGGTAGCTAGACCAGTTGGTCACATGGCCTAAAGTGTGTCTCCCCATATGCTAGAGGCTGCTGAATAGTAACTAGGTTTTAGTGGTGGTTCATTGGGGATACTATACCCTAATTATCCGATTTTCATAGTGGTATAATAGATAATAGTTAGTAAAAAACAATAAAATTATTTAATAAGAATGACAAGCAGCATGAGGCAGATTTTATATAACTCCACAAAAGTGTACAACACCAGTTTATACAATGGATGGGTAATGGATGATAGATAAGATAAAGTAGTAAGGAAATTTCATGGTTTATATTCTAGTACATAAATAAATAAAGACCTTGAATCCCCATAGGATATCTCTATGAGTATCCCAAGATCTAGCTTGGTCCTTTTCTACTAACTACCTAGTACAAGAAACAAAAAAACCAACCTCACTCCTACAAATATAAGGTTCAATTAGGTTCCAATGGTATCAAAGTAACGTGAGAGATATAAATCATAGTTGGCTAGAACCCACTATTTTTTCCCCAATCCAGACAGTCTAACATAATGTAATAAGTGTGTATGCATAAAGAATACAATAAAAATTGAATAAATAAACAACAACCCACCCAAGTTCCAAAGGGACACCTGATCGATATATGTACTTCAGATAATAGCCAAAATAAGTCTAATAAATAACAATTTTTAAATTTATGTTTATATTTACAACTGGTGGATCAGTTACATTCCATATATCCCAACTGAGTGAGAGACACCATTCTATAACACTCAGGGTGGCGAATGGTCCACTAGGAAACACCAAAATCATAGAACATGGTGCATAAAGCAGAATTCCCATATAATGTCTATGTAATAATAAAATCATGGAATTTCATTAAAATTAATGTGTCAGAACTAAAAGGGATGAAAACAAGGTTTAAAATACCAAGGCATCCTCATCGAGTCCCAAGAGTGTTTCTATGGAAACTCGATAAAGGCATTGGTTTGAGTCCTAGGAGATTGAATACCGATATGTCTAATGTGAGTTCTACTAAGATGGATCCAATGGGGTTGAAAAGGCTAAGGTATCCCATGGAATTACTACTTGGGAATCCATGTATCATCCATGGTATTAATATAATAAACCATTGAGTCTTTCCTTGGCATTCTTACTTGGGAATCCATGTGTCACCCAAGGTGTTAATATGTGAAACCATTGAGTCTTCCTATGAAATTTATACATGGGAATCCATTTATCATCTAGGGTATTATTATAATAAACCATTTTTTCCATCCATGGAATTCATACTTGGGAATACATTTATCACCCAAGGAACTAATTTGGTAAACCACTGAGTCCATCCATAGAATTCCTACTTGAAAATCCATGTGTCACCAAATGTGTTAATATAACTCATTACATTCTAAAATAATTTAATAAATTCATTTGAAATTTATTCATCATGAATAAACCATTTCATTTAATTCAACTCATTCAATTAATTAGAACATGTCATTAATATTTACAAGGCTCTATGGGTCACTTCGAAGATGTCAATTGAAAAACAAATCACCTACATGGGTAATTCCAATCTAAAAACTAGACCAAGAACTTAGATAGTTCCTTGATTCATTCATCATATAAAATGGAACTCTATTTTTCTAATAACATTATGGGACATGTCCTGAATATTCCATATTTCAAATTTAACATCATGTTGTATAAGATTACCAATACAATAGTCCAAGCATGCATAAAATTATAATCACCACTTTTAAGCATGAAGAAAATGAACTTTCATTAGAGGGGTTTTATAATAAAATAAGGAAGTTTTTGATAAAAAAAATCAGTTATTTAATTAAGAATCACATTTAATTTATTGGAGTAAATCATTTAAGAAAAACTACCACACATGGTGAAAAATTATTAAAGGTGTGAAGGTAATAAATTAATCAATTATTAAATTTAAAGGGGAAAAGGAATGGGACACTACCTCTAAGTTGAACCAAGAAAACCACTTATTCTCTTAATGATTTCTAACTAAAATATGCTACTACCCCCACTGAGCATATTCACCTTCACAAACATATAAGAGCACATAACTCATATGCATACATCCACATGACCATGAACATGTGCAAGGGGATCCTTAAATGTAGTTTATATACACATACTCATCTCTACTCACCTATATATGAATTTATATATATAAGTAGGAACACCTATCCCCTGTAAAGACCCAGATTTTCTATGTATTTTTTTCATTATATGGAATTATTACGAGTCTATGAAAATCTCTAATGCTTGATTCCAAGACTCCGAGTGCCCAGAATTAATTTCTAATATTTTTACGGTACATTAAGTAAACTTGTGAGAAGTGTTTTCTTACATTAAAACCATTGCTCAGATTAAAAATTAGAGGGCACTGTTGAATTCATAGTGTCAGGATTCGCTTAACGGTGGCTTTACTTAGACCGAAGTAGGTCCGAAGAAAAAGTTACATTTTGTGACTTTTTAAAAAGAAAAGAAATGAAATAATTTTATTATTTTATTTCATATCTTCCAACGGAAAAGAAAAGGGTGGGGTCAGTGATTTGTCAATCTAAAAAATGGATTGAACTTCCAATCCTAAGTAACAACATCATTGGGGAATTAGGAAGGATCCTAATTTATGATCCCCCATTAATTCCCCACATTGTTACTTACCCTACCCCTATCCTATTTATATAGATATTGGGGAGGGGTACTGGCACAACTTCACCAAGAAATGAAGTGTTGAAGGAGTACCGCGACACCGCACCCTTGGAAGAAGGAGCCGATCCCAACATGAGTTGACAGGTGATACCGAACAACAAACCAGAGGATGATGTATTAGCGGTGTCGTTTGGAACCTATTGCAGGAATGAAGAACATGACCCAAATTAAAGAACGGACGTTCTCTAATGGGTTACGATGTAGGGTTTTTCTTTCTTGTTTTAATGTCAACTGAATTTATTGAACCCCTTTTTATAATCCCATATTTTCAAACGAGATAACAAGGAGGGTGTGGTCCCAACGAACACGACCCGAACACCCCACCACTTTGATAATTTTACACCCTCTATGGAAGACTAACAATGTAGCAATACTGACCGACTACGTTGGGGATAGCACGTTGACACACGTTGCAAGAGGAGGCCGCATCACAAATCCTCGAAGGTCATTGCAGCTGCCGACACCAGCTGGTCGCGGAGGAGGCGTGTCCCGCGGTCGCACGCCACCCATGAAAAGGGGGGGTCGTAGGTCATCAACCGCGGGGACCAGAGGATGGTGGATAGCACACTAGTCAACCACGGGTGGCGGAGCGGTGCACCATCACACACCATTGGAGAAGTCAGCTGGAAAGCAGACCAGCAACGATGAAGTCACCAGGACCCTCTCTAGCGGGCCCCATGTTCCCTTTAGTGGCACCCTATTGGGCTGCTGATGTGAAATAGATCGAACGACCTTCCACCATTTAAGAAAACCAGGGGCCACTCCTCCAATGGAGGCTAGGGTAGACCCCCTTGCGAGTCGCGCATCAGGAGGTCGGGCCACCGCCCGAGCGGGCCTCCGCCCCTGTGGGTCGCCACCCAAGTAGGAAGCTGCCCTACATGGCTGTTGCGCAACCGTGCTTCCTCCCTACCGGGTCACCACCGAACCAAGCTGCCACCCTACCGGGCCGCCCCCCAACCAGGCCGCCGCCCTATTGGGCCGCCCAATACGTGCTAGGCCTCCCTTGTGGGCCGCCCGTTTTACCGGACACCCCCTTGCGAGATTGGCTAGACCCTGGACTATCTGGCGGAGTCTGCCATGGCCTAGCCTAGATCAGGTTAGGCCTGGTCAGTCTGATAGGGTCATAACGGTTCTGGGTCCAACTGGGCCCAAAAAAACATAAAGGGCCATAACATGGGAACGAGGCGTCTGTTTAACGAACCATCTGCAGCGCTGGGACCCTTGGATCGAGATGATAATTTTTAAAATACACCACTTTATTTTTGGAGATAGTTAGAGTATGGATGGGTTGGATTGAACCTAAATACAACCGGGCCCCGGAGCTAAAATGCTTATAACTCACAGACCGAGCATCGGATTAATGCACCTTCTATCACGTTGGAACCTTTATGACATGGAGGTCATTTGGGTTACTCTTTTTTGGAGCTTAGTGGTGGTCTAGGTATGAACAATATCTCGAGATCAGATTTTATTGAACTCAAGTGAACCGGGTGCAAGGAATCAAGTGGCTAGTAGTGATGCGGAGGTTGGAGGTTGATCATACGGAGGTGAGTATTGAGCCATCCTATGTGGGTCAGCACCTAACAGTCCTATTTGGATAAGAACCTATCATTCCTGTTTGGATAAACATCTAGCATTCCTATGTCGATTGACACCTAGAGGTCCTGTCTGGATCAACACCTCATGACTCGATGAGGAACAACCTTAGAGTAGCTCATCGTGGTTCAGCGATATACCGATCCTAGGAGGATCAGCTACTGTGTGGGTTATTATGGGGGTTAGTTACCTATTGATCCTATTTGGATCAGATTTTGTGTGGGTTATTGTGGGGTTTAGTACCTTTCAACCCTATGTGGGTCAGACTCCATATGGTCAGAAGTAGTGCCTCTTTATAGAATAAGAGGATCTAGCTTTGTGACTAATCATCAGTACATCTATACGTCACTGAAAACATAGTTCGAGATGAGACCCTTTTTAAGTTGTATCTATTGTTTTATGATTTGTGGTTGAAATCATGCTTTGTGGTTTTCTTTTGTAAAATTTGGAGAGACCTTTGGGGGTCTCGGGGTCCCTATTTGGTATTGTTACACTCACCCTTGCACAGGCTTTACCCGTACCATATTGTGTCTTGTGAAAATGATGAGCAACTGGACTGAGGTATGAGGGAACCAGGACTAGGAAGTACGTAGAGGAGGCACACCGATGTGGAGTTCTGAGGTGGTGATCGATACCTACCCTTTAGGTAGGATCTTCGGAGGACGAACAAGTAGCAGTTTCCCATTTTTTAGTTGTATCGGTCCTTTTAGCTGTACATGTACTTTTATAGTTGGTCTTTTATTCCATCCCCCTTTACTTTCATCACTCTTTTTACTATAGTAGTTTACTTCAAAGTTTCTTATTGTTGTGTTCCCTGACCATGTGTTTTACAGGTTTAAAAGAAATTCCTTCCTGTTTTTGGGAATACACCTTTCAGTGCTAGTCACCAACCCCTGGACTATGGAAGGTAGGATTTGGGTAGTCATGACACAGGCCCCGGGGGATGTGTCATGAAAAAGGGGTATCATAGGAGTTGGTTCTACCAAAGAACTAAGAGTTTGATATTTTCAATGAAAAAATAGTGTTTAGTGTTATGAGTGTGGTTTTCTGTTCGGGGAGTCCAGTGTTGATGCAGCGACCGATGTATCCATACACCAGGACCTAGAATTCTAATTTCCTACTCAGCGCATGAAAACACTGATTGCGTGTGTTTTGGGAAAGTTTTTGCTTTGTATTTTTTTTGATAAAACTCACCAGATATAACATTTTGACCATGGAACACCTTTTTTCTTTTAGGATGCCGCTACATAGATAGCCAACCATGATTTCTGAGAGAGTACACGATGACGGCCCACCGAGCGATGATGCCTCATTTCAGAGCCCTCTTACGAAGTCAGCACCATCAGGTGGTGTACCAACAACACCACAACTTATTGTTCAACCATTTCCACTAGCCCCACCAGCAGAGGGTTCACATTGACTGAGCGCACTACACAAGTTCTAGTGGAAGAGGCCTACGAGGTTCTAAGGCGAGACAGACCCGTAGGTGGCTGAGGACTAGTTGGAGGCTGTATTCAGATTTTTCCGCTTGGTGGGGACACCAGATGACCTTATGGTGATCCTAATGGCCAGTATCTTCCAGAAAATAGTATGGAGATGTTGGATCTTGATGCTCTACTTACACGATGAGGAGAAAATTATCTAGGTGGACATCGAGAGCATTTTCAGGGTAGAGTTTGTGACATCGAACTTACACTCTGTGCATATAAATGAGCTGCTACATTTACAAAAGGACGACATGATAGTGGCCCAGTACTCGACGAGGTTCACTGATCTATCCCGCTACTCCATCGACATAGTACGAGACCCTTTATTAAGGGACCATACCTTTGAGAAGGGTCTCTAACTAAATATCAGAGCATTGATGGTATCACTTAGCATACCAAATCAATATGGGGTACTAGAGGGAGCGCTATTAGTGAAGGGATTCCTAGCTTAGTAGGCACCCACAATGAGAGCCACCACCGGATGTCATGTAGAAGTGTCATAGGCAGCAGGCATCAGGAAGCCGGCAGATGACACAAAGGTCCAAGTGGACCAGACCTTCTGGTGGATGACCCCAGGATGCAGGGTCAAATGTATGGGGCTCGTGAGAAAAAATTATTCAGCCGAGGGACAGATAGTGTTACACGTGCGGCGAGCAAGTTCACATGGCTCATGACTACATGAACTGTCATACGAACATCCAGCAGACGGTCGAGGGACTAATGAGGAAGAGGCTGAGGTTAGAGTGAGGAGGTCCATAGGGGTGGCAGACATGGGAGAGGAGCTGGCCATGTAGCAGGCAGTGGGTGGAAATACGAGGTTCTACCGCCACCATCGCCAGGTGGTCCTCCCTGACCACAGGGAGAAGGATGACTGGGATGGGCTCAGATCCAGGCAGCAGAGGCCTATAACCACGGTGCTCTAGAGATGATTATAGGTACGATCTATGTCTACTCCACCTTAGATGCAATACTTATAGACATAGGTTCCAGTTACTTTTTTATTTTCATGGACCTCATTCAAAGCTTAGAGATTCTGGTGGAGCCATTGGCTCGGTCCTTACATCTGGAGACTCCTACGGGAGTGGATTAGAGGATTATACACTGGTATCAGCAGTGAGAGCTTACTCTAGGAGGTGATAGATTTTTCTAGGATCTTCTAGTAGCGGCATCGAGGCCTTAAGACGTCATATTGGGTATAGACTGGTTATCTACAGTCTGTGCTCAGATTTAATGTATTAGGTGCAACGTGCGGTGTGTCCTTATAGATGCGACCAGGTTTTCTTTCACCAGTGAGAAGGGAACCTTTGAAGCATGAGATAGACATACCAAGAGGAGGGTGCACCTGATTACTCATTAGTTGGCTACAATTACCCTAGGATCAGTTGATGTTGAGAGTCTAAGATATCCCAAAGTGGTGGACCAGTATGCCAATGTATTTCCTAATGATGTTTCGGGACTACCTATATATAGAGTTGTCTACTTTAACATCAACTTGTACCCTTGGATGACACTGTTATCTACACCTGCATATCGGATGGCTCCTATAGAGCTATGTGAGTTACGAGTACAATTGGAGGACATACAGAGAAGGGGGTTCATAAGGCCCAGTGTTTCTCCATAGGCAGCCCCTATTTTGTTCTCCAAGAAGGCAAATGAGAGTTTGAGACTCTATGTGGACTATCGATGCCAGAACCATGTGACCGTTTAGAACAAGTATCCACTACTGAGGATTGATGTTATTCTCAATCAACTGAAGGTATATCATTGGTTTTCAATGATATTATTCATGTCAGGATATCATCACCTCATTATATGAGATGAGGATGTGCAGAAGATGACCTTCAGGTGTTGGTATAGACACAAGAACTTCTTAGTTATGCCATTCGGTGTGACCAATGTCCCAGCAGTGTTCATGGGAATCATTAACAGGATCTTTTAGCCATACCTCAAGTGCTTTGTGGTGGTGTTAATCAATGAAATATTGATATACTCAATGGCGAAGGAGGATCATTCCTATCATCTATAGATAGTTCTTA
Organism: Viscum album; assembly: GCA_963277665.1. Taxonomy (NCBI): domain Eukaryota; kingdom Viridiplantae; phylum Streptophyta; class Magnoliopsida; order Santalales; family Viscaceae; genus Viscum; species Viscum album. The sequence continues at coordinate 461,068,283 of OY728155.1, read as the reverse complement.
ATACACTCTGAGAGAACCAGCTTTATGGTAAGCTCTCGATGTGCCAGTTCGGGATATGAGAGGTACACTTTTTGGGACATGTTATCTCGGAGACTTGAGTTACAGTGGATCCATAAAATAAAGAGGTTATGCTTACTTGGGAGACACCCAAGAGTGTGACTGAGGTGCAGAGTTTCCTAGGGTTTGATGGATACTACAAGAGATTAATTAGTGAATTTTCTAGAGTTGTGACACCCTTTTTAATTTTGATGAATAAGTGGCAATCCTTTATGTGGACAGAGAGATTCCTACAGAGTTTTATATGAGATGAGACAGAGACTAATGAGTGCCCCCATATTGAGGCTACTAAAAGAGGGTGTTGGGTATGTAGTCTAATGCGATGCATTAGGGACCTAACTTGGGTGTGCCCTGATGAAGGAGAGAGATGTGATCGCCCATAGATCACAACAATAGAGATAAAATGAGAAAAACTATGCTACCCATGACCTGAAGTTTGTAGTAGTGGTCTTCACATTGAAGATGTGGTGACATTAATTTATGGGAAAACGTTTTACAACCAACTCCGATCACAAGAGTCTCAGGTATATCTTCTGCTAGAAGGACCTGAACCCAAGATTGAGGAGATGGATAGAGTTTTTCTAGGACTATGACTTTGAGATATTCTATAATCATGGGAAGGGGATTGTGGTAGAAGATGAACTTTGCAAGAGGTCTGGTCTACAGTTGCTGAGTGAGGCAACATAGCTTCTATCTGCATTGCAGATATCCTTCATAGATAGAGATGGAGCAGCTTACCACTAATTTATGATAGTCACTCCCCCACTCCATCAGCGAGTCTGGGAGGTGCATCTTTGGGACATTGTCAGCGAGGCTTGACGTGCTAAGATATCCTCAGGATAGGCACATAATAGATTTTTTGAAGTTGGGGAGCATGTCATCCTCTTTATAGGACGTAGCATGGTACCAGTGGTGCTACATGATGAGGTTTTTAGGGAGTTTAATATGACCCCTCTGGCAGTATATCCTGGTGTGGAAAAGATGTACCAGGACCTCCAACATTAGCACTAGTGGCTAGGGATGAAGAAGGTATTGGCAGAGTTTGTTTCATGATGCCTCACTTACCAGTAAGTGAAGGTCGAGCATCTGGTTCTAGCATGATTAGCTCAACCACTAGAGGTGCCTGAGTGGAAGTGGGATGGGATCTCTATGGACTTTGTGATAGGGCTTCCATGTACGTACATGGGACACGATTCTATCTGGTTGATCATTGACCAAATCACCATGTTGACCCACTTCATACCAATCTAAGAGTAGGGATCAGTAGAGGGGTTGGGATGACTCTACGTGCAGGATATTGTGCAGCTTCATGGGGTACCATCGACGATCATCTCTGAACATGATGCACGTTTTACATCCCAGTTGTGGAAGGGTTTTCAGGAGGTATTTGGGACTCAACTAAGTTTGAGAAACGCCTTTCATACTCATATGGATGGTCAGATGAGTGGACCATTCAGACACTAGAGGGCATGCTTCATACATGCATCCTATATTTTGGTCATAGTTGGGAGGATCACTTTCCCATGACATAGTTTTCTTACAATAATAGTGATCACTCCACCATCGGTATGGCACAATTCAAGGCCCTATTCAGTCGACCTTGAAGATCACCAACATGATGGATAGACCCAGGGGAGTTAGCACTTATGGGTCCAGAGATGGTACGTGCTACCACTGAGAAGGTGTACTTCATCCAGAAGCGGATGAAGACTGCATAGAGTAGACAGAAGTCCTATGATAATAGGAGATGAAGAACATCGGAATTCCAAGAGGGGGGACACTTATTCTTGCAAGTCTCCCCTTGGTGTGGACTACAATGATTTGGACGAGGCAACAAGTTATCATCAAAGTTTATCTGACCATTTATGACACTTCAGAAGATATGGAGGTGGCATACCACTTGGAACTTCCACCGTAGTTGGAGAGGGTGCGGGACATCTTCCACATTTCCCAGCTGAGGAGATACGTGCACAACCCATCTCACATCATTGACCATATTGAGATGGACTTGGATGATGGGGAGATTTTTACATAGGTTCCTGTAGAGATTGAGGATCGATAGGAGTGAGTATATAATTGGCGGTTGATACCTCTGGTGCACATTTCCTGGAAGCACAGGAACCTCCAAGAGAGCACTTGGGAGTGGGAGGCTTATATTTGTGCTCAGTACCCCCATTTGTTTCTTAGTCTATGTTGTGGATTTCAGGGATGAAAAGCCTTAATGTGGAGAGAATGTAAAGACTCATATTTTTCATGTAATGTTTTTAATTATATAGAATTATTACGAGTCTTTGAAAATTGACGACGCCTAATTCTGAGGCCTGGAGTGCCGAGAATGAATTTTTGAACATTGTTTAAGGTACATTCAGTGATCATGAGAGTGGAGTTCTCTATATTTTGAACCATTGCTCTGATTAAAAATACGAGGGTACCATTGAAACCACAACACCAGGATTCACATAAGGGAGGCTTTACTTTGACCAGAATATGTCAAAGAAAAATTTATGTTTTGTGACTTTTAAAAAAGAAATGAAATGAAAAAAAAATTATTTTTTTATTTCATATCCTCCAACAGACAAAAAAAAGGTGGGGGCCAGTGATGTTTCAAGCCAATAAATGGCTAGACCTAACAATACTAAGTAACAACGTCATTGTTGAATTTAGAAGGTTCCTAATTTATGAGCCCCCATTAAATCCTCACATAGTTACTTACCCTCCCCCTCTATTATATATATGGAGATTGGGGAGGGGTACCGACACATATTTTCCAAGAAACGAAGTGCTAATGGATCACCATGACACTGGACCCTTAGAGGGAAGAGCTCATCCTAGCGGGAGGTGACAGGTGACACCAAACCACGAACTAGAGGACAACATACGAGAGACGTTGTTGGGAACCTATTACGGGATCGATTAACATGACCCACCTTCAAGCGTGGATGTTCTAAAATGGGTTACAAGTTAGGGTTTTTTTCTTGTTTTTAACTCAAATGATTTTATTGAACCCCATTTTTATCCTCCCCCTTGTTTAATGAGATAACATGGAGGGCGTCGGCCCAAAGAACACAACCCGAACCCCACGCCACTTTGCTAATTTTACACCCTCAATGGAAGACTGACAACATATCGATACAGACCAGATACGTTGGGGATAACACATCAACGCGTGCCTTAAGAGGAGGCCATATCACAAAGCGACGGTGGACATCAGAGTGGCTGACACCTGCCGACTGCGGAGGAGGCTTGTCGCGCTATCATGCGCCATTGATTAATGAAGGGGGGATGCGACTCGTCATCCGCAGCGACTGGAGGAAGTCAACCAACACACCAGCTGTCCACAGGTTGCAGAGCAGCGCACCATTTTGCCCTGCTAGAGAAGTCGGTTGGACGTCGACCGATTGCAATGGAGTCGGCAGGACCAGCTTTAGCGGGTCCCGCGTTGCACCTAGTGGCGCCCTACCAGGCCGTTGTTGTGAAGAAGACTGAACGACCTTTGTCCATTCAGAAAAACAAGGGGTTTCTCCCCCGGTGGTAGCTAGGGTGGACCGCGTTGAGTGTCGCGCCACATGCAGCCAGACCCCCGCCCTACTGGGCCGCCACCCAACAAGGCCACCCCTTTGCGGGCACCCTTTACGGGCCCGAGCTACCTCTTTTGCAGGCCACCCCCTTGCAGTCTGGGCTCGACCCTGGCCCAGAGGGCCAAATCCACCACGGTGCATCCCGGACCGGGTCAGGCTAGGTCATTCTAAGAGGGTCGGACAAGACTCGGGCCCAACTGGGCCCCGAAAAACAAAAATGACCATAACATGGGAACTATGCATCTGATTGACGAACTTTCTAAGGTTATGGGACCCTTGGATCGATACGATCCTTTTTGGTATACTCTAATTGATTTTTAGACAGTTGGAATATGGTTGGGTTGGATCAAACCCAAATCCAATCGGGCCCCCGGAGCTAAAATGCTTATAAATCATAGACTGGGCGTCAGATTGGCGCACCATCTGTCTCATTGGAACCCGTTCGACATTGCAGTCCATTGAGTTAATCTTTTGTGGAGCATAGTGGTGGTTGAGGTATGACTGATATCTCGAGCGAAAATTCTACAGGACTCGAGTGCACCGGGTTCAGTGAATCTAGTGGTGGGCTATGCGGCAGAGGTTGGAGACGGATCATTCAGAGGATAGTACCGAGCAATCCTGTGTGGGTGAGCACCTAGAGGACCTGTGTGGCTTAAAACCTAGCGGTATTAAGTAGATCATCACCCAGTAGTCCTGTTTGGATCGGCTCTTAATGGTCCTGTGTGGATCAACACTTCGCAACCCGACAAGGACAAGCCTTATAGCGGCCCATCGTGGTCAAGTGATATACTGATCCTGGGTAGATCAGATCCTCTATGCGTCATTTTAGGGGTTAGTAACATATCAATTCTATGTGGATCAAATCCCATGTGGGTCATTGAGGGGGTTAATACCTTTCGATCCTATGTGGGTCATACTCTGTATGGTAAGAAGAAGTGCCTCTTGACAAAATAAGATGATCTAGTTTCGTGACTAATCATCTATACTTCTATACATCACTGAAAACGTATTTTGATATACGTATCTTTTGGATTTTTCTCTATTTCTTTGTGATTTATGATTGATATAATGCTTTTTGTCTTTCATTTGTGGAATTTTGGGAGACATTCCAGGGTCTCAGGTTCCCTTCTGGGTATTGTTATACTCACCCATGCATGGGCTTTGCCCGTACCTTGTTGTGTCTTGTGCAGATGAAGAGAAGGTAGGATGAGGTTTGAGGGAGCCAGTACTAGGCGATATGCAGAGGAGACATGAATATGTAAAGTGATAAATAGGTGATCTGAACCTACCCTTTATGTAGGATCCTCGGAGGATGACCAAGTAGCTGTTTTCCCTTTTTCACCTGTATTTTTCCTTTCAGTTGTATTGTTCTTTTCAGTTGTACTTGTACTTTTATATTTGTTCTTGTATTTCAGCCCCATTTTCTTTCGGCACTCTTTTTACTAAAGTAGTTTACTTCAAAATTTCTTCTTGTTGTGTTCCCAGACCATGTGTTGTACAGGTTTAAAGGCAATGCATTCCCATTGTTTGGATTACACCTTTCGGTGCTAGTCGCCAGCCCCTGGCCTATGGAAGGTGGGCTTGGGGGTAGTCACAACAGAGGCCCCAGGGGATGGGTCATAATATCCCCATTCAATTGTATTCACTTCTATTGATTAATATACACAAAATTTGGGAAAATACAAATATATACTTACTTATGCATACACAAGAATGCTTCATTCTCGCAAACTGGAAACCACACGGTAGGGTACAATGGAAAATAGAATAATAACTAGAAATCTTAAAACCCAATAGATTCAATATGATAAATTTGAGACCAAGCAGTGTGAAAAAATCATTACCTTAGATGGAAGTAAAAAACTGAAACAACCCAAACCTCTTCACCTTCGGTGGCGGTTTCTAGAACCCACATGAATTTGTCCCAGGATACCCTTCACATAAAATTTAACCAAAGAAAAACAAAAACAATTAATCAACCACTTGACCTAGGGTTTAGCTGATCCTCACCAAGTGGAGGAAGACCGAAAAAAACCAAATCAAAGGAGGAGAAGGATCTAATCACCATACCTTGACAATTGTTTTGTGAAATCCGATGAAAAAAAAGATTGATCAACATGTGAAAGAGGAGTTAAGAGGAAGGGGTTCTTAACGCCTCATGTGGAAGGGGGAAGGCTAGTCATGTGATACCCATGGAGAGAGGGGTGATTTATTTAGGTTTAGTTTTTATTATATTTTTAAATTAATTTGATTTCTTAAAATAGAACTAGTCGTGCAGTCTGATCCACACAGTTTTGCAAATCGTGCACAATTCATGTGTTGTACAGTTCAGCGATACAACCTCAAAAAGCACACAACGAAATCTAGGAACATGGTTTAGAAAACCATGAAGATCCAGTGTGTACTGCCACCTCCCCCATTGAACAATGATTCATGGTTTCCTATAGTGGGATGCACAGTTTTAGACAAACCGTTCACCCTCTGTAGGCCATTTAATAAGTTGATTCCTTGGTTCTGTGCTCTGGAAACTCCTTGATACACCTGTAAAACATAATTTTCCATCACCAACATCCCAAAAAAACACATTAAATAATTCAAACGTGGAATATTGATTTACAATGAGTGGTTTTAAATTCAACCCATCTTATAAATTAAAAGTTCAAAATCCATCGTATATATTTTTTTCCAGTTAAAAAACACATAACTATACAATATCTACATCTTATAAATTGTCACGAACCGAATCTGGTCACGGCCAAAACCGGCACCAAACCCAGCCCGTGACATGACCCGAAGGGCGTTCCCAATCCCCACGGGCTGGCACAAGTGCCCGGGTATCATAAAAATTCATTTGGGAACGATTTACCTGAGTTTGGGTTCATAAGATAACAAAAAACAAAAAACAAACCAAATCTGAAAAATTATGCCAAACAAGAATTAATAAAAATTCAGAACTTAGTATATGAGTTTAAACAAGACACAAGATGTCCAAAGGTACATAAAAGTAGCAGCAAACAGCCCAAGAGACTCCACACGACAAGGGGTCGTCACCCACAAGACGTCTCCACAACACCGCACCATCGAGAGAAACTAGCAACCCGAACCGCCATCGCCCAAGGCTTTTCCTTTGCCTGTGTCAAACATGATCAAGTCTACTTACACAAAAAGGTGTAAGTATGGTGTGAGACTAAGCCCAATATGATATCACCCAAGGATTTCAAGTGATAGGCATTGTAAAATAAAAGGCTTTCCAGAGTTATAAATAGATAATAGTGGCATTTATTTCTAAAAGTGAAACTTTGAAAAGAAAATAACATTCAATGGGGATAACTATAAAGAATCAGTGAAATTGAATAAAACATTCAAGCTGCTGGTTTTCACATCCCAAAATACCATAAATAATGTTTAAATGCCAAAAAGGCCACGAGCACCAAGCTTAGGAACCCCCCCTAGGTACTAGTTTGTTGTGAGCCCCAAGTACCTCGTACCTCGGTGAAAGTAACCATAACAAAATTCGTTCTCGTGCACGAGCCACTAGTAGGGAGCATACCCATAACCTAGTGGTCTCCAATCATCTCCATTATAGTTTTGTTAGTGTTACCCATGTCAGACTTGCTAAGTGAACCATGGTCAAAACCCCTCCGTTCACTAGCGTACTAGTACACGTTAGCCCACCTAGATACCCGGGTTTCCAGTATTGTGCTCAAATAGTCACCACATGCTACCAAAATCAATATTCACATATAAATGTCAGTTTTGGTCACACACATTCAAAATAGTATCTACACCTTCTTTTCACCTTTTGCGTAACTCAATAAACCATTTATAATTTCCATAAAACAATTTCAAGAAAATTAATCAAATGTTGCACATTAAATTCATCTAAAATCCCATATTTAAAACCAAATGGAGACCAATATTATACCAAAACATAAATTTCAGCATCAAAACATTTTTATAAATCCAATCCCTGAATTATAAAACAACACCAAGAGGCACAATATGCGTTACACATGTAAAACACCCATTTTCACACAAGATTGGCACTTAAAAATCTACCACTTTTAAAATGCTACCCAAATCAATTTTTGAAATCAAAATACTGAATGATGAACATAATGGAAACCTAAATACAGCAAGCCAACTCATTATACAATACCTATATATGAAATCACCTACCAAAAGAATCAAAACCCCCAAATCCTTGTGCGTCACTTCAACCGCACCTCCGCCGCACCACAAAGGAGTAAGATTGAACCTAAAACCAGAGGATTGGACCAAGAAACTCAAAACTAAAACCCTAGGTACGAAACCCCATCTTCTGGACATTTGGGGATTCAATAAAAAAGGAATAAACCCTAAGAAGAAGGGAGGAATAAGGAAGAGAAACAACTTACTTGAGAAATCTGGACGTTTTTTGGAGCTACAGAAGTTCGGCCCTAAATCGCGACCAATATGAGCTCCAAAGAGGCGAAACCGATGATGGGGGTGTGTATGGGTTCGATGGGAATGTGTGAGAGGTAGAATCACCGAAAAAGGATAAAAAATAAATATTTTATGAAAGAATTACAAAACTATTTTAAAACTGGAAATGGGCTTTCGGGTTGGCCCAATACCTAATTTTATCACCCAAATCCATGATTCTAATGAATTTTTATGGGGCCCAAAATTATTTTTCGGTTTCAATATTTAAATGAAGGTCATTTTGGAAGTTTAATGGTTGAAAAATGTTGAAAAACAAAGGAGTTATTAAAGAAACAAAATATACTTTCAAAACTGGAAATGGGCTCTTAGGTTGGCCCAAATTTTGGAAACCCACTATTTCCTTTAAAAATGCATGAAAACCCACCAAAACAAATCAAGGATGTAAATTAAATGAAAAATACCTCTAAATATTTCATGTATGTGACAATTCTCCCCCCCATGAAGGACTTTCCGCCCCGGAAAGTCAACATGAGGCTTGATTGGAAAACAAGAACGGGTACTCTTCCTCGACCCATGACTTTCGCTCCCATGTCTCATGTGTATCATTACCATGCTTCCATAGAACCCAGACTAATGGAATAGACTTCCCTCGAAGTATCTTCTCTTGGGAGTCCACTATTTTCACTGGCCTCTCAACAATAGACAAGTCAGGCTCTATCTCCAATTCTTCCCAACTCAACACATGGGACGGATCCGGGTAGTATTTCTTCAACTGAGAAACATGGAAGACATCATGGATGGATGTCAACTGAGAAGGTAAGGCCAACCTGTATGCCACCTTTCCAATACGTTCAATGATCTCAAATGGCCCGACATACCGCGGAGTCATCTTACCTTGCTTCCCCAATCGACGATGGCCTAAACGAGGGGCCACCTTCAAGAATACTCTATCACCCACAGAAAACTCTAGGTCTCGACGCCTCCGGTCAGCATATGATTTATGACGACTTTGAGCTGTCAATAAATGTTTCCTGATTAATTTTACCTTCTCAGATGTCTCCTGCACCATACTCGGCCCCAGTAGTGAGGTCTCACCTACCTCAGCCCAACAGAGGGGGGACCGACAAGGCCGACCATAGAGCGCCTCAAAAGGAGCCATTCGAATCGAGGATTGGTAACTGTTATTATAAGCAAACTCAACCAATCCCAAATGGGTATCCCAAGAACCTCCAAAGTCTAGGACACATGCACAAAGCATGTCCTCTAAAATCTGATTTGCCCGCTCTATCTGACCATCCGTCTGTGGATGGTATGCTGTGCTCATCTTAATCTGGGACCCCAAGGCCTTCTGAAGGCCTTCCCAGAATCGAGATGTGAAACGAGGGTCTCTATCTGAGACAACTGCTGATGGCACACCATGGAGTCTCACCACCTCCTGAAGATACAAACGGCCCAACTCATCCACTTTAGATGTATATATGATCGGAATGAAGTGGGCTGATTTGGTTAGACGATCAATCACTACCCAAATGGCATTCTTAGCTCGAGGTGTACGAGGTAATCCAACAATGAAGTCCATGGCAACCTCATCCCATTTCCAGGTAGGAATGGGTAGTGGTTGGAGAAAACCGGAGGGCCTTTAGTGCTCTGCTTTCACCTGTTGGCATGTGTAGCATCTCGACACAAAGTCCGCTATGTCCCGTCTCATACCAGGCCACCAAAACTGCCGACGGACATCATAATAAATCTTAGTGGTACCCGGATGGACAGCCCACTAAGACTGGTGGCTATCCTGCATCACCACCTTCTGTAGAGATAACGACACTACCGAACGACCCTTGAAGCACAAGATGCCCTCGGGAGATGACGACCAATCAGAGGATGTCTCCCCACCATGAAGAAACTGCTTTGATCGCTGACAAAGCTCATCACTAGGTTGTTCCTGCTGAATCAACTCCAACAGAGAAGGAGTCAACTGGATGCTCGCCAAGAATACCCCTCCACTATGTTCCTTGGTCTCCACATGCATCTGAGAAAAGATCCCCATCAATGTCCACTCATCACTGGACTTCCTCAAAGCCTGCACTGGAACCCTTCTGCTCAAGGCGTCGGCCACTACATTACCCTTACCTGGGGTATAGACAGTGTCAAAATCAATCCCCTACAAGTACTCGATCCAGCGACGCTGCCTCATGTTGAGGTCCTTTTGTGAGAAGATATAAGCCAAGATTTTGTGATCAGAATAGACCACAAACTTCTCCCCAAAGAGGTAGTGATGCCACATCTTCAAAGCATGCATCACTGCTGCCAACTCCAAGTCATGGGTTGGGTAGTTCTTTTCATGTGGCCGAAGTTGGCGAGAGCCATATGCCACCACATGATCATCCTGCATAAGCACGCACCCAAGACCCATACCTGAAGCATCACAATAAACCACATATCCCTTTCCAGCCTCTGGTAAAATCAGCACGGGGGAAGTAGTCAATCGCCTCTTTAGCTCCTCGAATGATGCCTGACATTCTGGACCCCATACAAACTTCACCCCTTTCCGGGTGAGGGAAGTCATCGGTGAAGCAAGCCGAGAGAAATCCCGAACAAATCGCCTGTAATAACCGGCCAAGCCAAGAAAACTCCTGATCTCGAACACATTCTTCGGTTTCTCCCATGACATGACTGCACTAATTTTCTCAGGGTCCACTGAAACTCCATGCTCTGAGATCACATGCCCCAAAAATCTCACCTCTCTGATCCAGAAAGTGCACTTTGACAACTTTTCATAGAGGCGGTGATCTCGTAATGTACCCAAAACGATCCTCAAGTGATGTTCGTGTTCCTCCTCAGAGCAAGAGTATACCAGAATTTCATCCAAGAACACCAAAACAAAGGAATCGAGATACTGATGGAACACCCTATTCATAAGTGCCATAAATACTGCTGGAGCATTGGTCAATCCGAAGGGCATGACCAAATACTCAAAGTGGCCATACCTGCTTCGGAAGGCTGTCTTAGGGATATCTGAATCCTTCACCCTGAGTTGATGATACCCTGAACGTAGGTCTATCATTGAGAACCACTTTTCCCCCTTCAACTGATCAAACAAATCATCTATTCTGGGCAAAGGGTATTTGTTTTTAATTGTTACCTTATTCAGCTTCCGGTAGTCAATGCACAACCGGAGGGATCCATCAGCCTTTTTTGAAAACAACACAGGAGCAGCCCAAGGAGAGACGCTCGGGCGAATGAATCCTTTGGATTCTAAGTCGTCCAGCTGTATCTTTAATTCTCTCAACTCGGTGGGGGCCATGCGATAAGAGGGAAGAGATATCGGCTGTGTTCCCGACGCCAGATCAATCGAAAACTCCACATCCCGCTCCGGGGGAAAACCAGAAAAATCATCAGGGAATACCTCCAGAAACTCATTCACTACATGAGGCAGTGCACCTTCAGGGGAAAGACCATCCTCTAGCATAAGAGAAGATAACTGGAAGATAACACTTCCCAACTCTGGGAGTGGAGGCCCTGCGCGACCTGACCGAGGATCCCATTCTCCATGAAAAACCTGACGACTCCCATCAGGTGCCGTGAAACTCACACGCCGTCTATAGCAATCGATGTGTGCCTGGAAGTGTACTAGCCAATCCATCCCAAGTATGACATCAAAAAGGTTCATATCTAAGACCAAGAGGTCCCACTCCATCTCAACCCCTGACACAGAAAGCACACAAGATGGGCACCTGAGACCCTGCTCCTTCTTCTTTCCCAGCGGTGTCACCAACTCCATTGCGAATGACATCAAATCAGTTGGCAGATTTAGAATGTCCACAAAACGGGTAGATATGAATGAAACAGAGGAACCAGTATCAAAAAGAGCAGTAGCTATAGAAGATGAAATCAAAACGGTACCTCGAACAGTCGACGGTCCCGCCTCTGATCCTGGTGGTGCATGATCCACCGCATGGAGATGTCCAGTCTCTGCCTGAAGACGACCGCTAGTCTGTGGTTGTGCCCTGAACTGGATTTTCCCAGAAGATGACCCAGCCCTACCACCACGGCTGCCAAATCGAGATCCCCCAGTCCTCGACGGCTCAGACTTTGCTGGAACTCCTCTGGGAGCCATGGATCCTGCCCCACTTTGAAGTGGACGCGCTATCCCGGAAAAGCGTTGCACGTGTCCCATACCTCCACACTGGAAACAGGTCTTCGGAGGATGAGGGCATGCTGGACGGATGTGCCGGGTCTTCCCACACTGGTGGCACACGACCGATCTCGCATCAGAAGCCGATGATGACAACTGCCTAGAAGAGTTCCCTGAACTACCTCCTCCTTTCTTCACATGATCCTCCCGCTTCCTTTTCTTCTCTGAGGAGCTTCCACTTCCCACTGCTGATACAGAACCATAGTAACCAGCCCTTCTTTTTCTATCAATCTCCACCATGCACGCCCGATCAACGACCTCAGCATAGGTCCTCAGCTTAAACAAGAACACCTGGGAGTATATCTCTGGTCTCAAGCCTTTCTCAAACCTGTAGGCCTTCGCTTGCTCATTAGAGACAATTTCTGGAGCATACCGAACCAACTCAGCAAAACGGTTGGCATACTCCATCACAGATAGATTTCCCTGAACAAGTTCCATAAACTCTCTAGACCTGGCATAAGCCAAGACCTCAGGGCAGTACTGTTCATTGAAGACAGCCTTGAAATCTCCCCAGCGCATCTGCTCATTCTTCCCAGCCTGAAGCACTGACTCCCACCATTTACGGCTGGGACCCTCCAACAGAAAGGAGGCACACTTCACCCTGAGCTCCTCGGGTGTTTCCAGGAACTCAAACATACGCTCGATCTTCTCGATCCATTCCTCTGCTTCTTGGGGTTCTGAGCTGCCTCGGAAGGTTGGAGGCTTATTTTTCAGGAACTCCTGGGCCTTTTCCTTTCTAGGACCAGTCTCATCCTCTCTAATAGGAGCTGGAACTGGAGCTGGTCCATATCCTAGAGCCTGGACAGCCCGGACCACGGCCTCGACTAGCCTCTGATCAATTGGTGTGGGAGAACTCTCTCCGGCTTCCTCCCGTGGGTGCGTGAGAGCTTTCCGGGGAGGCATGTTGCTACAAAATGTAACAGTCACAAAATAATAATCAATACCACAATTCTGAAAATTATAATCAAATTCCTCAAATATAGATAATCAAAACACATTTCAGTAATAAAATAAGCAACTACAACACATCCGCATGATGTCAACATGTGGTCTGCAGCCCACATGTCTCACCTAGAAGTGAAGTTAATCTTTAAATTCCAACATCCCCTGGTGACTCAGGGTATTCCATGAGAGGTGTGGGCCAGACACCCTACTCACAACCAAAACCCTAAGCCCCGACAGTCCTAGCTCCTATCTATCCTGACTCATCCCAAAATAACAATATAACCCAAAAACATTAACCTCCTCTGATACCATTTTGTCACGAACCGAATCTGGTCACGGCCAAAACCGGCACCAAACCCAGCCCGTGACATGACCCGAAGGGCGTTCCCAATCCCCACGGGCTGGCACAAGTGCCCGGGTATCATAAAAATTCATTTGGGAACGATTTACCCGAGTTTGGGTTCATAAGATAACCAAAAACAAACAACAAACCAAATTTGAAAAATTATGCCAAACAAGAATTAATAAAAATTCAGAACTTAGTATATGAGTTTAAACAAGACACAAGAGGTCCAAAGGTACATAAAAGTAGCAGCAAACATCCCAAGAGACTCCACACGACAAGGGGTCATCACCCACAAGATGTCTCCACAACACCGCACCATCGAGAGAAACTAGCAACCCGAACCGCCATCGCCCAAGGCTTTTCCTTTGCCTGTGTCAAACATGATCAAGTCTACTTACGCCAAAAGGTGTAAGTAGGGTGTGAGACTAAGCCCAATAGGATATCACCCAAGTATTTCAAGTGATAGGCATTGTAAATAAAAGGCTTGCCAGAGTTATAAATAGATAATAGTGGCATTTATTTCTAAAAGTGCAACTTTGAAAAGAAAATAACATTCAATGGGGATAACTATAAAGAATCAGTGAAATTGAATAAAACATTCAAGCTGCTGGTTTTCACATCCCAAAATACCATAAATAATGTTTAAATGCCAAAAAGGCCATGAGCACCAAGCTTAGGAACCCCCCCTAGGTACTAGTTTGTTGTGAGCCCCAAGTACCTCGTACCTCGGTGAAAGTAACCATAACGAAATTCGTTCTCGTGCACGAGCCACTAGTATGGAGCATACCCATAACCTAGTGGTCTCCTATAATCTCCATTATAGTTTTGTTAGTGTTATCCATGTCAGACTTGCTAAGTGAACCATGGTCAAAACCCCTCCGTTCACTAGCGTACTAGTACACGTTAGCCCACCTAGATACCCGGGTTTCCCGTATTGTGCTCAAATAGTCACCACATGCTACCAAAATCAATATTCACATATAAATTTCAGTTCTGGTCACACACATTCAAAATAGTATCTACACCTTCTTTTCACCTTTTGCGTAACTCAATAAACCATTTATAATTTCCATAAAACAATTTCAAGAAAATTAATCAAATGTTGCACATTAAATTCATCTAAAATCCCATATTTAAAACCAAATGGAGACCAATATTATACCAAAACATAAATTTCAGCATCAAAACATTTTTATAAATCCAATCCCTGAATTATAAAACAACACCAAGAGGCACAATATGCGTTACACATGTAAAACACCCATTTTCACACAAGATTAGCACTTAAAAAACTACCACTTTTAAAATGCTACCCAAATCAATTTTTGAAATCAAAATACTGAATGATGAACATAATGGAAACCTAAATACAGCAAGCCAACTCATTATACAATACCTACATATGAAATCACCTACCAAAAGAATCAAAACCCCCAAATCCTTGTGCGTCACTTCAACCGCACCTCCGCCGCACCACAAAGGAGTAAGATTGAACCTAAAACTAGAGGATTGGACCAAGAAACTCAAAACTAAAACCCTAGGTACGAAACCCCATCTTCTGGACATTTGTGGATTCAATAAAAAAGGAAGAAACCCTAAGAAGAAGGGAGGAATAAGGAAGAGAAACAACTTACTTGAGAAATCTGGACATTTTTTGGAGATACAGAAGTTCGGCCCTAAATCGCGACCAATATGAGCTCCAAAGAGGCGAAACCTAAGATGGGGGTGTGGCTGGGTTCGATGGGAATGTGTGAGAGGTGGAATCACCGAAAAAGGATAAAAAATAAATATTTTATGAAAGAATTACAAAACAATTTTAAAACTGGAAATGGGCTTTCGGGTTGGCCCAATACCTAAATTTATCACCCAAATCCATGATACTAATGAATTTTTAAGGGGCCCAAAATTATTTTGCGGTTTCAATATTTAAATGAAGGTCATTTTGGAAGTTGAATGGTTGAAAAATGTTGAAAAACGAAGGAGTTATTAAAGAAACAAAATATACTTTCAAAACTGGAAATGGGCTCTTAGGTTGGCCCAAATTTTGGAAACCCACTATTTCCTTTAAAAATGCATGAAAAACCACCAAAACAAATCAAGGATGTAAATTAAATGAAAAATACCTCTAAATATTTCATGTATGTGACATAAATTATCTTCCATAATATGCCTTTGGGAATCAAATAAAACTTTTATAGAACTACTAGTGTTATGAAGTCTCATTTAAATTGTTATTTTGTGTTTCCGATGAACAATGAACCTTTATACATTACTTAATCTGTCACAACCCGATTCAACACACACTTCCCAAATGAAACACCATAACTAAGCCTACAAAAGACCATTAAGATAGAGACATTACCATGCCATCATCTCAATAAAAAATATAACTAATGGTGCTCCCCACCATAGGTATTACCATAAAGAAGGATCCAATACCATGCCACGATATATCCAATGTCAGAATTTTGTACAAAGCATGCCTCTAAGAGTCATAATGATCCCCCTGGTGAGATTTAATTACAATTTAATAGTTGAATCCAAATAAACCTAACAAAAGCTAGTTACACAAGATTTATCTGAATACACTACTGACCTTAAAAAATATTTGTATTAACCTAGGAATTTGTTTTTAAATAGTACCTTACATCCTTATACATTGAAATAAATCAAGAGAGAATGCATCAAGACACTTGGATAAATTATCTCGATGTTGATCAGCTTAAATAGTCTTCTCATTTCTAACTGAACTGTAAGACATTCCACCAAGGCATATATTTTTTACAATGAGTGTGTTTTCTGAAGCCCATACGAGACCACCGGTGACACTTCATAGGTGAAACCATCACCCAAAAATTTATAATAGAGTATAAATAACTATTATAAGGTAATTCACAGTCCATTTTAAAAGGAATACGTTGTTATAAGCCCATGATATCTAAAGTTGAACATTAATTGTGCCCAGAGTGGCATCCTCCTCACAGTCTAGTAAAAACGAATGGCTGGAGTCCATGAATCCATCAATGGAATTAAAAATTTAAAACCTAGGAATAAAATAGGATTTACCAATCCTGAATAAGAACCATGTGTCAATGTGAATCCCTGAGAAAACACACCCAAGAAGCTCAAAAGCATAACTCCTTAGTGCAATGTAAGAATAATGGTCTCTTTGAACTTCTGGGACTATGTAAAGATATGGGACATTCTTGTCACTAATAAGAATACACTAAGATTATTTAAAATGATTCCAGTCAAACATACCCAAGTAATATAATAGAGATCAACTAAATGGTAACTAGTTGATTTCATAGAAGAAACTCATCTTCGCCTGCCGACACATCATTACAACAGATCAAAAGACTCCCCCCAAATCATTTTGTGACCACTAAATATTTAACTAATTAATTCATCAATGAACAATTATTTTTTATAGGTTATATACAATACAAACTAGATGAAAAATGAGCTGCCGAGCAAGCATCAACATTCACAAACCGGAATAGCCCCAAGGGGTTTAAAGTAGAAGTTACCATTTTTAACGGTCCTCCTGGATAATGTTCCTTTTACTTATAAGGAACACATTTACCAAAACCTACATGACATTCCCCATCTTAGTAGTGTCCCATTCATTAAAGGAAAATAAGATAAACTAGCTTCTCATAAGCATACTAAAACAAAAACTCATTATCTGTACATGTATCTCTACTCTGATCCACACTCACTTATGCTAAAGAAAACCAAGAAAGAACAACAAAAAATTATGGCTTGAAAAAACACATGATTATTTAGGAACACCATCCCAAGCTTTGGAAAAAACGTTATTCCTTATCACTTAGGTCACTCTACTTGAAGATAAACTGAGACCATACACAACACAACAAGGGATTTATTTTAGAGTCATATTGCTTCATAAGACCGTTATCTTGGATGACACCACAACTATTCATCCATTAACCACTTCTCGCTCCCATAACAAGGACAAATAAATTATGACCACTCATTCAAACATGGGTTTCATTGGAAAATGAGAGTCCTACCAGGGACAACAACACTCAAACAACACAAAATGTAAAAAAATTCACAACATTATCATGTAATTTAAATTCTAATTGTGAAACCTACCACCTAATAGCACCTTATGAAAAATAAAACATCAACCCTATCATCGGTTCATGCCAACTGAATTCACTAAGATCAAAATGCTCCCATATGAGAAATTTCTAAAAGTAAAAGAATGCCTATGGAAAATGATCATTGTACTATTCCAAGGAAACAAAAAGAGAAACATTAACTACCATTACACAAGGGTGATAAATAGAGGACACCACTCTTGGTTCTATTTCAATTCCCTTTAAATTTAATCAAATTTAATATTTTAACCAATTAAATGATTTAATTTATACAACAAAGTAGAACAAGAATGTCTCAAAAAAATTCCTTTTTAATTTTTTTTTGTTTTATTAACATGTCATCATTAATTAATATATTTATCACACAAATACCTTTTAATAGATATGGCGACCTATGGGGTTCTCCCTTTGCTAACCTGGGTTCTCTACAAAGAAACCCAATAGAATTTTCTTAAATTTTAAAATTTTAAACACCAATGCTGGGTCATCTCATAAGTTACATGTTCTAACTGACCTACATGGGTCCATTTTCTCATTTTAGAAGGTAACCAATTTCATTTAAAATCATAATTAAAAAATCATGTAAATTTATGTCCATTCCAAAATATATCACTCCATTGCATTTAATATGGTTTTCCATTTACCAATTCATGAGGTGTCCATACACTTCATGGATTTAAAATTGGATCCCCTTAATCAATATAGAACTCAATTTAGTATTTAACATGATCACATAGAACGGTCCTATTATATGGGTGTCCATCTACAAATATATAAAGTGCACATACACTTTATTTTTTGGAATTTGGCTCCCATATACTAACCAATTTACCATTTCATTAAAATTTTAACAAAATTTTAAAATGGTTTGAATACTCGGATTACATTTTCCCAACAATAAGGTTCCCATAAAACATAAAAATGAAAACTATTTCCCATCATAATCACAACCATTTAATTTCAAATAAAAACCAATTATATATCAAAGAATTATAGAATGTCACCACAAGAAGCTAATATAGAGAAAATTGTTGAAATAATAGAATCGTTGAATTTTAATTATAGAAGAATTATATGAATTACCTAAATAGGTATTAATTTAAGCATGGAATCCAATCAGTAGGAAACCTATAAATGAAACTACATGGCATGAAATATTCCTAGCATGTTAATTTCAATGTTCCTAGTATGATACATGCAATAAAACTTTCTTTCCAACCTAGGCCAAGGGTAAAAATTCCATAAAATCATAAACCAATAAGAAGTGGAAATTACACCAGTCACTCAAGGTGAAATTATTTCATATATAACATCAATGAACATGATTAAAAATTCCATGCCCTGGAAACTTGGTTATTCCACATTTGTGGGTTGATGACACTTACGAACGACTATTTACCATGTGTCGACACATTCCAAGTCTCCTTTATACCATCATAATGTAGTAACACTGTAAGAACCCGGTTCTTCTTTTTGAGGTACGAGTCTCTTATTTTCCCTTTTCCTTAATTGTTCTTGGGAAAATAAGGAAAATGGGGAAACAACACATATTTTGTGGGTACACGCCGTGTACTTTTCCACATGGCGTTTACTTTGGACTTGTGGGATGAGTACACATGGCGTGTAGGCCTATCAGCGGTGATAAGTGTAAAAACTAACTACATAACATGTACCTTGTATTTACACGCCATGTAATCAGTCAACAAGTGAATAGTAAGGTGGTGGATGCAGCTACCAGCGGAGCGACAGTACACACCATGTAATCAGGAATACATTTCATGTACTAATGTCGATGGATGAACAATGCTGTGGTAGAATGAAGCCTCCATAGGAACAATTAAAAAAAATGAAAGGTACACGATGTGTACTTGAGAGTACAAAGAATGTAGTTGGTTTTTTGGTTTAAAACAGGTAGTAGCCTCCTCATTCGGAAGAGGAGGCTTTGAGTTCATTTTGAAGTCGGGAGAGGAGGCCAGAGCTTTAGAGATCTCCCAACCGCACACTAGGAATCTGAATTCCTCTCAGACGGTCTTAATTGAATATTGCAGGTGAGTTATTATCTCTCCTTGTGTATTTCATAACAATTATTTCCCAAGGTATATTTATTTGAGTTTTAATGATTGAATTTTTATCCTAGATCTACGTCGTTCTTCGACGATTCAGGAGGCGTTGTTCACGTATACCGATCAGTGACGATCGAGGTAGGTGGTATGATGTTCCTTTCAACTGTTGTGTTGAAATTGTGTACCATTGTTCTATGCGCCCATGGTTGGGGTGTTGTATGGATGATGCCTTTGCTGAAAATATATCAATAACTGCATAGATAATCTAATTATAATTTTAAAACTGCTCTCTGGGATCACTGCTTGGATCCAGGACCCCCCCAAGGGTGCGTTCCTCTATTTAGCCGTTTGACTAGGATATACGAGGGTATGACATGATTATATTGTGCATTGAAATTTCTT
Source organism: Viscum album (assembly GCA_963277665.1). Taxonomy (NCBI): domain Eukaryota; kingdom Viridiplantae; phylum Streptophyta; class Magnoliopsida; order Santalales; family Viscaceae; genus Viscum; species Viscum album. The sequence continues at coordinate 461,048,142 of OY728155.1, read as the reverse complement.
GAGGTAAAGTTTATATAAATAGTTGTTATTCTTTGGGCTTGGACCGATTCCTTTAGCCTGAGGGTAGTGTTTTATTAGCCTGAGGGCAGTGTTATATTAGCCTGAGAGCAGTGTTCTATTAGGCTAAGGATAGTGTTTTCTTAGCCTGAGGGCAATGTTTGGATTGCCTGAGGGTAACCTTTGTTTATACCTGAGGGCAGTGGTTTCTGTTCCTGAGGGCAATATCATGTATGCCTGAGGGAATGATAGTTATGCATGAGGTCAATCACTTGCGGGTATGGATTCTGTTACCTGAGGGTAAGGATAGTATGTCTGAGGACACGACTATTTAGAATATTTACTATGGTGATTTTCTATGTTGTACCTACCAAGCCAAAACACAATCCTGGAGGAGATAAAAATAATTAAAATGACAATGAAACTGGTATTGACTGTTAATTTTGAGTACTTACTAGTTTACTGCATTTAATTTTTCACACTGTTGTTGCACTTTTTCACTGACAGTTTGTAACGGGCCTTTGGTGGGTGCCTATCTGAATTTATTTCTCAAAACCTGTATGGGTCATGCCTTCTACCCAAACAGATTATATTGTTGCAGGTGTAGACAACGGAAAGGGTCCCTATACAGGTATATGATTGAAGTAGAGGAGTAGGAGATCATGGGACCGAGCTTCGTCTTGCGATGCTGTTGCGTTCTATTTACTCTGTTTTTTTTGTTTGGTTGTACCTTATACTAGAGTTTTATTGTATTTTATTGTAGTATATCCTATTTTGGCTATATTCATAGAATTAGTGACATGATTCATCTTTATATATATGGCAGATGGTTCTCCTTACTTCAGTTTTCCATTTAAGTTGTATATGGTTTACTGCTTCCGCTATTGTATGCTATTTATCTTTTCCGCTACACTAATCTCTGAAAAATGAGGGAATAGTTTCCCCACTATCATACCTAGGCCCTTACTGCTAGTCGGTAGCCTCTGGAATTTGGGGAAATGCGCTTGAGGTCATGTGACTAACCAGGTTCAGGGCAAACGTTGTGTGGCTTCCAGATCCGGGACATTACAATGTGGTATCAGAGGGTTTTATTTTCTTTGACTTACTGTCTGGAGCCTTAGTCAGGGATAGGACATACATGGTAGTTGGAAATAAACTATTCTCCGGAGTAGCTAACCCATGTACATAGAAAATCTAGTCTACCTCGTCATTGTAATTATTACTGGTTGAAATTTAATAGTTAATTTTATTTTCACCGATTGGTGATGCACTTGAGATTTTCTTGTTTGTATGTTATACAAGGGATTTATTTAGTTTTATCCTGATGAGATGAGGGTATACAATCTCATGCATCATTTAGAAACATGCTAGAAATCACATGTCATGCATTCCTTCCCAGCCATGTAGGTGCATTAGAAATTGCATGTTGTTGTGATAGTTGATGTGCTAGAAGAGCATGCTGCTGTGATAGCTGCTTTGATAAATACCGACTATTTGTTAAGGTAAATTTTGGTGTGAGGTTTTGATAGAATGAACACCAAACATTGGTTCTTAAAGAGTATGGGCCCTCAATGAACAGAATTTGGTGGATCATTAACATGTTTTCCTTTTTATTACATGTATAAGATTCCAAGCTTTGATTAGCAGGGAGTCAGGGCCCTCATGGAAGGGAATTTGGCACATAGGTGTTTGTTATAGTTTTCTTTTCTGGGTTCCAGTGTAGTTTCTGAGGCTTAATGTCTAGAAAACCCAGGATACACGCTGTGTGGTTCTATGGACACACACCGTGTGTTCTTCTGTTCGAGAAGTAATGAAAACTTTTTAAGTACACGCCATGTACCCTAATTACATTCCATGTAGTCTCTTCCCATGTCATAGACCATTTGGGCGAGGACACGGGGTAGGGATTGGTTTGGGGAAACACGTCGTGTACAATTTTACATGCTGTGTAGTGTTGACCCAATGTCCACCCGTGTAACGAACAATAAAGATGGAGAAAACCTTAAGACATACATGCCTTGTATACCTTGAACACTCCATGTAGTTTGAACCAGGTACCCGGACGTGTCACAAACAAAAAAGGTCAGTGTTATCTTTCCTAGTACACGCTGTGTCTTCTTGGAACATGCCGTGTAGTGTCAGCCATGTAGCTGGCCGTGTAGTGAGTAACATGGGTCAGTCTGGGTTGTCTTTAAACATGCCATATCTTTTTGGGAACATGCTGTGTAGTGTGACCTGGGTACACAGGCTGTGTGACAAACAACATGAGCCGATGAAATCTTGTAGAGTACATGTCGTGTCTACCTTTGAACACACCATGTAGTCTTGTGTTAAGAGAGCCATGTGGCCTAGCCGTGTGGAAGGACTTGGGCAGGGAAGAAGGATTCAAGTACACGCCGTGTGTTGTGACAACACGCCATGTAGTTGGGGTGTTACACGACTAGATTAGCTGGAGTACACACCCATGTGGACGGCCTGTGACAACACACCGTGTAGTATTTATACATGTTGTGTAGTCATGTTTTGTGAAACTTGAATGATTTTCTTCTCGAGTTCCCTTCTTACACTCCTTATTTTCTATCTTTGATAATCTTGATCTATGGTGTGCATCTGACCTTATAGATTCATGCCGCCTCGATGACCACTGGTTGTTCTCCAGGAGAGTGGTGACGACTTTACTCCCAAGATGGTAGGCCAAGGGCTACCTGTGGATCCTCCAGCAGTGCCAGATGCGGTGCCATCCGTTATACAGAAAATAAGCACCGATGCAAAGTTTCGTGAAGGCTTCATGCGGTTCATGAAGACCTTCCAGGGAGCACTGCATGCCGCCATATCTATGGCAGAGCTAATGCGTATCTTCCAGCAGCAACATCCGCCTACATTTTTAGGGGATGGCGGACCACAGGCTACAGATTCATGGCTGGATTGGCTGCAGATGATATTTGAGCATCTGGAGATATCTCCTGGGAGGAGGGTCAAGCTCGCAACATACATGATACATGATTCTGCCAAGAGGTGGTAGGATGTTACCACCTAGTCTGAGCATCACTGAGACATGGCGTGGGTATATGTTCAGGCAGCCTTCTACAACTTCTTCTTTCTAAAGACGCTGCGAGTAGATTGAGCTTGAGGGTTCATGAATCTACAGCAGGGCACCATCATAGTGATGAATTATTCTGCTCTCTTCACTGAGCTTCAGTGTTTCGCACCCATTTTGGTGAGTAATGAGGCATTGAGGGTTAGATGCTTCGAGGATGGTATTCGGTGTGATATCCGAGCATTGGTGAATGATTTCAGGTTTCCTATCATGCTTGCTATTGTGAACCAAGCACTAATTACTGAGCATAACCTACGTGAGGCTATTGAAACATGCCAGGGAAGTTTGACATCAGTTACTGGTACTATTTTTGCTGGTAAGAGGAAGATAAAGGTGAGTTTATCTCATGGTGGCAGTAGTAGTCAGTAGAATTCTTTAGGTGGCCAGGTCATTTACTACCAGTGTGTTAGAGAGGGGCACAAGAGTCCTCGCTGTGCATGAGACCCAGTGGAGTGTTGAGCTTGTGGAAATATGGGTCATATGAATCAATTTTGCAAGGTGTTTCTACCAACGGCTAGTGACAGGGGTTCTGTGCAGACTCCGAATGCGATAGTAGGACCAGCAGCTTCTTACCAGTCAGGGAACTGGAATATGTTAGGGCATGCAGGATGAGATAGTGGTCATGGGCGTGGTAGCTAGACACCTGGATCTCAGAGGCAGCAAGGTGGGAAAGCTTAGGATATCCAGGCTGTGTCGTAGGGCCGCTACACTGGGCAGACATATGCAGTGCAACTGACCCAATAGGAGTAGGATCCCATACCTTCTACTGTCCAAGGTACTATCCTAGTTACTACTATTTATCTCTTTTACTTTTTGATACTAGTTCTACACATAATTTTATATCTGTGGCCATTGTGGAGATCCTTGGGCTCTGTGTTTCTTCTTATTCTGATATCATGATGCTAGACACTCTGTTGGGTTTTAGAACGGAAGGTGTTTATCAGTGTAGGGAGTGCCCCTAGAGGTTGGTGGGTGTAACTTTCATTGGGACCTCTATGTCTTAAAGATGGAAAATTATGATGTCATTATTAGGATGGACTTATTGGTTCCCTTTCGATCCTTTTTAGACTGCTATCATCATAGGGTGAATTTCAAATCACTAGAGGGTGGAGAGTTTCTATAGAAGGGAGAATGAGATGTCCAGGCAAGCCGAGCTAGACCCAAGCATCGTGGGCAAGGTGGTGTGACATCCCAGATTGCGATCTTATTTCTAGATGATCATGTAACTAGTTTGAAGGATTTTCATCTTTTGGTTGATCATTTCAGGGATGTCTTCTCGGATGACTTTTTAGGCTTACCTCCGAAGCGTGAGGTGGATTTCTCTATTGAGCTAGTTCCAGGAGTAGCGCCAGTGTCTATTACTCCATATAAGATGTCTACACTTGAGTTCTAGGAGCTCAAGAGGTAGTTGGAGGAGTTGTAGGAAAAGGTTTTCATCTGACCCAGTACTTCTCCTTGGGGTTCGCCTGTTCTATTTTCTAAGAAGGTGGACGGTACCCTGAGACTTTGTGTGGATTATCAGAAGCTGAACTAGTTGACGGTCAAGAACCAATATCCCTTGCTGAGGATTGATGATCTATTTGATAAACTTCAAGGATCATGAGTGTTATCGAAGATTGAATTGAGATCAAGATATCATCAGTTACACGTTAGGCCATCCGACATATCGCGTATAGCTTTTCGGTGCAGATATGGTCTATAAGAGTACTTGGTGATGCCGTTTGGACTTACAAACGAGCCAACAGTTTTCATGGCTCTGATGAATCATGTGTTCCATCCCTATCTATATTCCTTCATGGTAGTATTCATGGACGACATCTTGGTGTACTCTCACACTCGACACGAACATGAAACCCATCTTGAAATCGTACTGAGTACACTGAGAGAGAATCAATTATATGATATTCTCTCAAAGTGCCACTTTGGGATGGACTAGATTCACTTACTTGGTCATATTATCTCAGAGGAAGGAGTTTCAGTTGACCCAAAGAAGGTGAGAACAATATTTTCTTGGGAGCATCCTAAGAACGTGTTTTAGATATAGAGTTTCTTGGGGCTAGCTAGTTACTACAGAAATTTTATACAGGACTTCTCCCTCTTAGCAACACCATTGATGGGATTGAATAAGAAGGGAGTGATGTTTGTTTGGTCAGAAGCTTGCGAGAAAGCCTTTCGGGAGCTGAAGGGAAATTTGACATCAACACCAGTCCTCATACTTCCAGAGCAAGGGAAGAGATATACAGTTTACTATGATGCATTAGGTATTGGTCTGGGATAAGTGTTGATGTAGGGAAATTGAGTTTTTGCGTACGAGTCTCGACAGTTGAGGCCACATGAGAGGAAATATCCAATGCATGATCTCAAGTTGGCTGCAATTGTTCATGAATTACGCTGTTGGAGACATTATCTCTTAGGAGAACATTTTGTGGTGTTTACAGACCACAAAATTCTCAAGTACATCTTTACCCAGCATGACTTGAACATGAGACAACGAAGGGGGGTTAAATACCTTCAGTCCTTTGACTTTGAACTTGCCTATACACCTAGTAAGAGTAATGCAGTAGCTGATGCACTGATTAGGAAGACTCAGATATAAGTAGTGATAGAGCCCAGTAGTGAGTGGTAGCTCATGGATTTGTTCTCTCAGATGAATTTGGAGGTGCATGACAGTCAGAGGAAAAGATATATTTCCTCTTTAGTTGTGAATTCTACAATCCTAGATAGAGTGAGGATGAGACAGCTATCAGATTCAGAAGGCCTAGTTCTATGGTAGTCGGTGGAAAGTGAGAACCCTCCTCCTAGATGGATGATTGGCGATGATGAGGTATTGCGTTTCCATGGACGAGTGTGGGTTTTAGGGGATATAATCAAGGAGATGATGTGGGAGTTTCATGATTCAACTTGGGCAGTGCATCACGGAGTTACCAAAATGTACCGTGAATTGAGACATCAGTATTGGGGGCCGGGTATAAAGAGATAGGTAGCTGGTTTTGTTACGAGATGTTCCACCTATCATCAGGTGAAGGCGGAGTATCAGAGGCCAATTGGATTATTAAAACAGTTACCCATTCCGGAGTGGAAATGGGATGATGTCACAATTGATTTCGTGATGGGGTTGCTGAGGTCACCTCAAGGCAGTGATGCCATGTGGGTTGTTGTAGACAGACTTACAAAGGTAGCTCACTTTTTGCAGATCAAAGAGACATTCAATGTTGACTATCACAAAAAGTTTTATATCCAAGAGGTAGTACGTATTCATGGGGTCACTTTTTCTATCGTTTCTGATATGAGCACCCTCTTTACATCTTGTTTCTAGCAGTGTTTTCAGAGGGAACTGGGTACACAGGTGCTTCAAAGCACAGCTAACCACCCTCAGAACAATGGCCAGTCAGAGCGTATGATATAGGTGCTTAATGACATGCTGCGTGCATGTGTCCTAGACTTTGGGGGATCTTGGGAGAAGAATATATCAATGGTTGAGTTCTCCTATAATAACAATTTTCAGGAAACTATTGAGATGACACCTTACGAGGCTTTATATGGTAGGCTATGCCAATCACCTTTGTGCTTGTTGGAGGCAGGTGAGGAAAATATACTGGGACCACGTCTCGTGTAGGAGACTCAAAATCAGGTCCAATTGATACAAAAGTGGATGGCTACCATATTGTATCATCATAAATATTATGCTGATCGCCGTAGATGACCCGTGGAGTTCGTGTTCAGGGGCCAGGTTTTCTTGCGTGTTTCGCCGAGGTTGGGACACAGGTGGATCAGGAGAAAGGGTAAACTTTCACCAAGGTATGTGGGGCCCTTTGAGATTCTGGAGACAGTCAGGTCGGTTGACTACCAGTTGTAGTTACCACAGAGGTACTGGGCCATGCACGACGTCTTCCATGTATCTCAACTATGCCTCTATCATTCAGACCCGTCTCACATTTTTCAGCCTGAGGAGGATGAGCTTCAGGCCGATGAATCCTTTTAGGATCATCATATTTGTATTGTTCATAGGAGAACGAACATTCTCTAAGGCCGATCAGTTATTCTCGTACCAGTGCTATGGTAGCTTGGCTGAGTGTTAGATGAAACCTGGGTGTGGGAGACCGATGTACATGCTCAGTGGACAAAACTATTCTAAGATTTATCTTCACCACCCTTGGAAGGGAAATTCGAGGATGAATTACTTTAAGGGGGGGAAGCTTGTAAGAACCTGGTTCTTATTTTTGAGGTACGAGTCTCTTAATTTCCCTTTTACTTATGTGTTTTTTAGAAAATAAGGAAATTGGGATAAAATACCATATTTTGTGGGTACACACTGTGTACTTTTCCACACGGCGTGTTCTTTGGCCGTGTGGGATGAGTACACAGGGCGTGTAGCCCTATCGGTGGTGAAAAGTGTAAAAACTGACTACATTCCATGTACCTTGTATTTACATGTTGTGTAATCAGTCGGATGGTGAAAATTAAGGAAGTGGAAGCAGCTTCCAGTGGAGCGACAGTACACACCATGTAATTAGGAATACACACTATGTACTCATGTCGACGGATGAACAATGCCACGGTGGAAAGAAGCCGCCAGAGGAACAGATAAAAAAAATGAAAAGTATACGCTGTGTAGTTTTTTTCCACTTAAAATAGGCAGTAGCCTCCTAATTTGGCAGAGGAGGCTTTGAGTTCATTTTGAAGCTGAGAGAGGAGGCCGAAGCTTCAGAGATCTCCCATCCACACACCGAGAATCTGAATTCTTTTCAGACAGTCTCAATTGAACTGTGCGGGTGAGTTCTTCCCTCTCCTTGTGTGTTTATTACAAATTCTTTCCCAAGGTAGAGTTATTTGAGTTTGAATTAGTGAGATTTTATCACAAATCTAAGTCGTTCTTGAATTATTCATGTGTCGTCGTTCACATATACTGAACAGAGACATTCGAGGTACGTGGTCTGATGTTCCTTTCAACTGTTGTGTTGAAATTGTGTACTGTTGTGCTACACACCCATGGTTGGGGTGTCGTATGGCTGAGGCCTTTGCTGAAAAGATATCTATAATTGCATATATAATCTAATGACAAGTTTAAAACTACTGTCTAGGATCACTTCTTGGATCCAGGACCACCCCGGGGGTGCGTTCCTCTGTTTAGCCGTATGGCCAGGATACCCGAGGGTATGCCATGATTATATTTTTCATTGCAGTTTCTTGAGAGAAAGTTTATATAAATGGTTGTTATGATTTAGGCTTGGCCCGATTCCTTCAAACTGAGGTAAGTGTTTTATTAGTCTGAGGGAAGTTTTCTATTAGCCTGAGGGTAGTGTTCTACTAGCCTGAGGGAAGTGTTTTCTTAGCCTAAGGGCAGTGTTTGGTTGGCCTGAGGGTAAGATTTGTTTATTCCTGAGGGTAGTGGTTTCTGGACTTGAGGGGAATATCATGTATGCATGAGGGAAATGATCTTTATGCCTGAGGGCAATCACCAGTGGGTATGGATTCTGTTACCTGGGGGTAAGGATAGTATGGCTGAGGACACGACTATTTAGAATATTCACTGTGGTGATTTTCTATGTTGTACCTGTCAAGCTGAAGTAAAATATTGGAGGAGATAAAAATAATTAAAATGAAAATGAAACAGGTATTGATTGTTACTTTTTAGTACTTACTAGTTTACTGCATTTACTTTTGCACACTGCTGTTGCAATTTTTCACTGACAGTCGGGCACAGGCCTTTGGTGGGTGCCTACTAGGATTTATTTCTCACACCCTATTTGGGTCATGTCTTTGGCCCAAACAGATTATATTGCTGCAAGTGTAGACAGGGGAAAGGGTCCCTATACTGTTACATGATTGTAGTAGAGGAGTGGGAGAGCATGGGACCGAGCTTCGGCTTGCGATGCTGCTCCTTTCTGTTTTATCTAATTTGTTTGTTTGGATATACCTTGTACTTGAGTTGTATTGTATTGTATTGCAGTATATCATGTCTTGGCTATATTCATTGAATTAGTGACATGCTGAATCTTTATATATATGACTACTGGTTCTATTTACTTCAGTTTTCCATTTCAGTTGTATATGGATTACTGCTTCCGCTGTTGTATGTTATTTATCTTTTTTGTTACGCTACACTTTGATGAATGAGGGAATATTTTCCCCACTATTATACCAGGGCCCTCGCTGCTAGTCGGAAACCTCGGCCATTTGGGGAAATGAACTTGAGGTCATGTGACCAACTGGGTTCGGGGCACCCGTTGTGTTGCTTCCGGATCCGAGACGTTACAAATACAAAGGAAAAAACTGCTCTAATACCACATTGTAACATGCTAACATGTCTTACTACTAAACTGATATATATATGGGTGGGTCACATGGCCCCAAGAGTTTCTTTCCATATTATCAAGATTACTAACAAATTGTGAGGGTGTAATGGTTGTTTTGTGGGAAAACTATACCCTAATAATTAGAGTTACAAAATAGTATAATATAATAAAATTAGAAGAAAACAATGGAAGCATTAAATAGAAAAGTCATGTAGAGAAATAATAATTTTATATAACTGAACAAAAGTGGCCAATAACAGTTTGTACAATGGATAGATGATAGGTGATACAAAATTTAAAGTAGTAAAAAGACTACACACTTTACCTGATAGTACAAAATTAAATATTGATAGAAAATCCCCATAGGTGATCTCCATGAGAATCTCGAACTCCAACCCGGTCCCCTGCTCATAACTCATAGGTACAAGAAAGAAAGTAATCAAACTAGATCATGAAAATATCAGATCTACTTCGGTACGAAGGGTACCCAAGCAGGGTATGAGATATAAATCTCAGTAGGCCAGAAACTAGGGTATCTAGCACAATACAGAAAGTGTAACATAATTTAAGAAGTGTGCAGGTATATAAGAGATAGGTAAACAAAATAATTGAACAAACACCCTCCTAGGTTACTAATAAACACTTGATGACTATAAACGATTCAACTCAAATCCAGATTAAGTCTAATAAAAAACCATGTAAATATTTAGAGTAACAACTGGTTTGTATTGTATATTCCCTATATTCATATAGAGTGAGATATGCCTTTCTACAATACTCATAAATGGAAAGTGGGTCACTAGGAAACACCGTAATCATGGACCGTGGCACATAAATACAATGCCCATATATTTTCTATGTAACAATAAAATGAAAACAATGATGTATAGTGAATGTTTTAGACTATGAGGTGTTGTATCTAAGGTTTAGAAGACCAAGGAACACTCATCTCTTCCCATGAGTTTTTTTTTGTGGAAACTTATTAAAGGAACTGGTTAGAGTCAATGGAGCATGTATACCGACATATCCTATGCGATTCAAAGAAAGATCGATCCAAGGGGGTAGTAAGGCTCAAGGAATCCCATGGAATTCCTACTTTGGAATCCATGTATCATCTAGGGTATTAATAAAATATACCATTGACTCCATCCTTGGGATTCCTACCTAGAAATCCATGTACCACCCAAGGTGTTAATATGATAAACCATTGAATCTATCCATGTCATTCCTACATGGGAATCCATGTATTATCTAGGTTATTAATATCGTAAACCATTGATTCTAACCATGGTATTTTTACTTTGAAATTCATGTATTTAACAAGGTATTAATATGATAAACCAATGAGCCAGTCCATGTAATTCATACTTAGGAATCCAGGTGTCTCCCAATGTATTAATATATATCAATATATTTGAAAATAATCTAATAATTTAATTTTAAGGTAAATAATCATTAATTAAACATTTCATTTAATTAAACTCAATAAATTTACCAAATAATGTCAATTATATTTATAAGGATCCCTAGGTCACTTAAAAGGTTTCAATGGAAAAGGAAATGTCCTACCTGGGTAATTCCAATATAAAAATTGGGCAAAGCCCTTAGATGGTTCCTTGGTTCATTTATCATTTACAAAGGTAAACTATATTTCTCTAATTTCATTAGGTTACATGTCCTAAACATTATATATTTCAAAAGTAACAGAAAGGCATATGGAATTACCTGTATAACAGGCCAAACAATCATAAAGGTCGAATAACTATTTTTTTCATGAAGATAGTGCATCTCCATTGGAGGGATTTTATTATAAAATCATGACTTCATTTATCAAAAAAATCATTTATTCAATTAAGAATCACATCTAATTTATTAGACGGAATCATTTTAGAAAAACTACCATGCATAGTGAAACATTAATTAAAGGTGTGAAGGTAATTAATAAATGCGTTATTAAATTTAAAGGGGAAAAGGAATGGGACCCTACCTCAGGGTGGAACCAAGATGAAAACTTAAAATATTAGTAATTTTTAACTCAAAGTTTCTTCTACCCCTAATGAGCATAAACACTTTCACATAAATATATGGAAACATAACCCCTATGCACACATCCATAAGGTCATGATCCGTTGCAATGAGATCTTCACATATATTCTTATATGAGCATACTTATCTCCAATCACCTATATATGAATTTTTATTTATATACATAGGCACAATTAGCCTAATAAATATATATTCACTACCATGGATGAATATACACATGACAAGGGGAACCTACACACACAGAAACGCACATGCACACACACACACACACATATATATACTAACCTATTCATATGCATTAGTGTCACCCTAGACTCGGTGACTCAAAACAACACAAAAGGGTCCAACACAATACAATATAATTACTTGAACCCTCAAAACCCCCAAAGGATATAATATAATAATGTAAAAACCAAACAGTGGGTATAAATATTTACCATGGATGGTGGCAGAAAACAGAAACAAACTGAAGCACTGCGTCTTAGATGGAGGTTGCTGAAACAATTTTGAATGGGTATTGATACACTCTTCGCATAACCAAGAATGAATGAAAAAAATGAACCACACAGTTGACATAGTTTTCAGAAGAACCTCAATGATAAATGAAAGACCCAAAAAACAACTGTATTAAAGGAGGAGAAGGAGTTATATGCCTTACCTTGATGATTCCTGCATTAAATTTGAAGGAAAACTGGGTGGATCAATATATGATATAGGAGATGAGAGGGAGGGGTGTATCAAACATTACATGGAAGCGGGGAGGACGGTTGCACAATACCTAGTTTGAGACGGGCGATCTATTTTGGTTTATTTTTATTTTATTTTTCATTAAATTGAATTTCTAAAAATTGATCCAACCACATGGTTTAACCTGCACAGTTTAGAAAACTGTGTGAAGATCATGCAGTTTACAGTACAAGGAAACTACCTCCAAAATAAAACCATTTAGGCTAGGTGAGTTGTTTATAAAAAAATGAATAGCCCATGAACACCATCATTTCTCCCATTGATAAAATCCACACAGTTTCCTATAGTTTGCTTCTTGGTTTTAAACAAATCGTGTTCCCTCTGCAAGTCATTCGAAACATTGATTCCCATGTCCAGTGCTCCCAAAACTCCTTGAGACACATGGGAAATTTAACATTCCTCCACAAAAGTCTATAAAAACACACTAAATCATTCCAACATGTGGTATTGAGTTTTGAATCTTTGTTTTAAACTAACCCTTCCAGTAAATGAAAATGTTCAAAATCCCTTTGATTTATGTCCTGTTTAAAAACACTGAACTATATAGCTATGTTTACATTTACATGATGTAGAGAAGGGTTTTTAATGAATAGTGAATCAATGATGAAGGTAGTTGGTTGTATTTTCATATAGAATGAAATTGTTATATATCAATCCTCATGTAAATTGATGATTCATGAGAAAAATTAACCAACTTATGATTTGGAGATATCTAAGGTAGGTTTTGAATTAATTAATTAAAGGAATTATATTTATAGATAATGATGTGATATATTAACTGATCAAAAATATTTTATTGATATATTCAGAAAGAAAGAGTTGAATATGAGTCTGAGAAGATGGTTGAAACTAATTAATGTCTATAACTTCTTATCACCTTACCATCTTGGGGAAGGGGAAAAGGTGACTGATTCTATTATTCCAAAGGATAAGGCAATATAATATATGATGGATACTTCAAATGGAACAATGTAAATGGATATTAAAATGATGGATACTTCAAATGGAACAATATAAATTGATATTCAAATGATGGATCTTGAAATAATTATGGAAGGGGAGAAATATTATCATTCTCCAATGAGTGTTCAACCATATACCAAAGAGATGATTAAATTGGAACAGAAGGAAGTTTTATAGTTTCCAATGATGGATATACATATACCTTATTTTAACCATGATTATGATTGATTGATATAATTCATGAACCATCTCTGTCATCCATCAATAATAAATTTGAAGAAGTAGTTGTTAGAAGAGGTTCATTTTTCATTATTAAGTAAGAATTAATTAATTATAGGTATGTATACAAACCAAAAAATATAATTTCTAGTGAGATTACATGAAGAGATATATTGTAGTGTTTGTACCTCGGTTCTTGGTATGTCAGTAAGTTATGTCTATGTGAAAAAATTATTTGCGGATGATACGACCATTATCCCTGTCACAATGGAATGGGGAAAAAATCAACATGGATTTTTACATTAGATTCCCAAAAAAAATTAAATAGTATAATGTTATATGGGATATAGTTCATTGTATTAGAAAGTAATCACATTTTATTTATATCATATAATATTTCAGTTTAGACCAAATTTCTATTATATAGATAAATGAAGTGTTAAAGTTTAACGGGGAACCATATTCTATTATATTTGATCAAGATCAATGGTTCTTCTTAATATTACAGTGATGTATTTAGTAAGATATGGATATAATGTTGAGTTTCAAAATAGAGTATCATTTTGAGAGAGATGTACAATATGAGAGGAAATTTAAAACCCTACAGGATATGATAAGATATTTTTCTATAGATTATAAATGTGTTTGAGATTAAAAAATTTCACTAATCAAGTTTTCTTACAACAATAGCTTCCACATGAGAATTTTCATGGATACTTATGATCTTACATATGGAAATAAGTGAATATAACAAATGAACTAGGATGAGTTCAGTGAATGAAATATATTTGGGACAATTATTTATAAAAAATTGAAGAAAATTTTATATATATTCAGTAACACACGAGGAAAACATAATGTCGATAAGAAACTTATACTGATAATAATCCATGAGATCACGAGTTATATTTTGTTGAAAAATATTTTTTTAAAATTTATCGATTAAAGATGTTTAGGGGATTATTAAATAAAGTAATATTGAGACCCTAATAGATACCAATCATTCACATGAATTCATCTCAGTGATCATAATACTTGGGAAATAACGTCATTATGTGTAATAAATAGTGATGATTCTAGATTATATAGAGAATGTACTACAAAACTACACCACTTACTTGGTTAAGGTTTTATGGAAAAGTAATAATTTGAGGAATCAATATGGTACCCTGAGGATATCATGAGGTTGATGTATCATTAGTTTTTAATATCATAGTAATAATATTTGAAGTAAAAAATTCATTCGAATAAGGGTATAATGTTACACCTTGATATTTTTTGATTTTTTAAAAATAGTTAATTTCTTTTAATGTTATGTAACACACATCACCGAGTTGTCACAAACCGCATTATACTATTATTATTATTATACACACATGGTCATTATAACCTAACCATTAAATTTTGTTGTATAAACATGAATAATTTTTCTAATTATTTGTTTTATGGTTTTAAATAATGATAATATACTGATATATAAGTACATATTTATTGGTAAATTATTATATTCATTGAAAATAGTTTTTTTCTCAAAAAATGAATGTTATGATTTTTTTATGAAAAAATAGAAACTCTTTTTAGTACTCATATAAATTTATTTGAAAAAATGGATATTATTTTGTCCATAAAAAAGTAAAAATTATCTCAGAGTGAACTCTTATTAATTTTTTTGAAAAGATTGAATTTTGTTGATGAATAATGAAAAATATTAATTAATATTATAAAATAGATTTTTAAATCATTTTGAAGTTCCATTTTTATTTTAATATGGTATTAGAAGTAAAATTTGTTAGATTATATTATTAAAAAGAATATTTATATCATTTAAATAATTTTTATATAAAATCATTTTATATAACAATTTAATTATTATTGAAACTTATTCTTTGAAAAATTATTTTTTCATCACATCTCCAGGTTTAATATTAAATTAATTTTTCGAATTCTATGAATTGAATTGGAAGAAATTGATTAATTTTATTTATTTAGAATAATAAATAATTCATAACAAGTCCAACTTAATTTTTGGTCTTAATGAACAATACAAACATTAAAAAATAATTACTATAAATATGGTTAATACAATTTCAAAATGTTTCAAATAAATATTATATTTGTTAAAATGACATAAATACTTTTAACGTTCCATTTTAATTGATATATTTATAACTTGTCTCATTTTAGGATCCCTATTGATACATTTTGGAGTTTTTTTCATTTAATGCATGGATATATCATTTTCTAATTAACGATTCCATGTATGTCCCCTCCCCTTAATATAGAAGGATGCCCCTTTTCTGTCTGCATAAAATGAAATATTACATGTTGTTCAATAAGTAAACTTCCAAGTAATGTACTTACTACCCTTAACAAGTCATAGTGTCCTTGTGTTTTTTGAAATTTCTATTATATTTTAATTAGGTGTTAACCAAAAGAGGTTTTCTGATGAAGATTTATAGTCTTAGAAAAGGAATTTTCTACTTCTTCTTCCACATAATTAAAATATTAATTAAATATAATGAATTAATATACTCAATATCTACTATATACATAGATGTTACTTTGTTAGTGTGATACCCTACATCCATCTCCTCTTCCATCAAATGTGAAATGAAAAATTCAATCAGTTGTATGACCGACTACCACCTCACAAAACGATGTAACTCATTTTCCATCACTTAATATCATGAGAAGATATAATGATAAATTTATAGAATATATATGATATTAATTAAATAAATATGGTTCTGTAATTAAATTTTAAAATATAACTTATTACTTTCCAACTTGTTGAAAAATGATAATTCTGCTCATGTGTAGAGGTGTACTACCCCCCACGATGCGATGCGATAAGTATTTAATTTAATTTTAAAATGGATGGTAATAAGAAATTATTAAATAAATATATATTATATAAAATAGATTATGGAAAAATTAATTAACATTTAAATTTCTTTCATTCTATCATTCAAGGAAATGGAAATAACACTCTTATATATGTACTCTATGTCATCTCTATGAGTGGTGTAATTAATTTTACTATAAATAAATTTTAATGATGACTATATATATTTATAATAAAAATATATATGTCACTTATATAATAATTCATATTTTAATTATGATTTTACCATAATCAATTCCCAAGGATAAAAATTACCAAACCAAATCATATTTAAAAAATCTTATTATTATCACCCAGAACTATGATGTTAACAAAATATTCTTAACAAACAAGTGATAAATTGTTATAATTTAATCAATTATGGTACAATATATATGATAATAACTCATTAATAGGTTTAGGTTAGTATCATATTTACTATACATGAGGTTCTTATGAATACAAAGGATTTCAAGACTTAAGGTATGTGATTTTCATCACCCTTTTATTTCCATGAGATACATTCCATATTCAATGCTCATTTTTATGATTTTTCATATATTTACTACACATTATTGTCTATAATGATTGTTTATAATTTTTTTTGGTATTTACATATCAATAAAGGGTTATGTTAGTTAGGTTTCTCATTATTCACACTCTAAAAAAGTGGTAAATTTTCTATATTACCATATCATTGTTTGTAGAGATAGAGTATGAATAATTTTCCAATAATGTAATATTATGATCTATTTCTCAAGAAAACCATGAATTTAATTCTCATATGTTTATTTCAGAGAATTAAAATGTTACATTCATTTTTCATTCTTTATGAGGAAAATTTTCTCAAAGAATATTTCTAATGAAAAATGATATTATTTTTCACTTTTGTTGATAATAATTTACCTTCCATGTTCATGTTTTCTAAAGATTCATTAAATATTTTTTGAAATATTATCTAATTAATTTTTAATGCCAATTTTACTGATTTATACTTTTTTTGGAAAATAAAATTAAATCCTTTTTTCATTTTTAGGATGAGGTACCTTTGATTTTTTATATAAAATGGGAAGGATATCATTGTTTTAATAGGTATGGAATAACGTTTACTACGCAACATCATGATCAATAAATAATTTAATAATAATTTACATATTATTATGTTTATTTTAAAAGAAAATGATTTCATCAATATTTTTATACTTTGTTATTTTAGTGAAATTATTTCAAAAGGTAAAGTATATTTCCCTCATTAATGTTTTAATGATATTTTATTGAATATACATATATAAACATGAAAAAACTTTTTTTTGAATATGTTTTAAAGTGGATATGATCTAACTATACAATAATTATTCATTCCATTTATGGTTTATGATTATGGTGATTAAATTATCATGAAAACCCCTAGTTTTATTTCAATGGGTTATGCTATGATGGATTGCATAAGATTTTATAAAATTAGATTTAATTAAATCGGTTTGGATATAATGATATGATGAATGTTTAATGACATTATAGAAAATTTATGTATGATTTAATTATGTGATTGGTGGTTCTAGAATTATATTCGATTGAGTAAATTGGTTAAATCGTAACAACACAAGAGATAATTATACGAAAAAAGTTAATGAGCTTGATATTATATTGGGAAAATCACGAATGATTGATACATTATAAGAAATAAGTTGATTTTCATGTTCTAATATTTGAAAAAGGTTTATCTCCTTGATAAACAATGGGAAATAGGTGAGGATTCATGATTATTTATAATATGGGATCCATGCATTGATTACTGATCCACTATGATTTAATGGTCTATATAGTTATAATTTAAATATGAAATTGCTTTAATATTTGTTATAGTTCCACAATTATTTGACATTGTCATATAGATTATGATTAATTTTTTATCATTTCTCTATGTTATAATTTATGTATTTGGAAAAGATAATATTTTCTTTAATGAATATTCATTATGATCCATGGTAGAATTTTTTTAAAATTTGTTTTTTATATTCAATATAATATACCCTTATGGTTATATAATGCTTTCATATGATAATCAATTTATATATCCCATGTTCACCATTACTGATCATTATATATAACCCTTTCTTTGGTTTTTGTTTCCTAGGTTATGATGAAATGTATTCCATATGTTATGCCTATGATGTTTTCTAGTTTTTGAAGAAAATAGTGGGAGATAATGTAGTTAACATAAGAACTAATTATTTATGTATCTATTTTTCCAAAGGAAATAGACCATTATTATTTTAATAAGTATCATTATATAATGTAATGTATATTTTTCAATTTAGATGTGATATCTTTTTAAGAAAATTTTGGGTTGCAATAGTATTTGTCTTTAGAAAAATACTCCTATTTACCATTTTGAGATCATGATATATTAAATCATAAAAAATTCATTGGAGGGACATATAGGACCCCGACCATTAATAACCCCAACATATATTTTATAAATAAAAACAAGAATTAATTATATTTTAATGACATCGAGAATGAAAAATGGAATTCCCATAATTTAATTATGGTGTCAGCAAAATAATCTCATGAATGAAAATAATTGATAAAAAAAATTCAGTTGAAATAAAAAATTATTTTAGAATTAAATATATATTCTTAAACAGGTTAAATCACTTTGATAGAAATATGGCCCATATAGATAAACATGAAAATTGTAACCTCCATCCCCATCTCATTGGATTGAGAGGGATAAGGAATGGTACATGTCTTTAAGTAACATTCCCAAGGAACAAAATGCTGGAAATAAATGTCGATGGATTCAAGAATAGTTGGGGAACAATTATCCCTTTAATATAAAAGCAACCAACCAAAAATGCCACTACCAACATGCTACATGGTTCATGTCCACAAAACCACACAATCCCTACATTACCAAGAGTCAAACAACTATTCCACAATAATTTCAAAGAACCAATACATCCAAACATATTAAAACCGCATCAGAGTACCAAACAAGAGAATTACAAAGACCAAAACTAAACTCAAACACACTGCACAACTCCACATTGATCTCCAAACTCTAAGCACCACATCACCTCCCATGCATCCCCACAAACCACTACCAATGAAATGGTTTAACTTTACACATTTCCCAAAATATAAAATCTACCAAAGCACCAAATTTACAAGGTAGGGGGTGAGTACTAATATTAAGTAGGTTTTCCCCAAATGAATTCCCTACACATGCCATTAGGATAAAACAGTTAGCACATTCATAATAAGAATTTTATAAAAAAAATAAGTAGTGTAATCATTACTGGAAGAAAAACATACTGTTACCAAGCCATGCCACATAAGGGAAAGAAAACAATTCCATAATCCATGTTACCATCACAAAAAATCACAACCAATCACTAGTTATCATATCCAAAACACTAAAAAATCACACACAATGTTTCAAAAACCCAAATCGGTGCAACAATCACAATGACACTTCCATCCAACATGTTCATTCCTTCCCAATTTAGTGGCACTTCCCATCCACTTAACCTTGATGGTGGATCTTCAATCCACTATACAACCTCATTTTTATAGTGGTATTTCTCACCAACATTACACACAATTAACATAATAAATACCCATGCATGACACACCAAGCTCACAATAATATACACAAAACCATTTCCATCACATGCAAACCCACTTCAATAAATCACCCATTTATTGAATCACCCTTTAATTATTTTCCCATGAAAAACCAAATATAAATAAGAAAATTCCTTTATTGAAAACCATTCATCAAACATTTTTACTAATCATTAAAAGAAACCCAAATTAAAATCATCATTTTATAATCTGCAACAAGAACATTTCACCCCAAAATCCCCATTTTCCAAAAAATCCAAAAAAATCACCAAATGGAATTCTAAACATTTTCACACATCAAAACAAAATTAATTTGAAGAAAAATAAATTAATTTTATCCATGAATCATGACTTATCCATGTGGAATCGAGAGAGAAGCCACCTACCTTTAGGGTTCTGGTGAAATCAACCCATAAGAAACCGCACCCCAAATACAGAAAGCGAACCACTAAAACAACTTTAGAACCCTTCCCTATAACCATAAATGAATTAGAACCTAAATACAAGTAAAACACAACCCTATATCTATATGAAAAAGTTGTAGATCTAGAAAATAAATAAAGGGAGAAGACTAGATCAAAAGAAACCCAAAGAGAAATCACGAGAAGAGACTTAACTGAGATGAACCGCCTTCAAACAAACTTGAAACCCATTAAAATCACTTATAAAATGAGTTAGAGAGCCTCTGAAACCCTTGAGAACTGAAAATATTAAGTGAGGATCGAGTGGGAGAGATTTTGGAATGAAATAGGTCAAGCCTGAGTCAACCTGGATTAAAAAATCCCTTATTTAAGTGGTCATAAGGTTAGCCACCACAGTATAGAAAAATGTGCGCTAACTGTGCACACACCACTACCTCAAGATGAGGGGTCCCACATGGTTTGGAAAACCGTACAAAAATTATTTGAATCCCACTATACCCCCCTTTACAGCTACCTTGAAAACATACATAGTTTTTCCTAACCATGCTCAAACTGTCTTCCCTTATAAAATCCTTCAAATGTATTCAAAACCATTCCAAACACTCTCAACCTCTTCCCAAATAATCCGATGAAATTTATACACATAAAAATGCATAAAAAAGGATATATTCCTCAAACCAGGGGTGATACATTTTCCCCACTATTAAAATTTCCGTCCATCGAAAGTAGAGAACCATGGATTTTCCAAAATAGCTCAGGCCATTGCTTGGTCATCTTTTTCTCATGATCCCAAATATCCTTTTGAATCTGGCCATGCATCATAAAAAACACAACTAAAACGATGATTTTAGAATTCTAGAATTTATCTTGCCTATCCACAATCTGAACTGGCATGTTCACCAAAGAAGCATCTAGTTCTAGATCATCATATTCCCAAAAAATCACATGGTCATGATCTGGTAGATAATTTTTCAACTGTGACACATGAAACACATTGTACACTACAATAGAACATGGTGGAAAAGATAAATGGTAAGCTACCACTCCAATATTCTCATGTATCTCAAGAGTCCCTATATTCCTTAGAGACAACATACTCTTATTTCCAAACTGATGATGCCCAACCTAATAGAGATTCTCAAAAAAACATGATCACCCACCTCTAATGACAACAATCATCGACGATGGACCACATATGATTTCTAAAGACATTGAGCCATTTCCAAACTCTTCCAGATCATCTTTATTTTCTATGTAGTCTCTTGGACAAGGCTATCTCTAATCATCAAATTCTAGCTCGTTTCCACCCAATATAGTGGAGAACGACATGGAAGCCCATACAATTCCTCAAACATATCCATATATATTGAAGACTGATAGTTGTTATTATAGGATAACTCCACAAATGGTAAATTATCCTTTCATGAACCACCAAAAGCCATCAAAAAATCCCTTATCATATCCTCCATGGTTTGTATCATCATCTCGAATTTTCCATCCATATGCGGATGATACGCTGTGCTCATAGTCAATAGTGTTCCAAGATCTAGCTACAAGGATTTTCATAAATGGGATGTGAACCTCAGATCTCTATTTGATAAAATTGAATCTGGAACACCATGTCTATTTATCACCACCTGGATATAGATTTTGGACAGATCCACCGCTGTATGAGATTTACAAATCGGGATGAAATGGGCCGACTTTATAAGATAATCCACAATCACCCATATGGCATTATGTTTCATGACTGTTCTTGAAAGACTATTCACAAAATCCATTTATATATTCTACCATTTCCACAATAGGATAGGTAAATACCCAAACATTCTTGATGGCCATTGATGTTATGCCTTTACTTGCTAACAAGTCAAGTATCTCATGAAAAACCCATCCACATACCTTTTCATAACAGCACACCAAAACTGCACTTTCGACATATTATACATTTTTTATATTCCAAGATGTAAAAACCACCTGGAATGATGAAAACCCCTGAGACGTTCATCCTAAAAATCAACTAATACCACCATATGATTTTGAAAATACAACGCTGAATTCCCCTTTAGTTCTAAGCCCTCAATGGTCTCCCCACCATTGAGTTTTGACCACATTTCTCCATATTCAGAATCTGATATTTGTGCCTCTCTATCCAAACCAACCAAGTCAGGAACCAAAAAACCAGAAATAAGACTGATATGTCACCTTGGTACACACATTCCAACCACATTTCGATTATAACCGACATCAATTTCCACTTATCTGATTCATGTTTCACCACTTGAGAAAATTATTTTCTACTTAATGCATCTTCCACCAAATTTCCCTTACACGGTGTGTACATTAAGTCTAAATTAAACATCTAGATATATTTTATCCATCTTTTTTCCTCTAGTTTCAATATCTTGTGAGAAGATATTCTTTATTCTATTATGATAGGTAAATACTATAAATTTCTCACCGAAGATATAGTTATTTAACATTTTTTCAGCATGAATTACTGCTGAAAACTCCAAATCATGTGTTGGGTAGTTATTCTCATGTAAACTCATATTTTGTGATCCATATGAAACTACATGACCCCCCTACATGAGAACACACTCTAACCCTAATCTTGATGTGTCACAATACACCACTTACCCTTTCAATGGTTCAGGAAAATCCAATATTGGTGTTGATGTAAGGTGACCCTTTAACTCTTCAAAGAATTTATAACACTTCTCATCGCATTGAAGTGGAATATTCTTCCCTGTCAAATCTATCATTGGTGAAGCTAATTGTAAGAAATCATAAACAAAATGTCGATAATACCCAACTAGAACAAGGAAGATCTGTATTTCTGAAAAGTTCTTTGGTGGTTGTCATGAAATAACAACATCTATTTTATAGGATCTACTAAAACAACCCTCTCAGAAATAACATATACAAGGAAACAAACCTCCTGTATCCATAAGGCACACCATGAAAATTTTGAATATAACTGATGGTCCCTCAAGATCGTTAACATGATTTCAAAGTGCTGCATAGGCTCTACCCTTGTCCTCGAATACAACAATATATAATACACAAATACCACAAAAAAAGAATCAAGATATCTCTGAAATATCTAATCAATCAATTCCATGAACACTTCTGGTGATTTTAGTAGAACAAAGGGCATAATCGCATACTCTTAATGGCCATATCGACATCCAATACCCATTTTTGGGATATTCTCCTTCCTCTCCCACAATTCGTGATACCCTGACCTCAAGTCAATATTGGAGAACCAAAGAGATCACCTCAATTGGTCAAAAAAATCATCAATGCTTGGATGTGGATATCAGTTATATATCGTATCTTGATTATGTCTATTATAATCAACAAAGAGATGCGAGGTTCCATACGCCGTTTTAACAAACAAAATCAGCACAAACCTTAGATATGTGCTAGGATGAATGAACCCTTTTTTCTAACTCTTCCAACTATACCTTTAAATCCCTAAATTCCACTGGTTCCATTTGGTAATATGGATGTGAGATAGTACTGGTCCCTAGAATGAGATCAATCGTAAAATCCACTTCTCTCATTGATGGAATCCATGATAATTCATCAGGAAATACACCCATAAACTAATCCACAACTACTGGAAGAACACTATTCTCAACTACTTCCACCGAGGCCAACGACATAGCCTCTAACTGATACATGCTCATGGAAATAGATGGTGACAACAAATATTTTTCACCCATCTTTTTATTCTTATCCCAATTAAAGAGATGTTCAATGCCATCCACTATCGCAAAACTAACCATTCGTGCATAAAAATCAATGTGGGTCTTAAACATCACCCAAAAATCCATTCCCAAGATTATATCATAAACATCAATCTCAAGTACTAAGAAATACCACATCAATTCAATGTCACCGAAAACTATGAAACACTCTCTATATTGGAAGTCTTGAAACTCTCTTTGATCTAGAGGTTTTTGTAGTTTCAAAATAGAAGGCATCATTTCCATATGTAAACCCAACAAATCATTGATGCAAGATGCAAGAAAATAATATGAAGAACCCATATCAAAAAAAGCTTCAATCAATGTGGAATTTAAAAGAACTATACCTCACATTGTGGATAGTCCAGACCGATCATCCATCACCGCCTACTCAGCTCCAAACAACTGCTTGCACGACACACTATTCTCTTTATTACCCTTCAGAGGAGTCATGGTGTTCCTCGAATCACCATAAATAATTTTATTCTACTTATGAGGGGTATGATACTACCACTGTCCCATCGAGGCATAAGGCCCCTACAACCCCTGAGGACATTCATGGATACCCGACCTCATAATGTTCTGACAAAAATTCTGTAGATGACCCATCTTCTTACAATTATGACATGATTGAGGTTGTGTGGTAAAATCCCACTTGATGTGGCTCATAGATCCACATTGAAAACTTACTAACATACTCTAAGCCTTTGGAGGAAGATTCAACAATCCTGCCGATAGATTCTGATCTATACTCCTACCTTAGAAATAAGTGTCCCTCTTCCACTTGAACCAAACGTTTGAGTTCACACTATTCCCTATGGGTACCAACATACTTCCCCTGCATGTATCCCCAAAATATCCCACTCATCCACCATTACACGATTCACCATTTCCATGTAATCAGCTATTCATGACACCTTTATCTTGGAATGAATTTCCTGGTTCAACCATGCTTCCAAAATTTGAGCCTTCAATTATGTACTACATGCCACCTCAGGTGAAAACCACACTAAGATCATGAACTTAGCCGCATATTATGTCTTCTCCATGTTCCCTTTCTTCAAACTGAATAAATTTATTATACGCTGAATTCTAAACAATGAGGGTAGAATTGTTTATAAAACAATTCCTTAAACCCCTCCCATGTGACATGTTGGTCAGTCCCAGCTTGGACTGCCAGCTCCCACCATTGGAGGGAAAGATATTCCAAAATATATGTGGATAAATTAACTTTTAGCTCTATTTGTGTTCCCAATAAGTCAAATATCCCATTCATTCGGTTCATCCAAGCTTCATCCCTTTCTGGATCCGAATACCCCCTAAACATATGTGGAATATTCCTTTGAAACTAAACCCCATGATCCATATGTTTTGGTTCATCCACTCTATTCTCACTTTCCAAATCCTGGAATGCTTTCACTATGCTCTGCACTAGCTTTTGGTTCTCGTGGGGCTCATGTGAAACCACATTTTTAGCAGGTTCCTCCTGTTGGTCTCTAGGATGCCTACCCGGTGCCATTTCTATCCACCAAAAGACAACCCTAAGTTTCACTACCTTAACAATAAAGGGTATAAAACATTCAAATTAAATTACATAACAAATATCACAACCAAGATTTCCACATGTTCACATTTCGCATGTTGCGCTATTCTGAAAAATCCACCATGTTTTGAAAATCAACACATTTCCAAAATACCAGAAGATTCCATTTTTCAGAAACTTTTGTTTTGAAAACCAATATAGATTTTATAAATCTACACATTCATATCACACCATATATCATTACAACCCAATGAAATATGCATCCTAGTTGGAAGTCATTTCTACCATGCATTACATGCTCATCTCGTTGGCTACACCCACAAAAATGAGATATCCAATGCCTATAAGTGTCTCAAAACACATATGTACTCATCTCCCTGGTAACATGAAGTTAAACATAAAAGGGTTAGATGCATTATTTTATGCTATACATTCCATGTTATAAAAATCCTTCATCTTACTACCATCCCAACTCAAGGAATAGTATAAGAATGAATGTAAACACCAAGACCAGTGATAAACAAAATGGATCGAACAACTGCTCTCACATGAAAGATAAGGATTGAAAAAACTAATACCACTTGTAACATCCCACCCCATATCATTTGATTTAGAGGGAGGAATAATGCTACTTGGTGTTATGAGACGTTCCCAAAGTTCCAAAGGCTGAAAATAAATTCCAAGGGCTTCAAGAACAGTTGGGGAATGATTATCCCTTTAAGATAAAAGCAACTGACCAAAATTTCCATTACCAACAAGATACATGATGCATGTAAAAAAAATGACCCAATCCATACATCTCAAAGATTCAACCATATATTCCACAATAATTACCAAGAGACAATACAAACCAACATATTAATACCATATTAGAGTACCAAACAGAAGAGTAACAGAGACCCAAAGTAAAATTAGACACACTCCACAGTTCCACACTTATCTCTCTACTCCAAGCCCCCCAACACCTCCCAAGAATCCCCACGAACCACTAACAATGAGATTAATTACCTTTACCTATGTCCCAAAATACAACATCTGCAAAATCACCAAAGTGCCAAGGTAGGGGGTGAGTACTTATAATCAGTAGATTTTCCCTAAATTACTTCCCTACACATGCCAATAGGATAAAACCATTATCAAATTTATAAAAAGTAGTTTAAAAAAACATTAAATGGTGCAATCATTACCGCAATCCAAACATACCCTTACCAAGGCATGTCACACACAGGAAAGCCACAAATATTCCATAAGACATGTTACAATCATACAAAATCACAAACAATATCCAATTATCATAGCCACAACACAAAAAAAATCACACTAAATGTTTCCAAAACACAATCCGGTGCAACAATCACGTCAACACTTCCGTCTGACCCATTCCCTCTTTCCCAATTTTGTGGAACTTCCCATCCACTTATCCTTAATAATGGAAATTTAATTCACTATCCATCCTTCTTTTTATAGTGGTACTTCCTGCCCAATTTACACACAATTCACATAATCCATACCCAAGAACGACTCACCAAGGTCAAAACAATATACACATAACCGTCTCCATCACATGCCTACCCACATTAATAAATCACCCATTTTTTGAAATCACCATTTAATTATTTTCCCAGGAAAAAAACATCTCAATAAGAAAATATATTTATTAAAAACCATTAATCACCCATTTTCACAAATCATTTCATGAATCTGATTTTAAGATATCCATTTCAAAATCTGCAACAAGAACATTCCACCCCAAAATCCCCTTTTTTACCAAAAATCCACAAAAAATACCTAAGGAAAATACAAAAAATTTCTCACATAAAAAAAAATTAATTTCAAGTAATAAAAATTAATTGTAACCAATCTTCAAGAACTAGGAAAGATGAGTTGAGAGGTAAGATACCTAACTTTAGGGTTCCAGTGAAATTGTCCAACAAGAAGCCACACCCCAAATCCAGAGAGCGCACCACTGAAACCTCTTTATCAAATATTTTCATTTTTAAGAGTCATTATT
Organism: Viscum album; assembly: GCA_963277665.1. Lineage (NCBI taxonomy): Eukaryota > Viridiplantae > Streptophyta > Magnoliopsida > Santalales > Viscaceae > Viscum > Viscum album. The sequence goes on along the minus strand of OY728155.1, from coordinate 461,020,529 downwards.
CAAGCTATTATGACCCATTAGAAATAGAAACACCACAAATGGAGAATTTAAATGAACACATGGGGTGAAAAATAACTTTTTTAAAGTAAAAAACCATAAAAAATTAATATATTCCAATAAGACAATGGAGATTACAATTAAAACAATGTCATTGAGAAATAAATAATAATTAATGTGATCGTACTTCAATTCAAAATTTAGAACACATTGTTTAGATACACCTACATCAAAACGGCAGGAAAATTAATTCCCTTCGAAAAAGCGATAGGGAAAGAGTATATTGGGTCATATTGATGGAAAATAAAAATAAAAATGACATCTATCATCCATAAAAACCATTTGACCAACCATTAAATTATCAATTGGTTTCCAATGATGCAAAATGAGAATAGGTCTAATGATGATCTATAAATAAGAGAGAAACATATTCAAAACCAAAGCATACCTTTTAACAGAACCATCAAAAAATAATGTACATTCAACACAAATCTAAGGGAGGAATCAAATAGGGTAGTGGAGAAATACTATGTATTAAAAAATAGGATTAAGGGGAGTTTAAATATAAAAACGATCATGGATAGTTAGGTAATTTCTATATTTTTACGGCATGGAGGACAATGTGTGGATAGGCTACATAGTATGTCAAACCATGCACCCATGTCTATGGTTACTCTCCCAACATATGAAATTACACATTGTATTCCATGATAAGATAAATGGTTTGGGAAAACATTAATCAAACTATGTGACACATAAAGACAACAACACTGACCCCACACAGTTTAATTGGTGAATAATACCATTAGTTTAACCATTCTTAAACGGTAAAAATCTTCTATAAAATCTCATAGAGCCATTCTATGTGGAGAGAAGATAGATATCACTAAACATGAACCAACTATGCACCTGGCTAGTATTCTCAAAAAAAATCTCATTTTTGACCACTATTCCCAGATACATCTAAAATGACTTCAAATGAAAACCGTGATTAATTTATGTTATACATTTGATCATTTGTGTTTTACAAGATTTTTTCTTAGTATAGAAAAATTATAATCCATAAATATGAAATATTAGGGAATAAGGATATAACGAAGGGTTAGATGTGTTACCATTTTATAATTGAAAAAATGATACTTTTGTGAATTCCTATTAATTTTCAATAATGATATTACACTATTAAATAGAAAATGAAACCTAATGAATGAAATAATGGGGGGATAGGTTTATATAATGTTTATAAATCCAAAAAAACACATTTTACCACATGATTGAAACATGTTTAAAGAATTTTATAACTTGATTTTATCATTTTACCATTTTTATTTCTACCTTTGTAACATGTTTTTACTCTAGTAGTTTATATTTTATTAAAGAAACAAGGGAAAACTTATAAAAACATTTTTATGATCTAATACCAAATTTTCACCATAATGAGTGAAATTATATTTATAAAAAAATATAACCTTTACCTTTTTTTGAAAAAAAATTAATTTATAAAAGAACAGTTCTATAGAAAAATGTTTTAAATAATTTTTTTAATCATATTTATAATTGACTATAAATTGAATTAGATTATATATATATATATAAATATATATGGTTAATCAATATATTAGAGTCATTTCTTATTTGTTATTAATTTATTTTATTATTTAATAATTAATCAATTTAAATGATTTTTTTGAAAATAATAGTTTTTTAAATAATTAAATTTAATCCCTGTAATCATTTATGTTTGCTTAAAAATGATATTAAACTTTTAAATAATAAATAATTATTGACAAAAAAATAAATCCATTCTGTTAGATTTAATTTTTATGTGGTAAGAAATCTTATTTTAAATATTAACAAATATAAATGGGTTTGAAATTGAAATATTACCTATGTTTGAAAATATTTATACAATGTTTTTATAAATTCAACATATTTGTTCCAAATTATATATTTTACATTATATTATTTTATATTTTTATAAAAAACATTTCAATGTTTGTTTTAAATATTATTGTACCATGATAAATTCGTTATTTTTATGATATTAGAAAAATATGTTTTTTTACTATTCTCCTAAAAAATCAATTTTGTTTTGAAAAATCTCTGAAATTGACATTAATATAAATTTGATATGTGTAATTTAAAAAATTAAATTAATATTTTAAAAGTTTAAAGTTATAATTCTAATAAAATTACCTTTGAAATTAAAATTCAATATATATACATATCTTTTAATTTTTAAAATCATCTTTTTATAACATCCAGTCTTATAAATCATATTTTTAATCATTTTATAATTGATAACAGTTATATATTTTGTACTAGTGGTGTTTATATTTTCTAATTTTCTTAATAATATATATCTTATATGTCTTGAATATTTCACTGATGGTTTTGCGTGAAGCATTTAATAAAAATAATATCATTTTAGAAGGTAATACATTCAAGGACGTCACGATAAATACATACTCCACCATTAAATAAATTGTGTCCTCGTATTTTCTGTTATTTTTCACTAATGTTATAATATAAGGACCAATAATAGAGTCAATATATTTCTTCTAAATTTAAATTAACCTCACTATCCTTACAATGAGTATGAAACTCTTTATCCTAAATATGCATCATCCAGAGTTCATTGGGACTTACCTTACATAGATAAATTTTCATGATACCATTTTCGACTATATACTAGAACCAAAAATATTATCATAATATCCTATAAAATCAAACTAAATAACTATATGAATATGATAAATCAATCTTAATATGTATTTTCCAATGAAGTCATTATGGTAATCGATGTTACATTTGTTCAAATAATGATTTATTTATACCATCCTAAACCACGTTTATTTTAACCTATATTATGCATTGTGATATTCATATTATGTATTCAAACTTAACTAGTTTGTTGTTAAATCATCAAATTATCTTTAAGTCATTTAAAAGGGATTATAATGTTAATAATATGAACCAAGGAATATTCCTCGGGATTGTCAAAACAGATGTGATGTTTTAGAAATACTCATTATGAATAAAGGTGAATACTGGGTTGATAATAAACCATCCTTTTTCTAGGTGATTTACCCTAGTTAAATCTATATCACAACCCCATTCAAATTCCATTATCTAATCAGGGATGTTATTTTTGTAGAGTAACATAATATATAATTAACCAAAACATTTGGATGTTATATTTTATTTATACTTATCTGTTGTTATTTAACTAAATTTATATCATTATAGTCCTAAGTATTTCTATAAAATCATAACAAAATGAATAAACTAGTGACTATTTCCAACTAAGATTAGCTATAACCATTGGCAATGATCTGGTTCAATATAATATTTATTTAAACACTATAATTGTTAATAGATGAGATGATCCTTTATTTATTTTTGAAAATACCTTATGATAAACAATATATCTAAAAAATAGTCAAAAAATCCCATGAATATAATGTACACTATCATTGAGGTTTTGTAACATAAGAAACTTATCATAAATAACTTGTTATCATTTCCCCATATTCTAATAACACAAGATTCACTTCCAATAATCTCATGGGTTATACTCATCTGTATATCATTGGTAAATAATATATAAGAAATGGGGGATATTGAATGTATAATAAGGAAAAATATATCAAATTTCATCAACTTTGTGATCATAAGAATATGGGAAAACACGAAAAATGGATATATATCATATAAAAAATAGAATATAATAAAAACCGTTGTTCGTAAGTCATTATAGCAGGCCATGTAATCTAAAATATAAAAATATATAACATTAAAAAAGTGTATGGAATCCTAAGACACTCATCCAGGCTCAAAGAGTATAATCATAGGCATAATATTATGATATAAGAGTATGTTATAAAAATAATCATAGAGATCATATATCAAGGATACCCACCAATTCATTAATCACATAATATGAATGGGAGAATCCCCCTTGTTGAATCTTTGTTTTGGGATAATCCTCCCATGTACCTTTGATATTGGGATAATCCTTCTTTATATTCTTCTTTTTGTAATATATCATCCCATGTAACCTTTTTATTGGGATACGTATTCCCTTGTAAACATTTTCTTCCATGAAATTCTCCCAAATACCATTTTTCTTGTATTAAATCCTCCTATGAACCCTTTGGATTCGGATAAATCCCCCTATGTATCCTATGGATCTAGATAAATCATCCCATGTACCGTTTGTATTGGGATATATCATCCCCTTTTACCATTTTGAAAACATGTTATATAAAACCTTAACATTTGAATTTCTATGAGATATTTGACCCCAACCATAAATCACATGTACACATGTGAGATATATAAGATTGATCAATAATTATATCATAATGTACCCATTGGATGAAAAATAGGTTTCACAACACTTTACAATGTATATACAAAATTGATGATAATAATATAAATGTTTTATATCTAAAAATACAATCTCCAAAAATATTATTTCAGTAGAAAAATTATATAGTGATCCATGAAATGTATTTTCATGTAAATAATTCCATTGGATACATAATGCAAAATATTAGCAAAATTGAGAATGATTTTTTAGAAAATGGCTTTTTCATTTCAATCAAAGAAGATGTTATGTTCACTATGTAATGTATTTTGTAAGAAGTTCACTCTTGATACATTTAAATGATGGAATTTTAAAAATAATTATTTTAAAATAAATCTCAATAATTAATCCATGAAAATACATAATGGTTTCTAAATAGTGGAGTGAAATAATTCTTGAGAACATTTACAATGTCTAATTAATAATCACTAATTGAGCTTTGAAAAGGGATAAAATGTTTGAAAAAGGTGATATAAAAGATTTAGTAGAATTTAATTTAAAAAATACAAATAATTAATTTATTATTTAAATGAAATATTTTTATTAGAAAATTTGGGATGGATGATAAAACATTTTATATTTAAAGGTTGGAAAGAAATTTCTTTTTATATTTTGAAATACATTTGTTGAAAGAAAACACAGTAAACTGAGTAACAAAATATTCTTTTGAAAATAGGAGAATGAAAATATAAAGTTTACTTGAGACAACACACTACTTTTTTTCTAAATATAAAGGGTATTTTTTGTGAGAATATAAAACATTGACAATGTGGTGAACCATCTTTATACACAGTAAGAATTATTCTTATAATAGTATACCTTTTAGTGGTAATAAATTTGTAACACCCGAGATTTTTATGAGTAATATTTTGTTTTTATATATCATCAAAGGAATCATTCACTACACACTTGCTTGGATTACTTTACATGCAATCACGACCTTCCTCGATAGCTTGCGTCGTACGCAATACCGAGTTTCACTAAACAACGATATGCTATTAAAATATTATTAAAACTAGCCGTTATGAATAGTAATTACCACTTTTTGAAATTTTATAAATTTTATTTTTCAAAATGGACTTCATTTTTGGATTCAGAATACCGAAATTAGCCTAGGGTGAAATTTTGGTATTTTTCTGAAAACTTTCAATTTTTGATGAATAGTGAAACCACTAAGTTGTAGGTTAAAAACTGAATTTTGCATAAAACTTAATTTCACCGCTTCTGTGAATGGAATTTCTAAAATCCGACAGACACGGTTGATATTAGTAAGTAAAATTTGGTTCAATGAGATAAAAATAATTTTTTGGTAAATAGTAACTTTTTACTTTTTTTACCGCGGTTAATAGTAAATAGGGCAACTAAGGGTAAAAATGATATTACTATTACCCTAACACATGTCCTAATTCTATTGGATAAGTTTAATTTGACCAAAAACAAACTTAGGAATAAAATATGACCATTTAGGCCCACTTCGGTTAGATTAGGACATTTATTATTAATTTATTTAAAGAAGGGTTAAAATAGTTAAAATCAAAGTTTAATAAGTAAATAATTTTTACTATGGGTTTATACATAAGATAAATTCGACTATAAATATTCATTAGAAATATAAAATGATTTCCAACATAATGGTATTTTATTTGTAATTTTTAGACATTAAATAAGTTAATTTATTTATGACACAATGATGATGTAGTAATTATCTTATTAATGAAATATTGACATAATTGATGTTATAAACAACACAATAAATGAAATTTGAGACTTTTTATGAATTAAACTAATTTTCTAGGTTACTATGATATATTAGGGTTTATTAAATCAACTTGTTTCGAACATATAATTCTGTTATGACTTTCACAAAAATCATATATCAAATAGTGTCAAAATTGACACAAAATAGTATTTAAATCAAATATTATATTACTAATTGTTTTTTTATTCCTAAAAATCTAAGGTTCGGCCAAATGACTTAGATAAGGATATATATATTAATAATAAACAATTTGGGGTTCGTTTTTCATGTTATAGTAAGTGTATTAACCATATAGTGTAAGAAAACAAAAAGACACGGTAAAAGTTAAATTATTTAACTTAAAGTTAAATCTAATTGATAAGGTTAAAATAATAAACTAAACTTGTCTAAATCCTATTGGTTGATAGGAATTTGACCCATTCCCACTTTAGCTTCGAAATAATACTTGTTGGAACCATTATAAACCGATTTTGACTTTAATATAAAATAATATTTTGAGATATTCCTAAGGTGCCCCTCTCCTCCCTTATAAAAGGGCACCTCCTCCCCCTCCTCCTCACACAACTTTGAGCCTTCAAGCTCGGCCAAACACTGAAAAACTCTCTTCTCCACTTCCCTAGTATCATCATAGAGGTCCTGGTCTTCTTCAAAGACCATCCTTAGTTCTTTATGTGGAGGTTAAGAAAAGGCGCGTCAAAAAGAGGTAATATCCATTACCGATCTTTTTCAATTTCATTCTTCTTCAACTTCTTCTTCTTTAGTTGTTTCATGATAAAGTAATAACATCAGTATTTATTATATACTGATATGTTATTATAAATATGAAACAACTCTAATTAACCTTCTATCCATCCTACGGAAAAAGGAAACAACCGCGCGTGCGTACATACGGAATACCGTCTCCATGCCGTGGTGTAATCTATTTTCCGCCACAACCTTAATTGGATGGGTATAAAGGTGTAATGAGTAACTATATATTATTATTATAAATTGATATTGATACTGAGATAGTATACATACACTTCAACACAATTCCACGACCATGGGAATGATATCATCGCTCGTGCGTACGTACGGACTACCGTCTCCACAACGCGATGAGATTCATTCTCAATGATTAACCATTAATGAATGATTATAAAGTATATATAATAAGTAATAATGAAATATATGACATAATAATTATACTGGAATTATTTATATTTATATGTATGTCATCTACTTAATTCCATTCAATTCAATAAGGAAACGAAAACAGCGTTCATGCGTACGTACGGACTACCGTCTCCATGAACAGTGTATTTCTTTCCATTTACTGATTTATTATATATGTATATTATGAATATATATATATAAATCATGTTTTATATTCTGGAATTAATTAATCATGATCTATTTAATCATATGAATAATTACAAGTTAAAAACACGAACGACAAATGAGACGATTTTACCCAAAACGCTACTTTAACATGAATTTACAAAAGAACGGGTAATATAAAGTCATAAGTGGACCATATATGATATAATAACAATGAATATGATTCTGGAATAAGTCAATAACATTATTTAAATCATTATACAGGAGGTTGAGACACTTACAAAGCAAGTCAGACCTAAGGTAAGGGGAAATATCACAATCTCATTTTTATCTGAGATTGTTTATACTTTGGTATTTACTGGGGTGTATTTTATCATCCACATCCATGTTTACTCAATATGTAACATTATTTCCATCCACCTTCAATTTTTTAAATCCAATTTTACCCTTCGGTGAGTTTTTAGAAAAAGATATGAAAGGAATCTTTTGTCATTTTTCGTATGAGGTATTTTTTTACTTTTCCGACAAAAGTACGAAGAATGTTTTTTTTAACTTATACGGTATGAATGGATTTTTAAAACATTATTTCCAAGAAGCTTCATTTACAAGTTTTCAAGTTTATTTTTAATCAACTTCTTTTAGTTTAAAGTTGTATGACATGTTAAGAAAGGAAAAATGTTTTTTTAAGAAGAAAGGATATTTTCTTCAAGAATGGAGTTCAAGTGTTTTATCAAAATTATTTTCCATCTAAGATAATAAAGGGTTCTGTTTTTATCCCTATTATTAAATTGATGTGATTATGTTGTGATGGAATTATTTTTATGAATTCCTTTATCTTATATGAATTGTTTTATGATGTCACGATGTTTAAGATTCCCATTTTTATTACATGGGTTATACAATGATGTATGATTTATGATTTTGTGGCACACATAAGAATGGTATCATTATGAGATGGGTGGGACCTATATCTCCCTCCAATGCATTGGGTAAAGATTTATATCTCATGAGATAGACATGGCTGGAACGGTATGTTATACCGGTTCAGTGAAACAGGACTGGAACGAGGGTGACTCGATTCAGAAAGAGACTTTGTCCACTAAGATAGTCTTGGCAATGAGTCTTGACTAACAAGAAATGATTCTATATGATTATGTGTGTATGCCACAATGTTTCATGTTTTAAGTTATTCTTATTGGGATTTCATTTCACTACTATGATTTATCCCATGATATGAAATTATGCTCTCTTTTGCAGGTTAATATTTCCAAAAGCTATGTTCTTATGTATATGACGTGATTGATATTTCTTTTGTTTACCCTTACTGAGCATTTGATCTCACCCTTTTATGTTTTCTTTTCCCCAGGATATAAAGAAAGGTTTTAGGTATATAAAAAAGGAAGATCTTTATGGGAGATGTTGAAGATCTTTCACCAGGATTAGAAGATTATATTCCGAGTTTCCAAAGACACTAAACTATTATGATCCTTGTGTGTGTGTTTTTGTTATGTACTAAGTATTCCGAAAAAGTAATTTAATGTCAATGTACGTTAATCTTAGGGTCTCTACAGTTGGTATCAGAGGAAAGGTTTAGTCAACCTTTGGAAACTAGGATGCGATAACTTTAGTGAGATCCCTAGAGATATTTCTAAGGTATGTCTAGGGATGTCCCTAAGGTTAAGTATACGTATAGGTTATAGTAATAGAACTACGCTAACGATCATATAATTAAACCTAAGATGTTAGATATTGAAGGTACTCCCCCTTTATTATGTTGTTTTCCCTAACATGATTTTTGCCTCTCATACTATTCTTTTTGGGTTTTAGATGATGGCTGGAACCCGAAGGAACCGTGTTGATCAATGCAATGGAAAATGCAATGATTGTCCTCCTAAAAAAACAAATGTTATGTGAGATGGAGTGCAAAATCTTATTGCTATACTTACACAAGCTATGAATCATTATGGACATCCAAATGAGAAGAGAAGGGAACAATATTCTATTGAGTCCTTCATGAGGCAACGTCCACCTTCTTTCAGTGGGACTTCCGATCCACTTGTTGCTGAACAAAGGATCAGTACCACTGAAAAGATATTTTCAGTTCTTCAATGTTCTGAACATGATAAAGTCATCCTAGCAGTGTATCATTTGGAAGGAGATGCTGATAAATGGTGGAATCTTATTAAGAATACGAGGCAAAGGGATGAAATTGAGTCTATGGAATGGGACGAGTTCAAGAACTTATTTTTCAATATGTACTTCCCTCCTATTCTCCGAAAAAATATGGAGAAAGAGTTTCTTGAACTGAAGCAAAGGGATGATGAATCTGTTGGTACCTATGAAGCAAATTTTACAAGACTTGCAAGGTACGCTTCTGGTATTATTATCCAACCTGAGAGTAAGATCGATCTATTCTTTAGTGACTTAAAACCAAGTCTTCGAAGGGCGTTAGCCATAAGGGACTTCAATAGCTATGAGGAAATCGTTCGATGTGCTCTCAAAGTCGAGATGGATATTGGAGTAACCCATCAGTCACATGGGTTTGATAAGAAGAGGAAGATGGAATTCAAAAGAAAATCTAAAGAGCACACTGAAAAGAAGATGAGCTTTCCCTTATGCTCAAAGTGTGGAAAGAAACATGGAGGGAGTTATCTTAAAGAGACAAGTAAATGTTTTAAATGTGGAAAGGAAGGTCATCAGGCATTTGAATGTCGCGATAATGGGAAGAAGATGTCTAATGATGCAAACAAAGGAAGGGATACATAGAATGAACCTACTACACTTCAATGTTTCAAGTGCAAGGAGATGGGGCATTATGCCAATCAATGCCCAAATCCAAGGGTTGATGATGATGGTCGACGTCAACAAAATCTTAAGGCTAAAGACAAAGTAAAGTCACATGCAATTTCTATCAGCGATGTGTAGTACGATAACGAAGTTGTGAAAGGTACACTTACCATCCACTCTAAAGTAGCAAATGTTTTATTTGATTCTGGATCCACCCAATCTTTTATTTCTGGAAAATTTTCTAAGGGTATCACCATATTACCTCAACAATTAGATGTTGAGTTAGCTGTGACAACACCTAATGGTACAACAGTCACATCAAAAGTTTATAATTCTTCTCCGATCGAAGTTTGTGGGAAAGTGCTTCCTAAAAATCTTGTGATCCTTCCTTTAGTGGAATTTGATGTGATTCTTGGCATGGATTGACTTTCTCTACATGGAGCTCATATAAATTTCCAAAGAAGGGAAGTCACATTTCATATTCCAGATCAATCTACGATCGTCTATCAATGCAAGGATGAACATAACCTTCCAGTGGAAATTTCTTCCATCTTATGGGTATTGATTCCACTAAATGAAGGTTATTTATCTCAAATGGTTGGTGAGAAACTCACGATTTAGAATATGCCCATTGTACGGGAGTTTGATGATGTCTTTCCAGAGGAATTACCGGGTCGTCCACCAAATCGTGAAGTTGAGTTTTCAATAGAACTCGTACCAGGTGCTTTGCCAATTTCAAAGACACCTTATAGAATGGCCCCAATTGAGTTGCAAGAATTGAAGATGAAACTCCAAGAGAATCTTGATAAGGGATTCATACGCCCTAGTGCGTCCCCTTGGGGAGCACCTGTTCTATTTGTTAAGAAGAAAGATGGATCAATGAGACTCTGCATTGATTATCGAGAACTTAACAAGATCACTATCAAGAACAAATATCCTCTCCCATGCATTAATGACTTATTTGACCAACTATGCGGATCTCAATACTTTTCCAAGATTGATCTTCGTTCAGGGTATCATCAATTAAGGGTCAAAAGGGAAGATATACCAAAGACGACTTTCCGTACAAGGTATGGACACTATGAATTTATAGTGATTCCATTTGGTCTTACTAATGCCCCTGCTATCTTCATGGATCTAATGAATAGAGTCTTTAGAGACTATCTTGATCAATTTGTGGTAGTCTTTAGAGACGATATTCTTGTCTATTCAAAGAGCAAGGAAGAGCATGAAGATCACTTGAGAATTATATTGAAGACCCTGAGAAAGGAGAAGCTTTATGCAAAATTTACCAAGTGTGAATTTTGGCTTAAAAAAGTTGCATTTTTGGGTCACATAATCTCAAAAGAGGGGATATCTGGGGATCCAGCAAAAACAGAGGGTATCGAAAGATGGTCAAGACCAACAACAGTAACTGAGATCCGAAGTTTTCTTGGTTTGGCTGGATATTATCGACGTTTTGTAAAAGATTTTTCACTATTATCTAATCCACTCACCAAGTTGACTCGGAAAGGAGTAAAGTTTGTTTAGACAGAGGAATGTGAAGATAATTTCAAGGAGTTGAAAAGAAGGTTATCTAGTGCACCTGTGCTCACACTGCCTTGTAGTGGAGAAAGGTTTGTGATCTACAGTGATGCATCCAAGAAGGGATTGGGGTGTGTTCTTATGCAAAATGATATGGTGATAGCTTATGCCTCACGACAGTTGAAAATCCATGAGCAAAATTACCCAACACATGATTTGGAGTTGGCTGCGATAATCTTTGCATTAAAGATTTGGAGGAATTACCTTTATGGTGAAAGGTGTGATATTTATACTGATCATAAAAGTTTAAAGTATATTTTCACATAAAAGGAGTTGAATATGCGTCAAAGAAGATGGTTGGAGATGATTAAGTATTACAACTGCTCAATCCATTACCACCCTGGGAAAGCAAACAAGGTGGCAGATGCATTAAGTCGACAAGACCATGCTAGTTTATCCATGATGAGGATCACAAAAGATCCAATATTTATGGATTTACAAAGGATGGATCTTGGAATTATAATGGAAGGGGAAAAATCTTATCTTTCTCAAATGAATGTTCAACTATCTATACATGTGAATATTAAAGAGGCACAGAAAGAAGATGTCGAGTTACAAAAGAAGGTGAGAAATGTTCCTAAATTCAACCTTGATTGTGATGGGATAATAAAGTTCAGGAATCGGGTTTGTGTTCCTCCCATCCCCGAATTAAAGGAGCTGCTGGATGAGGCTCATAGTTCATCATTCTCTATTCATCTTGGGAGCACGAAGATGTATAGGGACCTAAAAGAGTACTTCTGGTGGGATGGCAAGAAAAGAGATGTTGCTGAATATGTCTCTCGATGCTTGGTTTGTTAACAAGTTAAATCTGAGAGACAGAAGTCTAAGGGTATGTTACAACTATTATCCATACCCGAATGGAAATGGGAAAACATCACTATGGACTTTGTCACAGGACTTCCTAAAACATCCAAAGGCAATAATGCTATTTGGGTCATAGTTGATCATCTTAAAAAGTATGCACACTTCATTGCTATTAGAGAGGATTTCTCTCTAGATCAGCTTTCCAGGATATATGTAAAGGAAGTGGTAAGATTGCATGGAGTACCACTTTCTATTATATCTAATCGGGATCCAAGATTTACCTTAATGTTCTGGCAAAGTCTTCAGCATACTCTGGATACAGATTTGAGTTTCAGCACTGCTTATCATCCCCAGACAGACGGTCAGTCTGAAATAACAATTCAAACCCTACAAGATATGTTGAGATCTTGCTCTATGGATTTCAAAGGAGTTTGGGATAAATACCTACCTTTGGTGGAATTTTCTTATAATAATAGCTTTCACTCCAGTATTCAGATGGCTCCTTATGAAGCTCTCTATGGAATGAAATGCAGGACTCCAACTTGCTGGGATTAAGTTGGGGAAAGAAAGCTATTAGGAACTTATCTCGTTGATGAAATGGCAGAAAAGGTCAGATCTATTCAACAACACATAAGAGCAGCTCAGAGTCGACAGAAAAGTTATGCCGACAACTGAAGAAAAGACCTAGAGTTTGAAGTGGGTGATAAAGTGTTCTTACAAATATCTCCCTGGAAGAGGGTTATGAGATTTGGAAAGAAGGGGAAGTTAAGCCCTAGATATATCGGTCCTTTCGAAATACTGGATCGTGTTGGAAAGGTAGCTTACCGATTGGCGCTTCCACCGAATCTCTCTCAAGTTCACGATGTGTTCCATGTATCCCTCATGAGAAAGTACATACCTGATCCTTCACATGTACTCAGCTCAGAAGTTGTACCACTGGAGCAAGATCCTTCTTATGAAGAACAACCGATAGAGATTCTGGATCGTAGCGAAAAAGTCCTACGGAACAAGACCACTCGATTGGTGAAAGTTTTATGGAGGAACCACCAACTTGAAGAAGCTACATGGGAGCTTGAGGATATGATGAGGGAGAAGTATCCTCATCTGTTTGTTACAAAGTGACGAATTTCGAGGGCGAAATTCTTTTTAAGGGGGGTAGAATGTAACACCTGAGATTTTTATGAGTAATATTTTGTTTTTATATATCATCAAAGGAATCTTTCACTACACACTTTCTTGGCTTACTTTACATGCAATCACGACCTTCCTCGATAGCTTGCGTTGTACGCAATACCGAGTTTCACTAAACAACGATATGCTATTAAAATATTATTAAAACTAGCCGTTATGAATAGTAATAACCACTTTTTGAAATTTTATAAATTTTATTTTTCAAAATGGACTTCATTTTTGGATTCGGAATACCGAAATTAGCCTAGGGTGAAATTTTGGTATTTTTCTGAAAAATTTCAATTTTTGATGAATAGTGAAACCACTAAGTGGTAGGTTAAAAACTGAATTTTGCATAAAACTTAATTTTACCGCTTCTGTGAATGGAATTTCGAAAATCCAACAGACACGGTTGATATCAGTATGAAAAATGTGGTTCAATGAGATAAAAATAATTTTTTGGTGAATAATAACTTTTTACTTTTTTTTACCGCGGTTAATAGTAAATAGGGTAACTAAGGGTAAAAATGATTTTACTATTACCCTAACACATGTCCTAATTCTATTGGATAAGTTTAATTTGGCCAAAAACAATCTTAGGAATAAACTATGACCATTTAGGTCCACTTGGATTAGATTAGGACATTTATTATTAATTTATTTAAAGAAGGGTTAAAATAGTTAAAATCAAAGTCTAATAAGTAAATCATTTTTAATATGGGGTTATACATAAGATAAATTCGACTATAAATATTCATTAGAGATCTGAAAAGATTTCCAACATAATGGTATTTTATTTGTAATTTTTAGACATTAAATAATTTAATTTATTTATGACACAATGATGGTGCCGTAATTATCTTATTAATGAAATATTGACATAATTGATGTTATAAACACCGAAATAAATGTAATTTTAGACTTTTTATGAATTCCAATAATTTTCTAGGTTACTATGATATATTAGTGTTGATTTATACAACTTGGTTCGAACATATAATTCTGTTATGACTTTAAAAAAAATCATATATCAAATAGTGTCAAAATTGACACAAAATAGTTTTTAAATAAAATATTATATTACTAATTGTTATTTTATTCCTAAAAATCTAATTTTGGGCCAAATTACTTATATAAGGATATATATATTAATAATAAACAATTTGGGGTTCGTTTTTCATGTTATAGTAAGTGTATTAACCATATATTGTAAGAAAACAAAAAGACACGGTAAAAGTTAAATTATTTAACTTAAAGTTAAATCTAATTGATAAGGTTAAAATAATAACCTAAACTTGTCTAAATCCTATTGGTTGATAGGATTTCGACCCATCCCCACTTTAGCTTCGAAATAATACCCTTTGGAACCATTATAAACCGATTTTTACTTTAATATAAAATAATATTTTGAGATATTCCTAAGGTGCCCCTCTCCTCCCTTATAAAAGGGCACCTCCTCCCCCTCCTACTCACACAACTTTGAGCCTTCAAGCTCGGACAACCCCTACCAAAATCTCTTCTCCACTTCCCTAGTATCATCCTAGAGGTCCTGGTCTTCTTCAAAGACCATCCTTAGTTCTTTAAGTGGAGGTTAAGAAAAGGCGCGTCAAAAAGAGGTAATATCCATTACCGATCTTTTTCAATTTCTTTCTTCTTCAACTTCTTCTTCTTTAGTTGTTTCATGATAAAGTAATAACATAAGTATTTCTTATATACTGATATTTTATTATAAATATTAAACAACTCTAATTAACCTTTTATCCATCCTACGGAAAAAGGAAATCACCGCGCGTGCGTACGTACGAAATACCGTCTCCACGCTGTGGTGTAATCTATTTTCCGCCACCACCTTAATTGGATGGGTATAAAGGTGTAATGAGTAACTATATATGATTAGTATAAATTTATATTGATACTGAAATATTATACATACACTTCAACATAATTCCATGACTATGGGAACGATATCATCGCTCATGCATACGTACGGACTACCGTCTCCACGACGCGATGAGATTCATTCTCAATGATTAACCATTCATGAATGATTATAAAGTATATATAATAAGTAATAATGAAATATATTACATAATAATTATACTGGAATTATTTATATTTATATGTATTTCATCTACTTAATTCCATTCAATTCAATAAGGAAACGAAAGCAGCGTTCATGCGTACGTACGGACTACCGTCTCCATGAACGGTGTATTTCTTTCCATTTACTGATTTATTATATATGTATATTCTGAATATATATATATAAATCATGTTTTATATTCTGGAATTAAGTAATCATGATCTAAGTAATCATATGAATAATTACAATTTAAAAACACGAACGACAAATGAGACGATTTTACCCAAAATGCTACTTTAACATGAATTTACAAAAGAACGGGTAATATAAAGTCATAAGTGGACCATATATGATATAATAACAATGAATATGATTCTGGAATAAGTAAATAACATGATTTAAATCATTATACAGGAGGTTGGGATACTTACAAAGCAAGTCAGACCTAAGGTAAGGGGAAATATCACAATCTCATTTTTATCCGAGATTGTTTATACTTTGGTATTTACTGGGGTGTATTTTATCATCCACATCCATGTTTACTCAATATGTAATATTATTTCCATCCACCTACAATTGTTTAAATCCAATTTTACCCTTCGGTGAGTTTTTAGTAAAAGATATGAAAGGAATATTTTGTCATTTTTCGTACGAGGTATTTTTTTACTTTTCCGACAAAAGTACGAAGAATGTTTTTTTTATCTTATATG
Organism: Viscum album; assembly: GCA_963277665.1. Taxonomy (NCBI): domain Eukaryota; kingdom Viridiplantae; phylum Streptophyta; class Magnoliopsida; order Santalales; family Viscaceae; genus Viscum; species Viscum album. Next base: position 461,003,943 of record OY728155.1, on the reverse strand, counting down.
GTATGAATGGATTTTTAAAACATTATTTCAAAGAAGCTTCCTTTACAAGTTTTCAAGTTTATTTTTAATCAACTTTTTTAGTTTAAAGTTGTATGACATGTTAAGAAAGGAAAAATGTTTTTTTTAAGAAGAAAGGATATTTTCCTCAAGAATGGAGTTCAAGTGTTTTATCAAAATTATTTTCCATCTAAGATAATAAAGGGTTCTGTTTTTATCCCTATTATTACATTGATTTGATTATGATGTAATGGAATTATTTTTATGAATTCCTTTATCTTATATGAATTGTTTTATGATGTCACGATGTTTAAGATTCCCATTTTTATTACATGGGTTATACAATGATGTATGATTTATGATTTTGTGGCACACATAAGAATGGTATCATTATGATATGGGTGGGACCTATATCTCCCTCCAATGCATTGGGTAATGATTTTATATCTCATGAGATAGACATGGCTGGAATGGTAGGTTATACCGGTTCAGTGAAACATGACTGGAATGAGGGTGACTCGATTCAGAAAGGGACTTTGTCCACTAAGATAGTCTTGGAAATGAGTCTTGACTAAAAAGAAATGATTCTCTATGATTATGTGTGTATGCCACAAAGTTTCATGTTTTAATTTATGCTTATTGGGATTTCATTTCACTACTATGATTTATCCAATGATATGAAATTATGCTCTCTTTTGCAGGTTAAGATTTACAAAAGCTATGTTCTTATGTATATGACGTGATTGATATTTATTTTGTTTACCCTTACTGAGCATTTGAGCTCACCCTTTTATGTTTTCTTTTCACTAGGATATAAAGAAAGGTTTTAGGTATAAAAAAAGGAAGATCTTTATGGGAGATGTTGAAGATCTTTCACCAGGATTAGAAGATTATATTCTGAGTTTCCAAAGACACTAAACTATTACGATCCTTGTGTGTGTGTTTTTGTTATGAACTAGGTATTCCGAAAAAGTAATGTAATGTCAATGTACGTTAATCTTAGGGTCTCTACAAAATTCATTATAGAGGAAGATAAGAATCATATGTGATATTTTCCCTAGATATAAAGTGCGTGAACCATGAAATAAGTTATTAGCATACCAAAATTCAATATTTGGTGAAATAATATTAATAAGCGAAATTTTAACTCAATAAAAAGTGTTGAGTTATCAAAAAGCATTAAAATTTAATTTTATTCTCTACTGATTTCAATTCAATTAAATTAAAATATTAAACTCCAAAAACCCCTTGAATTACATGAATATATTGGAATACATCCACTAATATGTAACCACATTATACAAAATAAATGGCTTTTAAAATATGAATTATATCACAATTAATTGAAAAAGAGACAAGGAAACCCATATGGAAATAAAAAAATGAATCAAATAACCATGAATGATATCATTTCAAAGGAAACATTTAGTATCACTAATAATGAGATGATCATGAAAAAAAATATTAATAGGGATATAAATATATCATTCCATTGAAAAAATCGCGTACAATAAAAAATATCTATTAGGGAATTTAAATTTATATATGAAACTGTTATCATGTTTCATGTTTACCAGAATGCAATTTAAAATCATTGGAATATTGACCATTATAATTGGATTATCCATGGTATTGATGGGATTTGTCAAGAAAATTGGTAATAGAGGTTTACAGACACCATATATTTCACTAGAAGAATTAAAATTCCAGAGTTTTATGATGAGATTGGAATGAAAAAATGTGGCATGATGTAGTCTAATTGATCAAATTAAATAAGTAAAGAATATGATTAATTTTCAATAACTAGACCATTTAAATTATGGAAAGATAATATTCATGTATTCCTCCACAACCAAGCATTAATGGGGTGTTGGTTTTTTGAGGTTTAAAAATCATCCTCCATTCATTTTATCAAAGGTTTTAAACATGTTTCATGAATTTAAATACTTGGTTTTTAAATTTTATAAATTCTATTGTTTACAATGGTAAATAGTTTTTATTATAGTTGATTATATTTTATTAAAAATAAAATTTAACTAATTTAACAATTTTTTTATGTTATGGAGATAAATTTGGGATCCATATTCGCTAATTTATTTTTTATATATAATAAAATGAACTTTTAAAATATAATAATTTATATATTGAATCAACATATTATAGAAAAATGATATTTTTATCATTAACTATTATTAATATTATTTAGTATAGATTAACAATTGAATAAGGTTTAATGTAAAATTATATATGTTTAAACAATATATTAGAGTACTATTTGTGAATGAATTAACTCATTTTATTAGATGAAATTTATATACTGTTAATAAAACTATTCTTTTAAAATCACTATTTTACCATAATCTATATTATTAAATTCAATCAATGGAAACACATTTATAATAAAAATGAATTAATAATTATTTTATAATATAATATATGGATAAAAAAATAATAAATTCATTTTTTTTATATTTAATTTCAGCATGTATTGAAAAATAATTTTCAATATAAGGGAATATAAATAAATTTTAATATATATTTTTTAATACCAAAACATTAACTGTGGATTTTATGAATTCAATATAATATTTCTAATACAATTATTTATTGTATAAATATATTTTTATATATTAATATTTCATTAACTTTTTAGTCATTTTTATTCATATATTTTAATAAAAGTGAGAATATTAGTGAAATTAATCTTTTTTACATTCACTTAAATATCAACTATTTTTTAAAAATTACAAAATTTATCTGTAGAATAATAACTATATAATAAATTTAGAAATGAAGATCCATTCTAAAATTTAAATTATCAATGTTATAAATTTTACATCCAATTTAAAATTAAATTTATATAATGAAAATCTATTTATATTGAAAAAGATATTTTTAGAAATTAACCCCTCTTAATAATATACTATATTAATTATAATATTGATTAAAATATATTTTTATTTAAAAGAGGATTTATTAATTATCATTTGTTTAATAATAATCATCCAATAAGTTTCTACTTGTTTTAGTTAGGTTTTTGTGTGAAATAAGCTGTCAAACATAATATTAATGTAGATGGGAATATATTCCAAAATGTGATAGTGTTACTCATAATTTACCATGATTTGAAATATCTATATGTCATAATAAAAACACACCACAATAGTCCAATGTAACTACTATGTTATAGGAACCATCAAATATTCTTTCCTTCTTCATCATCTATAGTGAAACACTATAGTTGTGGGATAAAAAAATCTTATAAAAAACCAACCCTTTTAATAAACATCCTCTTATGACAAAATAATAATTTGATGTCACAACTCATATATGAAATAAAGTACCTAAATATTTTTCTATGATTAATTATCAATATTTTTTCTAAATTGGACTCCAATGATTATAAACAACTCCCAAGATCCCTTTATGGTAATGACTTCCAGTTGGTGAATTGGTGCAGTGTACATACAGTATGTGTTGGTGATAACCAAGATTAGATGTGACAACAATGACAAGAACCATGTATCTAAACAATGTTTTCATTAAAAATGATGAATTATACATAAGGTTATTGAGTCCCACAATAAATACATGGTTGTTATACTACAAATTTATCACTCTAGTATCAAAATCATATCATTTGATTACCCCTCTTGGACCACCACATACAGTCTCTACCGAGATTATGATATGCACCACTCTAATATCATGTTTCAAAATTAGAGTTCTACTAAATTCTATAAATACTACCTTGTGATCCAATGTGTATCACTCACCTTGGAATCGTACATGAATATATTTTTCAACTAAAAATTATACATTTTTAACACAAAAAATCCATCCAAAAATTATTATTTTTTCCTTTTATAAAAATATTATCTAAAAATATAAATAAATATCACCCTTTTATTTGTTTCACCATAAAAATTATAAATTTATAATTAGAAAAAAATGAAAGAAATCAATTAAATAATTAAATTAGTTGTTTAATTAAATATAAAAATTAATGAAGTAAAATTTTAAAATAGTATGCATAAAATATATTCGTAAAAAGTTAATTCCCATTAGTAGGTTCTAGATTGCCCTACGGTCATATTTCAACGTTTGATTCTAAAAATACATACTTTATTTGTTGGATTTGATTAAAATTTGGACTACACAAATATATCACATGTATATATTATATTATTTTCATTATATAAACATAACAACTCATAAATTCAAACATAATCTCAGTGATAAGAGGTGTAGTTTCATTGGATATTTGTTACATGATCTTCATAGTTCAAAATATGTCTTTAACATTTAAAATATTATTATTGAAACATGAAATATATATATATAAATATATATAAATTTTGTACTGAACATCATTCATTAAATTATATGAATATTAAATAATCTAAGAAGGGAAATAAAATATGGTTAATATAGTCAAACATGATATATAACAACTAGAGAATATAAAGGAGAATAAAATGAGGATTTTTACAAGAGAAAAAAATTAAGTTGGATGAAAATAGTGAATTGTACCCATAAAAACACATATCAAATTTCAAGTTTTGTGTTATAAAACTGTTGGAATAACATAATACATGAGTAATAAGAGTTTTTAAACCTGATCCAATAATTATGAAAATGATAATCATTAAAATGGAAGTTGTACCAAATAATAATAAATCATAACATTATGTAAATATATAATCATAGTATTTTTTGAACATTCTCTTATGATCATAGCTAGACAAAATCACGACCATGAAACATTTTTTGAGTGTATCTAAACACAATAAAGTTAACAAATCACATTATGAACATATATATTAAAATCATGTCTAGACTTAATATTATGAACATTGATAAAAAAAATAATGGATACATGTGAAATTTTGATCAATCAAAATCATACCATATATATTTTTTTGAATGTTGATTCATTTATTCTCATTCATTTAGTTATTATCTAAAATAATCCTTCCCACATATTACCCTTAAAAAACACAACTATTTTCACACATTATATGGTGTGAATATATAATTATTACCAAATATTATGTTTCAAAGAAATATAATGTCGTCCATTCATTATATTTCGAAAATATGAATCATATACATTATCTTATAAATAAACCCATTGATGTGAATGTATTATTTGTAAAGAAAACAAAATAATTACAATAAATTATTTGCAGACATAAATTTTTTTTACCATTGCATTTTTGGTCTACAATGGAACCAAATATCTAGTAATGATATAAAATAGATATTTTATCCACACGAACAAAAACATTCATAATCCTGTGAATCTTATTTACTATGATAACAATGATTGTTTTTTAAAATTCTTTAGAAAGATAGATTATAATATATACAGATAAAGAAGTTGGATAGTATCATTAGTGACTATCTTTAGTGAAGTTTTTAAACCATTGAATTAAATTGATTTCAATGAAAAATTGTTTTATAAGAACATGAAATAATTTCATCAAATAATATTAAAAATTATCCTTTGATTTTTAAGAAAATATCATAAAATTTAATGAGAATAGAAATTAAAACGAAAATAAATGAAAATTTTGAGTTGATGGTTTTTAAATAAAACCAACAATGATGGAAAGAATGTGAATTTATAGAAATAATTGAGAAAAGGTATGAAATTAATACATTAATAATGAATTTCAATATCATTTAAAATTGTCTCGAGTGAAGAAATATTATAAGATTAATATCATATTTTTTTGATAAATGTAATTAAAAGTAGAAACGATATTAATAATTAATTAGAGTTTAGTGATTTAAATAATAAAATAAATATAATGAATAATGATTTGGAAAATAGAAATCCAAATCCAACAAAAATATATACCGTTAGATCCACTTATAGAAAACCATTGATTTTAATATTAAACATATGGAAGTTGAAATAGAAAGAAGGGTTATTAACCACATAAAATTACTAGAGTAGAAGTGAATATATTTGGTATATGAGATAGATAAATGTTTAAATTTAAATAAGAGCTTATTTTTTTATTTAAATAGTTTTATTATGAATAATTATAGATGGAAAAATATAAAAATTAATACAACATCAATGGTTATTGAAGTGTTCAGGCATGCTAGTTTCAAAAAAAAATCACTTAATATACACAAGAAGAGATTCAATACATGAGAGAATAATAAATCGCTCAACCTAATCAACTTTATAATATCATATATTCATTAAAAAATTCTCATCACACCAAATGTGGTAAATGTCTACTCCTTGAGAAATAATGACTCTATATGAAATTATAGTGTGGGATATTATGAAGTAGTAATGTGAGCACCTGATTTTTTCACTCAGGTATGGATCCTTTAATTTTTGGTCTAAATATTTACTTTGGAATTAATATGGATTCTTAATGAGTTAGTAATGGGTATAAGGGTTTATAGGGCTTGTTCGGAGCCGGAACCCATCTTTTTGGAGAAAATAGTCCTGGCGCACAATTTAGAGTAAACCGTGCCAAATTCCACATGGTTGGCAAAGCATTCAGATGTAATTTTTTTGGACAAAACCATATCACATGGCTAGAGGATGACTATTAGGACTTATCATGTGAGAACCCCTTTTTCCTAGGTACTCGTGCATGGGTTATACACATTTCGAAATACTATGCAGACTAGACTATTTGGGTAGAGCCGTCCCACACGGTTTGTACACAGATTGACAAACCGTGCAGACAAACTGTGCATAGGCTAATTTCTTAGGTAATTTTCTAGTTTTTTATTTTATGTTCTATTAGGACACCCCTTCCTAGATAATTTGAGTTTTTGTGGAATTGACCTATTTCTTTATCAATTTGAGGTTTTTTGAATATTTATACTATGGATCAAGATATCTCCTTGATCAGGTATCCAGTGAAGCTTCTCTTCATCACGTTGGATGCACAACAGTAAGTACTCAGGTCCGGGTCATCACAAAGTGGTATCCACGATGGTTTCTTTTCATAATTTTTCTATTTGTATATAATATATTAGAGAATTTTAATTCTTAGTACTTTTTCATAATCTATTCTTGGGCGTTGTGAACCCATGTTCGGGATAAAATCCAAGTTACCAAAAATGAATTTTTTGTTCTCAATTTTCTAGTACAGTTTATATTAATTCACCATTGGATGATGCACATGTTGTGTGGTGTGGTTGATTATTACTTTGGTTGAGAATTTATTAAATCCTTATCCTGATGACATGAGTGTATGGATAATTTCAACATGAATCATTATAGGCACCTAGAATTCACATGTAATGCATATTACCATGCCATATAGGTGCATTTCACTACTTTGAATTGCTTGATATGCAAGTTATTGTTGTGTGATGTTGTGATTGTTGATTTCTCTTGTATTAATTTGGCTTTGATTGAGATATTTCATGTCTCAATTCATGAGGTGTATGGGACCTCATGGGTTGGGATGAGTAATTTACCTAGTTAATACATTACAATCAAAATAAATTGGTGTCATATCTAGTGATTGGTGTATGGAAACTGATTCATTGGAAATGGATAACAACTATAAAGTGAATCCTAAAATATAAAATGAATTGGTTGCAAATCCTTATCCTGCCATATCATGTTTATGAAAGGTATAAGAGTAGACCTAGAAATTAACTGTAAAATGACATGAAACTTATACTTGATCACTTACCATTACCTGGCCATCTAATTGGCTAGTTTTCCTTTGGTGGTGAGTTTTTCTTACATCCAGTTCCACTAGAGATTCTATCTTCTGATTCTAATATTGTTTTGAGGTGTGTTCTTGGAATTTATAGAGTAATGCCACCACGATATCACCATGTCGTTCGCCCAGAAGGTGATGAAGAACATGACCTAGACATGGTAAGAACTGAGCCTCTAGTCTTACCCTCAAGAGTTCTAATTGATGCATCACCTATTGTAACTAATCCGTGCACTGATTCCAAAGTCTGTGATAGTTTCTTAAGTCTGATGCAGTTCATGAAATGTGCTCTATGGGTTGCACCTAAGATGGCTAATCTGAACCATGAGATTCAGCAACAACATCTTCCCACATTTTCAGGGGATGGATATTCTCATGATACTGAGTCTTGGCTAGAGTCAATGTTGTCTATCTTTGAGAATCTGGAAATGCATTTAGAGTAGAGTGTTAATCTTTTTACATAAATTCTTTGGGATTCAGCCAAGCATTGGTGGGAAGTCGTTACCCAGGCCGGTCATCAGCAGGGCATGTTATGGGCTATTTTTCAGACTGCATTCTATGATCTGTTCTTTCCCTAGGCTCTAAGAGATGACCAAGCCAGAGAGTTCATGAATCTTGAGCAGGGTTATATGTTAGTTACAAAATATCTAGCACGTTTCTCTAATTTATAGTGCTTTTTACCACTTCAATCCACTAATAAGATTTCACGTACTAGATGTTTTGAGGATGGTCTCTAGTATGCCATATGAATTAAGGTGATTGTATTTTGCCTTCCTACCTATTCTGAATTTTTCATGGCCCTTATCAATGAGTGTAACCTGAGGGATAACCCAAGTACTGGGTTTAAAGGATCTATGTTGCGTTAGTCTAGTAGTTCTTCTGGTAAAAAGAAACATTCCCTTGAGGGTTTTCAATAGGTAAGTGGTATCCAGATTATCCATTTTGATAGATCATTGGTCTGTAATCAGTGAGGAAGATTAGGGAATATGAAGCCCTAATGTGATAGAGCCCCTTTGGAGTAAAGCGCTTGCAGCTGTATGGGTCATATTCAGTGATTTTGCAGAACGATTCCACAAGATTTGATTGGAAAAGGGTCAGCATCTGTTCCACCTTCTAGAGCGAGTTATTTTGTGCTGCATCAAGTGTGAAGTTTGAATATCACCGACATGTCTGGTCGAGGAGGAGTTTTTGGCCATTATAGTCTGACTCTTGATAACCTGTAATGCCATCAGAGCCATCATGATTTTGGTAGTCCATCTATTTCACAAGGCCACAGACTAGGTCAGTTTCATGCTTTATAGCCGATACCCAAGGATTAAGATGTAGTACTATCTATGGTTTGAGTTATAACTCTAGTAGCCTCTACTATTATCTCTGTATTTTTTGATAGAGATGCATCAAACTCTTTTTTTTCTATATCGATCTTGGAATGACTTGGGTAGAGATATAGTATCACTATGGTGTAATGACCCTTGATACACCATTGAGAATATAGAAAGAGGTCATACTCAAGTGGAGGGATTGTCCCCTTGAGGTAGGTAGTTACAATTTCTTGTGGAATATCATTATTCTCTAGACGAAAGGATTCGATGTGATTATGGGAATGTACTGGTTAGTCCACTATCAAAAATTTTTAGACTACTATAGCCATAGGATTTCTTTTAAATAAAAAGAAGAAAAAAATTAGATTTTCAAAGGTGTGTGGGATTTCAAGGCTGGGAGAGCTGGACTAAAGAATCCTGGGTTGGGTGGCGTGATCGCCCAGATCTAAAATCTTATTATGGAGGATAAGGGTTTTATTAAAACTGATTTTCCTCTAGTAGTTGATTTTTTCAGGGAAGTCTTTCCAAAGGAATTTTCGATCTAACCTCCTAAGAGAGAGGAAGATTTTACAATTGAGCTTGTTCTAATAGTAGACCCAGTGTCCATTCCTCTATACAGGATGGAACCTACAGAGCTTCAAGATCTCAAAAGGTAGAGAGAGGACATAGATTCCAAATACATTATATGGACTAGTACATCCTCCTCGGGTTGACCTATTATTTTTTCCAAGATGGAGGATTGAAATATTAATCTATGAATGGATTAAATAATATTGAACCAGTATATAGTCATGAACCGGTATCAACTTCTGCAAATAGATGACCTCATTGACAAGCTCTGAGGAGAAAAGTTATTCTCTAAGATCAACCTCTGATCAGTTTATCCTCAGATAAGAGTCATACCATTAGACATATCTCTTATAGATTTCCATAACAGGTATGTTTTATATGAGTATCTTGTTATCCTATTTGGTCTTACGAACATTCCTGCCATTTTCCTGGCTTTGATGAATAGGGGTTTACACCCCTCTTTAAGCTCTTTTTTATGGCCTTTTTGTACTACATCTTGGTGTATTCTTTCACTCATAATGACCATGATTAACATATTGAGATTTTTTTGAGTACACTAAGGGAGAATTAGCTTTATGAGAAGCTTGATGTGTGCGACTTCAGGATCAACAAGGTCCACTTCATGGGTCATATTATTTCAGAATCAAGAGTATCTATTAACCCTGAAAAGTTTAGAGATGTAGTTTCTTAGGAGCATCCCAAAAGCATGTTTGATATCCAGAGTTTCTTAGGGATTACTGGATATTACGGGTGTTTCATACAAGACTTTTATCGTCTTTTTTCACCTTTTACTAGAATTATAAATAAGGGTGTCAAGTTCACATGGTTAGAAACATGTGAGAATCCATTTGAGGGGATGGAAGGGAGGCTTGTATTGAAACCTACACTTATTATTCCAGATCATTGTAAAGGTTATATAATCTTATGTGATGCATCAAGAATTAGAATTGGAACAGTGTTGATGCCTGAAGACAAAGTCGTTGTGTATGGATCATAGAAGTTGAGGCCTGACAAGAGAAATAACCCGACACATGACCTCGAGCGAGCAGCTGTTGTCAATGACTTACGTTTCTGGATACATTATCTGTTGAGAGAGCATGTTGTAGTGTATATAGATCACAATAGCCTCAATTATATTTTTCCTATCATGACTTGGACCTAAGACAACATATATGGGTCAAATATCTGCAATCCATTGATTTTGAACTTTCATTTATGCCTGGAAGAGGCTATGTGGTTGCTGATGCATTGAGTCGAAAAAATAAAACGCAGGCTGTACAAGAAGCCAGTGATGAATAGAAGGTAATGAACCTCTTTTCTGAACATCATTTGGATTTCCATGATATTCACAAGCAGTATTACACCCCTTCCTTAACATTTAACTCTTCCCTCCTGGAGAAGGTGCAGAGTAGGCAGTTTTCAAATCCTAAAGGTTGGGTTCTCCGTGAGAGTATATCCCATGATAACCCACCTATAGAATGGTCTACCAATAGAGACGACATCCTACATCTACATGGAAGTATCTAGGTTCATGTAGATATGAAAGAGGAGTTGATGAAAGAGTACCATTCTTTTTAGTAGGTAGTTCATCTATGAATCTTGTAGATGTATCTAGATATTTGATGCCACTATTGCTGGCATAGAATGAAACGTCAGATTGCAGACTTCATCACTAGGTGTTCCACCAGTCAGTAGGTGAAGGTAGAGAATGAGAGACCTGAAAGATTATTACAACCGTTTCCAGTACCAGAATGGAAATGGGAGGATATTTCTAGGTATTTCATTATTGGGTTACATAGTTCACCCAGGGGTAGTGATGCTATCAGAGTAGTCATTGAATGACTAATTTAACCATCCCACTTCATTCATATTCGGGAGACATTTGTAATTGATGAATTGGGAAGACAATATGTCTTTGTGACCATATGGCTACATAGGTTTCCACGTACTATCTTTTCATATAGGGATGATCGTTTCACTTCATGGTTCTAGAAGGGTTTTCATAAATCTATGGGGGCATAGGCGATTCTAAGCACATTTATCACCCTCAGACCGATGGGAAATCAGAACTGACTGTACAGGTTCTAAGGGATATGATCTGAGCATGTTTCATTGATTGTGATGGTTCTTGGGAGAATCATATCCATCTCATCAAATTCTTATATAATAATAGTTTTCAAGCAATGATTCATATGGCTCAATTTGAAGAGTTGTATGGATGTCCATGTCGTTCACCCCTGTGCTGGCTAGATGTAGGTGAGGTGGCCCTACTTTTTCCTTCCCTCATTCATGATACATCAGAATAGGTCCAACTGATGAGGAAGTGTATGACCACTACTCTATCTAGACAAAAATCATATGCCGATCTCCATATAAGACCTCTTGAGTTTGAGGATGTGGATCGTGTGTTTCTTTGGGTGTCACCTAGGATAGAGAATAGATGGTTATTGATGTAATTTATGTTGTCACCTTGTTACGCTGAGCTGTTTGAAATTATAGAGAGATTTGGTCTAGTAGCCAATCGGTTACTTCTACATCAGTGGTATCATTCCATGCATGACATCATTCAGGTATCACAGCTCGCCAATATCATGGTGACCCATCTCATACCTTCGATCCTGTGGATGTTGAGTTAGTATTCATGGATATCATTAAGGAATATCTGGTACACATTGTTGATCGAAGCACTAAGGCTCTCCGAGGCAAGTCTGTTCATATCATAAGGGTGTTATGGTAGCACGAATGAGTACATGATGAGACCTGGGAAAGGGAAGTCGACATACATTACTAGTGGACAAAGTTTTTCTCATATAGTGGTTCTTTACCCTTGGAAGGAGAACTCGAGGGCGAGTTCTTTTATGGGGGGGAGACTGTAAGAACCTGTATTTTCACTTAGGAATAAATCCTTGAATTTTTTGTCTAAATCATTATTTGAACCTAATATGGATTCCTAATGAGTTAGTAAAGGTTCTATAGGTATCCAAGTCTTTTTTGGAGCCTGGAACCTATATTTTTGGAGAAACTAGACATAGTGTATAGTTTAGAGTAAATCGTTTGGATGTTGTTTTTTCTAACAGATCCACCTTACACGGTAGGTGCACATCCATACAGGAAAATCATTTGGGAATTACTTTTTCCCAAGAACCAGTTCAGGGGTTGTGCACAGTTTGACAATCCGCGTGGACCAAACCATTCAAGAATATACTTCCCACAAAGTGTTCACACGATTGAACAAATCGTGCATAAGATAATAATCTGGGTAAATTTCCAGTTTTTCCCTTATTGATCTATGAAGTCACCCCTTCCTTCCTAATCTGATTTTATGTGGGACTAACCATTTTCTCTCTCAATTTTGATATTTCTGATGTTCTAAAATAGGGATGAAAAGGTTACCTTCTTCTAACATCTTATCAAGCTTTCGTTCGTCCTATTGGTTGCATAACGGTAAGTACTCAAGTCCTCTTTGGCCATTATTCTTATCTTTTTATCTAGACCTAGATATTGTCATGTTGGATTTTTTGACATTTCTTAGATCTACTCTGATCCAAGACACATAATGGGCTGATACCGGAGGATAAGGATCATACAACCTTATGATGGGTGGTCTATAACTTATCCTTAAATTTTCTTGAAATTGGAATGTTCTTGTGGGCCACACTAGTTTTGTAGGAATCTGTTTCTTAAATTTACATGTCATGATTATACTTGATATAATCATATGGTTATTCTCTTTCCCAATATGAGATTTATTGTTTGTGGTTACACTCATAAATCAATCTTCCTCATGTTAAAGTTTATCCCATAATTGGGATTTAGTGTTTTGGCATATTTGAGCCACTGTTCAGGTGTACCTTTTATTGACCCTCCTAAAGGCGAGCCTTTCCATAATAAATGAATTATTGATCATGAGAATTGCATAATGGAATGTACCATGTATGCTCACTACTAGACTGGCCTAAGGTAAGTTCATTAAAATGATTATAAAATTTGAAATGGCAAGTATAGTAGCCATATAACTTGGCATTAACAAATGAGATTAAATAATGGTTACATATCCGTAGCACCCATTACTATGTTAATGGAAGGTAGAAGAGTGAACCTATATACTTGAATATTATTTAATGTTTAACTAATAATTGAACCAAATGAATTATTACATGATTACAATAGCCAATCGGAATGGACTAACTTGAGCTTGCCTTGGATTATGAGAGGAGATTACCTTGGGTCTCTAGAACCCCATTATGATTCAAGGATGGAAATTACTTTGATTAATACCTACCTAGACATAGGTTCTTGTCTATTCCTCAGATTCCCGATATAATACTGAAAGGTATTTTTCATTACTACCTGATATCTTGAATACACTCCATGGATCCAACACTGATTAGTAGGTTCCATGGTTAAAGCTCATTGGGCTCTATATTTTATTAGACCCATTTTACCTTGGTCAATTACCTTGTAATTGGTAGGTTACTTATTGTGTAGTTCCTTAGATTACACTTTTACCCCTTAACTAGACTCAAATACTCCTGAGTTATCATTCCATGAGATTTACGTTACCTTGGTTATTACCCTGGAACTCCATCACTGGATATCATTTTCAGGTTGCCTTATTATGTATAGGATCCTTTACGACTTATAATATCATGAGATGATGTCAGTGCTAGCTATGACTCACAATAATCATTAATATTAAATAGTGGTTACTAAATTAATTAATTTATTACATATTCAGACATCAGTTGTGGGTTGTTGTCGGTACTTAGTTGTTTAGTTATATTTGTACTACTTGCTTAATTTGTATATTCATGCCTAAACAATGCTATATTCAATTTCACCAAATGGATGTTATAGACACCATTGGGGGTAGCCCACTGAGATTTATCTCACACCATCTCTGGGTGCCATTTAGTACCTGGAGTAGATTACATGCTTGCAGGTATTGAAAAGGGAATTATACAGCTTCCAACAATTAATTACAAGATAATAGGATGGAGTTGGTTGGCATATAACTGAGTGGGATCTTAGGATGCTGTGAGTAGCCTTTATTTTCTTTTACTTTGTGGAACATGTTATACATGCTATCCTGTATATATGATTTCTATTTTTCTAGTTACATGACATTACATCATCATTGTTCAATTGATACAATTATTGTTATTTTCATTTATCTATTACATCAGTTTTCATCCACCATTTAATTATATTACTATTGTTGTTTACTATATCATCATATTCCTTGCACTGTTCTACACCCTGCTAATGAGGGAATTGTATTCCTATATAAACACCTTAGGCCCTTGTTTCTAGTCAGCAGCCTCTAGAGTTCAAGAAGATATGCTTGAGGTCATGTGTCCCACTGGGCTCGGGGCACCCGTTAAGTGGAATCTGGGCCCAGGTCCTCACAGGAAATGGAAGATCCCTAAAATATACTAAAATAATTGATATGAATCAAATATAATCTGAGATAAGAAAATATTATTTTAGTGACATAATGTTAAGATAATAAATAAGCCACATGATTTGGTTATGATAGATTAATTTTCAACATATTATGCCATGAAATCCATAATCATAGACCCCTACATCATTGAATATTAAATCCTACATGCAAGATTCTATGAATAGTGAATCAATCTATGTTGGGAATGAGACTTGAATTAGTACCTCACATCTCACCTAGTCATAAAATCCTTCCACAATCTTTGAAGCAATTGACCTTGAAGAAGAGAAAACGGGACACTTAATGAATAATGAGATGAAGAAACTCCATGTAAGTGATTAGAAAATTGATGTTGAGGAATAAAACCCATTCATTTATATTTTCTTTCATGAGTTGTTCCGGTCTAGGGGATAATCATTGTGGAGATGAAAAATCAATATATAGTGAATAATAACCATATTCAACCAATGCAAAATATTCAATTTCTCATCAATTTTTTTATAAAAATAAATATAATCAAAATTATAGGAGGGAATTAATTTATTATCTATCTATATGAATTGTCTAAGATAACACTATATATAAGAATCCAACATTCCATTTCATACCATGTTTAAATTTGATTCTATACATGCAGTCACACAACACATTCATTTGAAAACAAGATGTATAGCATTATTATTCCATTATGAGTCTATTTTTACAACATGATTCCAAATATGAAAAATACGAAGGTTCTAATTAATAAGAATTATTTTATACAAATATCCAGTAGACCCAGAATTTTCACTATTTTTATATGGATGAGGTGGTGAATAGTTAATATGGTTAATAATCTAGAGGGATGAGGAGTGGAGATTAAAAAATAATGTTCCACAACCAACATAATGGTAGAGTGTATGATACTATGATATATGACTATGAATTGATCTGAGAATGAATGGTGAGGTCGTTTGAATGAAGAAGATGATAAGAACTCAGAACCGTATGGAGAAGAAATTATTACTAGTCTTGTTATCTTTATAATTCTTGATTCCACCACTTTTTATCATCAACATGAATTATTGTTTGTGATTTAAATGAAGTCTTGAAGATATTTCACAAGTGATATAGCTTAAACTCCTTGCCATGATAGAAAACTTGAGAGCTCACATAACCTTTATGAAAAAATATTTTCCCAAGAGACAATATAGTGAAATATTCAATTGAAATTTGATATTATTTTCAATAAATAGTCTCAAAAATCTATATAATATTAATTACACCATTCTTAAAAAGATTACAAAAAAAAAATAACAACTCTCTTAGTGATATCAACCATTCCTCTTAACATTCAAAAAGAAACATTTGAGTATGGTGTTAATTTAAATGAATATAGAATTTTTTCCCATATGACTCAAAAAAAATGCATATAATAGTTGAAAGGAAAATCTTCTCAAGGGATATCTGTCATAGAAAAGGGAGGAAAAAAATAATGTATTTTCAATTTTCGATTAATTATCTTGAAGAAACTGTTAAGTTATTGTATGTTTACTCATTAATTTGAATGAGGAGCTGGAAAGTATTTTATATTCATTTTTTTTGTGAAAATACTCAAAACATTATAGATTAATTTAGGTTTTTTTATTGTAATTTATTGGGAATACAGATGGTACTCTTACTATCATTAATGGTACATTAATAAAATCAATTCGAACCATTATATTTAATTTCATATTATATTAATTGTGAAAACAATATAATTCATAAATAATAATTGACTAATTCTATCAAATATATAATGGTCTTCAAAATGGTGAAATATCATAATTTCAATTTCAATGTTAATTTTCAAATAAATAACATCACGGTCCATGATATATAATTTTTTTTGAGTGGGTCTCCTAAGTGATGTAACATAACTGATGTGAAAAACACAAATCAACTCCAAATAGGCGATATCATACCTCAATGTGAGAAAAAGCAATGAAATATGAATTTATAGCCTCATTTTCATAAGCTTAACCTCTTAAGAATTGTTTAGTGAAATTATATTAAATTATATATTCATATTTCTCTATATAAATCATTATCATGAAATTGGATGCAACCACTTATATATATTGTTATGCTAACATATCATGATCTAGAAAAATTTCAATCTAAATTCTCCAAACCTACATTAACCCATAAAGTTTTTTGAAATATAGAGATTTAAGAGATTAAAAAGTTTATTTTTAAAGAAATATATGAGAAACTAATGGGTGAAACTGAAAAATTCTGGGTGAAAATTAAATAATATTTGACGATATAGTTATCCATGGTAATGATTATAAAAACTACGGTATTTATAACTCATGAAAGGTAAAAACCAATTAAATAATGTTGAAACACTTACGAAATGTCAGTTTTTAAGAAATCCAATAACATAATGTTGATTGATTTAGGAAAAAATATATATTCTTATGGTTTTATAATGATTAATGAATTTTATATCATTAGTAAATTATTCCCACCTATGTTTTCATTTAAAAAACCAATGTCACAATAAAAATTATTTAAACCTTCATTAGATGGGTTCAACTCTTGCACTTTATGATTTATATCTTCTATGAGTTTCATTAAATGTGTTTCCACATAATGTTTAATGACATCAATATGTCCCCTGATGAGGATAACGTTTTGTTATATATTTATCTTCAAATTAATTGGTTTCCGCTTATTATTGTATCTAAAAACTCTAGGACTTGATATCAATAATCCAAAAAATTGATTTGGGATATATCACAAGACTCAAAATCGGAAGGTGTCTATATATCTTCTATGTTCCTACATATACTTGTTAAAAAAATGGGTATATCACCATAACATAATTTATGAATCCTTTTTTCCAATTTTTAGATATCAACATAAGAATTTACAATAAAATTGATTTGGGATATTAGATATTCATCGATTAATTAGTATGTATATTTTATTCTGGAACATAACCATGCATACCATTATGTAGGATAATTCCATAACATACAAATAGCATAATTTAATGATTTTTCCTCTATCCATACTATAATGAAATAATTGATATAAATACGATCTATAAAACCATGGATTTGGAGTATCATAAGATATTAATCATATATAGAAAATAATTCATTTCATAACACTTCCATTTCTACCTCTATGCACTTTTCATAAATAATGTACAAAGTGATATTATTTTTGGATTATATTCACTCTATTAAAATTTGTTAGGAAGAATAATCAATGAAATGAATCCAAATTAAATTATTCTAGAAGAGGTGAATACATGCATCATTTAGGCTACCATGCATGCGGTTTTACATAGTAAGAATGAAATAATAATTCTTAATAGATTCTTCATTATATTGTTTCTTTAAATAAATCATACTAGAAAAAAATTTGATTCTACCATTTTTTAAAATATAAGAACATTTATATGGGATTCAAATTTTATTAGAATTTTATATTAGTATGTTAATAATTTTATGATTAATGGGATGTTTTGGACACATGAGTAACCATGGTTATAAGAAGAAAACAAACAAGACCAATGTTTTGGATTTGGAGTGAAAAGTGATTCCCTATTAAAATGTGAAGTTTTCTTATTCTTATTTCTCATACCTCTAGATGCTACCAGTCAATTAAAATATTAACTAACCTCTACTATATCCTTGAATACATTGTGAAAAATAATATCCTATAATAGAACAGATTGTTATTTCCTTTCCTTGATGAAGTGGGAATATGGTTCACATTGATAGTTGATCTCCTCTCAAAAAAGAATAATCAATTATGAAAAATTAGTAGTTAAATAGGGGGAAACCAATTAATAAATTTATCAAATATACTATTATTAGATTATATTTAAACACTGACACTAGGTTTTTAAGTTTTATGTTTCTATAAAAATGAAACAATAACATGAGTTAGGCTGGTAGTGAATTTTAGAGAATTCTATAATCTATAAAAGTATGATGATAATTCTATTAAAAAATATAGTTCATTGAAGGGTTATATTCCATTAATGAATTTTATTGAAAAACATGGGAATGAACCTTCAATCATTAAAAAATTCATGATAAATTTCTACATGATTTAGTGTTGTATGTGAGATTACATATGTTAATAATAGATCTAACTAAGAAGTTACTTCTAAACGAAGATAAAATCATCTTAAACAAACATGATGTGTATGCCTTAACGTAGTGACCCAGACCCTCATAACCACGAGAAGGTTTCATATTTATTACACTAGCCTATGATACAAGGAATCACATCCTGGAGAACTGAATAGTTTAGTAGTGTAGGTAAACTACAAACTTACATTATTACCATATTATATTTTTAATCATGAATTACAATATTTTTTTTGATAATAACACTATTCCATCGAGTATATACTTGAACATAAAAAAAAGTGCACTTCATGGAATCCCATGGAATGGAAAAAATAAAGGTGATCTCAAATTATTATTATGGGTGGTTAAGTACACCAAAAGCTATTATTAATCAATAAATAATAATCAACATTGAATGGTGAATATCAGAACAAACATTTAATTTTAAAAATATGATTATGTTGTTATGATAAGGCACAATCAATATGGAATGGTAAATAATGGAAAGCACATTCCATTTAATAAAAAACAAATAATGAAATTAATTTAGAGATAATATCATTGTGAAAATCTCAAGAATAATTGATAATGAATTCTTAATAATTCAAATTCTTAACTATTAATCTTATTAATCTTATGTAACATAATACATCTACCATTATGGCCTTTCACAAGACAGATTAAAACTACAAATAGAAACACATTTAATGATACCTTACTCATTAAACTCATGAGACTAACAATTTATTGAGGGATATATAATTCCAATACCCAATCATAATTTCCAAAACATATAGTTCCTTACATATCAGATAATCGATTTAATTCCTAAACTATTGTGTTTATCATCAAATATATGTATTTTGTAAAGAATAAATTTTTAACAATATTTCAATTGATAATAAAAAAGCATTCAATTTGGGATACCATATATATAAATTATTTAAATTTCTGAAATAAACATATCAGTATTTAATAATATGGATATTTAAGGGAAATATAATGTCCAATGATCAAATTTAAGTGAATATTTCAAGGGAAATCTAATGATTAAAAAATAAAATCATGAAAGTGAGAATCAATACATTGTTTTTTCAAAATTATCATAAAAATACATATAAATAGTAAGCATATTATCAATTCAACATATACCCGGTTGGTTAAGAATACTAAGATTTAATTATTGATGATTTGAAATTCCTTATATTTATATTTGAAAAATATTATTAATGAAAATAATTTTTAATTTATAAAATTAATTTTTAAAACGTAAATTTAACAAAACATTTTTAAAATAATTTTATTTGAATATAATATTTGAAACACATAACATAATATTTACGATATTGATTGATCATGAGGGTAAGAAATTTTTTACAAGACGAGTGTGTTAAAAAAATAATCCTTTCACATTTTTGATAAAATCGAAATCGTTAATGTATTAAAAATATGATGATGATTATATTGGAATTTTTTTTATAAAAAATCAAAATTGGTATGAAATTATTTTATATATAATGTGTGATGGAATGAAAACAATTTTGAATTTTTTAGAAAATAGGGGTTTGGATGAAAAAGTATTTTTGACCGAGTAGAGGAATAAAGTAGTATTTTGTTAAATCATTTTATCAATAAATTTAAGTACTAAAGAGTGATAAATGGTACTATTACTTGAAAAAACTCATTAATGACTCAAGGGAAATAACATTAAATGGTTTACTAAATAAATAAATTAATTCGGTTTAATTGAAATTCAATAATAATCAATCTCAATTAAAATGATATAGAGAAATAAACCCCTATAAAGAATATAACATTGATTTTAGAATTATCTAATTAATTTATTATTTATACAAAATATAAATTCACATAAATGAAGTGTCTATAAATCATAAAATATCCAAGATTCAATACACAAATAATCATATAATATCCAGTACAATGAAGAAGTTAGATAATTCAATGAAATGAAATTGCATTATGAAATTATTTGGTACATGGTAATTTTCAAGTCAAATCCACATGGATAAAATATATCAAATTAAAACCTAAAATATAATGATTTATCAATGAATAATATTATTTCATTAAAATTGTGGATGTTTTTAGGCCATATGATAGAAATTAAGTTTATATATTATAATATTCCTGAATGAAGATAAATTTAGATGTGGTCTCTTACCTCACACTTCCTTATGGTTTCACATGATTTAACTAAATATATAGTGTTTTTATACAAGTTATAATCATATAATATAACTATATTGATATTTACAATACCATAAATAATCCATTTATAATATATCATAACCCATTTGTTAATAATCCTTAATTATTTTTTTTAAAAGGTTGGGGCCGAAGCCTCAATTTATTATTTAAAGAAAAGACCTCTTTAGAATAGGTAGAGGGAGACCCATTACCTAGCATGAAGGCCCAAGGCCATGTGGCCTGAATAAAAGGCTTGAAAGCCTAATTTTTGGCCCAAAGGACGCCTCAATGAACAGTGCGCGTGGCCTTGTCATGAATTCTACAGTCCTTTTTCGTATTATATAGTCACATCATATAATTAACAATATTAATGAAATAATAATGCATAAAGTATTTTTTTAAATACAAATCATGAAATATTGTTTTGAGAAATTAATTATGTTAGGATCATGGAGACTATATGTTGTACATATTTATGCAAAATGTTTCCATTTTTCAATGAACATTATGAAAATGAGGTAAGTAATAATATATAATTCATAATTACCTTATTATATTATTATTTACTCAAATGTAATTAGACGTATATTCAATGTGTCATGGTGATCAATAAAGATCCACATCAATTCGTGAAGGTAAAAGTCCACACACACAAGAATGATGTTATCATCTTTCAATGAGTGAAAAAGTAAGAAAGAAAATGGTATATTATATTTTAAGACTAATAAAAATGTAATTAATATCATTATTTTATCATTTATCTCACATATATTCGTTAACTATATGCATATTAGCATCCATTTAAATGCATTATGAGAAATGAATCATACCACTCCACCGTACATATTTGCAATGTTATTATATTCACTATGGAACATAATTTAAATGGCATATTTTATATAATTAATCCAAAGATATAATGTTTTTATAAATACCATATATATAACTTATATCTGTTAGCTTACGAGGACATGAGTGACAATAATGGGAAAATGAATAACATTGGTTCGCCAGGCGGTAGTCTGTAGTACCCATGATTGATGATTTTGTAACACATATAATGAAAGAGGGGATGGTTTTATGTAATGAATATTACATAAAAATCTACTTATATGAAATAAAATATGGAAAATATATAATAATGGTTTATCAAGAACTGAATGTTGTGGAGGAATAAATAAAATAAAAACACTCGATGATGAATGGAACCACTTTCGTGGGTAACCTCTTTATTTTTCCAATTAAATATTATCAAAGATAGATTTTGAATGAATCGAAGGATTATAGGATGAGATGAAGGAAATTTGACTTTTAATTTGGTATTTATTGGATGAATAATTGTTTTTATGGTGTGAAGAAGAGTACATAGGGGATGCTATTTTATAAGGCAGGCCAGTGGCACACTAGTAATTTTTGAAAAATAAAAAGGCGATGAAACATTTTTCACTTGGAAAAGGGTCCAAAATAGAGTATTATTGAGGATTAGACCTGAAAAGGACCAATAAATTCCATAAAATATATTTTATACATGTTTTTAATTCAACTAACACTTATCGTCTTATTTTAACCCCTATAAACCCAAATTTAGTTTAACATTGGTAATAATTTATATTGTTTTTAAAATTAATTATTTTAAAAAATTATTTTTACAATATTAGATAAAATAAAATATTTTAATTAAAAATATTCAGTAAAATTACAAAATTCCATTAATATAAGTGAAAACTGAATTTGAAATTAATCCCAAAAATGTAGTAAGAATGATGTTTTTAAAGATAAAATGTTCCAAAGTTACATGGTTTTATATCAAAATTAATCATAAAAATGATTCCAATCACCAAAATAGGATTAATTGATATATAAATTTAATAATTTTAATATAAATCAATGGAAACAATATAACTTATTTTTATAAATATTTTATTTGAAATTGTAGTTTTCAATTATAATTCTATATTTTTAAGTATTTAATGAAAAATGAAATATTTTGTAATAATCACAATAATTAAGCCTAAGATAATTTTGATTTGATGATTTCAGAAATGAATTTTATTTTTTAAAATACATTATCTAAAATTGTTAAAAATTAATTTTAATTTTTGTGCTCAAAGAAGATCTAAACTGTCACTTAGAAAAAATATTGATTTTCCAAAATCATTTCTTTTTCTTTTATTTGATTATTTTATTTGTTATCAATATAAACTAATAATTTTATTTAATTTAGTTTTATTATTCATACCTTCAAATTTTATGGTTATGTTATAATGTTATACTATATTATATTTCATTTGGACTAAGGGTTTCTTGTTTTAGAAACTATCAAAGGGAATAAATTTAATCAAATATTTTACGTGGGTTGTTTGAGATTGGCATTCTATATCATATATGCTATCCAATTTTTTTTTTCTTATTTTAAAATATTAGGGTGTTAAATTCTACCCAGCTTAAATAAATTTCATCCTCATAATATATATTTTATCTTATTAACCTAGAATTTGATATTTAAGAATTATTTTATTTAAGGCCCACATTGTAAAAATATTTTAATAAAACATCGTCTTAATAAGTGATAAATAGAAATAAAAACTTCAGGTAACTAGGTTTATAAATAGGATAATATTAGTGTCAAATGAATATATGACATGAAATAAAATAATAAATAATTATTGGTTGTTATAGAGTTAATTGATAAAAATAATGTGAATAATAAATGATGAGTTACAGAAATAAAAACTATAAATTTTTGATAATTTTAAAGACCATATAATTCATCATATGTGAATTCAAAAGGATATTTTTTTTTCAAACCCATTTTACTAGTCTAGAGTAATTTAAATACTATCCATGAATATAAGTATATATACTTACATAATACATTTCTTATATATAAGCACAATTTCATCCATTGGTTGTGCCGAAATCAATTTCCAAATAATTACATACTCCAAGAAATGAATATCCAAAACTTATATGTTAAGCCGATAGAACTATAATTTACTTTTAATGGATCATAAAATTAATAAAATCCTATTAATTATTTCTCCCCATCTAAAAATATTTTTTGAAAAAAATATGGTTAACAAAAGTTTTTTGAATATAAAACAACAATCCATAAACAACAATAATAACACCACTAGTAAATTGTTTATATTTATTCATTATATAGTTTAACTAAAAATAATAAAATATTATACAAAAAATAACATTTTATATTGGTAGGCATTAAACCTTTTTAATAATTTGGTAACAGGTTTAAGCCCCATGTCCTTACTAGATGCGATTGGTAGTCACCCTACATACACACTTTACTCTTTCTAAAAGAATATTCATATAATTCATATAAGGTTCCTAAATTCTGATGACACATTTTGGATAAAAAAATTAAATATGAGATAAAATGTTCTAGTTATTAGTATCTTTAACATTATTATTTTAAAAATTAAGTGAATTATTTATTAAATAGATTTAAAAAAAATAACCAATTGAGTTTTATACAGACGTTTTTTTAAATGTCTTTAATTTTAATAAATTCCAACCATATAAAACCAAAAGGGGTTATTTAATATATAAAATTATGTTCAAAGTTAATCTCACAACACAAGATTCCATCCAAAAATATTATGATAGTGATGACACATATGATTTTGAAATATTACACAATCCTTGTATATTTCATGATTATTATAACCTAAATTTTATTGGTTAAAGTGGTAACTTCTAAAATTTAATTCATTATTTATAATACATAAGTACCTAATCCATTTTATTTCAATATAGGGCTGTATTTTTATTTGTTATTTAACATTAAAATAGGTCATTAACATAGATAATGGTCATATTCTCTACATTTATGAGAAGGATCTATAAAGGTATCCTTGGGATATAATTTATTTCATCCCATTATACTCTAAATTTTTATTAGATAATTATTTTTTATTCACTACCATTCCCCACCTAATAGATGTTCCCATTCCTTTTAGACACAGTAGGTTTAATTTAGGTCATTAATTGTCATCATATATTCGAATACTTCATAATGGGGTGAACATAAAATGTGAATTATGCTATGTATATCTTTGGAGAGTGACAATAAAAGTGCACTATATGAAAATTTTCATGTACCTGCTTACGATCGTGTCATTCAAAATGTGCCCATTTGAATGTTATTACTACTTGGTACATATATTTTAGGTTCACACCGACATTTAATACCTAGAATGAGATATATTAAAAGGAAAACCCATATATCTCTACCCTACCAAAATAATAGTATAGTCTTCTATTCTTATCCTAAATTATTTTCATAGGGTAATGATTCATAATCTATTTTTATTAAAATTTAGATCCCATGGTTTATACTAAAGCTTTTATAGTAACTATTATAGATGTCCTAACCACAGTACCTATGAGAAAGTGTCTGATATATTGTAATAAGATATAAAGTATCCTATCCAGAAAGTATGAATAGTTTAGTAGTCTTTATAAACTAGATATATCCATGATTCCAATATTAAATTTGTAAACATAAATTACAAGGTATTTTTTATGAATAAAATTATTCCCTCTATGGTACACTTTTACTTCAATCAAAGTACACTTCATGGAATCATGGGAAAAGGAAACAAAATACAGTTGACCTTAAATTCCCAGTAAGAGCTATGAACATCATATGAAATCATGAATAAATAAATAATATTCAATATGGATAGGTATATATATTAACACACATTCCATTTAAATTTTCTTACTATCATGATAATATAAGGCATAATCAAAATTTAATGGTAAATAATAGAAAATACAATCTATTTAATTATTAATATGATAATTAAATGAATATAGAGGTAATATCATTATGAAAACATCATGGATTATTATAACTAAATTCTTAGAGAATTAATTAATTAATTATTGGATTACACCATTTCAGGGATCATGAAACCTATACCATCAATAAAATTCACAGGAAAATTTATAACGGTAGGTAGAGAAAAATTTAATTTTGTATTACTAATTAACCTCATGAGACTACATATGAATCTATGAGATATATAATTATACGCCCCACCTATCACTGCATGAACAATTAATTACTCATAAACCGAATAATTTATTTAATTTATGAACCATTGTCATTATCATCAAATATTTGTATTTATTAAAGAATATAGATTTATTAATATTTTCCCATATAAGAAAATTATTTCAAATTTAGAATTCCATATATTAAAACTATTTATGTTTTAAGAAATAAAAATATCCATGAAAAATAATTTAATTATTTCGGAGAAATTAAATGTGTAATGAGAATGGGTAAGTAAAAATTTTAGGGGAAATATTTGGACTATAAAAAATATTCATGAAATTGGGTCTCAGAATATTAATTGGAAAAAATGATTATAAAAAATTCAATGAAATTATATGGATAAAATTTAATCAATAATATATCCATTAGAGAAATAATAATGGGTGGTTTTAATTAATGATAAGAAATTCCAAAAAAAGATCTTTATATTTTTTTGAGGAAAATATACATTTTAATTTTTAAAGATAACATTTTAAAACTAAAATTTCACAAGAAATTTTGAAAATAATTTTATTCAAAAATAATATTTGAAACATATAATGTAATATTTTAAATATTGAGTATTCATTATTGATTGAAATATCATAAATGCTAATTATGTTAAAACAAATATTCCTTTCACATTCACTATAAAATCCAAACAATCATTGTTTTTAAAGACGAATGAAGATTGATTTGATTTTTTTTATAAGAAGTAAATCTGGGTAATGTTTTCTTTAATAAATAATTTTTAATAGATAATACATATTTTTTTATTTTTTTATAAAAGATGGTTTTGTCAAAAAAATAATTTCTGACTGAAGAGATAAATGAAATCATATTTCATTAAATCATTTTTCCAAAAGAAATTAAACAATAAAGAGTAAAAATAGTAAACATACATAATGAATCTCATAAATAAACAATGTAAAATAAAATAAAAGGGTTTATTAAAAAATAATCAATTGATTTACTTTAATATAAATTTAGGTATAAAAAATCCTGATGAAAATGAGATTGTGAGATGAACCCTTACAAATTATATAATGTTCAATTGAGATTTAAAAAATGAATCAATAAACGTGTTTAAAATATAAATAGACATAAAATATGTTTACATTCAAAATAATATATTTTAATGTCAATATATACTTAATATTATAATATTAAAGAAAACTTAGATGTAATACAACCTAAAGAAATTAAGTTGAATTATGAAATTCTTTACAGCATGGTGGTTTTAATTTCAACCCCCCATGGATGAAAAACATAAAATTCAGACAAAAAAATCAAATATTATTGAGTGATTAAATTACATGAAAAAGAGGAAGTATATACACCATATAGATGAAATTTGTTGCGTAAATTTACAATTTTCCATAATCAAGGGAAATTGAGATGAAGTCCCTTACCTCTCACATCCTTTTTATAGAATGTAATTTTAAATCATATATATTGTTTTTATACATTGTATTAACTTTTAAAAGAAACAAATTAATATTTATAATATCATATATGGTTCTTTTTACATCTTCATTAATAATATTTCATTATCTTCATTGTTTTGGGTGTTATTTCTTTTGTTTTCTCATTCATCCATTTCCTTGGATGTTTAGTTTTCAAATAATATTTTATAGTTTCATCATATAAAAAATAAATATCAGGACATAAATATCATATCTATATAAAAATTATAATTTGAGGACAAATCATGAATGATGGTTCTAAGAAATAATGTGTGTTATAATCTTGGAATTGGTATGCTGTACATACACATGAGTAATGTTTCCATTTTTTCATAGATCATTATACAAACAAGGTATGTAATATTTTATCTTAGAATAATGTTAATAATATTTTATTATTTCGTTAAATATAATTATACATATCATTAATGTGGTGTGGTGATAAATATAGAGCCACATTACTTCATGAAGGTGACATTACACATTTACATGAATGATGTAATCATTATTTAGTGAGTGAAAAGGTAATAGTGAAAATGATATTGAATATATTTATAATGATAAATATGTAATTAATATCATAATTATTTAACGTATATAACATATATTCACTAAATTTATCCTTATTTTAATCCATGAAAATCCTTAGTGTAATATTAATCACATCGCTTTGTGAGGTGGTTGTCCTCCGTACACACGTGTGACTTTATTATACACCATGATGAATGAAAAGTAAAATAAAAATATATGATATAAGGATTTTTTATATAATAATGATATAAATTCCATAAATATAATTTATATACATCATCATACTTAACCATGAGAGATGAAAATTGAAATATGTTTGACATCGGTTAATGAGGTGATCGTTTTTCATACTAACGAAAGATGATTTTTGAACTAATTTTATTTATGTGTGGAAAAATTTTGGTTATTCCAAAATAGAAACAATCTCATAATTTTAATGATTCTGATATTATCATCATTCATTAATTATAATTAATGGAGGTTTAGGATGGTATAAAATAAAAATTCTCGATGAAGAACATTACCTCCTCATAAGATAAATTTCTTTAAATATGAACAAAAATACCCCATTTTGGTCATATGAATAAAATTATGATTCTTTTATAAGATAAAATATTTATGGGAAGTTATTTTTGATAATAATAGATGATTAAAAAGGGTTTTAATATGAGAAGAAGAGAGAAGATGGGTTTTCCTTTTATAAGTTAGGTGACAGGCATATTTTTTATTTTTGAAAATAAAAAAGTGCACACACATGTTTCATATCAAATAATAGTCCAAAATGTATTACTAAATATAAATATACATGATAAGGTTTTAATATGAAAATAATATCTATTTTAGTCAACTTTTTAGCTAATTTATCCATTATCTTCTTTAATAAACCCTCAAGAAACCAATAATTATCTAAAACTCCATAAATAAATTTTACCTTTTTTACCTTTGATTATGGTGAAATATTATGTTTACATTGTTAGATAAAATATATTATTCTAATTCAAAATACAAAAACCATTTTTCCAAATTTCATTAATTAATGTGCATAAGTAAAATTTTAATTTAATCCCACATATGTAATTAGAATATGGGTTTTAATGAAAAAAATTTAAATTGATTAAAATATTTTTATATCCAACCTAAATATTAAAATGGGTCTAATGAAAAAAATTATATTAAATGATATATAATTAAAATAATTTTAAATTTAATCCATTTTAATATATATTTTACTTTTTTAAATAATTTAAATGAAATATAATTTTTTGATTAGAATTTAGTATTTTCACTATTCATTGAAAAATGAAAGATTTTGAAAAACATACAACTAACTAACTCTAAGAAAATTACGATTTTATTATTTCTGAAATTAATATTATTTGGTCAAAAAATTGTCTTAATCTGGTAAAAATAAATTTTAAATTATTTTCACAAAGCATAATTACACCTACTTTGATAAAAAAACTAATGTTTTTAGATAAAATTTATTTTTATATTTATTTTTTATTATTTTCTTTATAATAAATAGATAACCATAATTTTCCAATATCTAGTTATTATTATTCTTATATGGAACAAATAATTAGTATATAATGGTATAGTGTATTATAACTCATTTCAACATGGGATAGTGTGTTCCAAAAACTATCAAAGAGAATAAATTTAAGAAAAATATTTCATTTTTTGTTTATTTTTGATATTTTGTGTCACATACTCTATAAATAAAAATGTTTATATTTTAAAATCATGTAGTTATACACTTCTAATCATATCACGCATGAAGAGATGTATTTTAATAGTTATGTAGTTGAGTGAGTTTTACCTTTTACAATGGAAATATGAATCCCAAGACCCAAGTTAGTGTGGATTAAATTGAGTCTGAATCCTACACTCTGATACAACATTGTCTTGGAAATTACAT
Source organism: Viscum album (assembly GCA_963277665.1). Taxonomy (NCBI): domain Eukaryota; kingdom Viridiplantae; phylum Streptophyta; class Magnoliopsida; order Santalales; family Viscaceae; genus Viscum; species Viscum album. The sequence goes on along the minus strand of OY728155.1, from coordinate 460,973,587 downwards.
TGTAAAAAAATTAAATTAGATTAGAGTAATGCATGTTTTTCTAAAAGTATATCATTGGAAAAATAAAAATTCAATGTGGTCTAAATTAGGAGATGATAAACTTTTTTCCAAATAGATTTGATCAACCATGGTGTTTTCCTTCCATAAAATTGGTTTATCCAAAAATAATGTTTTCAAATGAATTTAAAATGACCGTTATAATATCTATATTTTGGAAGGATAATTGAACATAAGATAACCAAAAAATTAGTAATAAAGAATATTGACACCTATTTACATCATGGGACCAATGAAATAAATGAAATCACCCTCTCTAGTTGAAAAATAATTCCCCCAACCATGATTTGATGATGTTCATATATAATAGGAGATGGATGTACTATGTTTTTTGGGCTTGATATGGAGATTGATGTATAACAAGATAGGATTCGTTATCAGAAAAAATGATTGAAAATTGGAATATAGTTATGAACCAATCTAAACTTGGTAATAATAATCCAATTTTATCCTTTAGTGGAATATTCGGCATCCTCAAAGGAAAGAGACACTCCAAGTCTAATCTCTATTAATACTTATTACCTCATATATGTTGAGAACATTATATTCACTGGTTACAACACCCTTAAAAGAAATAGAGGGTTTCTAATATTGGATTATATGAATGAGAATCTAGAAATAGGTGGTTTATTTGGAAACATATTTGGGAATATAGGATCAAGATCATTCCAAACAAAATATGGCAGTGTATCATCCCTAAATTATAGTGTGTATACTGATGAATGAAATAGAATAGGATAAAGACAACTATCAATATATTCCATTAAATAGAGTTATTTATGTATATAGAAAATATCATGTAGATTTTTGATGAGATCACCTAAGTATTCTTATTTGTATCCACATCGATTGAAGGTGTCATTGAGGGGGACCCCATTGCATTTTGAATATTAAAAAAATGAATATCTGTTTAAGGTACATATAATTAGGTTAAGATATTGATTTCATAAATCCTAATAGTATAGACAAATATAATCTTGATTTTAATGTTATATTGAAATGAATGTCTTAAAAATTTAGAATCTCTTAAATAAAAATCACATTAAAGTGAAACCATGATATGTGTATCGAAGTAAAGTAAATTTCAAGAAATGTAAAATGAAACATAAAAATATCTTCATAAAAAAATCACACAAAATAATGTGGGTGGTGAATATATTAAATGAATTTAATATGGAAAATTGATATGAGAAAAACATCCTGGAATGCCTTAAAGAACATCAATCTTCTACATTGGTAAAATCACTCTATCTCAAGATGAACTCCTTTAGAATAATGATTATAGGACAGATTCATTGAATATGATTGTTAAATACATGGTATATGACTAAGATGGAGGAAAATCATCATGTATTAAAGAGGAAATGAAGTTGAATAATTATATTGAAATGGTAGAGGATACCTCTTTTTTGGGATGAATTGAGAGATAATTACTTGGAAAATTATGTTAGGTAAAGGGTAAAGATTGAATCCTCTGGGTGTTAGGTATGTTATATTTCGAAATAATAGTAAGAAACATGATAATAATTCTAAGAAACATAATAAATTGAGATTTGATCACACCAGACATCAATTTATTGACTGTCCAAAAGATGAATCCCATTAGATTAAATTTTCCCATATTGACTAAATAGTTGAGTATGAAAATATCAGAAACATTGAGGGTTTTCTTATCACACTTCCTTAGAACTAAAAATTCATTCATCTATATGGATATGGGAAGATTGTATGAATAAATATGATACAATTTTCTTTTATCCACATGAATCTCAAAAAGAGATTCCCCTACTCTAGTCTTATTAAATGTTCCTTCTTCTATTTAGAGCTTTTGGGAAGGACAAAGAGCGTCTCACTCATAAGGTTCGACAATAATTTTTTTTCTTGTTTTAAAGTAAGGTATATTATTTTTAATTAATAGAAAAGGTAATATTCAAATCATCATCAATTTTAATGGTCTTATAAAATTCTAAAACATTATCAGCATGGACAAGATCCTAATAGGTTTTGGGTTTTTCAATACAAAATGTCTCCCAACCTTGAATATTTCTATAATTGTTTTTATAGAAGAATCAAATTTCTCATACAATTAATTTTCAACTAATATTTATCTTTGGAAATTAATTGAATAAATGTCTATCAGAGTTTTCAATTTTGGAGGCATGTCTTTGAGAGAAGAAAAAGTGGATTCTAACATTAATAAAAATATATTTTCTGAGTACAGAAATTTTTGGACTTGACTATTTGAGGATAAATAGAGCTTTGAGTCATAGTATAGATTGTCAATGTAGAAAAGGGTAGGGGTTACTTTATATAGGTTAAGGAAATGTGTTTATTCATCTTTTAGGGCTCATATTGGATCGAGAAAATCTGATAGTTGAAAAAAACATTGAACTCTTCTTGTTTAAAAAAAATTAAAACCAATTTATCGTATTCGTGATTAAGTCGAAAAAGGTTTTAAAAATATGAAATAACAATAAATGGTAATGAAATTTAAATAGTGTAGGGTAAGGAATTATACCTTTCAGAATCCCAATATAATTTTTTTGGTTTTAGATAAAATTTTCTTCGAAAAAATATAAAATAATGAAAAAAACTTTCGTATGAAAAATCTTAGTACAAAAACAAATACGGTTTCGAAAAATAATTTGGTTACGAAAACTTTTCGTTACGAAAAATTTGGGTTAATAAATATTTTTGTTACAAATAAATTACTATCAAACATATGTACTCCCCCTTTGAATGTGAGTTAATTAATGTTATGAGATGATTTAAATAAGAAAAATAGGTGAATGATTAATCTATAGTGATCATTATTAGCTTCTATTTAATGTATTAAAATCTATTGGAAGGTAATGGTTTTGTAAATATATCTACAAGTTGTTTTTTGCATTACGATAAATTGAAAAATTCTATATTCTCTTAGTGGGTGATCCCCATGAAATTTATGCCTAATATCAATTTTTTTCACATAAGTGGTGTGCATGGTTTTTACATCGAGCTATGGAACTAGTATTATCACATAATATTTGAGTTTTGGTAAATCTCATTCCATAATTAGTGAGTCTGTGTTGCATTCACAACAATTGAGGATAAAAACAACCAAATGCCACATATTCCTCTTTTGCAGAGGAATGTTCTACTAAGAGTTGTTTATTATAAGACCAAGAAACTTATGAATATCCTAGGAAATGATAACTTATGAATTTATTTTTTTTATACATTCTACAAACATCAAATTAATTATCTAAAAAACTTTATAATTTATTTTTTTTAAAGAGTAAAAAAGTCCCAAATAAATAATTCCCTTTAAATAACAAAAAATTAGTTTAAAATCTTCTTAATGGGATTCTTTTGGTTTTATTGATATATTGCACATAAGTATACAAAAAACATCACGTCTAGATGTCTAGCTATTAAGTATCGTAGGATTTCTATCATCCCTCTAAAAGTTTTTTGATTTACTAGTTGTATATCTTCATTAATTTCAATAGTATTTGAGGTACTAATTGGTGAAATAATACTTTTAGTATTTTAGTATCGATTCTTTTTAATAAGATCATTAATATAATTATGCCACTATATATAAGTCCCTTTTAGTTTATGGGAAATTTGAAAACCAAGAAATAATATTAACTCAACCATCATACTCATTTCAAGCTCAAATTTCATAAGACATATAAAATAATCTATTAAAGATTGCCGAGTGGATCTAAAAATAATGTCATCAACATAAATTTGAATGATCAAAACATTTTTGTTTGCTTTCTTTATAAAAAGTGTTGGATCAACTATTCCCTTAACAAATTTGTTTTGAAGTAAAAATAATATTAATCTATTATAATAGGATCTAGGGGCTTGTTTAAGTCCATATAAATCATTGGTAAGTTTTTAAACATATTCAAGATGTTTTTTATCTTTAAAACCAGTCTTTTATTCAATAAAAACTTCCTCCAAAACATATATGTTATTAAAATCACACTTTACATCCATTTGAAAAATTTTGATATTAAAGAATCATAGAATGACTAATAGTATCTAAAGAGATTCAATTCAAGCTACAAAATACTAGATTTTTTAATAATCTATTCCCTCTTGTTGATTATAAGCTTAAGAAACTAGTATTTTTTAATTTTTAATGATAATTATATATTCATCACATTTGTTTCTAAAGATCCATGTTAATAGAATTACAAAATATTCTTTAGGTCATTCATCCATGATTTAGAATTTAATCCTTTTAAATTATATTAGTTCATCAAGCATTTTTTAATAAAATGTTCATCACCTAAATCCACATCATGAATTTCAGGTTTTAATTTTGAAAGAAATGGTAGATGGTCTACTTCATCTCTCAATTAAATTATAGTCCTCATAAGTTGATTTACATGACCATTGATACTATCAAAAGGATGATTCTTAAGAAACAACTGAATTGGGGTTTTTAAAGCATTTTTATCAACATAAGATAAAAAGTGTTCCAAAGTTAATACATAGGAAACAATTTCATGAGTATTTTATTTATAGAAGAGTATTCTATCAATGGTTGATAATCCGGTTATGAAAACACATCATAAGATGTATGTTGTGATTGTTTAAAAACAATGTGACCAGTTTCATCATATTTAACATGTACAGTTTCCACAACAGTACAACAATTTTTATTCAAATCTCTATAATACTTAAAAGTAGTGGAATATCCAAAGAAAATACCTTCATAGTATTTGGGTGTGAATTAATGTAAATTGTATTTTTTTTATTAAAAATGAATTCTATGCATCCAAATACTTTCAAGTATAAAACTATTGGTTTTCAGGATCTCCATAACTCAGAAAAGTTTTTATTAAGAAATGATCTAATTATAACTCGATTAATAATATAACAAGAAATAATCACAGCTTCAACCCAAAAATGATTACCAATTTAATATTGACTCAACATGGTTCTATTTATATCTTAAAGAATACAATATTTTTCTTTCAAAAACACCACTTTGTTAAAAATTTATAGGAGATAACACATTATGTGTAATACCTTTTCTACTACAAAAGTTTTCAATATATTAATTTAAAAATTATCCCCCATGATCACTATGAATAGTTATCAATAGAGGGTTTTTCATATTTTTAAATTTGGATACTAAAGTTTTAAAATAACAATAGGATTCATATTTTTTTTCTAGAAAATATACCCATGTATATATACTATAGTCATCAAATAAAAATATACATAATACATGCCTATAATACATTTAGTTTGTGTAAGACCATATAAATCAATGTGGAGCAACTGTAAATCATCATAAGTTGAGACTTCACTATGAAATTTAAATCTTGGATTATGTTTCTTGACATATTGACTAGAGTAACAGACTATTGAAGAATCACATCTATGTTCTAGAAGATCCTTAATAAGTCTCTTCTTATACAATTTTTATAAGTTCATAATGTTACAATGTCCTAACCTTCTATTCCATAACCAAGATTGATCTTCCATTTCACTAAGTCAAGGTATGTATTGGTTCTCAAGGTCTTCTAAGTTGAGTGTATATACATTTTCATGCTAAAGGGTAGAAATAATGAATTAATCCATGGAATTCTATACTACACATTTTTCATTACTAAAATTCAAAAGTTTACATTCATCACATAATTGACTTATTCTTATAAGATTATGAGTAAGACCACTAAAAAATAAAACACTTGAAATAAAAGATTTTTTGAGAAGTAAAATATTACCTATACAAACAGAATTTCCTTTATCATTGACTTTAAAGGTATACCTTCCATCTTTAATTTCAAAAATCTTTTCAAAGAAGTATTAGTTACTAGTCATATTCTAGTAACATCCACTATCCTTGTAAAATATGTTTTTTTGTTGGTGCTTTCTTTATTTTTTATAAAATAAAACAATTAGGTTTTCGAAATCCAAACATTTTGGATCAAAAAATGTTAAAAATAAGAATTTTGGAATCCCAAATTTGATTTAAAAAATATGATTTTTTGAATCCAAAATATTAATTTTTTTTAAAGAATTTTTTTATTCTAATGACCCCCACATTTTCATTTTGTGCAACATGGGGCATTTTCAAGACCAATTTAATTGTTACTAAAAAACTATTTTGATTGAGAATTTACCAATCCTAATCTTTTTCCTTATGGATGAATTTATTTATACATATTCTCAAAAAATTATTTACCAATGGGAATTTTTTTAATATATTATTTAATGAAAATATTTTAATGTTTTGTTTTGTTAATAAATTCATATCCACATTAGTATTAGATTTTGAAGTGAGTTTTGAATCAATTTTTTTTATTTAAAATCCATTTTTAAAGTATTTTGAAAGCTTATTATTCCCAAAATTTTATTCCTAAATGCTGTTAGAAATTAAATAAACTTAAAATTATTTTTTATAAAGATCTTTAGAAAGATCTAATACGTCTTTTATTAAAAAATTTATTCTATAATTTTACTTTTCAAATTTTTTACTAACATTGAAAATTTCATTTACATGAAATTTGGGAAATCTAAAAACTTCTTCATATTAGGGTAAAGTGTTATTATCATTGACTGAGGATGATTATTCATTTTATGTAGTGGAATTATTCTCATTAGGATAATTTTCACTTAAATACATATTGGTTATGTATTAAGTAGTGTGTTCCTTTTCCATGAATCATTGAATTTAAATAGGTATTCCGGTACGAAGTCCTATAATTGTTTTCCTAGAATTCCTATTTACTAAAGATTCATTTAAAGAGCCTCCTCCAATCACACTCTAGGATTCTTTAGGATTTATAGGTTCATTTCCTTTTGTCTCGTAATAATTTTTCTGATACCTCTCATAATGTATTTATTTTCTCTCTATTCTTTTTAGAGTTAGACAATCAGGTCTGATATGTCCGAACTTTTTTCATTCATTACAAGTAACTTTAGTATCCTTGTTATCCTTGTTAAAATTTTCATATAAATATTAAAAATATTTCTTTCAAAATATATTTTTTATTAATTTAGGAATATTTTCTAATTAATTATCTAAATTTTATGATTCACTTATTTCTGATTGAAAAAAAAACTTTATTTATGTTTGTATACTTCATAACTTTATTAGGAGTCTTGGAAATATTTTGATTTAAATTAGAAGAAAAAAAACTCCTCCATTATTTTTCTTTCCTTTTCTTCATCTATTTTCAATCAATTTTTGATATTGAAAATGAGTTCCAAAAAATCATCAAGAGTGCCACTTGTATCTTTTCCAAATTCATCAACCATAGTTGTTTTTTATTCCCACTCATTGGGCATGTTGTCTATGATCTTATCAATAAAGGGGTTCAACATCTAGTACATTCTCTCTCATTGTGTTTTAAACTATTCACAATTTTCATAAATCATTTTTGTACCTTAAAAATAGGTTCTTCTTAAGGCAATTTAAAATCATGATAATATTCTCTTATCATAGCTATTCTTGTCTTAACCACTTTAGATGTGACAAAATGAGTAACCTCTAGTTTCTTCCAAATATTGTTGGTTACTTTAGAAGATAAAATATTTCTATATATATTTCTATTAATTAACCATATTAAATTATTTTTTACCTTGTAATTCAGTTTATGCACTTTTTTCTCTGTATTGGTAATGATTCAATCTTATTTTCTAGGAATTTTATTTTCTCTAGTTAGTATAAAAAAGTTTCCACTCCAATTCTGATAAAAAATGTCTTCATTGTGTCTCAAATATTCATATTAATTTCCACAAAAAATAGTGGTCTTGTAGGACTAAGATTTCCAATAAAACCAACCTTTTGTATTGATATATTGAAAATAATACAAAATTTATTTTTCCTCGGTACATGTTAGGGTAACAAATATTTATAAACAAAAAGTTTGTAAAAAAATTATAACTATCATGAAAATCCAGTGCTAGAAAATATATGAAAAGTTATATATAAATTGTTAGCCTCCTCTGATACCAATTGTTGGATTGTAATGTATATACAGATGGAACAATACAAGAGGGGGGTGGTTAATTGCAGGTTTAAATTTTTTTATCCATAACGGAATTTATTCTAAATAAATATAAACTAATCCAATTGAAAATACATCATAAATTATTAAAACATTAATCATATAGGGTCATAAGTATGATTATAGAAGTATCATAATTGGGTTGATTGTGATAATGTATTCTAGATGTCGTAAATGAAATTATTGGTATTCATAGTTGAAAAGATTAAAATAGATTATGTGTATAAAAGATCGTAATCACAATTGTTATAATGATCGGAGTAAGACAATACAATGATTCAATCATAATTCATACTAAATCTTATTGTGTAATCGAAATGATTGTAATAACTAAAAATTTTAATAATATATATCCTAATCAGAGTATATTACTAATGTCAGAATGGTTAGAGAAATAAAAATAAGAAATATAAAAATAAATATATAAAATCATACACATTCTATTAGAAATCAGTGGAAATGTAAGTGAATAAAATTGTTTTAATCCAATGAGAAGGGTATCCAATATCCTTGGATAAAGATCCCTTGATTTATTCTTTCAAGAAAGTCTATCTTACCCATACTAGGTTAAGTACTAAAAAACAATAAATGGCTTCTATATTGCTATCCCAACATGTGCTTCATCAAGAATGTGATTGATGCCTCTGTCTTCAAATCCATTGAATCACTCAATCTACAAAATAATGGCACATATGTATTCATATCCATAGAATCCCTCAGTCATAATAACCAATGATCATTGTCCCACTAGGGAAATTTGAACCCTTGAGAGTAACAAATATGTTTAATGTGTTTTTAAAAAATTGAATTCAGAGTCTTTCATATGAATAAGAGATTTGAAAGATCTCTTGTAGGATGTCTTGAAATCATCAAAATTATTGAGCTTGTTCAAATGACCTGGTAAGTATTTTCCAATGTCCCAAGGGACATCATGGAATCTAATTGTTGGATTTTCTCCTAAAAACTCAGAGGGACTTGAATACCTACAATACAATGATTATCTTGTAACAGAAATAATGAAAACATTTTATAATATATAATGAAACATAATACATAACATCATTTTGATAGAAAGGTTTTCATTTCGATATGATGCTATTTTTTGAATATGATATAATGGGCCCGAAAATAATTTATCTCTTCCACTAAAACAAAAATGTGAACAATAAACAATTATGGTGATTTTAGGTAAGACAATGAATGTGATTTATTATGTAATTACAATACTGAATGGTGTGTACAATGGGAATCATAAGTATTGAGTCCATTAAAAATCGAATTCAGTGAGTACAATGTAAATTGTAAATGCGGTCATAATGATAACCATGGAATACATTGAAACTTATGGTTATGATTATTATTGTACTCAAATGAAAAATTCTAATGATAAAATGTAATTAAATATCTTCAAGTTCTCAATACATATGAATTTATTTAAAAATTGATTTTTTTTAAAAAAATAATATAAAAGAAAAAAATAAGACTTTTTAATCCACAATAAGATGCATCTTCCAATGAATGAGTTCGTCCAATAGTACATTGGTCTTCCTTTCACATAAAAAGAAAACCGAGTTCTATCACTACAGACACACCAAAATGTCTCCTTGAGAAACCCAATCTGGGAATGAGCTATTAATATATAGTCCATACCCAATATGAATTTATCAGGCCTCATCGCTGCTAAAACTTTATCCCAAAAGAAAATGTCACCTCTAAGAGTTAGTTCAAATTGTCAGCAGAAGTGTGTGATCGTTATGTCTTCTCTAGTAGTAGTCTCTATGTGCAAGGTTTGAGTTAAGGGCTCAAGCAGAATCTCTATTTCTTGTACAATATATTTGGAAATAAATGTATAAAAATAAATTATTTGAATTAGTTATGATGTTAGGGCATAAAAGACATAGATAATACCTCATATCATTTTTGGAGGCTCTAGGTCGTAGACTTTGACCAACTACAGTTGTCACCTCCCTTGTCCTCCTGCTCCTTGAACTTATAGTGGACCACATTAAGAAGGTGTTTGAAATAATTAATAGCATATAAATCTCCATAAGACTCTCCTAGGTCCTCTTCCATGCATGCCACCTTATGAAGATTACTTCTCCTATAATTACTTCTTCCTAGATGACCAATCAATGGTCTCTCTATTAGCTCTATGGAAGATCATAAAAAATCATAAAATATGTCCCCTATAGTCACATGAGTATCCCCAACTATCACTACAATGACTAGAATCACCATATGACCTCTAGACCATAGATCCTCCATCCCGAGACCACATCCTGAAAGGCCTCAAATGACTAGGTCCCTTAGACTTATGTCAACTCCCTGCTGATGAGGTAACTACTACTGATTGCACACTATCAGTTACCGTTGGATATATATTCTATGTTAAGAAACTCAAAAACATCAAGGCTCCCAATATATCCCCATCATTAGTAGGTATTCATTGAGATATAACACTTTCTTGGATGTTTATACACAACCCTTTCTTATAGGTGTGATTCCTGATGAAATGGTCACAAACCATATCCATCAAATACATGGAGATATTGGAAAACCTCGATGAATAATCAGCTACTATCATTAATCCCTGCTAAAGATACATGAGATTGTAGATATGTAAACCCCTCAACATAGATGGAGATAACTTCTATATGAAAATACACTCAAATGTTGACAATTCTAGGGTCACCTCATCTTAAGACTGGTCCACTGACCCCCACCATCTTCATGAAAAGCCATAGAGAAGTCACAAATCTAGGACTACCATATGATATTCTAGGGTCTTGACTAGAGAGAAAACTTGGATAACCACCTAAATCTAGTCCTCATATGAATATGGATCGGTCTTGACCCAAATATTAAGGTGACTCTTCAATTGAAACTCTTGAAGTGAACTAATCCTACGCACCATATCCACTAGTACTGTGGGTACCATGTGCTTCTCTATGGGTGTTGGTTTAGCTAGTTCACCCACCAGAGGCAACATATTGGGAACTCATCCCTATTTAGGGGCCCCATCACTAAGGGGATCATCCTCATGACATTGATGCTGAATCCTAGTCGGCATTGGTCTCAAATGCTTCCTAAAAGGAAAAAAGATGTACTACAGTAAATGATTATATCCATAGAGATGACTTAAGAAGTTCACTGAAAACACAAACCATTATTATATGATTTGTGTACCATTATTTTTCCTACATCCAATATTATCATATATTGAGTTGAAAAGTGGGTGATCAGAGTCCTGGTGTATGGATACTTAGCTTCCACACAAACACTGGGGTCCTTATCATGAAATATGAACTTGAAACACATTACAATATTTAACGAAACTAATCTTACACAGTCTAGTCCTATTAGAGAACTTACTTATCTGATACCACTTCATCACAAACCATATAAATTGGCCCAATGATGCAACACCCCAAGCCCTCTTTCAATAGGGTAGGGGTTGGAGACTATCACCGAGTAGGCATATCACTAAATTGGGAGGCCGTATCCTATGTACATGTACACACAGACACAAATATCCAATCCTATACAATGATTAAATGTAAAAAAAATTAAACAGATATTCATGGATACATCTAAAGCCTACAAAAAGTTTATAACAAGAAGTGAAAGAAAGTAAATAGATCCATATACAAAACCACTACAAATATTCTAAAAACAATCCCTATATAGAACTAATACTAGAGACTTCTACAAAGATATCGTTGGAAAACACCTCGGTTGTTCCCGTGTCACTAAGAATTTTCTGGTCCTAGTCCATATAGGACTCCATAAAAAGGATAATCATTTTCAAAAGACATGACACATGTAGTAAAACCCCCTGTAGGGGTGAGTAAATTCATATACATTAGGGAAACTTGAAACCACCCTGAGTAAAACAAAATAAGTACAATCATCTATACCCAGGTATATGTCTACAACACATATAACAAGAATATCAAGATATAATTAACATAAAACACATCCTAAAGGTATGAAAAACCATAATTCTATCATAGTATTCCATCTAAAAGTTTCCACAAAGCACTCATCTGAGAGAACACACTTCTGAGTCTAATAACACTTGTGAAATCCTATTGGGAGGTAGTGGTCATAGGGTTTTAACATTATATGTACATGATAAAATTACGATTAGATATGATACATTATATTATAATCAATCTGAAGTCTATGGGATATATGAAAATCTCATTCTAGATTAACATGCTATGTAGAGTATCGATGCCTGTGTAGTGTTGGTCACAATGATTCAAAGAACTCCACCTAGGGAATGGAGATGAATTTTGAATCTCTCTCCAGGCCTCATGAAGGGATTCCAACAACTCTATCCATGAAGTATTGCTAAAGTGATAACTCTCATATCTTCAAGAGGAAATTCCATGTAAACTCTTATGTTGTGGATATGGGGAACGTAACCTAACAAGTCATTTCAATGATAAAGAGTACAAGGGATTCAATCAATGTTTTTAGGAGTACACATAATGTAGTAGGTGTAATTTCTATGTTCAATAGACCTCAGGTTCTGTTCATGTGAATGAAAAGTATCCCATTCCCATATCCATGTAAAAGTACATGGGTTTACCCATGTCTTCCAGAACAAGATATGTCCTTGTGGGAGTACACTGCTAGTCATATTCA